>OX419625.1:14802500-16002500 GCA_948473465.1 Lithophane ornitopus
CGAGAATTATCTGGAAGACGCATGACCTGTTTTCCAGCTCACCAAGTTTGGACGTTACAGAATTGACTTAGAGTTCAATATGCTTTGATCTAAGTAACAAAAATTCGCTTCCATTCCGTTTCGCGGCAATGTAAATTGAGCTTAAGCCCTAAAGTTTCAAAGTCAACCAATTAACATAGATCAATTGAAACACTACCAAACCGACAAAAACACTGTACCTACCCTCGATTTGCCACCATAAGCCTATGCTCCATTAAGGTGTAAGGCAGCGAAAATACCGTTTTATACTCGGGTTTTAACCCTCAACCGTCGCGTCGAGTGAGCGTTTACTCCAGTTTAATTGCTTGCAAAATCCCGCTTCTGAAATACTGCTGTGGAAGCAAAATTTTAGAATATTAAATACAAATTACACCCGCTATGCATTTAAGTTTATAGGCTTTGGATATTAAAAGGCGTAAATGCGTTTATGCTCGTTCAATTTGTTGAGCATTTACTGGTTAGGTTAGGTTAGGTTAGTCGATACGATTTTGTTTTGGAGATAGGTATCATTCGATTATCAGATTTATTAAGTAGGAAGGGTTCTGAATAAGTGAATACCGGTTTTTGAGGTAAAGTGCGCGGTTTACTTGAATCTAAAAGAACTTGTTTCCAATAATCACTAATTTGTGATTATTTTTCAACCATACTATGTATGGCCACAGTATAACTGCTATCTCTCTAACTATGGCGGCCATTTTTAACCGACTTCTTCAAAAAGGAGGAGGTTCTCAATTCGTTTGTATGTTTTTTTTTTTTTTTTTGTATGTTTGTTACGCGATTACTCCGCCAATTATGAATCGATTTTGATGATTCTTTTTTTGTATGGTAGGTCTTGCTTCCTAAGTGGTCCCATATAAATTTTATTAACTTTGCTCGCGTAGTTTTTGAGTTAGTTTCAATATAACGTATTTTTCCCAATGGGTTTATCTAGACGATGTCTTCATTTACTCCTTCACTGTTATTTACATCAGCTAGTGGTATTCGAATTTGTGTGGGGTAGGTACCACAACTAAAAAGTTAAAAAAATAAAAACTTTTTACAAAAAAAACAACCGACTTCCAAAAAAAACACTCAAAACTGAAAATAACTTTCGGAAGTCGGTGTTGCTTTTCAATTTTCGTTTTTTGCCACCGACTTCCGAAAGTTATTTTTCAGTTTTGAGTGTGTTTTTTGGAAGTCGGTTGTTTTTTTTGTAAAAAGTTTTTATTTTTTTAACTTTTTAGTTGTGGTACCTACCCCACACAAATTCGAATACCACTAGCTGATGTAAATAACAGTGAAGGAGTAAATGAAGACATCGTCTAGATAAACTCATTGGGAAAAATACGTTATATTGAAACTAACTCAAAAACTACGCGAGCAAAGTGACTATACAGGATGTAAAAAGACCCAGCATATAGCCGTCAACTACGCATTCTGTACATCAAATTAAGTAACATAGCACAAAAATAATTGCTGGCAAATAACTTTAATTTTTGGTGTGAAAAATCACTGTATGGTATGGTACTTTAATGCGCAACGTAACGCACGCAAACATTGTGTTTATGGATGCATGCAGCGGTTCAGGGTTTGTGGGGTATTTAAAATTAATTTATAACATTAAAAATTTACTTTCTTTCAAAAACTACTGGAAAGTTGTAACTTTGACCTTCAATATGTCCGTAACCAGGAGGTTCCCAGATATGGTGTAGAACAAGAAAATGATCACAATCACGGGAATAACAAGTGGTTTTCGGCTTCGTTAAGTATGTTTTTACACCCGATGATGTTTAAATCTACATAATGAATTTTGAATTTGATTAAGTATTAGTTCAAAAAAAAATAAAAGGAAAATCTCATAATCAAATGAAAAAAATATTCAATACAATAAAAGAGCAATATCGTGAATATTTGACCTTGAAACCACACGTGTCGTAAATACGGGCAAAAAGGTAAACCACAAAACAATTGATATTCAGAATTGGCAGGCCATTCCCAACCCTTTTGCCAATAATTCAAGCCATGCGTGACCCGATTATCTTTACTGGTTATCCGGGTTCGGGATTTCATTGGTAATGTATAAACATTGGATGGTAGGGTTAAGGTCATTTGTAGGTCAAGACAAATAAACAGCTTATTTGTGTACGTTAACCTGTAATTGGACCATTGTCCGCTACATATACATACATAATCCCACGCAATTTTTCTATGGGGGTAGGCAGAAACTACAGAACGTCACAAGTTACGATCTTTACATTCGTTTACGTTAAATCTGAAGGCCAATACTTGTTCATAAAAAACATTCATATTCATATCGCAATCTTTCAAAATTTCAAAAATGTTCGTAAATTGATTGTATTTTTGACAGATTGCGAATCTGTACCTCAGAGGTATACAATAATAACCACTTTTTTTGAAAATACGTTTCTTGCACCAATCAAATCGCAAGAACCAGTTCTACAAAATGGTATACAACATTAAGTCCTATGACATCTACGAAAAGAAATATCCAATCGTATATGACATTAAATCCACTAACGTCTAATGGGTATAGGACCTCAAATGACGAGAAGATTAATATAATGTAGGGACGATAAGATTATTTACCTCTAAGCTTTGCACGAACTTAATGTTGTTAATTGGAGTTAATGCGTCGGTGCGTTCGCCGTCGTACCGTACTGCGCGTGCAAAACTATCCGCGTAAAAGTTAAAAATTATAAGAATTAACTATATTGTAATTATGTGTAATACATAATAATTCCATCTAATAATAATAAAAAATACTGTTGAGTTTGTTTCAATATCTTGTCAAAATTGCATTCAAAGTTTCACTCCGCGTATTTTTGCCTCTCCTGTAAAATTCCCGTTTTATCACATAATGTTGTATACCTCTGAGGTACAGGAATGAAATGCGAATGCGAACGTTCTTAAAAATTACGGGAATTGTTTATACACGCAGGCCGGTTGCGAGTACTACCTACGCACCTGACCTTTCTGAAGAAGGTTTACTGAAGCATGACCAATAAGGTCACTAATGTCTCTATATGACCGCAATTTGACGCTTATTTTGAACCCTTGATGATGGGATTAATGATCAATAAAGTGTGCATAAAATTACAAACAGTTTCAGTGTTTTGTTAAGGAAATAGTAATCTTTCAACGGGTAATGATAAACATGTTTTTCATTTAAAAACGGTTCAGCTAAATAAAAAATGAATTGATCGTTTTCTTACTTAAAGCACATTTAAAGTTTTTTTATTTTGTCTTTATCTACTTGTATTGAGTCGAGTGCCGAGTCTTACACGTCTGAAATTATCTAATTTTCTAAATAGATCTTCATCAATTTAAAATGTCAATGTTTTGGTCAATATTTTCAAAACTAAACGTCGCGTTATTTCCTCTATTTTAACAAGGACTGACACTTTAACATTAACCCTTTTTACCCGACTACGGCGAAGAAAAAAGGAGGGTTATGATTTTATGTATGTATGTATGTTCATCTGTTCCCTCATATCTTCTAAACGACTCATCACAATTTGACAAATGAGGTATCGTTGGAAGCGTCTTGATCGTCCGCTGGTTATAGGCTATGTGACGTCACATTAAATAAAAATGGCGCCCTCTAGATGACATAAAGTCAGGAACTAAAAAAATAATATAATAAACCCAAAAGAATAAAAAAAAAAAAATAAGTAATAAAAACTAAAACCCAACTACGACTAAAAAGGTATAAACAAGACACCACAGACAGACAAATTAAAAATCCGGAGTCACACGTGTTAGGGCATAAATCAAACAGATTACGTGTGACTCCGGATTTTTAATTTGTCTGTCTGTGGTGTCTTGTTTATATATATATTTTTGAAATGAGCTCATTAAGTCCTTTCATTTGATACCCAACATGGTACGATTAAACAATTCTTTTTTTTTACTTAATTGGGTTTTAGTTTTTATTACTTAATTTTTATATGAAAACGTTGCATAAAATTAAGTAGGTAATGATTAATGACTATTGAACCATACATTGTTGACTTTTAAACTTCGCTTAACTTTATTCAACTTTTATAAATAAAGCCCTAAAAGTCACACAAGACAAACCATTTTCATAAACTATCAAATTTAGACAACACTTCATACAAGCGGTTAGTCCATTTCCACTCCAGCGTCCAATCTCTCCAGGAACTTCCACCGATTTGCATTCTAGATTTTATCGCTTCGTAAACTTGGATAGGTGGACTATCTGTTGGCAATAATTCAGGGTGACCACGTAGGTAGGTATCTATCTGCCAACGCCTTCTGGTCACCGTATTTCAAACTCCTAGATAAACTTCGATTAAACCAGGGCCGTACGGTTTGGAGACGTTTAGGGGAGACGATTCGATTGTCGTTCGTGATGAGTGCAGCTTCGTAATGGTAAAAATAGGAAATTCTTCTGAATCGAAAGACTAGAAGATGATGACGATTTAAATCGAGAGGAAACTAAAAGAAAGCAGAAAAAGGGATCAAGAAAAAAAGAGAAAGTTAGATATTTAATAAATACCTAATAAGTATAATAAATGTTGTTTTTTTTTAATATTTATATAAACATATTTAAAAATGTAAATATCAGAACCTAATTGTAATGTAAGTACCTACTAACAATAGTTTCTAAGCTTTTGCCCTTTGGATCTAGTTGTCCCAAAATAATTTTTTTTTTAGATTCCCTCAGTACCCGGTACGTAACCGGGTACTGTAAGGTATGGTAGTTCTGGTTAGTCGTGAATTGTAAAATCATATTTGGCCATTCCTTGAAGCAGAACACAGTTGATTAGAGAATCTCAGTCGATTGGAACTATATCCTACAGGAAATCTAACAAATAATAATAATTATTGTTATCTGTACGGTGTACATCCAATACATTTGATCAATGATACCTGGTAGTAGGTTTGACTACCATAACTTAACATCACGCCTGTAATCGCCGAAGGGTAAGGCAGATATATAATTCAGATTTTTATGATTATAATTCTACTTAATTCTATTTACTGGGTGTTAGGGTAGACACCGTTATTCTTGAAACTAGTGGTTTGGTGTCATCTATAATATACTTTTTCTATGGGACCAACCTTGAAATCACCAAAAAAAAACAGCTGTTCCATACATTTGTGTTCACTTAAATCGACAAAATGTATGACACCCTGTATAAATATTTGTTACGGTCATACGAATCATAATATAGATCAACATATAACCGACTGACCTGCAAATAGCAAAAACTTAAAAAAAATTGAATTTCGCGGGTTACCCTAACGCTTGCATTTATGATTCTAAACGAATGATTATAATTCTGTAAACGCATTGGTTTATTTCTTGTCGCGAATCATATGTGCCAATTTCAAAAACGCGAGATTGAAAAAAGTTAAAAAAAATAATTTCCAAAGGAGTTTTTATGCTAAAGCCGTTTGTCCACCGCACTCGGAACGGGAACGTCCACGAGAAACAGATGACGATGCCATAATAAATGTTCTGTCACTACTTCGGCGTCGTCATCTGTTTCTCAATGACGTACCTGTTTCCGGTGCGGTGGATAAACAGTGTAAGATAGTCACTAAAACTAGTCTTTATTCCACATAACTAAAACAAAACGCAACGCATTTGGTTCCTGTGGATTCTCGTCACCACTTCACCAAAATTCTCGTTTCTGTCGGAAAATCTAAAACACCTTTTAATCAGTGGCAGAGGCAGCACGAGACAGTTGATTAGAGTCTCTCGAACTGTTCTACACCGGCCGATAATGAGTCCGTCGGTGACCGGTGGTTTAGGCTTTGCCAATCTTCTCGCTTTCGATTTGGACTGGGATTTGATGGTGGATTCGGGTCAGCACGAGTTTTTAGAGGATTTTGAGCGCGTCTAGAGAGTAATTGCATGATAAACTTGTACGGATAAACACTGTTAGGTAAGGTTATTAACAGCTAATAAGGTTATAATAGGAGGAGCTCGTGGCTAAGTAATAACAGCCGCACGGGTCGATCCATCAGGTTAAAGTACGCTCGCCGGGGTTGGTCTGTGGATGGGTGACCATCTTTACATACCGAGACTCCTCCGTGTCTCGGAAAGCACTTTAAGCCGTTGGTCCCGGCTGTCATTCGTGGAACTTTGACAGACGTTAGAAGCCCGAAAGTCTGACAACCAGTCTTACCAAGGGGTATTGTATTGCCCAATTACTGGGTTGTGCAGGTCAGATAGGCAGTCGCTCCCACCATAGTTGGGCAAAGGCTAGGCAGATTGAGGTAAGGTTATAAAAAATAACTTTGTCATGTTCGAAAAATCTTCGTCTATTCTGTAAAAATCTCATCGTCATTCCACCCAAGATGCTTGGGATTAGCACTACTGACAGCTCACTTCACATTCTTTTTCACAGAAGAGATTGGCACATGATGAAGTTAAACAGAATTTTGTTTTTTTTTTTTTTACAAAATCTTTTCGAGACGAAATACCAAAATGAAACTGTAATAAAATACGAAATTCCAGCCTCTAAAAGCAACACCAAAGAATAAACAGCATTCGAACTAATTCAGTTTTTAACCCCCGACTGAAAAAGAGGGGTGTTATAAGTTTAACGTGTGTATCTGTGTATCTGTGTGTCTGTGTATCTGTGTGTCTGTGTATCTGTGTATCTGTGTGTCTGTCTGTTCCATCGTAGCTGCCAAACGGCTGAACCGATTTTGTTTTTTTTTGTTTTGTTTGAAAGGTGACTTGATCGAGAGTGTTCTTAGCTATGATTCAAGAAAATCGGTTCAGCCGTTTGAAGATTATCAGCTCTTTTCTAGTTGATGAATGGATGTGAGCATCTTTCGCAGGTCTAATCGATTGGAAATTTAGAATTCTGTTACTTCAATGATATTAGAAGAATATAGTAACCTTGAACTGATGCTGCAGCATCACCTGGATGCAGGATACCCAACTCCCTCACCAACTTACAGCAGAGGTATCGTGTTTGGGCTCATTGGAAAGGTCTCAAAAAATAGGTTACAGATGGATGGTGATCAGGGTCTGATGATGGAGTAGGAAAGAGAAATGAGACTAAATTAGTAACTAGCTTTACTGTAGTAAAAGTACGTACAGCTACGCAGATTTCGGCGAGCCGCGTGTTGATCGTAGCGTTTCTACTAGTAATATAATATGAAATTTAAAAAGCTGGAAATAAAAGTTAAATTTAAAATTTAAAAAACCCCCGACAAAAACAAAGCATTTAACAAGTAAAAAAATAATATGTATTGGCCCTTTAAGTTTAATATAAAAGTTGTAGGTAATATTTTGATCCAAGCGTCGTCGCGTCGGGGGACGGCTCATGAAAATAGGAAATTAACAGCAGCTATCCTTTCTACAATAGCATATATTCATTATTCCTAGTGTATGTTGGCGTTTTCATTAGCCGTCCCCCGACGCGACGACGCTTGGATCAAAATATTACCTACAACTTTTATATTAAACTTAAAGGGCCAATACATATTATTTTTTTACTTGTTAAATGCTTTGTTTTTGTCGGGGGTTTTTTAAATTTTAAATTTAACTTTTCTTGAAAACGTTTCACACACTACATTTTGTTAGTTCCACTCAAACACCAAAACTATACTAACCCTTGTAGCATTAACACGCAATGAGATACCAACCTTATGGAGCTACAAGGTCGAATTTAATTTGGCTATTGTTAATCTGAGGGTAATTCTAAATAAGGTTGGCACCACTTTAAAGAAACACTAATGAAGTGGCGGTCACCAACTATGTTATAAACAACGTTTTGCAAACTTGTTTTTAAATCGTTTTCACAGAAAATTACTGAACAACTGCTGAGTATTATTTACTATAAAAACTTTTACAAAAAAAAACAACTGACTTCCAAAAAAAACACTAAAAAAGTGAAAAATAACTTTAATTTCGGAAGTCGGTGTCTCTGCTTTTCAATTTCCGTTTTTTGCCACCGACTTCCGAAATTAAAGTTATTTTTAACTTTTTTGTGTTTTTTTTGGAAGTCGGTTGTTTTTTTTTTGTAAAAAGTTTTTATTTTTCACTTTTTAGTTGTGGTACCTACCCCACACAAATCCGAATACCACTACCTGCTATGTAAATAACAGTGAAGGAGTCAAACAGGATATCGTCTAGATAAACTAAGTGGAAAAAATACGTAATATTGAAGCTAACTCAGACGAATTGAGAACCTCCTCCTTTTTGAAGAAGTCGGTTAAAAAGAAGGAGTAAAGAGGGCCCACTTATACCTAAATATAACTTATACCACAACACAATAGCTAAATATAATTGTTTAAATCTCTTTGTCTCTGTCATCTTTAAATGATTGACAGAAATAGAACGATGTTTTAGATTTTTTTAGCGCTAAACGTTGTGTAATGTTTCGTGATTTGGTGAAGTAACAAAATAAATCCTAAAACCTAGGCAAAGAAAATAATTCTATGAAAAAAAACACGTAAATCGGATAAGCCTTTTTAGAGCCTTTAGAGATTGGTCCATCTGGCTGGAGTCCCACACTACGTTTTTTACTGTTAAAACGAAACGGGTATCCCGCGAAATTCAAGTATCATAGTAGTGATAGTAGATCTAACATAATAGTATAGTACTTAACTTAGATATAGGTAAGATATTTTAGTTTACATTTCATCAGATACTTTTGGGACGGACTATAATTCTACGCCAAACTAATTGCTTGAAGGCTGCGCCAATATCCATATTTGGGGTTACCAGTATAGACGATTATGAGAATCACGGTGTAAAGTTCATTCATCCTCTATATAGTATCCTCCGACCAGACGGGTGTCGTATCTGGTGGGCTACTGCCCGACGATTGATGTAGCGACGTTGTATTTAAGCTGGTCGTGCGAAAAACTCTGTTTGCGTGATTCAAGATTTTGCCTGAAGTCAGTGTGACGCGTAATTCGCATGTAACGATGCAAATGCTGCCATACTTCCTCAGATGATTCCTTTACAAAGACCCGAGCTTTACCACTACTTACTAGGTAACTATAGTCAGTTCGGTTGTCGTCTTGACATAGAGAACATCTAACTATGATTAAAGCTACTGTCACAATACTCGACTATACCTATCACAGTTGCACATAGTCGCAATTAGTTTCAACTCAGGATGGATCGAGCTTCACTCCTCCAAGACGTGATTAACTAACAAACAGACGGTTCATTTATATTATTAGTTCAATGGAGGTAGGTAGATCTGTGGTTCGCTCGGATTGAAATGTAGGTCGATAATAAACTTGCGAGTTTCAATCTCGTTTGTGATTTAGTTTGGAGGAAATGTAGGGAGACAATGTTTCTTGGGGAGTAATAGACCAGTTTTCTATTCGTTAACCTAGAAAAGTGTACAGCTGAACATGAGCTGGCATAACATTGACATAACAACATACTCAAAATTGCAAGTTCTTTTTCTCTTAGTTATGGTATAAAGTATAGCTTCCGCCCGATGTCGATAAAAAGTAGCCTATATCCTTCCCTGGGATGAATTTTCGAAAATCCCTGTTATACCTGATACTAACAGTGATTTTCGTGTTAATTAAACCGTGCGTTAAAATTCTTCCATACAACCTTTGACACACCCCTATTCCCGTTTACCGGACTACCGGGGGTAATATAGAAAAACTAAAAATTACAAACTTTATCATTTACTTAGATAAGTATTCGTGCCAAGTTTCAAGTCTATTAACTCAAGGAATTCGATTTTTCTTACAAACGAAATCTCCCTTTTTCATCCCCTAAAGGTCCAATATTGAAAAACCCTTTCTTAGTGAATGCCCACGTCTTAATAACCATCTGTATGCAAAATTTCAGCCCAATCCGTTCAATGGTTTAAGCTGTGTAGACTACCCCTTTTCATCCCGTCAGGGGTAGATTTTTGAAAAACCCTGATACACATTATTCTTTATTTTTGGTTTTAAGTATAAATACCGAGTTTTGAGTTAATCGGACGGCGCGTTAAAATTCTTCTATACAAACTTTGACACCCCCCAATCCCCGTTTAGGGGGTAGTTTAGAAAAACAAAAAATGACAAACTTTATAATTAACTTAGATAAGTATTCATGCCAAGTTTCAAGTCTATTAACTCAAGGAATAAGAATTTTCATTCAAACGAAATCACCCCATTTCACCCTCTTAGGGGTGGAATTGCGAAAAATCGTTTCTTAGTGGAAACTTACTCTACATAGTGAATACACCCTTCAAATTTCATGCTTCTAAGACCAGCGGTTTAGGCTGTGCGTTGATATCTCAGTCACCCTAGCCTTTTATATATATAGATAGTATGCAACTCTTGAATAAAACGGATTTATATCGAGGGCCATGAATCACTCGCGTTGTTCAGGATTCTAACACTTGAATTACTCGCTATGCTCGCGATTCAATCATCATTCTCGAACAAAACGTAGCCGAAAAATTACCAGAGATGTCCTTGGAATCCTTCTTGACCTTCATAAAATTAAGCCACAAATCGGGGAAGAGAGATGCTACGACCTGTAACTACGTTGTTGAAGTTTCAGCCGATATACGGAATGCCCTAATCCCTCAATCAAGGCTTTTTATAAATTGGACGTCCTGTCCTGTCAGGGACTTTACATTGGTAACAAGGTGTTATAAATGCCAACAATATGGCCATGCAGCAAAATCTTGCCGAGAGATCGTGTCTACGTGTGGTCACTGCGGTGACGCAGGCCATTCGTTGTCCGAATGCGCGAAGAAAGCAGACATTCCGAAATGTGCAACTTGCTCACGCTTTAAAAAGCCTAGTGGTCACAAAACAGGAGACCCTGAATGCCCTGCTAGGAAAATAGCAGAATTCAGATATATTAACTCCATCGATTATGAGGGCCTAGTGCGTCATAACTCAAGGCCTGACTTCCGTAACTCATGTAGCTGACTCAACATATATCCCTGGCCACTGCGCTGTCCTACTTACCTTGCCATTTGTCGACCGCTTCAAAAATCTAATGTAGCCTTGATTGATTTATGCAATATTTGTTTTAACCCAGTTAATGATACTGCAGACGCAATCGTAAACGTGCAACTAAGTGCAAACAGCTTAATTATTAGTGTTTAAGTAAATTATAACATAGTAAATTAACTAGCTATCTCACAATTTTTAAAACTTACGTTAAATATTGTTAAGAAATCAGTTGTCCTAATAGTAATCGTAAGAACTAATGCCGCCTGTGATACAGGTTTATCCTAGTACAGGCATCATACTTTGTAATACCTACATTATTTCTAAGCTTTACAATGTATTTTACCAATTTTTATTTTTTGAATAAATTTATTATTATTATATTATTATTATTATCATGAACTAGAAATGTTCGGGGTTGGGGTGAGAAGATAAACTAAGATTAAAGATATAAAAGATTAAGATTATAAAGATAGCTTTAATTCAGTAATACAAATGGGATAACGATTAAAACGAATGAGGTGAGATACAGTCGCGCCCGATATGTTATCCGAAAGCGTACTGATTATTTTACTTAGATAATACATAAAAATTTAAACTATTCAAGGCTTAGAGCGCGGTATCGCAATTACGCAGACATATTTATTATTTTTCGGTGATTGACCATAGGGACTAGACAAGTGACAATCGCTTCGAAAACGTTTCGTATTTCTACAACGACTTTCAACAGAATTGACATAAGCTTTTCGCTAGCTTATGTCAGTCCTATACATTTTTATCTTTTCTATCATCGTCATCGCTGATAGAATGTCACTTTGTCTAGGGCCTCTGAACAAGAAATAACGTTAGAAATCGAAGAGAAAGAAATAAAGTTAGGTTTATTTATTACAGAAATACGCGGATACAAAAAGATCAGTTTACTCTAACAATAAAGAAAAAAAAAAGATAAATAACTACGAGCACAGAACGAATATAGTCGGCAGCTGCACGTCGAATAGGATTTTGCTAAGCATTTTCTGGTGTTTAAAGTATTCGGGTAGACTTTTCTAACATAGTCACACATGCGGTTTGGACCTAGACCTTTCTTTTGGTACTAGTTTCGTCCAAATCTGACCACAAACAAAAAAGCTCATTTTCAAACTACGTAATTATAACGATTTTATCTAAAAATGTCTTACAAGACTTTAAATTGATTTCCAACGACGTGTATACTAATTTGAAGCTAATTAGAAGTTCCATTGATGCTAAATTCCACTAAAAATTACTCTAAGTTACTATTACCACAAAACCGTGTTTTCCAGATGTTTAGCCTCAACACCTTTTAAACACGATATTCTGTATGGAATTTGACATAAAATTGACATTAGACACGCGTTTAACAACTGTCTAAGTTTTTGTGCTCGCGCGAAATCAGTCGTCTGAACTGCACAGTCAGGTTACAATATCAGTGTCAGATTTTTTGGCTTCTGATAACCTATCCATCTGAATTGCACAGTCAGGTTACAATATCAGTGTCTGATATTTGGGTGTCTGACAACCTATCCCCGAAGGTTAAGGCAGAGGTTTACCTGTAATACAGCCTCATTTAACCAGTTATGTTTAGGTCCATTGTAAAATCAAAAATCAAAATCAAAATATTTTATTTCACATAAACCTACATGGGCACTTATGAAACGTCAGAAGCTAGGTGCACGGTTCCAATTGGTCGTTTCCTATGGAGAAGAGCCGGCAAGAAACTCCACGGTTACTCTTTTAAAAATAATTGGCTTTTACAATATTTTTAAATTACAGTGTTAGTAGGCATGGGAGGACAATGTAGGCCTTTCAACAAGTAAGTACCAGGTACAGGGGTTGTAAGGGGGCAAGCCTATGCAATTCAACATAACCTTTCCTGTAGTAATTATCAAGCAATCTATACGAAAACCTATAGTACCTTACTGAACATGATAGACTCACACTGTTTATTCATCGACTCTGAAATTCAATATTAGAACTCCTTTGAGAATTAAAGCAGGTGGTGAGTTTCAAACTAGTGTTGTACTTCGGCGCCCTAATCACTGTTTGTTTAATAATTAATTTTGTATGTAAATGGTACTAGTTTACATATAGGGTAGCTCTAATATCGTTTGTAATATGTATAATTTGGGTCGATATTCAATTACGAATTAAGGATAGAACGGATCAATCTTTGGATATGGAGGTAGTTTCACCCTGAAAAATGAAAAAATAACGGATCGTTTTATTATATCAATTTTTACCACCTTCAGCGCCATGTGTATCCAATAGGATATACAAATCTTTCTGCTTGGTAAAAGCGCTGTGTATCTTTAGGCACACGCGCGTTCTCTATGTATATTTATTATGCAGAAAATGAAAGCCCGGGCCTGTCACTTGGTCAAAAATTTAAAGAACGTCCATTATAGGGGTGACGCTGAGGGTGCTAAGTGGTCCATTCTGCTTGGCCTTCCCCTAGAGCTTATTACAGAAGTTGTTTTTCATTTCACCAACCAAACAACATCGCAATAGGTACCGGTTACAACATCATAAATGTTTTTTATGTACGTATACCATTACTTAAGTTGAAGCCTAATGCAGGGAACCTCTTGGCGTAGATATCAGGCAAAGGCTAAACAATACCGTTTTACTTTTTCCTTCTTTCCTCAGCTCAAATGCCAAGCAATTTGAGAAAGAGGAGATCTAAAAGGGGATGCTGGTATCGAATCGAAATCCAGCTTTATAGAAGAAAACAGAACGAGGTGTGTTTCTCACTTTCATAGTTTTAAATGAAATCGAAACATCTCAACCTAACCTAAAATATTATTTTCATTCAAAAAGTATGCCAGTGATCGTTTATTAAATAAAATATTTTTCTTTTTCTGTTTTCCTCAGCCAATAAATTAATGAATGCCAAGCTGAAACGATGTGAGAGACTGGAGAAAGAAGAAAATCTGAATGACTAACTGCTACCAAAACCAAGTTTGAAAAGGAAACCAGTACTAGGTGAGCATTTCTAACTTTCATAATTATTTCGAACAACCTATTCCTAGCTATTTCCTTTAACACAACAGAGTTTCACTTCAAAAATTCTATCTCCAAAAGTATGGCGAACTTTTTCAGGCACATAAAATTCTCTAGAGGTTATCGCACTCGTTCATTTTAATCTGAAAAAATAAACGTCTACTTGAGACCGGCAGTGCTTAAGCAGTTTGCCACTGCGTAGGTACCTACTTCAGTTTACCTGCCTTCCTTACGCTAGAAAAACAAAGGTCATGTTAGTCGAGGAGACCGGGTCCTCATATTTTTTTGTCTTATTCTTAATACACAAAAAATACCTACTAGTTTTTTAAATATATACCTAATAGTTTAATAAATATATCCTACTAATATTTATAAGTCTTATTTGTATTAGGTATCTGGGTTGTGGAGATCAGATAGGCAGTCACTCTATGTAGAATACAAAGTTGGGAAAACTCAGCAGATGGTGATTTGTATCTTAAACAAATAATTACGTTAATATCTCTTATACATTAGGTATTTAAATTAATCTACTACAGTCCATTTAAGCAGCTAAATTATCTACCTCTAGAGCTGTAAATATAAAAAAAAATTACAAAAAAAAAAACAACCAACTTCCAAAAAAAACACTAAAAAAGTGAAAAATAACTTTAATTTCGGAAGTCGGTGTCTTTGCTTTTCAATTTCCGTTTTTTGCCACCGACTTCCGAGATTAAAGTTATTTTTAACTTTTTTAGTGTTTTTTTTGGAAGTCGGTTGTTTTTTTTTTTGTAAAAAGTTTTTAGTTTTCACTTTTTAGTTGTGGTACCTACCTACCCCACACAAATCCGAATACCACTACCTGCTATGTAAATAACAGTGAAGGAGTCAAACAGGATATCGTCTAGATAAACTAAGTGGGAAAAATACGTAATATTGAAGCTAACTCAAAAATTACGCAAGCAAAGTTAATAAAATTTATATGGGACCACCTCGGAAGCATGACCTATCAAACAAAAAAAGAATCATCAAAATCAATTCATAATTGGCGGAGCAATCGCGTAACAAACATACAAAAAAAAAAAAAAAAAAACATACAGACGAATTGAGAACCTCCTCCTTTTTGAAGAACTCGGTTAAAAAGTAACCCTCGTTCTAAAGAGTAAATATTTGAAAGTTTTCGTAAAAGAAAACACTGAAAATCTGGTTCGAACATTAAGATTGATTTATTTGTAGTGTTTAAAGTGTTTATAAAAGGTTTTATTTTTTAAATACATTTCAAGAACAGGCCACCCTAAGAGTTCTGTCCCGTGTAAATTCTTTGTAAGTAATAAATATTAGTTACAACACGTTGAGTGATTTACGCGAACGGCTAGACTTGTAAATCGTTAAAAGGGACTTTCTTTAAATTCCTAAATAAAATGTTTTCTCTTGTTACTTGAGCTTAAATATATAAGCCGATAGACTCAGGTTTCGAATTTTATCCAAGATATATTGTTTTTGATATCGTAAAAGGGACTAAAGGGTTCAATTTATATGGAATAAAGGATAAAATCATATTATACACATCTACGTTTTTATTACAGCAGAAAACTTTTAAGGATTCCTAAAAACTTTTTTTTTGTGGCTAATATTTACGTAACGAGACCATAAAACAGATAACACAAATAAAAAACTGCTAAAAAAGTTTGTTTAAAGTAACAAATCAACCCGGTTGATTCCTATGTTATTTGGGAGATTCCTATGTCCAGCAAAAAAACAGTCCTTTGCTG
Source organism: Lithophane ornitopus (assembly GCA_948473465.1). Lineage (NCBI taxonomy): Eukaryota > Metazoa > Arthropoda > Insecta > Lepidoptera > Noctuidae > Lithophane > Lithophane ornitopus. The sequence continues at coordinate 14,818,223 of OX419625.1, forward strand.
GACATAGGAATCTCCCAAATTGCGCCACAACACGCAATTCCTGTCATCCAACCTTACTGTAGCTATCAGTTCGTAAAGCCACAAAATGTATAATGAGTAAGTAAATGTATAATATGTAACGAAATATGATGTACCTAGCAAAAATCATTACTTACGAAAAAAATTCCCGACTCCCCGACTATGTGAAACGTGCCCGAACGTGCATTACGGTACCCATGTCTGCAGAGTTCAATTACGCCCGTCTCTGAAATTAGGCATTTTTCTTTGCTAAATGTGTCGTGAAGTGAAAAAAGTTTCAGGGTCCCTTTCACATCTTATGTAACTTAAAGGCATTCATTTTCGTCCTGAAAAAAATATTGCGCATTTTTGTGAAAAGTTTGGTGAAAATTGAGAGAAAAGCGTCGAAGATAAAGAGATTTTTTGAGTAAATTTTTTGTTGACTGTAGTAGTTAGTTTTTCTTTATAGGGTCTGTGTATATTTTTCTTTTGTGAACTGAAATAGAATTTAGGAGTTTTTATTGTATTTTTTAGCCTCGTACGAAAGATGGAAGAGCCGCTTGGGACTATTTTCTGATACAATTAATTGAAAGATGCTTAATAATCTATTTTTCACTAAAGATCTTCATTTGACTTTACCCACGGGAAGATATCAGTATTTTTATTTACGACTTTCTCCCGTGCTTTTTCTATAAACCAGGTTCACTGTCCACAGACCACATACGGTCTGTAGAGAGACTTCTATACCAGTCCACAGACCGTATGTGGTCTGTTCGCCAGTACAACTTCTAAGCCATCTGACACTGTGGAAGTAAGAAGAAAGTCTCTTATTTAATGCTGACTTGGCAGGACACATCATAAGGATTATAAAAAATGATGGTACACACGGAAAAACTCGTTTTTTTTATGTAGGGTATGAAAGAAAATTGAAATTTTTGTTGTGCTTATTTTATCATTACTTAGGATTAATTAGAATTAGCTAAACAATGGGTCCGTAAGTAACAAAAATACGTGATAAGAATAGAATTTTTTACTGCCAAATGGCAAAAAAAACGAAGGTATGCGCAGACCACATATGGTCTGCGCGTACTTTCGGTGGACTCACGAGGTGATTTTTACGAGTCATTCCATTCTTATACCAAAAACTAATACCACTGGTATTTGTTTCAACTCATATTTATTTTCTATTCCGAACGGATACCATTGTTTAAAAACGAATACCAAAACAAGGTACAGTCAGTAAAAATGCTTTGTATGTAATTTCATTTTTCGAAGATGTGAACGATCAATCTACTTATGAGTTGGGAAACTTTACGAACAAGATATGAACTGATAATGAAAAAAGTCAAATTCTTGATAAATATGGGACCTTTATAGACTTCAGGGGCTTTTCCGAAAGACGCCTACTAGAATAACAGCTGTTTTTCATAAGCAACTACTTCCAGTTAATTTCTGTTTTCTTGATAGTTATAAAAGGTATCATTACAGTTATAGGTAAGGTATAGGACAGTTTTAAGACTTCTATCGATATAGTGAATAATAACGAATACTTTATATTCCTCTTTGTGTTTAATCGATGGTTGTTGTGCAACTTAGTGAGATCGTTTAGGCGCCTATTTTCTTTTCATTTCTGTTCTGTCACCCTGGTACTGTTCAAAACAACAAATAATTCAATTTCAAAACCTGTATTTTTACCATTATTGAGCTAAGTAGTAATAAGTCGCGTATACACCTAGTTCCAGTTCATTTCTGCTTTCCTGGTAGTTTGAATAACTGAACAATTAGGACAGTTGAATTTTAAAACGTCTATCGATATCATCCGTCATGCTGTTTGTTCTCTATATATTTCATCGCAGGTGCGTTTCGAGGAATACTTTAGTTGCACTTCATTGGTTGCGTTTTGAGGAATACCCCAAAAAGAGTAGCAAGATGATTCACTTAAACTACTCTTACCTATACCCTTGTAAAAATATTGGAATGAAGCGTATTTGGATATTTTATTACGATCCAATAAAAATATTAGAAAACAAAAATTTGATTAGGTTTGACGGAGCTGACTGTACCAAATTCAAGTTGTTGGTTTTCGTTTGCATATTAAATTTAATTATTTAAAGAATGGTATCGGTTCGGAATCCTATCCTACTTAATATCCTGTGTTTGTGTGTTTGGATGTTTGTTACTCAATCACGCTAAAACGGCTGAATGTATTTGGATGAAATTTGGCAAACAGATAGTTTATAACCTGGATTAACACATAGGATACTTTTTATCCTGATATTCCCACGGGATGGAGACTTCCGCGGGTGAAACCGCGGGGCGCAGCTAGTAGAAAATAAATATGAGTTCCAACAAATACCAGTGGTATTAGTTTTTGGTATTAGAATGGAATAACTATTTTTTACCGTCCTGGGAGTGCTACGAGTCCACAGACCTTATGTGGTCTGTGTTTATAAAAAGTAAATAAAAGGCTATATTATATTTTAAAACACTTATGTTTACATTTTAACCACAAATATATCGATTTTTAATAAAAACATAACTGGACTTATTGACCATTCCCACTCTGGAGCTTGGACAGTGAACCTGATAATCCATACTAATAATATAAATTCGAAAGTAACTCTGTCTGTCTGTCTTTCTGTCTGTCTGTCTGTCTGTATGTTACCTTTTCGCGCCTAAACCACTGAACGGATTTCGATAAAATTTGGCAAGGAGATAGATGGTACTCTGGAGAAGGACATAGGCTACTTTTTATTGACATAGGTACCTTTGGAATCTTTTGGCTTATTTCTCACACATTTGTAGAATTATTGTAAACTGGAGGAGCGGAACCACCTAATACAAGCAAATCTATGCTTAAAAGGTGACTCCAAACCTAACATAGTTATTTACTTAAGTGAAGAAATAAACATTTTTATTTATTTTTTATTTTACATACCGCGCGGGCGTAGCCGCTGGCAAAAGCTAGTCTCAGAGGTAAGTAAATTCTTTCGCCTACTGAATCAACCACCTACTTTAACACTATTATTCTAAGTTAGAGTGACCACTTCCAATTCTTCTTTTCGTGTGGTTAGTGACTAAAACCCGGTGTCAGAGTTTTTTTAAAGCCGCCCATGGACTCCGACTTGGCTTCACATGCCGTCGAGAAATATCTCTCAGGCATGCCGGTTTCCTCATGTTTTCCTTCACCGTTTTTGAAACAAGTGATAATTATACAACACGCACATGAATCCGAAAAGTCAGAAGTGCGTGGCGTGGGTTCGAACTCGCGACCTATGACTTGGCAGTCTGACGGTCACACCACTAAGCTATCACTGCTCTAACATTTCCAATAAAAAGGTGCTATCCTAAAAATCGGTTGCAATGGAATTTGAACTTCGTTATGTATGACATTGAGTTGGTGTTGCAAAATAATTGTCTCAGATTTTGAATCCCGTAAAAATTCCAAACTTGAATTTCACAGAACATAACATCACGCCTGTATTCCCCGAAGGGCAGTGTACCCATAGTTCCCTCAGATTTCACCCGTTATGATTAAGCTCAATTAAACGGGGGGCGAACCTATTGCCATCATTTACAAACTAGGTCCAAGAGATTCCCTTAGAGAAAAATTCAAAGAAGTAGATATTCTGACTGTAGCCTCACAATATATATTTGAAACCCTGTTGTATGTACACAAAGATATATAAAATTTTAAGAAAATGTCCGATATTCATAGTATAAATACCAGGAACAAACACAATCTTGCTGTACATCGCACTCGTCTCCACAGAGTAGGCAACTCGTTCATGGGTCAATGTATACGCTTTTACAACAAACTTCCTATTGATATTAGAAATAAGACTGTATTAAAACCAAACTTTGTAAAAAGGGTACTATAAAATTGTAGATTATTTAGAAGACAAAAAAGCATGGGATTGAGCGGCTCGCTCTGCTAAGCCTTGATAAAACCCTAGAACTTGACATTTTAGTTATTATCTAAAATCATTACAATATACCAGTTTTATAAACCTACAAATTGACATTGTTGAATATTTTATACAAAATGACATTATTACTTTGTAAAGTATTATTTTATTTTAATTATTGTGAATGTGAGGACTATGTGGATCATTTTTATTATCTCCTCTTTCTTTAGTTTTAATCTGGCAGTTTGAGTACTTTATGCGGCCTACCCAAATGTCCCTTCTTTGGTATTGTTCGTCGAGTTCGTTGAGCTCCTTAAGCTCTGAATTGAGCTCTTCGGTTACTGACAAATGCTTGCACTGACTGGACAGGTCCACTCAAATCTGTGTGGTTCTTTCCTCAAAAGACCATTTCAGACTCTAATCTACATGGTCCTCATATGGCCTGACCAAGATTATGTCTGGACCTTAAAAGAGACTGCGACCTCTGAGTTTGTTTCGGCCTTTCTTCTCAGAGTAGTCAGATAGGAAACGCCGACCTCATCTAGCTTATTTTTTTTTTTTTAATATGACGTGTAAAAGGGATTCTGATATCCTATTTACAGAATAAACAATTTCATTTCATCAACCGGTCACAATATCAGAGTCCGGTCTACTACTGAAAAATTCCAGATGCAAAACTCAACTTGAATTTCGTAATAATTCGCTGACACATTATTCCCAGTCACACATTCAACACACCATCAAAAACCTACATAAAAAAGCTAATTTATTATTCGCTAACATTTCGTAATTTCACACGCGTTCTAACATTAAACAGTTACATAAATATCACTGCTGACAGCCTCATATAACGCAACAGGTGAATATGAATTACTGCCAAAAACACCGCTGTGACGTAGGCACTTGTATTAGCGCACGGGTGCTTTTTTAAAGCGGCGTTAGTAAGACGCGCACTGGATTTTCAACTCTCAGCGCTAAGCTGAGTGTTGAGAATCCAACAGAACACATCCCTAGCGCGTTAAAAAGCGCATCATTAGACTTGCAGCTCTCAGTACTAAGCCGAGCGTTCAGAATCACGTGCTCGGTAAAAAACGTCGCGTTAAAACACCGTTGTGACGTAAACACGCGTATTACAGTTTGTAATAACGTTTCGAGAAGAAGAAAAGATTTTAATGTTGCATTAGTGTCTTTTGTATTGTAATTTCATTTTGTCGGATTTACTTTTTTCTTGGAAACAGATGCTGCTCCCAGAAATTGTCTCTCCGTGTTGTTTTCTTTGATTATTTATGTATCTAGATAGAGTATCACGCTGCAAAAGAACTAAAACAAACATGCATTTTTTATACTGGTGTGCGTGACAGCTACGTCTTACGCTTGCGCCACGTCATTGCGCTGTCATTGTGCTTTTCTAGTGTGCGTGCATTTAGCGGCCAACAGTTGGACGCTATTTTTGTCGACGAGTTCACAGCTTTGACTATTTATCTAGACATTTTTATATCTTTGGTTGTTTCATAATTGTATTGTAACAGCCTGTAGGTATTTTTGTAGTCGTTGCGAGATATAGAAAAGCTGTTTTACGAGGTATATTTAATTTAAATAAACGTAATTTCGTTTTTAGAGATTTAAGATCCGTTGTTTTTTATCTTGATAAATGAATTTCACTTACCTATGCTCTAGGGATTATTTTTGAATCCATTAATATTTCAGGTGTTAGTTGAGTACCTAAATAGCAGAGAATTTTAAAATTCTTTAATTTTAGCATAGAATTGGAAAATTCATTAATCTAATAGTCTTATTACAATAAGCCAATGCGTTAAGGAGTTCTTTACTTCGACCCTAGTCATCATCATCATCATTGCAGCTGAAAGACGTCCACTCCTCCCCCAAGCACCGCCACTTCGAGAGGTTCTGTGCTTCCAGCATCCAGCGGATTCCTTCGGCTTTTACAAGGATCCACCTGGTTTGAGGCCTTGATTCTAGTACCGATTTGAAAATGGGAAATATTTAGTTGATCCTATACAAACTTATTGATCTTTAAATTCTAATGATGTACGTTTTTCTAAATAAATGAGCAACGAAATACTTTTTGTGCTTCTATGGAAATTATAGGGTACATTCAAATGGGAAATATTTGGGGTTATATTACATACATGCCTTTGAGAGCTTATTTCTCTCTATAACCGTGTCGAATTGGTCTTCAATTTAACCAGGTGCCGCAGAATACCTATATTACCAGTTAGGATGACATGTGTACTAATATATCATGACTGGTTTAATCTAGCTTAATCAGTATTAGTAGACTATCTCAGTACATAACTCAGTTTAACTATCTGTAGTTAGGAGGTCACACACATCATGGTACAACATTCCAATCCAGTTAGTTTATTCTAATTAGTGAACGATAAGACGCCATATTATACAGCTTGATTGTAATGAAATTCTTATAATGCGGCTTGTTAACTTTCAGAAAATGTAACGCTAAAAGCGTTAATACTTGCGACTGTCTTCTTCTAATTCGAACGGAAAGAAAGAGAGATAGAGAACGTCGGTAGAAAAAAAACAAAAGAAGAGGAAAGTGATTCCAGTCGTGGCATCGGCATCGGCCCGAATCCCGAGTAGACTGCAGAGTAAGTGAGAATGTGGTCAAAATGAAAATTCAAGAAGTGCGAAAATTTTGATTTTGTTTTACAAACTCAAAGCATTTATTTCAATTAAACCATTTACAGGCACTTTTGAATTGTCAAGGAGTCAGTCAGTCAGAAATATGAAGCTAGTTGTTACATCCTACGTGAGAAGGAACTTCGATCTAGACGGGGGTCCCCCAACCTTACACGTATTTGTTTATGTCTACCCCATATTACATGGAACTTAAAAATAACAGGCGAACTGTGGGTGTACTATCGGTACATCTCTGCCTAACCTTTCAGGGATTACAGGCGTGATGCTATGTAATGTGTGTTTATTTATGTTTAGCTCTCATAAATATTCCAGCATTTTTTTTTTTAACTTCAGTGACACCAACATCTGTTTAGCCCTGGCTCTTGTACTAGGATTTCATGTATCACAAAAGCCAAGCTATATTTTAACACATAAAATTACTTACCAAGCTTTCTTTCTTTTTTAAATTCAGAGCTCACATAATAGGAATCTCACCTTGATTGACTTTACTTGAAAGATATAAAAAAAATATCGGGAAAAAGGAACTCATTTGGTAGAGCCACAGAGCGTTTAAAATATAGAAATGTCAATACTTTTAATTTTGTAGCGAAACTTACTGACTTGGTAAAGTCAAAGTCAAACAATAATTCATAAAAACTAACATCAACATCACACCTGTATTCTCCAAAGGATAGGCAGCGATGTATAAAATACCGACGTTTCAACAGTATTCTATATTAATAAAACTTTTTACAAAAAAAAAACAACCGACTTCCAAAAAAAACACAAAAAAAGTGAAAAATAACTTTAATTTCCGGTGTCTTTGCTTTTTCAATTTCCGTTTTTTGTTTTTATTTTTCACTTTTTAGTTGTGTTACCTACCCCACACAAATCCGTATACCACTACCTGCTATGTAAATAACAGTGAAGGAGTCAAACAGGATATCGTCTAGATAAACTAAGTGGGAAAAATACGTAAAATTGAAGCTAACTCAAAAATTACGCAAGCAAAGTTAATAAAATTTATATGGGACCACCTCGGAAGCATGACCTACCAAACAAAAAAAGAATCATCATCATCGCGTAACAAACATACAAAAAAAAAAAAAAACATACAGACGAATTGAGAACCTCCTCCTTTTTGAAGAAGTCGGTTAAAAGTCCAATACATCGCATGCTGCAATAGGGCTCAATTTGAATCGCACGGAACGATTTTGTACATAGCAAAATGAGCTTTATGCCAATTGTGTAACGGACAAACCGAGTATGCGCGAGAATTCTTCAGAAAACGCGCGACTGTTATTTGGCTCGTATTTAGTTTGTACCTTACACTATTCACATAAAGTTCATTATGCTTTGTACAAAAAAAATCGCTTCCATTCCGTTTCGTGGCGATGTAAATTGAGTCTAAAACTCTGATAATTGAGATTTTCACAACGTGTTAGTTAAAAGTTTGATTTTAACAATAATGTGGAAAGTAAAATAGCCTCGTTGGTTTAGTAGGCGCAAGCGCTGCTACTAAGCATAAGATCCTGGGTTCGATTCCCGGTTCAGGCAAAGTGTTATTGGATTTTTCCATCTAGAACTTCTCAGTAGCAGTCTTGATTTGTGCCTGTTTGATGGCAATAGGCTCGCCCCATATGACATGGAATTTAAATATAACTGGTGAAATATTAGTGTACTATTGGTAGATAAGTCACCTCCACACCTCCACCACCGACACCTCTGCCCAACGCGTTAAACAAGGCGTACGTAATGTTATTGTTTTATTTTTTTATTTGGCTCACCAACAATTGAATACACCGATACAAAGATATGAGATAGATCCAATACTTATAGACTACTGTACCAATTTCTTACAGGTAAACACATCATGCATTACTTATTTGTCGATTGATATTGAGAGTGAGTTGTGTGACATAGGCCATGTTTTAAAATTGTCATTGCAATCGGGGACCTCTTAGATTAAAAAGTGTTCCACAGAACCGTCCCCCGACTGCAATGACAATTTTATCAACTTGTTTTTTACTTTTTAGTTCGTTTTTAGCAGGGCAGCTGTGTTTTTTAAATTTTTTAATTATTTATTTTTATTTTTCAATCTCGCTTTAATCAATTATGTTATGTATGATAATTATGATAATTGTAATCGTAAAATATTCTCACTTCAAAAAAACACGGGCATCTACGTATTTTACCACTCTATGGTAATCATCCTTGCGCGTCACAAACAAAACGCCTTTTTTCATCAGTCCAATAGCCTCAAGATGGGAAGTCATCAGTAAAATAGCCTTAGCTTTAGACCTTTGGCTATATTGTAATCCTGACGCTGATTTAATGGCTTCAAGAATAGGGTCCCGTCAGTCTTTGTAATTAAGGGGCTGATTAAGCGGAGTCCTTCAGTCACCTTGCTTAAGTAATTATGTAAAATTGGTCGGTAAACGGATGGGTGGAACTTGGCTAAGTGTTTTGGTTCCGTGTTACTTAATTTAGGTTAATAGTTAAGTTATTTGGTTAATAAAACTTAGACATGACTGAATTCTTTTATGACGTAAAAAATAGTTCTAGTATTGTGCAAACGCTAAGAACATTGTTTTGTTAAATTAACAGGTGAGTTAAACATAAATAAATTATTTATTTATTACGCTCTTCAAAGTCTTCAACAATACACGAACGTTTCGTATTACGATACGTTCAGAACATTATGTGGTACACAGTCCACTTTAAACTTCGCTAAATGGTTAATCTTCTTACCACTAACAGAAAATTGTATCTTTTATCCAACGTAGCATTTATTAGTTTACTATTTATAAAAAAAAACTAAGCCTTCATAATCTACATAGGTTCCAGACCTCCATTCCAAAAACACCATTTTAAATATGGGCTCATTTCCCCGGACTTCATAATCCCAAACTAGAGCTCGTAAAGGCCCTTTCATACGAGGCCGGAGATACCCCAATCTGCTGAGAACTCCGGGCGTCCATAACGGCTGGTCATTTTGGGCATGTGGCGCTCCATACTATTAAGGCAGTCTTTTGTTCAGGATACTTTATTGTATGCCTAACGCTTTTATCTTGATGAAATGAGACTTAAGGCTCTAGAATTTTTAATTTTATTAGGTCTTGAGACGGCCTTTCTGTTTGGGATTTTTATGTGCTGCGAATATAAATGGCTTCGTTACGCGTTTATATTTTATGTAATTCACGGAATATAATATATATTTTAGTTTGATGTAGGCTGTTTATTTTAAAGAAAATAATGCCCTCATCTAGAATTGTCTCCTGTATTGTCGAAGTATTAAAATGAACATACAAAGTGGCCGCGACCTACGAGTTGTCGTTCAAACCCAGACAGTCGCTTTACTTTGAGTATATTATTTCATCACCACTGCTTTCAAAACGGTAAAGGAAAACATCGTGAGGAAACCGGCAGACATGTCTTAGAACCAAAAAAAATCGATGATATGCGACACCCACCAACATGCCCGCGTGGTGGATTACGGCCCACCCCCTCTCACAGAAAGGAGACCTGTGTCCCAGCAGTGGGAAAATTATAGGCTGGTTATGCTTATGTGCAAAAACGAGCTTAACCCAAAATTGGTTTATTTGACAGCAAACCTCAGATCTCAATAACTAATCCGTATTTGGAATAAAATGTGGACAGACAAAGTAATTAATACATATTGTCTAAATTAAGCATCGAATCAGAGATGAAGAGATCTGTAGGAGAACAACGGTAACCGATATAGCCCAAAGTTTTGCCAAACTTAAGTGGCAGTGGGCAGGGCACATTGCTCGCAGAACAGATGGCCGATGGGGCCGAAAGGGTCTGGAATGGCGACTGCGTACCCGAAGACGTAGCGTTGGAAGGCCCTCCACAAGGTGGACTGATGACCTTGTGAAGGCCACAGGTATCCGCTGGATACGAGAAGCACAGAACCGGTCAAAGTGGCGGTGCTTCGGGGAGGCCTATGTCCAGCAGTGGAAGTCCTTCGGCTGAAATGATGATGATGATGAAACTAGGCTTTGACGACACTCATCTGAACATCAAAACATAAGATTTCAAAGAAAATCCGATAAATCTCTATCCTTCCTCATAAACATACCACACAAGCTTACGTACCATGCAAGCTCTAAGAATGGTTTATAGCTACTTCAACACATCGCTTGCATTCAGCAGCTTACATTTGAAACAGTTGTAAAGTAAGCCAGAATTTCCTCTCGTGAGCATGCAGTTCCATTACGCGGTTTCGCTAAATGCTTCTAGTTGTATGTTCGTACTTTGTAGAAGGTTTTGTGGGAAATGGAAAGTGTTGAGTATGGGAATGGGAGTTAGAAGTCGTTTATTTTATTTAAAACAATTTTACTACAGGATCGTTTGATTACTTTTTAATGAGGAGCTTGTGGTTAAATAATAGCGGCCGCACGGGTTGATTAATTAGGTTAAGCTACGCTTGCCGGAGTTGGTCCGTGGTTTACATACCGAGACTCCTTCGTACTTCAGAAAGCACGTTAAGCCGTTGGTCCCGGCTGTCATTCGTGGATCTTTGACAGTCGTTACGGGTCGTCAGAAACCCGAAAGTCTGAAAACCCGTCTTACCAAGGGGTATCGTATTACCCAGTTACTGGATTATGTAGGTCAGATAGGCAGTCGCTCCATGTAAAATACTGGTATTCAGCTGCATCTGGTAAGATTAGAAGCCAACCCTACTATTGTTGGGAAAAGGCTAGGCAGATCGTTCCTTTTATAATTATTGATTTTCTGACTAATTTCGCATTTAGATGGAGTTTTCTTTACTAGCGAAGGTGAGATTTAACTTAACTATCAAATGAATTAAACCCATCCATGTCTGTCACGTTAAAAAAACCTATTTTTTTAACAGTAATTTATGTTCTCCTTTCTTACTCCGTAGCGATTGACCAAAGCCTCATTTCACATCTCCTATAATTTTTAACAGATTTTTTTTTTTAAATTAATTTTTGACAGAACCCATCATGATATAACTTTGGACAGCATTATATTTCTTTTAAACCGAAACTTTTGTAAAAAGACATCTCTAACGATCAGAACAGTATGTTCAAAATAAAAAAATGCTGTTAAACATTTAAAAAATAACTAATTTATTTAATACTGCTGCATATTGTACTCATTTAAAAGGAAAACAAAAAAGTAAAATCGAATTTAGACAAACAAGCAAGTGGCCAGGAATTCCCAAATCAAATAGTTTTAAACTACACCTTACCTATTCAGGGTAGGCAGGTCAAAATAAAATGTAACGGTACAGCATCTTCACACACCAGGATCCCATAGCCTCATGTGTCCCGATCCTATTGATGCACCTCAATTCAAAATAATGACCCTCTTTGGCCGAATACCGTAATAACTATAAATTCTCATGTCACCAATATTATGGAGAAAGACGTTGGGATGCTGAAGGAAGTTGTAAAACACTGATAAGGGAAATAAGGGAATTTGAGCCTTATGGGGCCTGAAAGTTGATGAGGTTATGGTAGGGTAAAAAGGTTCCGGCTGGTGCTCGAGCGCTGGCTCGGAAAGACGCACGGCTCCCTGTCGTTTCGGGTGACGCAGGTGCTCTCGGGGCATGGTTGCTTGGGGATGTAGGTACCTATGTCGCATAAACAGGGAGCCGGACGCCGGGTGTCACCACTACGTCGACTACCGGGAGAACACGGCGCGGCATACGCTGGCAGAGGGTGCCGCTTGGGAGGAGCCGCGCTGCCCCAGGGTGGAGGACATCCATGAGGATTTTCCAAGCCGGAAACAAAAAAGGCTAAAAAGGTTGAAGTTATTCTGTTGTGGACGAGAAGCCAGTCTTAATTATGAAACGCAACTTTTCCCTGTGTGTGAGACACACGTTTATGAGCTTCTATGTATATATATATGTATAACTCAAGAACTACTAATCTTTATTTTTTATGACGTTTGTGCTCTGATTGTCGCAGCTTAGCAACAAGAATATTACTGAACCACTAGCTGCCCGCCCCGGCTTCGCACGGGTAGCACTAAGTACCTCCCTACCCTACCTACCTACTCTACATACCTACCCTACCTGACTACCTACCTTCACACCTACCTACATTCTACCTACCTACCTAATCGAATAATGAGAATCGTTCTAATCTAATCTATTTTTCATACAGGGGTATGAAAAATAGATTACGACCGATTCATAAAAATCGGTCAAGCCGTTTCGGAGGAGTATGGCAACTAACACTATGACAAGAGAATTTTATATATTAGAAAGAAGAAGATAGAAGATTGTTACAAGCATTCTCTTAACCTTATTTTACAGGGGCGCTCGTATCCTCGTAACCGTGTGTGCTATAATAACAACCGCGGGTTTCACCCGCGTAAGTCTCGATCCCGTTAGAACATCGGGATAAAATGTATCCTATGTCCTATTCCAGGTCATCTACCCTTGTGCCAAATTTCATCCAAATTCGTTCAGCCGTTTTAGCGTGAAAGCGTAACAAACAAACAAACTCTCTTTCACATCCATACTTCCATACTAATATTATAAATTTTAAAGTAACTCTGTCTGTTGGTCTGTCTGTGTGTCTGTTTCTAAGTAACCTTTTCACGCCTAAACCACTGAACGGATTTCGTTCAAATTTGACAAGGAGATAGATGGCATCCCGGGGAAGGATATAGGCTATTTTTTATCGCCATACAACGCGGGCGAAGCCGAGATCGGAGGCTGGTTCGTAATATTAGTTAGGATTAGAATTACTCAAATCTACCAGTATCCTAAACTTAGACCAGTATCCAGATCCAGTATCCTAAAGATAATGGGTTTATGTTCTGTGTCTGACATTAGGTTAGACACAGATCATAAACCAATTATCTTACCACAACCGGAAACTAGTAATTACAAAACTTCCTTCTAAATTATTTACCCATCAATTTGGTACCACTGTTCCAAACTTAAATCTTCGTAAGCGTTAGAGATCAGTAGGTGAAAACTTAACTGTACTTGTACGGAGTTTAGAAGTTTAACTGTAGTTTAGAGCAGTTAGTGAATGTAATTGGGATAGTTAATTTACTTAGATGTGCCGATTAGGTTAGGTCAAGCGGCGTGTTTAGTTAAGTGTTTCGGGGGTTTATTAATCGTGTGTGTGTTGAGAAATTGTTTACCTGCGAAGTTTTCGCTAAAAAGAAGCGACCACATAAGGATTTTATGCATTTCTCAGTGACGTCGCCTTTCTTGAACTATGGATGGCTACTCTCGTCACAGACTACAAATTTTGCTTGGTTTTTAAAAGTGGATCTCCTTTAAAAACGTTCTATACATTGTGGCTTAGGAAATTAATCATTTGAAGATACAATCGTTAGATTTCAGGGAAATTCAATCCGATAGAAGACTGGGTTTACTCCGCAATCGGCAAGTTTGAATTTATTTATTGAAGTCATCTGATTTCGCAAGGGACTTATTTCTCTGCACCTAAGTTTTATGACGAACAAATATATACAGGGCTATAAATTGCTTCATTATACATATTGCCATGAATTGCTTCATAATAATGAATTGCTATTGAATTGCATAATGAATTGCTTCTATGTTTCATTTGTGTCTATTTTGGGCCGAGCTTGTACGGGACCGTTATCCATCGCCTTTACCATAATCTTGTAGGAAGCAAACATTTCATGAGAATCGAACTCGTGACTCATAGTGCAGAAGTCAATTACTCAGCCACTGTGCCAACCGTAACATCAAACTGATTTATCAATCCGTATGAACAATAATTATTTACCAAAGCAAGCTTAGGGCTGATTATTTCCATGGTACGGAGGGCATGGGAGGCGGTCACCTCCTTCTGCGAAGCAGTGATGCTCGCGAAGGAGGAGGCGGAACGCGTGAGGGAGAGGCAAAGCCTGCGCCCTCACGCCCCTAACCGCCGCCGCTGGAGACACCCTGGGCGTCGGGAATCCCAGGCGGATTCCCGGCCACCATAGGCGCGGGCTTGCGGACGGCGAGCAATGGGTAGCTCGCCGTCCGATAAGGACCAGGCCCGGGTCGATGGCGCGTCGTGTTCCACGCGCGCCTCAAAAAGATGTCAGCACACCTGACGGGGTCCGTTAGGACCGATGCCTGCCAGGGTTGCGGAATAGTCCGAAAGGGATACCGGGACCCTGGCAACAGGCAACTGAAGGAACACGGGTGGGTTTTAGTCAGTAAGAGTCTGACACGCCCTTCCGCTCCGCCCAGAACGGGAGAAGTCATAAGATGACATCCCACCCAAAAAAAAAAAAAAAAATGGGCTGATTATTTAGATAAACATTATCATCAGGACGACCTAAAAAGACCCATAAAAAACCCATTAATTAATGAATAACAAAACCCATTAAAAGAAACAAAGGGCTAGTACCCGTATTTTTAAGAATGTCCGCAATTTTCTAGTCTTGTTCTCATACTTAATTCATACGGATACTTTTTTGTAGGAAATTGTTTTGAAAAAACATGTTGCGCAACATGTCAAGTCAACAAGAAAAAGTCAAACATGTTTAACGTTCACAAGTTGTGTGACAATGCGAACGCAAGTAGATATTGACAGAAAACAGAGACTACAACATGTTTTTTGTGAATGTTTCGCCAGTGCAAAACCCACATTACCTACATTTTTGACAACTTTTTGTCATTCATTGTGGGTTGAGCTTGTGTATTCAAAGTGTACGTTTTTTAAGTATGAAAATAGGCTTTCTGGTACCCAGTTCTTTTTAGCTTATCCCCAAAACAATGCACAAAGCAAAATATTCAACAAGTTCCGAAACTCAAAGCCCGGCAAAAATATCAAACAACTAAACATTTATTCACTACACTTAATAAACTTACGCAGTCGGTAATTCAGCGTAATAAATCGCGACGGAATAGCTTCGCCTTAAGTTAAAGCGCGCGGGATTACGCACTTTATATTGTTTTAGTTTTTGATACTCAGGGGGAGTAAGACGTAACTTTTTATCGGGGGGCAGCCATTTTGTTAGATGTCTTGTTTGTCTTCTAGTTGTTGAATGTGTTTGTGATTTTCGTGAATGTGTTTTGTTGAATTGAAATAAATGTCAGTTGTCGTTATGATTGCGTCCACGAATTACTTAATTTTAATTACTTATACCCCATTTGAAATAAGATTAGACATTAAAACAAACCCTTTTACAGTCCGTTCAACCGATTTTGACGTATGTACCGTAGGCATAAGGATAGCATTAAAAGCAAAAAAAGTTACATAATACAAACTATCTATTGCGGCTGCCATTTGTCATGCCACCAACGCAATAGAATTTAAAATCGGTTGAACGGAATGTAAAAAAGGCTTATCTATATGTCTAATCTTATTTCAAATGGAGTATAGCTAACTAAAGCTTGTGATCATTCTAGTTAAGAATCTCTGACTAAAAACTACAATACATACATACATAAACTTACTCGCCTTTTTCCCATGGGGGTAGGCAGAAACTACAGAACGCCACCTGCTACGATCCTATAATACTCCTTTTGCCTCGTTCACGTTCATCCATCTGAGGCCCTAGACAAAGTGACATTCTATCAGCGATAACGATGATGGAAAAGGCAAAAAGTATAAGACTGACATAAGTTATCGAAGAGCTTATGTCTGACAAATGCTTGCACTGACTGGACAGGTCCACTCAAATCTGTGTGGTTCTTTCCTCAAAAGACCATTTCAGACTCGAATTTACATGGTCCTCATTATGGCTTGACCAAGATTATGTCTGGACTTTAAAAGAGACTGTGACCTCTGAGTTTGTTTCGGCCTTTCTGCTCAGAGTAGTCAGATAGGAAACGCCGACCTCATCTAGCTTATTTTTAATATTTTTAATATGACGTGTAAAAGTGATTCCAATATCCTATTTACAGGATAAACAATTTCATTTCATTTCAGTCCTGGAGTAGAGACCGCGGATCGGCAAGCGTACCACGAGACGCCCCCCAACTAAATGGACCAACGACCTTAAGAAGGTGGCTGGGACAGACTGGATGCGGAAGGCGGAGGACAGGGTATTGTGGCGCAGCCTGGGATAGGCCTATGTCCAGCAGTGGACTGCGATAGGCTGAGTTTATTGTTGATATTATAGTTTCGTCTCTGGGATGGTAAATGTCTATAGGAGGCGGCGGTGAATTTCTATCGAGTAAGCCGCCTGTTAATTAGCCATACAATGTTTTATGTTATGGGGTTTGATTTCCGCACTCAGTCTTTAAGGTGTGCCAGCCATACAATATCATAAAATAAAATAAAACTAGCAACGTCATACTCATTTCTGCCATCTTTCATTGTTCTTTTAATATGGTTCAGGGTACGTCTGCTGCGGGAAAGTCCGAAAGGGATACCGGGACCCTTGGCAACAGGCAACTGAAGGAACACGGGTGGGTTTTAATCAGTAAAAGTCTGACACGCCCTATCTCCGCCCAGAGCGGGGGAAGTCATTTGATGATTTCCCAGCCGCAAAAAAATAGGTTTCACTGCTACTTAACTATTCATCCCTTTTTCAAAATTATCATAACTTAAACGTTTCGTAAATGGAGTGCTTCTACATTAAACCGGTTTTCTAAATTTGGTTAAGCCGTCCAATCTAAGAAGATTACTATCTATCTAGGTATCCCAAGATAAAGACTAGGCAAG
Organism: Lithophane ornitopus; assembly: GCA_948473465.1. Taxonomy (NCBI): domain Eukaryota; kingdom Metazoa; phylum Arthropoda; class Insecta; order Lepidoptera; family Noctuidae; genus Lithophane; species Lithophane ornitopus. Next base: position 14,835,435 of record OX419625.1, read on the forward strand.
CCTAGGCGGCTTAGTGCCCAACAAGGATAGATATCTTAAGAGCTATCTTTGGTTTCGGAATAAGAAGCTTTGACAGCTGAATACTTTCATAAATATAACGTTTTTAGAACAAATCTGTGTGTTTTAAATACATGTTTATTTATTTTATTTAACCATTTATGTACACACATAATAAACAGACAAGAAGAAAAGAACAGAAAAAAACGTACAAAGGTGATGCTTATTTCTAAAGAAATCTCTTCCAGCACACCTGCGATAGGAAATTAGATAAGAGATGTAGACACCGTGTGTAAAATCCGTGAGAAAGAAAACTACATAATAATCAAAACAATTCATTTAATAAACTAAAACAAGTTTTTAAGTAATAAATATTTATTTTAAACTAGGAACCCGTAGGGATTACAGCACGTAGCGTTCACTTCCATCTACTCTCTAGGGAAAGGCATGAGTTTATAATTACTATCTAACTACTGAACAAACACAAAAAAACTTTATGCAACTACAAGTAAAATAATATACCTAATGATAATTAAATTAGGGGAGGAGCACGAGCTCCTCCCCTAATTTAATTTAAAGTTTCGTCTCTGGGATGGTAAATGTCTATAGGAGGCGGCGGTGAATTTCTATCGAGTAAGCCGCCTGTTAATTAGCCATACAATGTTTTATGTTATGGGGTTTGATTTCCGCACTCAGTCTTTAAGGTGTGCCAGCCATACAATATCATAAAATAAAATAAAACTAGCAACGTCATACTCATTTCTGCCATCTTTCATTGTTCTTTTAATATGGTTCAGGGTACGTCTGCTGCGGGAAAGTCCGAAAGGGATACCGGGACCCTTGGCAACAGGCAACTGAAGGAACACGGGTGGGTTTTAATCAGTAAAAGTCTGACACGCCCTATCTCCGCCCAGAGCGGGGGAAGTCATTTGATGATTTCCCAGCCGCAAAAAAATAGGTTTCACTGCTACTTAACTATTCATCCCTTTTTCAAAATTATCATAACTTAAACGTTTCGTAAATGGAGTGCTTCTACATTAAACCGGTTTTCTAAATTTGGTTAAGCCGTCCAATCTAAGAAGATTACTATCTATCTAGGTATCCCAAGATAAAGACTAGGCAAGCCTAGGCGGCTTAGTGCCCAACAAGGATAGATATCTTAAGAGCTATCTTTGGTTTCGGAATAAGAAGCTTTGACAGCTGAATACTTTCATAAATATAACGTTTTTAGAACAAATCTGTGTGTTTTAAATACATGTTTATTTATTTTATTTAACCATTTATGTACACACATAATAAACAGACAAGAAGAAAAGAACAGAAAAAAACGTACAAAGGTGATGCTTATTTCTAAAGAAATCTCTTCCAGCACACCTGCGATAGGAAATTAGATAAGAGATGTAGACACCGTGTGTAAAATCCGTGAGAAAGAAAACTACATAATAATCAAAACAATTCATTTAATAAACTAAAACAAGTTTTTAAGTAATAAATATTTATTTTAAACTAGGAACCCGTAGGGATTACAGCACGTAGCGTTCACTTCCATCTACTCTCTAGGGAAAGGCATGAGTTTATAATTACTATCTAACTACTGAACAAACACAAAAAAACTTTATGCAACTACAAGTAAAATAATATACCTAATGATAATTAAATTAGGGGAGGAGCTCGTGGCTAAGTAATAAGAGCCGCTCGGGTCAATCCATCAGGTTAAGCTACGCTTGCCGGGGTTGGTCCGTGGATGGGTGACCATTTTCACATATCGAGACTCCTCCATGCCTCGGAAAGCACGTTAAGCCGTTGGTCCCGGCTGTCATTTGTGGACCTTTGACAGTCGTCAGAAGCACGAAAGTCTGACCACCAGTCTAACCAAGTGGTATCGTATTACCCAGTTACTGGGTTGTGGAGGTCAGATAGGCAGTCGCTCCATGTAAAATACAGCTGCATCCTGTTAGCCTGGAAACCGACCCCAACATAGTTGGGAAAAGGCTAGGCAGATTGCAGATTGATTGATAATTAAATTAGGGGGTGCCTACGATGCCGGCGCCAGCTCCCAAAAATAACGTCGTTGGGATCCAGCAGTGACATTGCTGCCGGCAGCCGAGATTAAAAACATCGGCTGCCATGTGTTGTGACGCCAAAATGTTATCAATCAAGCTCTCATTGTCAAGTGTGGATAGTATATTTAATGTGCGATATTGAACTATGTTTTACTTAGAGTAAAATACGTCACGTTAGTCTTAACTCTTTGTGCAAAGAATAGACATTTCCTCGGACTGACGCTAACGGCGGTAATCGCAGCTTAACCTCACTTGATCGACCGCCCTTGTCATTCTAGCTAAGTTTTAAGACAAGGCTTTTTCAGCACTGGATTTACTAGGTATTTATGAACGTTTATAAAGAAGTAAAAATAATGATCAATTTTTACCCGACTACGACGAAGAAAAAAGTAGGGTTATGATTTTGACCGGTATGTATCATGTCTCGAGGCGAGAATTCACGAAACAGCCGACAGTAGAGTCTGAGAGGATCTAGCGCTCGCATCGAGCGGGTCGGCTCGCTTCACGGACTACTGTAACACGTAACAAAATCTCGTTACATTACAAACAAATGTTAGTCAGTCTCCGCCTTTAGATTCCTCTATACAAAACAATATATCTGACCAGTTCTTTATAAACCCTAATCCAAATATCATGTCAATAATAGAAGGTATTACAGTAAGTAGGACAGCCAGCTTCTAGCATCCATTCTCACCAACTGACATCCGTTGTAGTCCAGACATCAGGAAATGGATTCCTCTGAAACCCTCACTGAATAATACGGTCTGCCGTATACACATCACGCTACATCAAGAAATACTCTTTTTATCATGAAAAAACAACCAAAATTATACCCTATCGTTGAGAAGTGAAAGTTGTTTTTTCAATGTGGTGGAAACGTCTTAGGATGTGCACGAAATTTAAGGGAATAAAGACTTAAAAGTTGGTGGAGTAAAGTTTAGTTTTGATTGCTAGTTTAAAAGGGTGTCAGTGTCTTGGAAATGCAAAAGGAATGGAAATATCTACTTGTCGCAAATAGATACAATCTGTAAAACTGTATAGTGCTTACATTCGTTGTAAACTTGTAAAGAGTACCCTTGCGAGCTTTCGTCACTAAAATGTCATTAGTTTTAATTTAAGGCCAGATAGACTCAGCGAAGTAGGGATTTAACGCTTCCACCCTTCACGCGAACGCCACTTTATTTTATAATATTATATTATTAAAAGAATTAAACTATTTTGCAAATTTTTTCCACAAATTATTCTTCTTTATATTATTAAGTTTTCTTAGATATTTTTTTAGAAGTAAAACTGTTATAAACTTCAAGAAAATTATGTCCCGTTCTTAAGCTTTGACAGAATGATTTGACAGATGTCATGCCAGCGCAAGCGATCGAACCACAGATAACATCTTTTAATTTTTCTATATGATGAAGGCTTTCATCTTTAAATAATGTGATTAGCAAGTTGTGCACGGGTGTACTTATACGAAAAAACTGATTTTTGAACTGATATTTCAAGAAAAGAATACCATTGGGTGTTACTAAGTTCGAAGCAAGAAACTTTGACTTTTCTATGTTTGTAAACGCACCCACGATACAGGAAAAAATTCCTAGTGTGGTGCAACGCTTTTTTAAAGAAAAAAAAAAAAAAAAAACTAAGTAGATTACTAAATATATTACTAAACTTTTGACACACATATGGCTAATTCAGAATTCAGGAAAAGTGAGGGGCTCGTGGCTAAGAAATAACAGCCGCACGGGTCGATCAATCAGGTTAAGCTACGCTTGCCGCGGTTTTTCCGTGGATGGGTGACCATCTTTACCTACATACCAAGACCCCTCCGTGCCTCGGAAAGCACGTTAAGCCGTAGGTCCCGTCTATCATTTGTAGATTTTTGACAGTTGTTACGAGTCGTCAGAAGCCCGAAAGTCTGACAACCAGTCTTACCAAGGGGTATCGTGTTACCCAGTAAGTGGGTTGTGGAGGTCAGATAAGCGGTTGCTCTTTGTAAAATACTGGTATTCAGCTGCATCCGTTTAGACTGGAAGCTGACCCCAACATAGTTGGGAAAAGGCTAGGCAGATGATGAGAATTCAAGAAAATCTCAAGCATTTTAAATTTCAAAAACTAAAGACCACATAATTTTCTCTGGTCCTTCGAGTCAGCTTCTAAGAGAGTGTACTTACATACAAAGTGCTACCAACTGCAATACGAGCGACATCTAATTTAATGCCTTTTCTAACACAAAGGAACGGAACGCATTTCCAATTTAGCCGGTTTATACCGTTCGTATCAAGGCTCATATATCCAGGGGAATTACACTTGGATTACACACCGAACGTGTGGATTACGTATTTGTGGTACAGATAAACTATATTACGTTTGGAGAAACTGTATTTTATATCTGAAATGGGGGCTTGGATATGGGAGGAATTGTTTTAAAGATAAAGATTTTGAAAAATCTCGTTTTATATTTTTTAAATAACTTATTAGAAAATTATAACAGGGATCGTGTTTGATATGAGACTATAAATTCATGTTTCTTTGGTTGGCAAAAGCGATGAAATGCTTATGTGGATTTACAATAGATATATTCAAAATATTTCAATTTTTTAACATACATAAATTCATACATGCAAAAACTCACCTTTTATTAAATATTCACATAATTTATATAAAAATCACCACAGTATTCCTAACACACTTTTCAAGGAAGCAAAGGTATTAAAACGTTACAGCCTTAATGAAAGTAAAGGCTAAAGAACAACAATAATAAAGTTAAACACAAAGTGTTGTTTTTAACTTGAAATTAATTACTAAATAAAATTCCAAGGGGAACAAATTGTTAGTAATTTACGAAAAAAAAGAGATGAAATACTTTTTAGTGGTTTTTTGAATTAGTAGTCTGTTGTGGTCTGAGTGGGAAGGTCGCGGACACTTAAGATAGAGAAGCGATTTTGCAAAACATCTGCAGAGACTTTTCTCAACTATGTTAGGAAATATATTGTATTTCCTAACATAGTTGATACGTTGACGTAGATAATATATTTATTAACATATAAAACCCTGTATGATATCGACATGTGTTTCACCTCTCGACGAGGCATCCTCAGGATGACGATTGACCAGTCGCGAATCCGAACACGAAGTGTTGCCACGCCGAGTACCGGACGCTCACACACGTGTCGATTTCTTAACGTCCTTTCCGAGCCACGGACGGTCTCCATTTATAATGGATGGTATGGATGGTCGTGATGGTCACCCATCCACGGACCGATGTTGGCAAGCTTAACCTTCGATTGACCCGTGCAGCTGTAATTACTTAGCCACGAGCCCCTCAATGAAGAGTACTATATATAGATCATTTTTTATTAGTTCGTGCATGAAATTGATTTATTTCATAAAGGTTCGCCACACAACTTCGACGCCATATTTTAGTTTGTTTATTTAAATGGTTTTTTAATCAGTCATTTAATGTAGTAGGTACCTAGTGTAGTGTGTAGTGTAGCTAGATCTTTTTAAGTTATCCGATTTTCTCGAATATTAGCGATGATCTTGATCATCTAGTGGCCTCTCATTGGCCTAATATATTAAGGCAGATTATGCATCGACACCGAATTCACTACTTAAATCCAAATTTCGTCAAACATATAATATACTACACATTTCCCAAGTTCATTAGAAGACCTATCGGCGATAACCCGTAACAAAAACAGAACACACAAATGTTTCAACAATGTCTTAAACCAGGAAAGGTCGTAATACTCTCGGATGAACTTATATAAATCCGTATTAATTTCTCAGTAATGCGAAAATCAACTCGAAATCTGTCATAATCATTTTAATTATGCATACAATGTTATGAAATGCTTACACAGAATTATAAGGCCCTTGGCATATAGGATGGAATCTAATTTCTTTCGCACTTCAGGGGCGCGAATAATTCGGTTACAGAGAAATAATTTCCGCGCCTCAAAGGATTAATAATTTTATCAAAACTTGAACAAAGCCGCGCGAAGCATCTAGTTAAGATATAAATCTTATTTTATACGCCTACGGAATATATTCTAATGTTTTATGTGAATATTAAGTTTGGCAATTGTGGGTTTGCATAATCTTAGTTATGGAAGTTTGAATATCTATGTGTGAAAAGAAAATCAATGTGTAGATATTGGGCGTTCTAAGGGTTCGTACCCGAAGGCTGCCAAACGGTTCCCTATTACTACGCCTCCGCTGTTCATTTGTCCATCCGTCTGTCCGCGTCCGTCTGTCTGCCAGCGAGCTGCGTCTCATAAGTAACAGTTGAAATTTTCACAGATTAAGTATTCATTAAAAATAAAATAACTTTAAAAATTAAAAGGGGTCCCCATACAGAAAAGTGTCCACCCAGAGCGGGAGAAGTCATTTCATGATTTCCCAAATACAAAAAAAAAAAAGTCTTACCAAGGGGTATCGTATTGCCCAGTTACTGGGTTGTGGAGGTCAGATTGGCTCGCTCCATGTAAAATACTGGTATTCAGCTGCATCCGGTTAGACTGGAAGTCGACCCCAACATAGTTAGGAAAAGGCTAGGCAGATTGACTTTGCAATAAAAACGAAATAAATGTCCACATTATTTCCACAGAAACTAATCTCACGTAGGTATATCTAAAGCAAAACTAACTAAACTAGTATCCCGAACAAATCTCCAAGTATTATCAATACCACTTTTAGCCAGTGGTCGGCTGTTTATACAGTTTGTGAGGAGCGCTGAATTATGTATGAGTAGAAGGTTTTTAGGGTTCCATACCCAAAGGGTAAAACGGGACCCTATTACTAAGGCTAAGTCCGTCTGTCTGTCCGTCTGTCCGCGGCTTAGCTCAGAGACTGTTGGTACTAGATAGCTGTAATTTGGTATGGGTATATATATAAATCACGCCGATAAAGTGTTTTTTTTTTTTTTTAGGTTGCCTCCCCTACTCTTAAAGTGGGGATGTTTTTTTTTTCTCGTCGATCCCACGGTGTGGGTTATCGTTGGAGTTTGTGAAAACCATTTTTGCATTCAGGGATCCGTTTGCGAAATATTAAGCTTTAAAAAGCTAATTTTTGTTAGAGTTTATATGATATTTCATTTCATTTCAGTCAAGTACCAGCATAATGGTTGGTTTTGGATATGTGAAATTAAACGGAAAACCTTCACTGCTACGTAGGCTACACAAGTTACCGAGTAATAATCGACCAACTTAAATTTGCAGTTGCAAGAACAAGTTTTTCAACTACAATGTTAAGTTTATTGGATAAATTCGTCCCAACTACGGAACCCTTCATTGCGCGTGGTTCGACATGCACTTGACCGGTTTTTTCCTAACAGGATGGTCAGGGTGAGCAGAGGCGTAAGCGGCAGGACCACTAATTAAGCGACGGTTCGCCACGTGAAGTGCTAAGTGTTGAATTATTTATGAGGCTTAGTTTTTTCAGGAAGGTTCGAGTGGTCTGGGATTGAAATAGAGTCGAGTTTGAGGCTTTTAGGTTGAAGCACGTGGGTGTTTTGATGTTTTTGATGTTGAGAGGTAATTATTGAGTTGGCTAGGATAAGGTTCTTACTAGATATTTATTCTTCGAAGTAAATTTTGACAGCTCTGTCATTCGCTAAAACAGAGCTTGACAACAAGTCTCAAATTATTTTTAGGAATATCTATACCCCATTTGAAATAAGATTAGACATTAAAACAAACCCTTTTTCAGTCCGTTCAACCGATTTTCGATTTTGACTTCTATACCGTAGGCATAAGGATAGCATTAAAAGCAAAAAAAGTTACACAATACCAACTATCTACTGCGGCTGCCATTTGTCATGCCACCAACGCAATAGAATTCAAAATCGGTTGAACGGAATGTAAAAAAGGCTTATCTAGACGTCTAATCTTATTTCAAATGGAGTATAGAGATATACTGTGATTATTACCTTGTGAATAAATAAATAAGTATGTTTCTTGAGCACTTATTTTCCAAAATCAAACATTTCTCTGCATTGTATATGAAGCCTGAAACCTTCTCCTTACTCGGGAGGCTAGACATTAAAACTACATTAATCGCTTTAATTGTTGACTGCATTTCTTTTTTACTTGTAGTTACGTTATGTTGTGTGCCCTGTCTATGCTAAATAAATGTATTTAATTTCTTTTTTTTTCTTTTCTTTCTTTCTAGAATTCTTCTGCCTATTTCCACATTTCCTATTTTCAAGCACGGTTGAGCTGAGCTTCCGATTTCACAAAGTTCAGTATAATTTTTATATGTGTGTAAACACTTTGAGGGCCACTAAAGGCCCATACTCGTAGGCGTACAACAATCAAACTTCTATTGTCTCTCGTTCAGTATACTTGAATGCGTTAATCGCTTCGCCAATGCAATAAGTTCTAACCCCAAAAAACATCTGTCGTACCTACAAAGGGGTATAAAGCGAAGCAATTATAAACACGAAAATGGTCCTATAATTCATCTAAGTGTAGTTCGTAGTTCTGTACTAACTATTGTAAAAATAAATGAGGTTTTTAATTGAGTTTAGATAAATGTTGGAACGGTGACTGTTAAGTTTTGAAGTGCAATCTAAGTTTAGTTTTAGGACCATTGTTTTATTTACAATTGTTAGTACGTGATTTGCAAAGGTTACTGGATTTGCAAACTAATGAAAGTACCTACTTAAACGAAAGTAAATGATGACTTATATAAATGTCGTATGTGATCCCCCGAAACCCCTAAAGGTTTTGATAATGGTAACTAAAGGGTGGGTGAGAAAGGGTTAGATCGGGTCCATTACTGTATTGAATAATATAATTATTACACACTTTGATCCACTTAGCAACTACTATCCGACAGTTAACTTCGATAACCTAAGTTGATTGATAAATTATAAATGATCTTATTTATGTAAGTAGGTTTGTACAAACACTTTTACACAACAAAAGTACAACAAAGTGCCAATAGTGCTTCGATATTTAATATTTTATTTACATTCCACGATGTGAACTTATACTCCATTTGAAATAAGATTAGACGTATAGATAAGCCTTTTTTATATTCCGTTCAACCGATTTTGAATTCTATTGCGTTGGTGGCATGACAAATGGCAGCGGCAGTAGATAGTTGGTATTGTGTAACTTTTTTTGCTTTTAATGCTATCCTTATGCCTACGGTATAGAAGTCAAAATTGGTTGAACGGATTGTAAAAGGGTTTGTTTTAATGTCTAATCTTATTTCAAATGGGGTATAGGTGTTACAAAGACATCATTGGACCCTGTCGGGCACAGCAAAGTATGAGAGAGGATGAGGGCTCTAATATGATGATTTAATTGTTAATCTATTACTATTTAAGTAGGTAATTATTTTATTTAAAAAAATGTATTTTCTTTATTACTTTTTTTTCTTTCTTAACTTAAAATTTGCTATTTTATTTATTTCTTCCTTAGGACCAACAAAATAACCTTTATACCATTCCCCCTCTAAAAAGCTTATTTTATTCACTGAAAACAGTGAATAAAAAGCACTTTTAGTCACTATTTTGGTGTTTGAATTTAGAACACATCAATATATTCGAACTCCATCTCAATGCTGTACAACCTCCTTGCGAAAAAATACTCGACACAAACTCCGATGTGATTGGTTGACATTTTCGACAAGGAGTTTAGCATTAGGATAAAAACTGTTTCGTGTTCTTTGCTGTCATTAGTAATGTATGAATGTATTAAAACAAAGTTTAGTGTTACTACATAATAAATCGATTGAAAATGCTTTCAAGTGATGAAGAAGATGTGTTAAAACCCGAGTTAATGAAAGAGAGGGCGGCCGATATAGTAGAAAACTTGCTACCCAACAAATCACGGCTGGTTTACATCAAAGGCTACGATGAGATTTGCAAATGGAAAAATAAAAATCAAGCTTCTGGAACATTTTCAGAGTCTGTTTTCCTAACTTATTTTAATGAGTTATCGAAGAAAAGAAATCATCGAAATTTTGGAGTACGTATTCTATGCTACGGTGTACTATAAAAACAAGGCATAACATTGAAATAATAACATACTCGAAGTTGCAAGTTCTTGTTCTCGTAGTCATGGTGTAAAGTATAGTATGCAACTCTTGAATAAAACGGATTTATATCGAGGGCCATGAATCACTCGCGTCGCTCAGGATTCTAACACTTGATTCAATCATCATGTCATTCAATCGTTAGAATCCTTCACTTGTGATGCATCTATGGCCCTCGCTTTAAATCCGTCCTTTATTCACTAATTGCATAATATACTATTAATGGTTGCATTTGTCGACGACGACGAACTCCAATTTCAAATTCTCTCTCCAATAAAAAAGGTCCAACACATCTATGACGATCACATTCATCCACTTCAACAAATTCAAATTAGAAATTCTCTGTCCAACATAAAAAGGAAAATAAACTAACTGGCAACGAAGAATCCACCGGATCAAAATTCAAATACGGAACTGGGAAAAATGGCAGGCGTTCCGTTTCACCGATAGGCTTTGATAAAAGTTTGTCCAAGTTATCAGTGGGCGGAGAGTATCACGTGCCAACGACCAGTCACTTCCTTGCTACTTCGCTAACAAGATTTATTTTAAAACTACCTTCCGTGGATTTATCTTTCATGGAGGTTGGTATGTGTTAACATTTTGTTTTATCGCTGAAAAAGGGGTATTATAATAACTAACTTACCTTGAACTTGTGAAAATATTTCTAACAAATGGCATATCTACCTAATCACTAGACCCAAAAGGAAAATTAATTTGAATTATTTGGACCACAATCATTTGGCTTCTTTTAGACAAATGAAAAGAAATCGTAAATCAACCAGGAATTATGGAGAAATCCTACCCATAAATAAAAAAGAAAGAACATTATGTAAGCATAACCTCCGCCTGTTTTTTTATGTCGGTAAATTAAGGAAAATATAGTAAACTAAGAACTAAGTTCCACATGAGCTTATGTAATAGCACACATTACACTCTTTCGCGAATGTTATACAAAATTATTGTAAAACATATTTTAAAAGAGTAACTATGGTGTTTCGTTACCATTCTTCTCCATACGAAACTACCTTTAATAGCCTACTTGAAATAAATTATTTGACTTTGACTTTGACTTCGAATATTAAGAATTAAAAAGTCTGCCAGGGATGCGGGAAAGTCGGAAAGGGATATCGGGGCCCTTGGCAACAGGCAACTGAAGGAACACGGGTGGGTTTTAGTCGGTAAAAGTCTGACACGCCCGCCCAGAGCGGGCTCAAAAAAAAATGACTTACAAAATACACAACATTACCAGCAATTCTCTTCAAACCACAGTAAGTAAAAGGCCAATGAATAAACCAGAAATTTAAAACGTGGAGATGACAATCAACAATAAATGAAAACACTGGCAATAATAATGCATAAGAGTATTTTGGAACTATCAAATAAATCCTTACATGGAAATTAAAAAAGTCATTTTTTCAAACAAACTACATAGTATTGATGGGCTGACTATGGGGTTTGCCGATCTTTGACTAGCTATCGTACCTAAACTATTGGATATATTTGATTAATTTTTTGTATGTAGACCGAGAACGTCATTAGATATACGGAGTTTTATTTTTTGTTGTATTGTCTTCTCCACCTTGTATATACGCCTTTAAGATATTTAAACCTGAAAGTATTCCGGTCACGTTCACAACAATATGATGGCATGGTAACTTTCTTACCACAAATTTAACCCTTTTACGTGGCCACGGGGATATGGAAGTGTTTATAGGATTTCTGTGTATAAAAATAAGAAGGGTAAATGAGTTTTCGAAGTGGTTCGCAGGAGTGAAATAAATAATGTAGGTCGTGTCAGTTTTCGTGATTTGTTTTATAAAATATGTAATAAATACTTAGTGACGGTGAAATTACATAATTTCTGTCATTATTAATGACAGAAAAAAACGAAATATTAGATATTTCATAAAATTCCCGTTTATTAAAATTGAAAATTAACATTTCGACAAAGGGTTATTTTTTAATTTTGATAAACGGGAATTCTAAATTGCAATATTGATTTTATTTTAAATAATAAAATTATTTAGGTAGCTATAGTCATAAATCATATAAAAATCTATCCTTACCTTCCAATTTATTAATAGGTGCCTGCCAGACGATACAAGTGACGCTTCAAGATAAAAGGTAGCAGACTTAAAAGCCTGCCCGTCTGTATTAGCCTTGATAGTGTGGAAACTACTCTCACTTGACCGTTTTTAACGATCGAGTGCACTAAGGAGGTCGTTCTATACGTGCAATATTATCTTGAAGCAAGGAGGATTAAATAAAAAGTTGCTATTTTAAAAATTGGTTTCGAAAATAGAGAAACATGAGGAGAATACATGTTTATAATTGTAACTATCATTCTTCCATACTAATATTATAAATTCGCAAGTAACTTCGTCTGTCTGTCTGCCTGTATGTTACCTTTTCACGCCTAAACCACTGAACGAATTTCGACAAAATTTGGCTAGGTAGATGATAGTCCTAGGGAAGGACATAGGCTAGTTTTTATCAACATACCATGCGGGCGAAACAGCGGTCGGAAGCTAGTAATCCTAACTTACTAATATTATAAATACGAAAGTAACTCTGTCTGTCTGTCTGTATGTTACCGTTTCACTCCTAAACCACTGAACAGATTTCGAAAGAATATGGCACGGAGATGGATGGCATCCTGGGGACGAACATAGGGTACTTTTTACCCGACTACGGCGAAGAAAAAAGGAGGGTTCTGATTTTGACCGTTATGTATGTATGTATGTATGTATGTATGATCATCTGTTCCCTCCTATCTTCTAAACGACTCATCACAATTTGACAAGTGAGGTATCGTTGGAAGCGTCTTGATCGTCCGCTGTTATAGGCTATGTGACGTCACATTAAATTAAAAATGGCGCCCTATAGATAACATAAAGTCAGGAACTAAAAAAAAAAATTGTTTAATCGTACCATGTTGGGTATCTAATGAAAGGGCTTAATGAGCGAGCACATTTCAAAAATAGATATTTTATAACCCCAAAAGATTTTTTTTTTTTTTTTTATCAACCTACCACGCGGACGAAGCCGCGGGCGGAAGCTAGTAATATTGTAATAATATAAATGCGAAAGTGAGTTTGTTTGTTTGTTTGTTACGCTAAAACGGCTGAACGGATTTGAATGAAATTTGGCACAGGGGTATACCATGACCTGAAATAGGACATAGGATACTTATTATCCCGTTATTACCACGGAATCGAGACTTACGCGAGTGAAACCGCGGGGTGCAGCTAGTAATATTATAAATGTGAAAGTGAGTTTGTTTGTTAAACTTTCACGCTAAAGCTGCTGAACGGATTTGGATAAAATTTGGCACATGGGTAGACTATGACGTGGGTTAGGACATAGGATACTTTTTTTTTTCTCTCGGTAATACATTCCCGAGGGATAATTTCCGACCTCCACGAGGACAAAGCTGCGGGAAAAAGCTAGTATCTAATACATTTCGGTATTTAAGAGAAAAGTTTAGTGCAAATAAATGTATTTTCTTTCTTTTTCTTCTAAAAAAGTAAAACCCATCCAACCCTTATTTACTTCTATTGGTCTGCAACAATTAAAAATAATGTTTACCAAATCAGCAGAATTATCCCTGATTTACGACCAGTTCAGTTTTCGTACAAAGATCATTGGATCCGTGACATAGTGCCAAAGACGCTAATTTATAGATAGATTAATATTTATTTCTGTAAATTAGGTTTAAAAAATAAAATTAAAAATTAAAAAATGATAAAAAAATATTGTATGTTTTGTATTTATTGTTTATTTTCGCTATGTATTTTCTGGTGTACAATAAAGTATACATATATAAATATAAATAAATAAATAAAAACAATCGACCATAGAATATTTTTTTTAACTAGACGAGGTTTTTAATCTAAATAGTCCCCAAACTCATTTTGTTTAAGATACAGGATAGCCAAACTCATTGGTTTAACAAAACGCACTGTGATACAAGACAACACCACCAAATGGCTCCCTAATAAATTAACCCTAAACTGCTCAAACAAAACAAACGAACATCAACTCATTGGGGGGATGGGATGAGTGAAACAAATAAAATAGCTTACGTTGTACCACGTAGAACGAAATTGACTCTCCCCCGAGGGATGTGACTCGCTACCGAATTCTACGGGAACTTTACTTGTTGGCAATACATTGGCATTGTGTTATTCGTGATGTTGATTTACGGCAATTTCGGTTATTGTAGGTATCTCTACCTAATCTTTTTTTATCAATGGATCATTAATTTGTTTGGCAATAGGTGAATTTGTCAATGAGTCAATTTTGCTCCGAGGTAAAGTACGCCACCCGTTTCTTGCGTTGTAATGGCGACTTGAGGCTTTAAAAGACAAGGAAAAAGCGAAACCGGTTAAAAAAATAACATTAAACAGCTAAGTTACACACCATTTTTTTTTTTCAAACAACCTTTCTAATTATTTGTTGTCAATAAAATGCATTTATACAATTATTACATCACTAACTATTTACACTAGGAACTAAATTAAATGACTAACTATACCAATAAATACAAAAACAAAAGGACTCTTAGGCGTAAACAGCTAAGTAAAATAATCAACTACATTTTGTCGTGATAATAATTGTTTAAAATCGCAATTTTATGAATGAAAAACTGGAAAAACACTGACAAAATCAAAAGTGCCTGTCAACCAATAACTAAATACTTAATATCAACATTTTAAACCATTTTTATTTGCGGTGACATCATGTGAATTACCTCGGTACAACAGGCGGCAGCGGTCGCAGGGTTAAGCGATAAACATAAAATTAATTACACGACATGCGAGATCCCTAGACCGCATGAAGTGGTGTTATTGTAAAATACATTTATTTCAAAATATGACGTACACTATACTCCATTTGAAATAAGATTAGACGTATAGATAAGCCTTTTTTACATTCCGTTCAACCGATTTTGAATTCTATTGCGTTGGTGGCATGACAAATGGCAGCCGCAGTATATAGTTGGTATTGTGTAACTTTTTTTGCTTCTAATGCTATCCTTATGCCTACGGTATAGAAGTCAAAATCAGTTGAACGGACTGTAAAAGGGTTTGTTTTACTGTCTAATCTTATTTGAAATGGGGTATAAGTGTAAAATACTTTGTATTATTATGTTTGAAAGCTCTAGATTTTAAGGTACCGAGTCATTACATACAAGTGGTTAAATTGTAGTGACAAAATATTATAGTACATTACAATCAAAAGACATTTTTATTCGAATTAGGCTAAGAAACAACACTTTTTAACCGTTGAAATAATAATTCAAGATTTGGTCTTCTTTCTGAGTTCGGATTTCCGGAATACGTCGGGAGATCTCGAAACATGGACGTTATCAGAGCCTTAAACTGTCATTAACAGCACGAACGTATCCCCTGGTATTTTTAATATAACAAAAATATATTTGCGAGATTACCTATTAAATTCCGAAAGGTTTCTGCACCTGTCATTCATGAGTCCGGATACGGATTCAACATACAGGTAAGTAAAACAACGTTGACAAAGAAATCTGCCCCTTCAGATATTGCATACCTACCTTACTTTTTATCTATGCCTAGCCTTTTCCCAACTATGTTGGGGTCGGCTTCCAGTCTAACCGGATGCAGCTGAATACCAGTATTTTACACGGAGCGACTGCCTATCTAACCTCTACACTGGGTACGATACCCCTAATTGTATGTCTGATTGTCAGACTTTCGGGCTTTTTCGGGCTTCTTGACGACCCGTAACGACTGTCAAAGATCTATGAATGACAGCCGGAACCAACGGCTTAGCGTGATTTCCGAGGCACGCAGGAGTCTCGGTATGTGAAGATGGTCACCTCTTCATCCACGGACCAACTCCAGCAAGCGTAGCTTAACCGGCTAGATCGACTCATGCTGCTGTTATTACTTAGCCGAGAGCTCCTCACTTAGCTTCCTACCTAACTTACATGATACAAAATAGTTACATAATCCAACGCACTTAACCATCGCTGCAGGCATACCGTAATCTCAAACTACCGTCATACTGGCTCGGTTCAGACTGCACCTAGCTCCAGTAAGTACTTCTTCAAACTTTAACTTTAGTCGTAGCTAAGCTGGCAGTTGACCGGGATATGCAGGGCTATGTAGTCTAACCGGAGTTTGATCAAAGTTAATGTGGAAGGTTTCAGATTGTTTTGGTATTAAGAATATAGCGTCCTGGGTTATTATTAGTAGGAAGTGCCTCCGCTGCCGGCGCCGGTTGCTGAATTGGCCGCCGGCGCAGACTTTGGTTGTCAGTTTGGCGTATGGATTAGATAGGCAGGGTAGGCATAATTAAAAAAACATGTAATACATCATATTTTTTTTCCATATTCCAGTAATAAAGTCATAAAGTACTACCCGAAACCGAACTAGTAAGATTAAGTTTAATAATTTTAATCGCAAAACTGGTTAGGTTAGGTTAGAACTGTGACCCCCTACGCACGAGCCGAGCGAGCGTAGCGAGCGGTCCCACTTTAGCGGCCGGCGAGTGCCAAAAACAACTAGAATATGCAGAAAAACATATTTTAGTTACGGTTAGTTAGTTGGGGTTCTGAATACTGGAAGGGTTTTATAAACGCCGCGCCGCCGGTGTCCATTATGGGAGCCGGCGGTGAAATTACTGTCGGCAGCCGAGATTAAAAACATCGGCTGCCGGCAGTAATGTCACTGCCGGTTCCCAATGGCGTTATTTTTGGGAGCCGACGCCGGCAGGGGAGGCACTCCTTTATTATTAATTGCTTTATTTTCAGGCAACTAATGCCCATAGATAAAATACACAAAATTATTTTACAAAATAATAAACTAATACACATCGATACATAAATAAAAGCGACACTACAAAAACTATTTAGTACGTATGGTCGGCGACGTATTGCACTGAGTCGTGGTGTCATGTAGCCTTCCGTGGTGTCATGTAGACGGTTGGCCAAAATTCTTCCTTCATGAAATGTCTCCACATGATGAATCGGAACCCGCATCACAAAAGATTTGAAGTTTTTATCTTATGGCGTGACTCCAACTTCTCGACTCTCAATGTAAAGTTTGTCTTCATCCAGATGTACTCCACGACCTCCTCTGCCTTCGTGGTGTAATGTAACCGTGACACATACACATTATATAATCAGCCTATAATGTTCCCACTGCTGGGACAAAGGCCTCCTCTCTGTGAGAGGGAGCGGGCCGTAATCCACCACGCGGGCCTAGTTCGGGTTGGTAGATGTCACATGTCTTCGAATTTTTGGTTCTAGGACATGCCGGTTTCCTCACGATGTTTTCCTTCACCCTTTTGAGAGCAGGTGGTGATGATATAGTTTATACATAGTAAAGCGCCTGTCAGGGTTCGTGTCCTTGTGGAGGCGATTGGCGGCACTGACCTCTCGCGTCCGGCCCTGGTCCAGGCCATGGTACGGAGCGAGAGGGCATGGGAGGCGGTCACCTCCTTCTGCGAAGCAGTGATGCTTGCGAAGGAGGAGGCGGAACGCGTGAGGGAGAGGCAAAGCTTGCGCCCTCACGCCCCTAACTGCTCTGCGTTCTGGGTTAAGTTGCTACGTATAATTAGCAGTTACCATTATTGAAAATTAAAATGTTGTACGTCATTATAATGAGGTCATCTTAACGCATAATAAATAAGAGACAATGAAAACCGTTTTACTTTACTACTAAATAATTAAAATAAGCCTGGTTTCCTGCTACGGTCCTTTGTAATAATATCGTAGTGATGACACTGAAGTAGATATTCAAGAACCTTACATAGACAGATCTATTTCTCTTTCTTTCACTACTAATGATCGTCATTAATAAATTCCTCAACTAACCCTCAATAAAAAAAATCAGGCCTCTATTTTATTTTTTTCAATTACAGTACAGTAGTTATGCAAAGCCTTTGGATCCGATCCACTGTGAATTTAATTATTAGTTACGCCGCAAATTTAAATTGGATTGATCTCGGATAATCTCGTCCATCCGAGGCGGCTTAACCCCCAATGTAAGGTATGGGAGGTGGACTTTAAGCCCTAACTATTGACTTGTCGGTGTAGTGTTTTAGGGTTAGTTATGAATAAGCAAGAGGATTCTTGCTTGTGTGTACGATATAGTTAATTTCGTAGCGGGTTTTTGCTGTTATGTTTGTTTTTTTACCCGACTACGGCGAAGAAAAAAGGAGGGTTATGATTTAGACCGGTATGTATATATGTTCATCTGTTCCCTCATATCTTCTAAATGACTCATCACAGTTTGACAAATGAGACGTTGGAACCGTCTTGATCGTCCGCTGGTTAAAGGCTGTGTGACGTCACATTAAATTAAATTAAAAATAGAGGATATAAAGTCAAAAAATTAAAAAAGAAAAAAAATCTTACCATGTTGGGTATCAAATGAAAGGGCACATTTCAAAAATATATGTATTATAACCCAAAAAAAAAAAAGTAGGTAGTACAAACTAAACAAACTAATAATCCGGAGTCACACGTCGCACGCTGAGAACGAAAGTGACTCAGGTCAAAATTTACGATTTTTGGGAATTGAATAAAATGTGTTCGACTGATTGAACATTTTATATTCTTTCTAGAATAACTTTTTAATATGAAAACGAAAGTTACGAATTTCTTTTGTATAATATTATTTGGCTTTATCACTTTAAATTTATGTAAATAAAAATAAAAAAAATATTAAAAAATTAAATATTAATATTAATGTAAAATAACTTCTGGAAAGAATAGGTCACTTTATTATTAGAAATGAGTTCATGAGTTTAACTCATGCCTTAATAAATAAGTGACCGAATTTGATTTATGTCACCTAGGTTGTTAATATAAGGAATAAGAAAGTGTACTTTTTTGAGTCATTTTGTATATTTAACTCATTTTACAAAAATGTTGAGATAGGTCACTTTCGTTCTCAGCGTGCGACGTGTTGGGCATAAATCGAACAGATTACGTGTGACTCCGGATTTTTAATTTGTCTGTCTGTGGTGTCTTGTTTATACCTTTTTAGTTGATTGACTTTCTTGTCGTAGTTGGGTTTAGTTTTTATTACTTTATTTTTTTGAATGTACCTAGAATGAAAATGCTCCATTTAAATAGCTATCTCCTTATAACCACCTGGCTATGATGTCTAGATTGGATTTGAAACAGATAATTGCGCGTAAAAAAATTGAGTTTACGCGAATGATTAGCAAATAGCAAGGTTGCAAATAATGAAAAATAAACAAAGTTGACTATTGCAATACAAAACCTTTAATGATCAATAACCGTGTATAAACTTAATTCTAATTCCATCGCCAAATACATTGTAATTGCGATTCCAATCAGTTTCGATGGCAACTAAGTTGATGTCAGTAACGAGTTTGATTTCCAAATTACAATTGAACGTGATTTGACCACAGGGAATAATGCATCAATTGATAACAAATCAATTCTACATTACTTACATAATTTAGAATTGATTTGCTATCTCACTATATCATGTTCGTGCAAAAAGCAACACTGAACTGTATAACTTTTTGTAAATGCGTAGATAATGATTGTAGGAATTTGTAAAAAAATTAAACTCTGCTTTTGTTCAAAATAATATATTAAGTAATTTACCCAACTAAGGAACCCCATAGTTGGCCGATCTTTGACTAGCTATCGTAACTAAACTATTGGATATATTTGTTTTTTTTTTTTGTACCTAGACCGAGAACGTCATTAGATATACGGAGTTTTATTTTTTGTCGTATTGCCATCTCCACCTTGTATAACTCTATTATGTTTTATTTAAATAGGTATGACCCATAAACGTTCGTTAACCGTTCGTTAAACGAACGTTATAAACGTTCGTTTTTAATAACATGATTAAAAACAATAGTCTTTTGAAGTATACTAAAGTCTGTTTTTTTAATCTCGTAGACTAATTTGACATTTCAAGTGATTGTTGTTTGTTTTTTCAATTAGAATTTTATTTATTTATTTATATATACTTTATTGTACACCACAAAAATATATAACAAAAGAAAATAATAAACACTACAAAATATACAATGGGCGGCCTTATCGCTATCCGCGATCTCGTCCAGGCAACCTTGGAATGGACAGTGATTCAAAGTTTGACATTTACACCAGTCAAATAAGTCTACGAGATTAAAAAAAAATAACTTTAACAATGTTAACAAGGGTGGGGGAGGGATTGAAGTCAGAATGCGGTCTGCATTTTGTGTACCTTTTTATGAATGTTATGTCGGACTCCTACCGACTAAAACTCCACTGTTCCTACTTCTACCATGAGTCGTGGGCCCGTGAGATACTTGTACATTCGCCGCACCCCCGACTGGTATCAGCCCGCCATGCCTAGCGGGCCCCATCACATAATATGCACCTGGGTGGCTCGCAGTGGAGACTGAGCGGAATACCCAATTAACAACTAACAATAACAAAACACAACTTTTATCACCACCTCAAATAAAGCAAAATAATCCTAACTTTAACAACATTGTTTCAATCTAAAATAAATACGTCACTCATAGTCGTGTTGGACCGCGTGGAAGGCACCCTAACGGCGACAGGGTGCCCATAAATCTATCAAGAGAGGGTCATATGACCCCACGAGGCTGTTTGCGGCATATTTATTTACTTTCCAACGCAATTGAAACAAATTTACAATGGATAAGTGTGACTTGTAGTGTTTTCGGAGATTTTTTTTGGTAAAATTATGTTTTCTCAAGGCGATTTTTGTTTTCATGATTTTATATTGAACTAGCACTTTGCCCGCGACTTCCTCCGCGTGGATCTCGTACTTCCCTCTAAAAACTTCCACAACCCCTCCACCCCCTTCGAAAGATAGTTTTCCAAAATTAATATTTACGATCTTTACCCCTTAAACTTTATCCCTTTTACACCCCGTTAGGAGCTGATTTTTTGTTAGTTCTCGAGTTCATCCGACAGCGCGTTAAAATTATAACTAGGTAAAAGAATTAACTAAATAGGTAAAAGAATTTCCAAAAACCCTTTCTTTCATTTATTGTGGATGTCTACATCATAATAACTCTCTGTGTGCCAAATTTCAGCCCAATCCGTTCAGTGGTTTGAGCTGTGATATAGACTACCCCTTTCACCCCGTTGGGGCTAGATTTTTGAAAAAACCTTGTTCACTTTATTCTTTATTTTTGGTTTAAATTATAAATACTGAGTTTCGAGTTAATCGGACCGCGCGTTAAAATTCTTCTTGACAAACTTTGACACCCCCCAATCCCCGTTAAGGGGGGAATTTAGGAAAACGGAAGACGACAATATTTATAATTTACTTAGATACGTATTCGTGCAAGTTTCCAGTCTATTAACTCAAGGTATAAGATTTTTCATAAAAACAAAATTCCCCCTTTTCACCCCTTAAAGGTCGAATTTCTAAAAACCCTTTCTTGGTTGATGCCTACGTCCTAAAAACGATCTGTGTGCCAAATTTCAGCCCAATCCATCCAGTGGTTTGAGCTGTGCGTTGATAGATCAGTCAGTCACCCTTGTGTTTTATATGTATAGATGATCGACCTCTCGGTGTTTTGATAACTTTGATATCCTGAAAGAACAACAATATTTTCATTGGAAAATGTGCCCGTGGAGTTTCTTGCACGTTCTTCTTCCTAAGAACCTATTACTTTTTGGGATTTGCAATTGTGTAACTAGCTTCATCTTTCTGAATGACCGACTACTTGACCATTCAAAAGTATTTAGGTGTGGCGGTATCTACATCGCCACATGCGAACTACGCATCAAAGACCTGACGTCTCCCAAAAAAATCCTGACGTCACATAAATCCTGCATCGCACAATTAAACCGTTTACCGTGCAATGTACATATATATACAAGAACCGAATCGTTGGGCAGTTGCCCGCCAGACACAATACCCGCCTGGTCGGAGGATCCTCCCTTTTCTATGGTGAATGAGTGAAATTTTTACCCTGTTTCTCATACTCCTAAATAGGTAAATAGTTTATTTGAAATAAATGCTTTGAGTTTGAGTGTGAATATTGTAATAAATTTTACATATAGTTACAATAAGCCTCTACATATACATACACACTTATACCATATGTAACTACACTCACTTTCAATTTAGATCACACTGAACTGTCGTCACTTCAATTTCCATTATTTTGTCAAGATCATATCGCTACACGATCCTAAATGATCTTCATAAAATATAACATCCCAAGTATTGGTAAAAAAGTTAAAAAAAAAACATAATTTGCAAAAACATGGCACATTTTTCACAACAAAACTTTCAAACCGAGAGAAGTATCTTTGAAATGGGGACGATTTATAAGCTTTAGGAAATTGAGACATAAATCCGGTGGCTTGGCAAGCGTGTGATAAAAAGTGGACGCTGTGTCAAAGCTGTGTCGTGCAGAATTTTCATTTTTTTTTATAATGGTCGAACTAAAATAACATGTTGCTATTTTCTAGGTGTTTCTAAAGTAACTTGGGTTTTTTGTTGGATAGATTTGAACCTTTTAGAAGTCGTTAACTGACTAAAGACAATACTTGACAAGTAAGTAAACAAACATGTGAAAATAATACATATCATATAAAATCGCCGCGTTGAATTTTAGAAGCTTGATTTTTTAAAGCTCCAAGGGACCGTATTTGATACTAGCTTCCGCCCGCGACTTCGCCCGCGTGGTATGTCGATAAAAAGTAGTCTATGTCCTTCCCCGGGATGCCATCTATCTCCTTGCCAAATATCGGAATCCGTTCAGTGACTTAGGCGTTAAAAAGTAACATACAGACAGACGGACAGACATACAGAGTTACTTTCTAATTTCGACTTGATACGTCCACGCGTTCCTGATAAAAAAGGATTTTGACAGACTGACAGACAGACGGACGGACGGGCAACGTAGTGTTCCTCTAAGGGTTCCGTTTTTTTTGTTTTGAGGTACGAAACCCTAAAAAATTAAAGTAATAAAAACTAATTTAAAAATCCGGAGTCACACGTGTTAGGGCATAAATCGAACAGATTATGTGTGACTCCGGATTTTTAATTTGACTGTCTGTGGTGTCTTGTTTATACCTTTTTAGTCGTAGTTGGGTTTTAGTTTTTATTACTTTTTTTTTTTTTTATTCTTTTGGGGTTATAATATTTATATTTTTGAAATGTGCTCATTAAGTCCTTTCATTTGATACCGAACATGGTACGATTAAACAATTTTTTTTTTTATTGTTCCTGACTTTATGTCCTCTAGAGGGCGCCATTATTTACTGTGACGCCACTTAGCCTATAACCAGCGGACGATCAAGACGCTTCCAACAATACCTCATTTGTCAAATTGTGATGAGTCGTTTAGAAGATATGAGGGAACAGATGAACATACATACATACATACCGGTCAAAATCATAATCCTCCTTTTTTCTTCGCCGTAGTCGGGTATAAACGACGTAATTAACCAATTCTAACTTCCTTAACGCATACTTCTCCTATCAAATCCACCAGCCAATGTAAACAAACGTGTCTACTGTTTACGTTGGACAATTTTCCGAATGCGGTGACTTCCTACACAAGAACGTTATCATCTACCACTAACGAGGCGTAACTGAGATGTATGAACGAGCCGTCGTACGTAGAGATGAGTGCCAACCGTTGAGAAAGAGTGACAGATCATAAATTTTATGTCTATTTGGGCCACTTATCATATTGCGGATATTATTTAAAACAATTCTGTCTACAATTTATTTTTGATTACTTGTATTATGTATATAAATGCGATAGTCTTCGATAAATTAGATTATTTTTGATTGAATGCAGCAGCTAATAAATGTATTTTGTCAACCGTGGTGATTTTCACATAGAACCCCTTTTTTTTTCGGTATTTATCAATGATCTTATAATAAGCCCAGTTTTACTTTCATAAAACATCACGACTCATAATTACAAGGTAGGTACTTTCCTCAGACCAAATAAAAAACCAAGACAGGGCGCTGCGAACAATACAGTGAAGCATGCCAAAACTACACCACCGCTTTGTGCATACACGCTCAAACGCACACATTTACAATCAAACTACACCAAAATATTTGCACACATGTTTACGAAACCGGCCTCATGTCACTGTCTTTGTTTTTTATTTGTTCTGAGGTACTTTCATTAAAAAAATCTCACCGCTGAAAAGAAATGTACCACATGTGACTGTTCCTAAATTACCTTATGCTGATAAAATGTCCGTTTCCCCTAATTATTAATTTCAATTAATTACTTTATAATCGACGGGATACTAATAAATTTTGCGTACCACGATCAACCACGGCGTTGATGCGTAAAAGTATTTTTTGTTTAGCACCAATCATTTATAACAAAATCCCAAAACCTATCAGGCAAATGCCTACTGCTCTGTTTAAAATACATTTAAAAAAATATCTCATAGCCAAATGCTATTATACCATATCGGAATTTTTAAATGACCTAAATAGATTCCTATGATTACAACATTTTCACAATTTTAGCCTCAAAGTAAAGACAAATTAGCATTAGGATTAAGTTATATATAAATCTCATATTTTGTTGTGTAAACTCAAATTTTGTTTTTATGGTTTATTTTAAACCATAAATGATGTTGTTTTGTACGCCATAAATGGCAAAACATGCAGATCTACCTGTTATTTAAGACCTCGCACATATTATTTGATGTGTACACTCATGTTTTACAATAAAATATATTCTATTCTATACTTGGTTTTATTTATTATGATTGTTAATTGGTGTTTAGGTCAACTCCCCTTCTGTAGCCTTCCAAACATGGATCAGAAATCAGAATGTATTTCCAAAATCATTCCACGGATTACAAACCAAACAAACCGTTGAAACTAGCACTATTTTGCACCAACATCATAAAAATTCAACCGTCCAAACAATTCCAATAAAGGCATAAAAATTCGAACAGTGAACAACGAAAAACTAAAGGAAAATAAATTAAAATCTACAAACTTCTGGATTCATTCCAAAATAATATCTTCAACGAATCTAAAATTATCAGCATTGTCAAGAGCATGCTGCATCCAAGGGTGCCCATTCACTGCCAGACAGTTTGAGGTAATGAGGTACCTACTACTTTTGCCAATTTTCACCAATCGCGTCGCAGGAATTTGTTGTAAGTGGTCGTATTTCATGTCTTTATTTTATGAGGAGTTTACACGTTTTGGGGTTATTAAAGTTTGTAATTTACAATCCTTTGTTCAGCAAATATGTAGTTGGTTTAATTATGTTTACCTTTACCAGAATACGCTGCAAATGTCTTGTTTATTTTCGGTGCGTGCATAATAATAGCCCCGATTTCTAGTCACGATATAAACTGGCTGGTTTCGATAAATGACAACGCTAAAACAGTTTTGATAGCTGTCCTTTTCACAATTACATATTAGCCATATTGGCCTTAGATGCCACACCGTTAATAGGGTTCCGTACCGAAAGGGTAAAACGGGAACCTATTACTAAGGCTCCGTTGTCTGTCTGTCTGTCTGTCCGTCTGTCACCAGGCTGTATCTCATGAACCGTGATAGTTAGACAGTTGAAATTTTTGCAGATGATATATTTCCGCTTTAACAACAAATAGTAAAACAGAATAAAATAAATATTTAAGGGGGCTCCCATACAACAAACGTGATTTTTTTGCTCATTTTTGCTCGATATTGATAACGGCAACAGGTAGACGCTTGAAATATTCTCTGATTATTTAGTTATAATATATTCACTTTGAAAATAAATAATGAAATTAAAATAAAACAAATATTTAAGGGGGGCTCCCATACAACAGACATGATTTTTTTGCCGTTTTACTTCGTGCGCGAGTCCGACTCGCACTTGGCCGATTTTTATGTCAAATAATCACAATTCACAGAGAGCTATACTCCATTTGAAATAAGATTAGACGTATAGATAAGCCTTTTTTACATTCCGTTCAACCGATTTTGAATTCTATTGCGTTAGTGGCATGACAAATGGCAGCCGCAGTAGACGGTTGGTATTGTGTAACTTTTTTTGCTTTTAATGCTATCCTTATGCCTACGGTATAGAAGTCAAAATCGGTTGAACGGACTGTAAAAGGGTTTGTTTTAATGTCTAATCTTATTTTAAATGGGATATAGACATATCCCATTTCCTTCTACTATAAAACGTCACACAAAATACCTTCGCGACTTATTCCTTATTTGTTGCATAAAATTCACCTGTACATTGAATAGGCCGCTTTACTTCCGCTTGCCGGCCAAGCGGCCCGTCTGCAAGTGACTCTAGAAGATTTTAATAAAAGATTATTTTAATTCATACGTTCAGCCTTATACAGGCTCCGAGTGGGATTTAATAAATAACAGCATGACGTTTATTTTAGAACTCTTGAGAAGAATATTTACTATATTTGTATAAAAGAGAGCAGTGGTGGCCCAGTGGGAACGGCCACGACTTACGAGTTGTAGGTCATAGATTCGAACCCTGACAGGCGCTTTACTTGGTAAATTATTTCATCGCCACTGCTCTCAAAACGGTGAAGGAAAACATCGTGAGGAAACCGGCATGTCCTAGAACCAAAAATTCGAAGATATGTGACATCTACCAACCCGCACTGGGCCCGCGTGGTGGATTACGGCCCACTCCCTCTCACAGAGAGGAGGCCTGCGTCCCAGCAGTGGAAACATTATAGGCTGATTAGATTATGCTTATGCTTGTATAAAAGAAGAAAATGGGAGAGATTTCTGGTACAATCTATAGGTATATATAAAAGGCAACGCTGACTGATTTATCAACGCATATCTCAAACCCCTGAACGGATTGGGCTGAAATTTGGCACACAGATAGTTATTAGGATCAAGTTTGGTATAAAATACAATAGACGCAGATATATTTAGTAACCTATTCCGCTTAAATATTCCTCAAGAGTCATAAAAAACCTTGTAAAAAAATCGACACGTTAATGTATTTAATCATGGATTTCCGTAAAGTCACATCTGAATCAATTAACTATCTTACAATTTGGTATAATAAGTTACTAAGAGGAGGCCCTCAAAAAACAATCTTAAGAGCGTTGGTTCTGAAAGTTGGCAACGTTGCAAATAACTATCAAATATTTACCTGTTTTGATTATTTTGGCAATATTACTGTATGGAACTATGAAATACATACATACATACTCAGCCTATAACGTTCCCACTGCTGGGACACAGGCCTCCTCTCTGTGAGAGGGAGTGGGTCGTAATCCACCACGTGGGCCCAGTGCGGGTTGGTAGATGTCACATGTATTCGAATTTTTGGTTCTAGGACATGCCGGTTTCCTCACGATGTTTTCCTTCACCGTTTTGAGAGCAGTGGTGATGAAATAATTTACACAAAATAAAGCGCCTGTCTGGGTTCGAACCTACGACCTACAACTCGTAAGTCGCGGCCGTTACCAGTGGGCCACCTCTGCTCAACTATGAAACTATGAAATATCACTCATTTGAAATAAGATTATAGACATTTATATAACCCTTTTTTTCAGTCCGTTCAACCGATTTTGACTTCTATTGCGTTGGTTGCATGACAAATGGTAGCTGAGACAGTTGGTATCGTGTAACCTTTTTTGCTTTTAATGCCATCCTTATGCCTACGGTATAGAAGTTAAAATCGGTTGAACGGACTGTATAAATGTTTGTTTGAATGTCTAATCTTATTTCAAATGGAGTATAGAATATTAATAATGAATTGCAATTATAACACTAAATTTAAGTTGTAACCGGTTTTAGGTTTAAGAAAGGCATTTGGAAAGTATCCAAATCCATTTTTTACATTTAAAAAATATTCGGTTTTACGATATTATTTATTGCATTTCATAATCAATATTTTAGACAACTAGTTAGTCATATTTCATATTTCCATACAGTAATATTGCCAAATTAATCAAAAAACAATAGGAGCAGTGGTGGCCCAGTGGTAACGGCCACGACTTACGAGTTGTAGGTCGTAGGTTCGAACCCCGACAGGCGCTTTACTTTGTGATTATTTCATCGCCACTGCTCTCAAAACGGTGAAGGAAAACATCGTGAGGAACCCGGCATGTGCTCCGCCCAAGCAGGGCACACCTCCACCGTATGCTCCACCGTGTCCTCCGGACGATCCGCACAGTGGTGACACCCAGGCGTTTCCTCCCGCCTAATCCTGCACAGGTACCTCCCGAAGCTGCCATGTCCGGTGAGGACCTGTGTCAGGCGGAAGGTGAGGACGCCGTGGCGCCTCTCCAGCCACTCCTCAAAGAGGGGACTTATCGCCGCAATTGTGGCGTGCCCAGCACTGGGTTGCGACAATCGCACTCTCCATGCCGCCATGAGATCCTGCCGGAGCTCTGTCCGCTGTGCCGCGATTTCTCGCGGCAGCGGAGTTACGCCCCGGCGCTTCATCTCCTCGCGCCACTCCCAAATGTGCGCGAGGACCTTCGCCTCCAGATCCCATGGCGGTAATCCGGCAAGGAGGCTCGCCGCCTCACGAGAGACCGTGCGGTATCCCCGGGCCAGCCGAATGGCCATGACCCTTTGGGACGCGTTCAACCGGCGGGCTGGCCGCAGCCTAATGGAACGCGCCCACACCGGTGCCCGTAAAGGGCCATGGACCGCAGGAACACGGCTGGGTTTTAGTCAGTAAGAGTCTGACACGCCCTTCCGCTCCGCCCAGAGCGGGAGAAGTCATATGATGATTTCCCACCCAAAAAAAAAAAAAAAAAAAGGAAACCGGCATGTCTTAGAACCAAAATTTCGAAGACATGTGACATCCACCAACCCGCACTGGGCCCGCGTGGTGGATTACGGCCCAGTCCCTCTCACAGAGCGGAGGCCTGTGTCCCAGCAGTGGGAACATTATAGGCTGATTATGATGATCAAAACAGCGAAATATTTGACATCTATTTGCGACGTTGCCCACTTTCAGAATACACGAGCTAATCAAGTTGTTGCGCTTCTTTTGTTGTTTCAACACGAATTCCTGAAATTCTATTACACCGAAAAAACCGTAAATCATCCACAATGTAAAATACAAAAATCTTTGTATTAAAATTTAATTTCCTCCGCGAAACGAGCCTCAGTCATTCAAATGACAGAATGACGTCTTTAACTGTAAGAATGTTGTTACATTTTTTCAATTTACAGTAAAATCTTAGAGTTAATTAAATTGAAGACCAAGTTACAGGCGGCTGGGTTTATTGGTGGTTTAAAATAATGATACATTGTAACAAAAACTTTCGGAGTTTTTTTTTTGCTAGTAGACGAAATAAGGGTCTGATGTAGATTGGTATTACAATTTACCGCAATACATTTTTATTTACACGCTTTTATTTATCTTACCTTATCCTACGGTGTTGAAATTTTACAAGTTGGTTCAGTTTTGAAGAGAATGCATTTTTTTATGATTCATGGCCTGGGCTGATTCTACTCCCAGGATACCGCGACCCCGGCAACAGGCAACTGAAGGAACACGGGTGGGTTTTAGTCAGTAAAAGTCTGACATGCCCTTCCGCTCCGCCCAGAGCGGGAGAAGTCATTTGATGAATTCCCACCCAAAAAAAAAAAAAAAGTTTTGGCTCTAGACAGAGGAAATCCTCAATGGTAAATGGTGTAGACAAGCAATTTTTTTTTTACTTTTTAATTTATTATTAGCTTGTTTTAAAAAGTTTTATTTTTATTTTGGTTCGTGATTTTCATGAACCAAAATAAAAAAAATCTTTTGAATGAAATGTCACTTTAATTTAGTGTAATATTAACTTTCGTGTCCTTTTGCTTCGGCCAGCTGAACTTACGAATAAATCAGGTTCTTTTATATTTTCATATTATTCTCAAAACTCAACAATTAAATCTCATTTAATAATCTCACTTCATCGTGAATCAATAGCAGCTCACTACTCAACTGAGCACTGAGAAATACTCGACAACGTTCATCCATCTGAATAACCTCTTGTCCTATTGATTTATAAATTCCCTTTTAAAACTAAAAGCTAACGGCAGTTGAGCGTTTAAAATGCATGAGCACTACAGCTGCTCAATTTACGCTCATTTTACGCGTTATTTGCCAAGGTACGCTTCGTTGGACTTTTAAACGAAAGTATATTTAGAGCCACTCAAAAAGTATAATATGTCAATACGCTTTTTGAGTGACTTTTAATGCAAAAACGCTGTAGAAAAAATTACAGGGTTTTTGTATTAGTCCTTACATAGGCATGGCTACGTGTCCTTACATAGACATGGATACGTTACATAGGTATGGCATAAATAAGGTTAAAGGTAGACCGATGGAAAGATGGGTCAGCGACATCAGAAAAGAAACGAAAAAGAGGAAAAGGCGTAAAAGTGAGGAGGTGGAGCAGAGTGAAACAAAAAGCCTGTGTAGTTTAAGAATACTAATCAAAATTATAGAAGTCATCGTGTCTACAAATTAACATAACGCTACTAATAAACCATAGCTAGCCTGAAGTAAATGGAACATTATTAATATATATATTATAATGGATCATTATATTATAATGGATAATTATATTATAATGGATCATTATATTATAATGGATCATTATATTATAATGGATCATTATATTTTCATACAGTCAATATTTAACTTTCAGACCCTCTAATCTTGGGTCTCAGAGGGTAAATAAGAAATGTATAAGACATTGCGAGAGAGAAACGTACGGGACATTATACGTATGTTTTTAGGATTCCTGGGAACACCTTATTAATAAGTAACCTACTACGTGGTGAGCCTGTTACATCCTACAACTGGACATTAGCAGCATAATCACACTATAACGTTCCCTCTGCTGACACACAGCCGAAAGGAAGTGGGCCATAATGGCGGGCCCAGTGCGGATCGATAGATGTCACATGGTCTTCGAATTTTTAGTTCTAGGATATGCCGGTTTCCTCACGATGTTTTCCCTCACCGTTTTATGAGCAAGAACTGGACCATAGACATTTATTTTTCGTCTAAGGCTTTACAACCGCGGGTGGGCCTTAGCCTGGTCAAGTATATTTCTCCAACGTGATCCCAACGACTCCGGCCATAACTTGTACACTTTATAAAACCTGGAAAACGAACCCCTGAATACAGTAAAGGCTTTTTTTTTTTCATAATATCTGTTATTTTTTGGGTACTAATTATAAACTGAAAATGTTTGACGTTAAACGACCATCGACAGCCAGTCATGACAGATTGGCTGGACAGATGACGTTTACATTTTTCAAAAATAGGAGTGAGGCGATATATCATTATGTCAAAGATGTGATGTCAAATATCAATTGAATATTTCGTCCAGAAGTACCTACAAATCTACAATCCCCGTTTTTTTTTTAAATGATGAATCACACTTTATAATTAATCAAAAAAGTTGTTTTTAGGTAGCTATCTTATTATCTTATCTTAATAGCAGAGAAATACATGCCTTTCTTATTATTTAAATAACGTATACGTGATTTTATTATGTTTAAATGTAACATGACTTCTGGACGAAGGCATTGTGTAAGTCAGACGACGCCATGATCAATAGAATATGGCAATAATTTGATAAACTATTATTTTTTGTACCAAAGAAATCAGGGGAATATTCAGGAAAGAATATTTTTCCTCAATTCGTGGATTTTTTTCCTTTTTTATCATTAGCGTACACTTTATGGCCGAAAATGTAACATCTCCTTTCTCCAATAGATCTTAAATCGTGGGCTACGCCATCCAACCATCTGAGCTTGGTTCGCCCTTGAGTTCTCCGGCCATCTTACTATCAAGTTAATGTTTGGATGTTCTAGTGTCGTCCATTCTTGCAACATGTCTACCCATCGAAGACGTCTTATTTTAATGGTATTAACTGGGTAATAGACTGTGGCGATATCTACATCGCCACATGCGTACTACGCATCAAAGACCTGACGTCACACAAAAATCCTGACGTCACATAAACCATGCATCGCGCAATTAAAGTTTACCGTGCAGTGGACATATATACAAGAACCCGCCATCAATCGTTGGGCAGTTGCTCGCCAGGCACAACACCCGTCTGGTCGGAGGATCCAACTTTTCTATGATGAGTGAACTTTACACCCTGTTCTTTATACCCCTAACAACAGTGGCACAATTTAAATAATTCACAAAAGCACACTGAAATAAACTGAAATATATCTCAAAAGTCAAAACATTTCGCCAACAGACTTGGAGAAATTATGACACGTATGATAAATGTGTTATAAAATATTAATGTCTTACCTATTTTAGATGCAGACAGAGTATGCCAAGATTTTGGCTGCAGTTGCTCGCATCGTTACTTTAGACAAATAAATGCACTCTCGGAAATCAGATTTCCCGGAAGGTACTACATAATATTCTTGTGTTTCCCGGGTACCATTTTCCAAATGATTGGACTAAATAATTCTTATGTTTGCCACTGGTTAAGAGGTTGGATGGGTGATGACAAATATATATGTTTTTTAGAGTTCCGTACCCAAAGTAAAACGGGACCCTATTACTAGGCTATGTCCGTCTGTCTGTCTGTCCGTCCATCTGTCCGCAGCTTAGCTCAGCGACTGTTGGTAATAGAAAGCTGTAATTTCGTATGGGTATACATATAAAGGACGCCGACAAAGTGGTAAACCTTATTGTTGATGAACTTATAAAACTTGTTAACTTAACATTGTAGTTTTTCAATTAAATGTTAAGTTTGTTGGATAAATTCATCCCAACTACGGAACCCTTCATTGTGCGTGGTTCGATATGAACTTAGCTGGTTTTTTATTATTTTATTTTTAGGATAACCTTTTAAAAGTGCAATGAACTCCAGTAGCAAAGTATTTGCAGTTTTAAAAGACATAGAATACTGGTGACCTCTTTTGGACAACTGCAAATATTATTTCTAGAGTAATACAGGATGTTTTTAGTTCTAGAAGAAGATTTCACTCATCATCATCATCATTTCAGCCGAAAGACGTCCACTGCTGGACATAGGCGTCCCACAAAGCATCGCCACTTCAACCGGTTCTCGCATCCAGAAGATTCCTGCGGCTTTCACCAGGTCATCGGTCCACCTTGTGGGGGGCCTTCCAACGATACGTCTTCCGACACACGATCGCCACTCCAAAACCTTTCGGCCCCATCGGCCATCTGTTCTGCGAGCAATGTGCCCTGCTCACTGCCACTTAAGTTTGGCAATACTTCGGGCTATATCGGTTACCTTGGTTCCCCAACAGATTTCTTCATTTCTGATTCGATCACGTAGGGAAGCTCCGAGCATAGCCCTCTCCATTGCCCTTTGGGTGACTTTCAGCCTTTTAATGACGCCCATTTTGTGAGCGACCACGTTTCAGTTTTTCACTATCTACGTTTAATTTTAATGAAAGCAAAAATGTACTAAAATTACCCAAGATTTTCGTCTATCACCAAACTTAACCATAGTTTTGAACTTTAACCTTCATTCCTCTGAAGGTTATCTTCGGATTTAAAGAGTTTGATTTTAATATTTTCAATATGCACCTAGAGCCGGTTGCTAGGTAATTAAAAAGGAGATGTAAAGCCTTGTCGTCTTAAGATTAAGAGCGATCATCCGATACTCAAGGTTCCTCTTTTAGATTGCCTTATTGACAATTTATTTTGCATTATTAACCAGCTATCTTGAAATAAATCTCCTCTTTTTTAGGAATCACAAGAAAAGGCTGCTTGAACAACAGTTATATAATTTCACTTGTAGTTCAATCATGATTATCGAATCTATTAATAAGTTCCAGATTCAGTTGAAAATACACCCGTTTTGGATACACCTATTCTAAACAAATATATAAAATTGAAATGTTTGTTTGTAATGTCAAAATAGCAGCTTTTACTAAATGCAGAAATATACGGCGTTTCTTACTAATAAAAAAAAAAAGTGTGTCTTTCTGTCTGTTTGTTCCGGCAAATCTCCAGAACGGCTGGACTGATTTTGACGGGACATTCATTGGCAGATAGCTGATGTTATAAGGAGTAATATGAAGCAACTTTTATTTTAGAAAAAGAATTACGGTTCTCGTGGGTGAAGTCTGCAGCAAGTATACCTAAAAATATCGATAAGCTCCTTAGCTTTATTGTCCATAAATTCAAATCAAGCTTTCATTGTTTGACAGTTGAAAGAAATTGCTTTAAAATAGCAAATAGGCGTAGTTTCAATCTGCAAAAAAAAAATGTTTCCTGACTATATATTAAGATTCAGCCTTCCATCACCCTAATCCCAACTAAAATTATTTCAAACAGCCTTCTAACAAAATGAATCACAAACAGCAAAAAAGCAGCCAAGTTCGAGTCGGACTTGCACACGAAGGGTTCCGTACCACCATACAATATTTAACACTACATCAATCAATCTGCCTAGCCTTTTCCCAACTATGTTGGGATCGGTTTCCAGTCTAACCGGATGCAGCTGAATACCAGTATTATACATGGAGCGACTGCCTATCTGACCTCCACAACACAGTAACTGGGCAATACGATACCCCTTGGTAAGACTGGTTGTCAGACTTTCGGGCTTCTGACGACCCGTAACGACTGTCAAAGATCCACGAATGCCAGCCGGGACCAACGAATTATCGTGCTTTCCGAGGCACGGAGGAGTCCTCGGTATGTTCAGATGGCCACCCATCTACGGACCAACCCCGGAAAGCTTAGCTTAACCTGATTGATCGACGCGTGCGGCTGTTATTACTTAGCCACGAGCTTCACGAGCACGAGCTATATTTTAAACACTACATGTTTTTTTTAAATACCTGCTTTAGTAA
Organism: Lithophane ornitopus; assembly: GCA_948473465.1. Taxonomy (NCBI): domain Eukaryota; kingdom Metazoa; phylum Arthropoda; class Insecta; order Lepidoptera; family Noctuidae; genus Lithophane; species Lithophane ornitopus. The sequence continues at coordinate 14,870,338 of OX419625.1, forward strand.
AAAAATTCTTTTCTAATTTTTAACTTATATTATTTTTATTATTGTTTTTGTAACGGCCATAGTATTACATACTCTGTGAAAAATTTCAAGTGCTTAATTACGGTTCATGAAATACTAGCCCGCTGACAGACAGATTGACGGGCAGCGGACGCTTAGTAATAGGGTTCTGATTCGCGTAAGGAACCCTAAAAAGTAACTTTTCAGCTACCCAGCGAAAAAACCAAATCACAATAACAAAATCTGACCTATTTGTTAGCTTCTATATTAACATGCGACGTGAGTCTTGACCCACAAATACTTTCAATCAATATATCACACAAGTCACCAGCAGAAGACAAACAAAATTATATCTGGAAGTCGAATGTCACTTTCATGACGGTCATAGATAGTGGAAATAGAGGATCTGAACATAAATAGAGGTGTCGCTTTGATATGGCCAATATTAGCACCTTAAGTACCTAATTGAAATGAAATGAAATTGTTTATTCTGTAAATAGCATATTGGAATCACTTTTACACGTCATATTAAAAAATATTAAAAATAAGCTAGATGAGGTCGGTGTTTCCTATCTGACTACTCTGAGAAGAAAGGCTGAAATAAACTCAGAGGTCACAGTCTCTTTTAAAGTCCAGACATAATCTTGGTCAAGCCATATGAGGACCATGTAAATTCGAGCCTAAAATGGCCTTTTGAGGAAAGAACCACACAGATTTCAGTGGACCTGTCCAGTCAGTGCAAGCATTTGTCAGTAATAGTGGAGCTCAACTCAGAACTTAAGGAGCTCAACGACTCGACGAACAATACCAAAGAAAGGACATTTGGGTAAGCCGCATAAAATTCTCAAATTGCCAGACCATCGATAAAACTAACTGAGAACGAAAAACTATAAAAATAAAAATCACATAGTTCTCACATTCACAATAATACAATACTTTACAAAGTAATCATGTCATTTTGTATAGAATATTCAATAATGTCAATAAAATTATAATTATAATATTTAATATTTTGTATAATTACATACTAACATAGCATATAAGCACAATCTATTACTAACCACTAACAACTTATGGACTAATTTAAGTCTGGAATAATAGTAGATTGTATCATAAGGGAGAAAAATAATATTTTTACGGCGAGGGCGCCCTGAATCCTGGACGTAGCGAGGGATTCAAAGTACGTCGCCCGAGCCAAAAATATATTTTGCGCCCGAGAGATACAGTCGACTTTTCATCACCCACTATGAGAAAATAAAAGGCGCCTCATATTGTATTGTAATATTATTATTAAATAAGACATAGAGTAACAACTAAATTGAAATTAAATAGTATCTAATAATACAACAACAGACATTTTATTTTATTTTATTATGTAGAGCGAGCCGATCTTGCTTCGCTTTTTACGACTTGACAAAACATCGAGATTTCTTAATTAAATGTAACTTTAATATTAACGTAGTATACACATATACCTTCCAGAATAAATTCACTAAACGATGGTGAAAACCTCATCAAAATCTGTTGCGTGGATTAAAAGAATAACGTGGACGTATGCGAAATGCGACTATAAGTTTTATTATGAATATGTATACATATAGAAGATATTTTTGCAACATCGGTAATCAATCTCAAAATGACCACATAATTTATGTATATAATTAGGAACATCTGTATGTATCTGTATGTGGTATCACGGTATATCGGTGGCACGGTTTAAGAGTAGAAAAGGTTATGTTTTAAATAAAAGGGTAAAGACACGCCTTAGGACAGGACTTATAATCTACAAGGTATTCAAGGTCGTCATAAGCAGACCATAACTTTAAGCATCAGGAAGACTATCTAGCCGTTCCATCACTTAGGGCTAGCACAGACCAGTGTTTATCAAAACTTACAAGCCTTGTAGTACCAAATGTCATTATTTAGTTCACAAGTACTTATATTTGACAATTTTATTCGTGATTTTGTTTATCAAAAAAAATATTTGTAAGTTGTAGAAAATCATGACAAATCCTGAGAGTATCCGGCGACTCTCTATTCCGTCTTACAAGTTTACAAGTGTCGTGCTTACTACCGCAATAAATGTTTAAATTCGATTTTATTTTTTTTCATGAAAAATTTAGGATTTAAATAAGAGAGATACAACCTTATGCCCGTGTCCCAGCAATGGGAACATTATAGCTGATTATAAATATGGAGATGAGATATGTATTTAACGAAAATTAACATTCCAGACTTGTAACTTTTGATAAACAGCAGAGAATCGTAGCCACTAACTAAAGTAATAATAGACTTTCGGAACTCAACTTTTCGTAGTTACCAAATTTTTGCAACCAACACGTAACAAGCGAACGAACAAGGGCTTTGCGCGCATAAGTCAGTTTCAAGGTCTCAAGTTTCAAGTGTTAAAAGTTTCTATAGAGCAGACGGTATTAGTACCTATTTATTATACAGCGAAAAGAACGTTCCCACCGGGTGTCAAACGATACCTCACGACTTTTTAGGCAAGTAAGTAGAGAGTATCATCCTATTATTAAAATATCCCCTTGGCGTATCCTTCTTTCTTCATAATCTATGTAACAATAAAGAAATACAAGGAAAAGTTCGGTATTATTTATGTTCGATCGGGACGGCTCTACTGTAACGAATGAATATGTTAACGATATGGAACACATGCCACTAAATAAACCTTATATGCTGATGCATTCACACTGATGATAAAGAGACAGGAAAATAGTATCTATTGGTAAAATTAATAAAGTTTCTTTTCTGATTTACGATCAAGTAAAATATCATGGAGATCAGAGCTAGATAATGCTTATAATTGATGGATCAATGCTAGTTCTTTCCCCGTTTCATATGCAACGTAAGGCCACAAGTCCTTATTTATATTGTACCACAACCATATATAGGTTTACTCAAATGTTCGAAAATCAAAGTTGGAACGGTTGGCGCCATATTTCATTTAAGGAGTATTCTCCCTCGGACTTTTTATTTATTTCTAATTTTTTATTACTGGCAAAGTTTAGCCGCGTTCTACAACTGCGGGGAATAAATGCTTATTTGGGGTTCAAATAAGTAGTATAATTTTCATTCATTTTGCTAGACTTTTTGGGGAAATTAGCCAAAGCGATGTTTAAAGTTCCACCACTTCTCGTCTATGTTTTTGTAGAATTTGGGATTTGGCAACGACTAAAAGAGGACCGCTTTTGGAAAAAAGAGCTTTAGAAATCTGTTTTGCACGGTTTCGGCAAAAATACGGTCTCATTGAAGTTAAACGTAAAATATTTATACAATTTTTATAACTATTTCTGTAGCGAAAATATGATTTCATCACAGTAGTACCTAAGTTTGTAAGCTACTCTAGTGCAGACATAAGTTTTGTTGCGATTATTATGTATAAGTAAAAGTAAAAGTCATTTTTGGAGCCACTTTTAAAGCAGGTAGGTAATCTAGAATTAACGGGCAGGTAACAATGTGGAGTGATGAGAATTCCGCTGGATGCGAGAAACATAGAGTCGAAGTGGCGGTGCTTAGGGCAGGCCTATGTCCAGCAGTGGACGTCTTCCGGCTGAAATGATGAACCCAGAGTTAACATAAAATACGTCCCAGTGAATTCTACGATCCTAGTACAAACACAACACAACAAATAATTACGTAAATATAAAATGTATAACGTACAAAACACGACGTAACGATGTAGGGTCAGAAAAACAAGGGCAGCTCACGGACCATTAATAAAGGGATTAATGACGATAACCTTTTTTGCTGACGCCCACCTATCTGTGACAAAGTGTGTAACGCGGACATTAATTACTTTTGTACGCATTAAGGTTTAAATGTCAATTATAATTACAGATTGGTACAGTATGGTTGCTACTTAGTAATGCTAGTTTATTAAGATTTTCTTGAAATGTCATAAGATTTATTTTTCTCCTCTGAGTAACTGCTTACATATTGTAGGTATCAGGCACCGATTCCCCGGTCGAGCAAAATGTTATTGGGTATTTCCATCTGAAATTTCCCAGTAGCAGCCCGGAGTCTAGATTTGTGGACAGCTGATCGCAATAGGCTCGTCCACCATTACATGGGAATTAACTGGTAAAATGTGGGTGTACTTTAAGTACAATCCTTCGGCTCCTTCGGCTCAATCCTTCGGGGAATACAGGGGTGGTCGTCTATGTAACAAAAAATAACCCGTCGAATAAAGACTTCCATTTTCGAATCTCATTAATGAAATACCCGCGCAAAAGTTAGAGCTATGCCTGCAACGTCAAAATTCGAAGTAAAATCGAATTTCCGTTTTGCAGAAAGAAAAATAAACTAGAAAAATTAATACTGGCCACTTCAATACACGTATTCGAGTATTAAGCACAGGTGTGCCATGGAGGTCGGACTACAATTTCTACCACCCAATAGGATAAGCCGTGAGTTCCTTATTTCAAATCTGTGTTCTCTATGCACGGGCCTCGAAAAGAACATCTTTGGTAATTCAGCTGATTCAAGTGAATTTGAACCTTAGTACCAGGATGTACGGTTGAAGTGAAGTGCAGGAGCATGTTTGCTAGCATAAAAATCCGCTTAGGAGGTGCGCCAATTCCAATTTTGAAATGGTTTTGGCGGAATGGCAGTGGATTTTGTTTATAGGGTTCCGTACAGGCACTTCAGGCTGAAGGCCTTTTAAGTCCCTAAATACGTGCTTTTCGCCATTCCACAGTTTTTTTACCTCGGTAGTTACTGCGATTTATAGTTGGTGCTGTACATACAGAATCCAATGTTATATTTCGTACATTTTATTTTGGAGCTTTAAGAAGAGGTTTATAATTCAATACTCAATACTCAGTACTTTATTGCATTCCACATGTAAGTATTAGGTGGTAAACTTATAATTAGATCATATGGACCCTGTCGGGCACAGCAAAATAAGTGAGTTAGGAGAGAGGAAGCATTTGCTAATTATTTAACATTACTTATCAAACTACTAATTATAATAATAAAGATGTAGGTGTTTTCTGAGATAAGACTAATCGCTTTAATGCAAAATATAAATAGGTGAGATGAGGTGAGGTGGGGTCATTTAGTGTTGTAATAATAATAGTTATAAGTAATATGTCTAGTAAAATTTTAAGTTTTAAGTCTCGAGCGCTTAAGTTATGATTTTATAAGTCTATCATTTAGATATTCGCTTACTGAGTAGTAGCTTTTATTTAGCAAAAATTGTCTAAGTTTTTTTTTAAATATGTTAATTTTCTCTTCTTTTTTATTAGTGCAGGTAGTTTATTATATACTTTAATGGACATTACATAAGGACTTGCAGAGTGCATTTTTAACCGAGAACTTGTTATGTTTAGCCTAGATCTGTGTCTGAGTAGGTAGCGTGCTTGGATGTCTTCACGCTTTGAATAAAACTCTTGATGTTTCCGTTCTTTCATTCTTTAAAAAAATCCCAAAGCGTGTTGTTTCTAGTTGTTTTGTAACCAACCGTGAAATAGCATTGAACAACTTAAAGCTGAGCCGATGAAAAAACTACAAAAAATAACGAGAATACATTTAAAATATCAAAACCACAGCCTGCCACATCAAATCCGAACAACAAAAACATTACGTATCAAATCCGGAAAAAAGCCGAACTCTTACAGCTCAACAAACAAAACCTACAGATCCCGGCACGCTTGGTAAAATGCTCGCGCGTTTTTTTCACACAGAGAGAGCTAAAAGTTGTTCGCATTCAACTTCGTAGTGAAATAGAAATCGAAGAATCGCTAGATGGCGCCACTGAGCTAAGCCGACGTCTGAAATACATGAAATAATTTTTCGTTTCAGTACAAATTCCGTAGTTGATTCGTGGAATAACTTTTTGGCGCTGGTTCTTACGATAGCGTCGGAATTATTGGAGATTATTTATTTTTAACTGTTAGAGAATTTACTTCATAGAATTTTATTTCAGTACGGTGCGGTGGTAGGAAGATAATACTTTTATTGTATTTTTTTTTCTTGGAACTATAACTTTACGTTCACTTTAATCAATCAATATGCCTAGCCTTTTCCCAACTATGTTGGGGTCGGCTTCCATTCTTACCGGATGCAGCTGAATACCAGTATTTTACATGGAGCGACTGCCTATCTGACCTCCACAACCCAGTAACTGAGTAATACGATACCCCTTGGTAAGAATGGTTGTCAGACTTTCGGGCTTCTGACGACCCGTAACGACTGTCAAAGGTCCAGGAATGAAGGCCGGGACCAACGGCTTAACGTGCTTTCCGAGGCACGGATGAGTCTCGGAATGTAAAGATGGTCACCCATCCACAGACCAACCCCGGCAAGCGTAGCTTAACCTGATGGATCGACCCGTGCGGCTGTTATTTCTCAGCCTCGAGCTCCTCCATACGTTCACTTTAATATTATTATTATATTACACATACTTACGACAATATTCATCCCTTTTTTTTTACGGCTCCTTAGGTTTTGTATAAGCCCTAAATATATAAATGTTTCAAGAGCACTTGCCGATTATGAAATAATTACACATTTTTAACCCCCGACGGAAAAAGAGGGGTGTTATAAGTTTAACGTGTGTATCTGTGTATCTGTCTGCGCCATCGTAGCTGCCAAACGGCTGAACCGATTTTGGGTTTTTTCGTTTTGTTTGAAAGGTGACTTGATCGAGAAAGTTCTTAGCTATAAAAAAAAATCGTTTATTAGATGCTTTGTTTTTGTCAGGGGATTTTGAAATTTTTAATTTAATTAATTGTGTATAATGTCTATGAATACTTAAACGTCAATTAGCCCCTAAAGGTTTTTGCCCTAATAAATTCCAGTAGAAAAGTCACCATTATATCGACTTATTAACTCAATCGGATAATCGTTTTATAACGCATCACTAACAGAAACGAAGTTAAATCGACTAGGACTTTCAGCCTAGCGGGTTGCCCAAACCTTAATTCGGAATGAAAGCGACTTTAAAGATTATTTAGAGACTGAATTCTCCAAAAAGGTTTTGCGATGCGAAATACTTTTTAACCGACTTCTTCTGAAAAAGGAGGAGGTTCTCAATTCGTCTGTATGTTTTTTCTGGACACAGCTCACAAAAGTACCTATGCCGTTATCCTAAACCCTAAATATCCTAATCACAAATTCCTAAATCCTAACTTTTATTAGAAATACGAAAGTAAGTTTGTTTGATACGCTTTCACGTTAAAACGGCTGAACGGATTTAGATGAAAGGCACATGGATAGACCTGGGTTAGGCCATAGGATACTTTTTATCTCGATATTCCCACGGGATCGAGACTTATCCTAGTGAAACCGCGGGGCTTCCGAAATCCATTCAGTCGTTTTAGCGTCAAAGCGTAACAAAAAACTCTCTTTCGCATTTATAATATTAGTTAGGATATACTACACTACACACAATCACATTAAGTTAGTAATCATCTAAACTGTTCATGAAAAACCTCTTAAGTAATTACCCCTCATAAATAAAAACTCTATGCTAATTCTGCACAATAAGGCATTAGCAATTCCGCGGCTCATCTCGATACGTTTGTTAAACATTTGTTTAAAATAATCAGCTATAAACACACAATAAAGTTTATTTATTGGCTCTTCTTTTATCAATTTGCGGTCCAAATGTTTGGCAATATTTTCTCTCTTAAAGCTTCCAAACGTGACTGTGAGAACGTGGTGGTATTCCCTTAAATGTATATAGTTTCGATCCTTTTTGATTATTAAACTTCAGGACCCACTTTTCTTTGCAAATTTCTGTACTACATTGGTTGAAGCATAGGTTATAAATTATCATGTATTGGTATCATGTAAGTATCATGGTTATGTATTGGTGATACTTTATTCACATTACAATCTAGCCTATTAGCTATTATGTCATTTAAGTATAACTTAAACCGCTAAGTAACTATAAAAAAAGCGTAGGTTTGACTCTAACTTACTCGTTTGGTGCCCGATAAAAAAAACCGGCCAAGTGCGAGTCGGACTCGCGCCCGAAGGGTTCCGTACCATTTATCTATAAAAACTGAAAAAAAAATCACGTTTGTTGTATGTGAGCCCTTAAATATTTGGTTTATTCTAATTAAATTATTTATTTTGAAAGTGAATATGTAGGTAACTAAATATTCTGTGAATATTTCGAGCGTCTACCTGTTGCCGTTATCAATATCGAGCAAAAGATTCAAGTTTGTTGTATGGGAGCCCCCTTATTTTTTTTTTTTTTTTTTTATAGTATATGTTGTTATAGCGGCAACAGAAATACATCATCTGTGAAAATTTCAACTGTCTAACTATCACGGTTCATGAGATACAGCCTGTTGACAGACGGACAGATAGACCGACCGGCAGACAGCGGAGCCTTATTAATAGGGTCCCGTTTTACGGAACCCTAAAAAGATTCCTCGAGATTTAAGCAATTTATCATAGAAAATAAAATATAATATTTGTGGTAGGGTTTCGGATATGCAGTGAACTGTTACGATCTGTAGTGGTGTTTAACATTATGCGGGACACGTCTCGAGACGTAAATAACAATAAAACTTCTAATGTGACGCGTTCAGTGTCCTTCAATCGATTATGTAATCTCAAGTTTTGTATTATAAGAGGGTGATAAATTTCGATGAACTTTGTTACCAAAATGACACTTTTGGCACTTTTCAACCTCGGCATCTCATGCCATATTGTGCAGTTATTTGATAAAATTACTACACACACAGGGTCAACTCCACCAAAACTAACGCGAATACCCGCCAGCTGCTAAGGCGTTTCCTCTAAATAACGTTGGAGGAGACATGCCGCGAATTTATCGAATCCGACGGCTTCGCGAACAAAAACCTCTTTAATGATATTGATTCCGTTGTACGGATCAATATGAGAAGTATGTTGAATCATTTGTATTATATAGGATACATTTAAAGAACTTGTACATTACATGACTACTGTGTTAGGAACGGCATACTTGCGGGCGCATCTTGGAGAGTTTCAGTTAGTCTTGCTACTAATTATACTCTCCGCGCAGCGATGCGAGCGGCAGCGTTGACCAATGAGCGGTGGGCGGGACGCCGCGCGCCGTGATTTTTGACGAATGAGCGGGTTTTAATTTATTTGACCTTGGCAAATAAATTTATTTTCTTTCTTTCCATCTTGTTTTGCCAATATACAACGACAGAGACAATTTTTTTTTTCCAACTACGCCTCCTTATTAATAACTCCGTGTTAATGCCATTCAGGTACCAAAAGACCCTTCTAGAACAATAAGTAGGTACGTCTTATGTTACAAAAAAACCCGTGTTTTCTTAACCGTTTTTTTTTTTCAAACCATAAACAAATTAATGCGTTTAATTTAAAGGTCAGCTAGGGTCAGCTAAAAATAATCAGATCCTAACTAAATTGATTCCAAAACAGAACGCTCCATTTGGCGGCTGACAATCTAAATCCTTATATTCCTTCATATATCGCGTCTATGTCCAAAAGATCAGGGTCCCATATGCATAAAGTTTGTGTTTTAATAGCCGATTCTGTTGAAAAGGGTTCGAGGAAATTTTTCGCTTGATAGCTTTTGTATTATGGCGTAAGTTACAGGAAAAATATCAGCCACTGAGGCAACAGATGGCTAAAATATCAGCTACAGAGGCAACAGAGGTCCAAAAGGGAATACCGGGACCTTGGCAATAGGCAACTGAAGGAACACGGGTGGGTTTTAGTCAGTAAAAGTCTGACACGCCCTCCCGCTCCGCCCAGAGCGGGAGAAGTCATTTGATGATTTCCCAAACTCACAAAAACAAAAAAAAACAAAAAAGCGGCAACAGATTTTTTTTTTTTTATATCATTAGGTAAGCTTTATACCATAGCTGTTCTACTGCATGGCAAAGGCTTTCCTCATAATAGACAAGGAACGAATATTGATCACCACTCTTCCTCTATGCGTCTTAGTGACTCCTGCACCCCAATTCCGTAACACACTTACCTACTTTCACTAGCCAAAAGATTTTCAATGAAATTCATAAACTATTGCTTCATATGTTTAAAGAAATCGTCTGCTCGTCAACTTAAATAACGCAATGAATGTTGTTGAAATGTCAAGATGAAAGACAATTGTATGTTTTTTACGCAATTATCCCATAGATTATTGGATACGTTTAGCTTTTCTCTTAATCTTTCCTTTCACCAAGTCAAGTCAGAGATTTTTCCTATTAACTTTCTATTGATATTGTCTTAAGGGGGATGCGCTAAGGTAGCCCCAAGAAATTCAAATTTTCTTACGTTTTTTGCAATTTACAGGTTAGTGTCAGGTTGTATGTTGATTAAAATATGATTAACGACCGTAACAAATATGGGTTTACAGAATTATAATCATTAGAATCAAATACATTATATATAATACATTATACTTAGGTTAGAATAATCCTAAATATCATGATTTCATGAAATAATCCTTCAATAATTTGAATTTCGCAGGCTACTCTGGCGCTTTCGCCTTAAGAGTTTCGTCTCGCTTCTGCTTACCCCTTAAGCCATCCACCAAGTCAACATATGGGTCGTGAGGGTACCTCGTCTTCATGACTTTCTAACATGCTTTTAGATTTTCACGTACAGTTGACCACCCCAGCCGTCTCTATATGCCAAAGATTGCCATTATGTAACTTTTTTTAGAATTTACGGAAGATATTGGGTAAAATGGGATGTTTTTTTTTGAAAAAGGAACCATATAAAAATCATCTTCTTTATTTATTTATTTATAAAGAAGAAGATTTTTATAAGATTTTTTTTGTTTTTTTTTTTTTTGTAAGATTTTTTTTTTTTTTTCTTTCGTAGAGTCAGAGTTTTAAAGCCGCACAAGGGCCTCTGACTTGGCTTCACATGCCGTCGAGAAATCGCTCTCTGACATGCCGGTTTCCATGCTGGTTTTCCGGTGGAAAAACATAAGCATAATAGCATAATCAGCCTATAATGTTCCCACTGCTGGGACACAGGCCACAGAGAGGACTCTGTGAGAGGGAGCGAGCCGTAATCCACCACGCGGGCCCAGTGCGGTTTGGTAGATATCACATTTAAAAAAAAGGAAAAACATAAAAAAACATTACTATACACAATATTTATAGAACACTACTAACTATTTACATAAAAAAACTAAAACTAAAAAAACATTTCGTCGACTGGCGTTAACCAAAGGTCAAGGAATTCTTCATTAACTAATTACTCTTTGATAATCCACTTAGTTACAATAATCCTTCTAAATTCTAGGGACAGCAATTAAGTAATGGCTGTCTTAACTTTAAGTACCGTATAGTGTTTTAAGCTTAACTGTTACGTAGCACAAAAATAATCATTATGACCGATTTCTGTTAATGACTTTTAATAAATACTCGAGGGTCGTTAAATATTCGGTCATTCGCAATAACAAATGAATATTGGTAGATGCCAATTTTACTGAGATTCTTAAGATACTGTGTGTTTTCCTACCAATTTACACTATATATGATATACACTGTTAAAGAAAATTTCAATCACCATGAATTCTCATCGTAATTCTCCTACATGCCGTTGTGATTTCGTAAGTTTTTTTTTTGTATTTAATCTTCCATTTATTTATTCTCTCTGGCGATCACCGTTTGGTAAAATGTCATATTCAAATCCTATGTTCACAATGTTCATCTCTGTAATAATGTCCGTATGTGTCTGTGTTAGTAACTTTTCTTTTTTGATGGTGGTAAATCATCAAATGACTGATGAGGACATGTCAGACTTTTACTGACTGAAACCCACCCGTGTTCCTTCAGTTGCCTGTTGCCAAGGGTCCTGGTATCCCTTTCCAGCAACCCTGAAGGACTTTCCCGCAACCCTGGAGACTTTCCCGCAACCCTGGGTCTGTGTTAGTGCCTACGTCAATGTTCGTGTAAGCCATATACGTCCCAACGATGGACCATAGGACGTTCGATGGTTTAATTTTCATCTTTAACTAATTTCTCCCTTTTTCAGGTTAACCGCTGGCTAGATAAACACGAGAAATACTTCTTGCGGTCTACACTCATACCGAAACCGACCACCAGTTTCTCTCAATACGTGTATGGCAATAGACCGCACCATTACCACCATGAACATCTCTATTATACGAAGAACGTCCCTGTCGTGTCTGCTTCTCATCATGTGTCATCTTTGAGGCCAATTTATCATTAATAGTATCATTTATGAAACTAGAAGTCCATGCCATGAGACTTTTCTACTTTGTCTCTGGATGTTAGCAGAGCGATGAAAAATTATGTCTGTTTCCATTCAGCCATAAAAGACGTTTCTAATTATTATTTATTTGAAATACACTGTTTGACTTATTGTTTTTGCTATTAATGTATAATGACTAAGTTTATAACCTATATTAAATAAATTAAAAGTTTAATATTTATTTTTATATTAATAAACAAAAATATCTCAAGATTACCTACGAACTTCTCATGAATATGGAAAAAAAGTTAATCTTAAAATTATTAGACGATAATAAATCTAAAGAAACCACAACATGACTAATATGTTTTAGTGCTATTATAAATTAAAAACCGGCCAAGTGCGAGACGGACTCGCGCACGAAGGGTTCCGTACCATTATCTATAAAAACCGCAAAAAAATCACGTTGGTTGTATGGGAGCCCCTTAAATATTTATTTTATTCTGTTTTTTAGTATTTGTTGTTATAGCGGCAATGGAAATATATCATCTGTGAAAATTTCTACTGTTTAACTATCACGGTTCATGAGATACAGCCTGGTGACAGACGGACATACAGACAGACGGAGCCTTAGTAATAGGGTCCCGTTTTACCCTAAAAAAGATTATTCTAAAAATATATCTGAAATACACTAATTCAATACGAATTCAATTAGCATCAAACGCAAATGGCGGTTGACAACCACCTCAGTATCAATGAAAACTTAATAATAATCAGAATAACAATTATATCGATACTTTACGGCTTCGATGGCGATTCGTTATCGAATAGCTGCTCTGTCAGCGTATAAATTGAACCAATTAATTTATATTTTATAGAACGATTAATTTTATCATTGTTTTGATTTATAAGATCGAGGAGTAACTAGAGCTACGCTTAGTTCAGTCCAATTGGTGACCTTTATGTTTATGAAAAATGATTGCGTATCGCAGTTCGTGTTGTGGTATTTAAGAGTTCCATTTAAATTCTAATACTTAAAAAACTTTGTCATTATATCCATACTAATATACTAATCCTTCCTAACTCATCCTAACTAATATTATAAATGCGAAAGTGAGTTTGTTTGTTTATTTATTTGTGAGTTTGTTTGTTACGCTTTCACGCTAAAACGGCTTTACGGATTTGGATGTTTGGCACAGGAGTAGACCATGACCTGGAATAGGACATAGGATACTTTTTTGAGTACCTGATATTCCCACGGGATCGAGACTTACGCGGGTGAAACCGCGAACTGCGGGGCGCAGCTAGTAATATTATAAATTCAAAAGTAACTCTGTCTGTCTGTATGTTACCTTTTCACGCCTAAACCACTGAACGGATTTCGATAAAGTTTGTCAAGGAGATAGATTGCATCCCGGGCAAGACATAGGCTGCTTTTGATCGACATACCACGCGGGCGAAACCGCGGGCGGAAGCTAGTACTATATAAACAAGAGAAGAGGCGGAATATTATATGCTCGCTACATAATGAGAACCTTGCCTTGGTTAGAATATAAGTTACCCACTAGAGTATGCACATTCAGCCAAGTAGCACCGAAGCACCCTTCTAACCCCGGAGAGCATATTCCTACAAGTGGGTGCTCGTGCAAATACGACTAACTGTGCATGAACGAAATGTGCATCTTAGAACGCATTATGTCACTCAATTGAACTCTGAGTGAGAAAGTTCTATACATTCTATAAAATAATATGAATTGAATAATTTGGTATTGTTCTAGCAGGCCTTGTTGCTAAGTATTTATGTGTATTATTCCTAAATAATTACACTGTTAGGACGAAGACACAAACATAAATGTAAAAAATATTTTGTAAACTCACAACACAAATAAAAAGGAACTTTAAAAAAAAAAAATATTTTTGACTCTTTCGTTTTTTTTTTTTTAATACCTTGCCCCACACTAGGAATTTCTTCCTGTATCGTGGGTGCGTTTACAAACATAGAAACTCACATACACTAACACCCTTTAGTTGTGGTACCTACCCCACACAAATTCGAATACCACTACCTGCTATGTAAATAACAGTGACGGAGTCACATAGCACATCGTCTACATAATTTATGCTAAATGGGAAAAATACGTTATATTGAAACTAACTCAAAAAGTACGCAAGTAAAGTAAATAAAATTTATATGGGACCATTTCTGACCTACCAAACAAAAAATAATCATCAAAATCGATTCATATTTGGCGTAGTAATCGCGAAACACACACACAAACAACAGACGAATTGAGAACCTCCTCCTTTTTGAAGAAATCGGTAAAAAATGTAGATACATTTTATTTATTTATTTATTTATTCATAGGAGAACCAACAGCTATAACAGATGGATAACAATTAAATAAGAAATATAGAGCCAATTACAGCCATGCCATATGCCGTTATTATTATTATTTTTATATCTACGCCCCTCCGCCCTCTTTATCCTTCATACTTTTTCTGTTCATTCATTTTTCTTTTATTCATAGTAGGTAGGTAAGTTCCTTACAAAACGTCTAGGCTTGATTCTTTGAAAAGATTGAACTAAATATAGAAGTGATTTTCCGAACCACTGATGTTTACGGACGTAATGAGATTCGATGTTAATTCAGAAGACGCACCCAACTATGGGCGAAGTATTGGATAAAGAAATAGGTACCTAGAATATTATAGGGTTGGATAAAAGTCGATTTCCTTCTGTAGGTGACATAAAAGTTAGAAATATTTTTAAATTAAAAATTCCATCGGCAGACTGAAATAAATAATCTCACTTGACGTGAGGTCACACAGGTTGAACGTAGCATAATGCTGCTACCCTCACCCTAATAGCAAAGTCATATTATAAGTAACCATAATTATCCTTCAATGGAGATTTTTTTTGTTGAACATCCTAAAGAAATAAAGATATACAAATGAATATAAATGCGAAAGTAACTCCGTCTGTCTGTTGCCTTCTCACTCATAAACCACTGAACCAAACGGTATAAAATTTTGGGATCCCTACTTGATTTCGAAAGTTGATGATTCGATTTTTATTATATCGAACACGGTGTGTCGATAATTCAGTGGTACGATGTTTTATTCCATCGATGCTATATTGGTGCGATGTAACGTTTGTGCGAAAAATTCTGTTGCGAAAAACCCTACAGCGATTGCTCATTAGTTCGGTAATTTATTAGTTCGATATTATATCGGTTCGAAACGCCTACTGTTGAGAAAATAATGAACATTCCCTAATCAAAGGTATGAGTGAACAATCACACGCCCCAAATGCCGGCTTGCAGGACTCAATAAAGGCTCTTACATGCAGAGGCGATTTGCAGCGCGACGTGTCGCGGGGCGATTCTGCGATATTATCGCCACGCAACACCTTTCACACTAACGCGATATCGCAGGGGCGATTCGCAGCGCTACACCAACTTAAGGAACATTTTGTATGGTATCGCCGCGAATATCGCCGCGATATCGGTGGCGGCCGCGACGCGATACACGGAGAGTATAAAAGGCGGTGCATTCGGAGCTAAGCTCAGTACTAGACGATCTTCGTCTGAGGACGAAGGCAGGTCTGTGCGTGTTTGCAGAGCGTGGGGTGCTAAGTTCGATTCCCGGTCGGTCGACATAACCCAACCTAACCTAAGTAGGTACCTACGCTTGAACACACGATGACGAAGCTGGAAAATTCGGTCGTGCTTTTACGCAGTGGGTACTTATTTATTTACAAATGAAGAATATTATTATTTAGTGTTTTATGTATTTAGAGTTTAGATAGGTATTTTTATTTAGTTTCCAATTTACCTATAATTTATGTGATTTCGGAAACAAAGTGTACTTTCGGCTATAATGCAACACGTTTTTATGGCCTTTTTATGAGTAAAGAGGTACTTACTTACATACTACTACTGGTACTTACTTTCATTTTGAAATCATCCTAACTTACAGACATAAGAGTAGGTATATTGTATTGGAATCATAGACATAAGACATATATTTCTATGATTGGAACTAACCTAGGTACCTCATCATCGGACTTTAATGTTCCCACTGCTGGGACACACCCTCTTCGAGAGGGAGTGGGCTGTAATCTACCACGTAGGCTCAGTACAGGTTGGTAGGTAGGTAAATGTCACAATTTATGTCTTTGAATTTTTGGTTCAAAGACATGCCGGTTGCCTTGCCTCACGATCACGATGTTTTCCTTCACCGTTTTGAGAGCAGTGTTGATGATTTACACAAAGTAAAGCGCCTGCCTGGGTTCGAACCCACGACCTACCACTGCTTTGCTTACCTAAGTACTTGTTTTTAATTTACCTACTTATCTTATTCCATAACTAAGTGAGTTAATAATTTATTATGCTCAATAAGTATGTATAATAGAATAGGTAAGGTACGCATGACTGGCGAAATGCGGGTGTACTATATAGGTACCTACACCTCTGTCTAACCCTAAAAACTCCAGTGATAACTTTAAATGTCTAATGAAGTGATACAATCGTAAATAAGTAATTATATTAACTAAGTATGTACTTACAAACTGCCTCGTTGGTCTAGTGGTCGCAAGTAGAACTGGTCCCTGGGACTTATAATGTAACTAGGTATGTAACAACACAGCCGTTCGCATTCAAACGTCGTACCTACTCGAATTGACTCTCGCACAGCTGATACCCACGTACTCGTCTGCTAGCGGAGTTGAATTTTCAACTCGGGCCTTAAGTAGGTATTAGTGGGTAAAG
The DNA here is from genome assembly GCA_948473465.1 of Lithophane ornitopus. Lineage (NCBI taxonomy): Eukaryota > Metazoa > Arthropoda > Insecta > Lepidoptera > Noctuidae > Lithophane > Lithophane ornitopus. The sequence continues at coordinate 14,887,266 of OX419625.1, forward strand.
TTTGTTAATAAACATTTTAACGCTTTTTAGTGGGTAAATTTGTAATTTATCCAAGTTACAATAGCCTAATGTCAACTGCTCATCACCTTTTACAAAATATCTATTGCTTTTCCCGATACAGGGATGTTAATGGTTGAGGATTTCTCCAGTTCTCCTGAGGGATGGTGAAGTACCTACACTTCACCATCACCTCCATTTTACCATATATGTATATGTACACTGTGACGAGCATAAATTGCTTGGCAACCATATTAATATAAGTAATCTAATCGCAACCCATGAAATACATACTAACTTATTATTGAGTATTTCCGGTTGCAATCTGTGGTCTTCATCATCAGTTCCACTTCACCAAATGGTGCTTTCCGAAAGCAACTACACGAGTTAAGTACCTACTATAAAAAATATCGAAATCGCTATAGGTGTGCCTATAATATTTGAAGAGTTCCCTCAATTTCTCCAGGATCTCATCGTCAGATCTTGACCTGATGACAATGGGACCATCTCGGAAGTATACCTACCATTTCAAACAAAAACAGAATTTTGCAAATCCGTGTATGAATGAAGGAGTTATGCCCGGACGGACATACATAAAAACAAAAATATCTGAATACTTATTGATAGCCTCCTCCTTTTAGAAGTCGGTTAAAAAGATTGAGTTGTGCTTGTGTGCGGGTAAATCGGCGGGTACCTACTACCTAGTCCTATACCGCGCCGCGCGCCGACAAAACCATTAGTAAGTCAGTGCATGTCAGCCAAAATAGTTGGGAAAAGGCTAGGCAGACTGACAGACTATTCCAAAGTGAAATAAAATCAAAAGCAAAATAGTAAGTCATTGCAATCAGACTCTTATCTCATTGCGCCATAAGGTACAAATTAGGATGTTTGACGAACTTTACTAAAAAAACAATCATTTCAAACTAAAAAGTCCTCGCAAATGTCAATCATTCTAATTTATACCTTATTGCAAATATATAAGAGTTACATCGCAATGACTTACTAATGGCTCGCGGCGCGCTCAAAGGACTTGGTACCTTTCGAATCTGCCGCAAGTCAGCCGCACCTATGATGCGCCGCGCCGCGCCGCACACACACACGCCACTGCCTATAATATTATGTCATTGAGCGGTTGAGCTGAGAGAACGAATTGTGCCGTTGTGCAGGCGGCGGGGAGGGAGGAGGCCGCGCGCGGATCCCGCGCCCGCGCGCGTGCCAAACGTAGGGAAGGACACCTGTTACCGATTATTAGCTTCTTTTAAAGGGAATAATGAATGATCGATAATCAAAAAAGCTGTTTAGCTTAAAATTCGTAGAACGTAACGAAGTGTATCGGGCGTGCTCGTGTCAGCTCGTGCCTTTTGCAGAGATTTCGTAGACTCATAGCTACTTTTGCGCACATTACTTCAAGTGATTTTGAGAAATTACACTAGCTACTTGACTTCGTGTGTGTAAATTGTGTTATAAAGTTTATTTGTATTTATTTTTTTACGATGAAATTCAAGTAGTGTTAAAACGCGTGTTTTTTTTTACAAAATTCCTAGACAACAACATTTTTATAGTGCTAGTGTCAGTGTAGTAGGTATACAGACATGGTTTTACTGTATGACGAATGCCGTGCCGCCAAAATTCAGCCTAAAATCAACGTACTTATCGTTAGAGGACCGACAAACCATGCGTCACTGGAGCCATACCTACTAATCCCCATTTATTTAGGGAATCAGTTCATCAATACCTTTTTCCGTTAAGTTTGGGCTGGCATTCACGGAGGTCAAATAATCGGCTCAGTTTTTATCTATGGAAACCTGAATGCTCAGAAGCTTCTAGATCTTCTTAAGAGGAAATAGCGTCTCGGACTCTCGGTCTTTCTCCATACAAAAAGTCATAATTCGAGGTTCGGCTCCCGTCTATTTCCTCCTCGAATATTGAAACAATTTAAAAGATATTTTATAAATTGAATAGGTAGGATATTTACTGTGCCCCCTAAGTTTATTTTTCATTAATAGTCGTCAAAGGACAATGCCAAGAATCGGCTCGAATTGTATGTAGCGTCCGACAGACTTTCTATAATAATGATAGTTCATAATAAAAAACAGTAAGAATTATCCAATATAAATAAAATCTGTAGAACCACACCGTTGAAAAGTCATTTTAAATATTTATTCAATTTAACACAACACATTTCATAGCTTCAATTACAATTAGAAATTGAAGCTATGAAACAGAAATTTTAATGATTAGAAATGTTGCCAATGCCAGAAATAAAATAATATCGATACGAAATTGAATTTGCAACTCGAATTTATTACTTAAATAAGTCGTAACTCATAATTATATTAATAAATAGCGTTAAGTTATATTTCTGAATAAGTATACTTATTCATTTCTGAATAAGTTTACTAAACGCTATTTTATATTTTATAGTAATGTAATGATTAAAAATAATTTTTTATTCGATTATCGATACCGTTTAGAATAGTAATAAAGTAATATTTGTCATTGTCAAAAAGTTTGACTTCTCCGTACTTTATATCGAAATATATTCGTATTTTTTTTAGTTTTGTGTTGTTTATTGCTGTGTTACTGGACTCCGATTTTTCTACCATTTACAGACCTTGGTTGTTGAAACTGAGGATAATGTGCTAAACGTCATAATTTAATAGTTTATTTCATGTTATCGTTAAAATCAGACGTATCAAGTGGTCAACTTTAAAAAAACTATAACTTTTTTTGGTGTGCTTCTAATAGAAAAGTAATTATACTATCAAATTCTATATTTATTTCCTTTTTTTATGAAATATAGTTCATCTTTGTCGGTTCTGGCCGAGTCTTGTAGGAAGCCCTGGCATTCTCTTTTGTACAATAGGCCTCTGATGACAGCGGTCTAAACAGGCAATTTTAAACATTTTCTGAGGGTTCTAGTGCTTCTACAGATATTGTATAATCAAAACTAAAAACATAGGGGCATAGAACTAGTTGATATTTATTTTATTGTTAAAAATCATTCCTCTAAGGTCATAAACCAGAGAGAAAACAGGCGAGAGCGTTTGTATGGGGAGGGCGCCGACCCTATTTCCTCTTAACGGCCCGATAACACGATAGGTACTTATCTAAAAAGATTGTCCTTGGGACCTTTGAGGCGGGTATGGTTCCAGTTACGATGTACTTGTCTAAAATAAAATGTCAACGTTCTCAGGTGCTTATACACCTGAGAACGTTGTTGTGGACATTTAACAACATTTTTAATTTGAAACTTTAAGTTTCCATTTTTTTTTTAAACTAATGTTTATTTGAATTTCGTCGCACATTGTCAAACGAATCAAAGTGCCAGTTCCTAGTTGCCGCTCTTCCTGGGGTCAAGGTACGTTGTCTAAACAGAGTGTTTACTTTATTTACTGAATTTATTTTGAAAATGTCACTTTTTTCATTTACCTACGCATTTTAATTTAATATTTTAAATAATTTAAAATTTTGCTAGACTTCTGTGGACTAGTATTACTTGTGGTTTCATTTATTGCACATATTTGGTATCCATACTGTATGTTGCTTGTTTGTGAAAATAAACATTTGAAATAAAAATGCCTACTTTCAAAAGATTCGAGTTTTGATGTGGTTTTGAGTCAAAACCCGCGAGTAGTTTTCACAAACAAGCTACACATTTCCAGTAAGTACCTATAAGCCGACCTCTTGTTGTACGGCAAGCCTAATATAATGTGAAGTCAGCTTAGACAGAGACTGGCTTGTTATTTGATTGATTCGCAAAACCTATTTATTGATAGATATTAAAATAACACGTAGCCATGGCGGCAATGCATAGGGCTGTGCATATTGAATCGAACAGAACGCGTAAAGGTCAACAACGCACACATAAGCACTGCACGGGTCAGCATAGGGTTGCAAAATTACTTAATAATACCGAAAAGACGCGTAAAATACCTTCGCGTAATTTACGGTTATGTCAATCTGCCTAGCCTTTTTCCAACTATGTTCTAACCGGATGCAGCTGCATCCGGTTAGAACATAGTTGGAAAAAGGCTCCAGCTGGATACCAGTATTTTACATGGAGCGACTGCCTGTCTGACCTCCACAACCCAGTAACTGTAGGTACTGGGCACACGGTACCCCTTGGCAAGACTGGTTGTCAGACTTGGGTTAGGTTGGGCTATGTCCACTGACCGGGGAATCGAACCTAGCACCCCACGCTCAGCAAACACGCACAGACCTGCCTTCGTCCTCAGACGAAGATCGTCTAGTACTGAGCTTAGCTCCGAATGCACCGCCTTTTATACTCTCCGTGTATCGCGTCGCGGCCGCCACCGATATCGCGGCGATATTCGCGGCGATACTCGCGGCGATACCATACAAAATGTTCCTAAAGTTGGTGTAGCGCGGCGAATCGCGGCGATCAGTTTTGCGGCGCGAATATCGCTCCTGTGTGTGGTATCGCGCGCGTTTTCATAGAAATTGTTCTACGGATATAATATCGCAGTATCGCGTCGCGCGACATATCGCCCCTGTATGTAAGAGCCTTAATTCTTAAAAATAAATTGAAGAGGGACGCCACTAATTTTATATAGTAATTTTTATAGCCGACACGCCTGCCGCAAAACGTAAAGGAATTGTTCAAAAAGATGCAAAATATTTAGTAAAATAATAGGTGTAGGTATGCCAATTTATTTTCTGATTTTGTTTTTTAAAATAAAAATAGGTAGATTAGGATTATTTTAATATATTTAAATATAATTCATTAATGTATCTTGATGTAAATAATAAACTAGGAATTATACTTTTTTTTCTTAAATAATTGGAATGTAATTCCATAACGACTATAATGCAAAATAAGATTATTAATTAAATATGGATGGACAACAGTAGGCGTTTCGAACCGATATAATATCGAACTAATAAATTACCGAACTAATGAGCAATCGCTGTAGGGTTTTTCGCAACAGAATTTTTCGCATAAACGTTACATCGCACCAATATAGCATCGATGGAATAAAACATCGTACCACTGAATTATCGACACACCGTGTTCGATATAATAAAAATCGAATCATCAACTTTCGAAATCAAGTAGGGATCCCGTTCTTGCGTGTCTTCTGTTGCAGAGAGCGCAATTCTGGCGTCGTAAGCATGGGTGCTGCACTCTTCAATGCTGTCAATCAAAATAATCTGAAGATGAAAACGTGCATGGCTACGCGAGCTTTCGCAGGCTACGCTTCCACCCGCTCCGTCAAAGGTAAATTGTAGGTACTTTATGTATGTAGCTAACCCGGTTTCACCCAAACATTTTTTTAACCGACTTCTTCAATAAGGAGGAGGTTGTATGTGTTTTTTTTTTGTATGTATGTTACTCGTTTGCTCCGCCAATTATTAATCGATTTTGATGATTCTTTTGTTTGGTAGGTCATGCTTTAGAGGTGGTCCCATATAAATTTTATTAACTTTGCTTGCGTAGTTTTTGAGTTAGCTTCAATATTACGTATTTTTTCCTACTTAGTGTGAAGATATATTGTTTGACTCCGTCACTGTTATTTACATAGCAGGTAGTGGTATTCGAATTTGTGTGGGGTAGGTACCACAACTAAAAAGTGAAAAACGATGTGTGTTTTTGCTTTTCAATTTTCGTGTTTTGCCACCGACTTCCGAAATTGAAGTTATTTTTCACTTTTTTGTGGTTTTTTTTGGAAGTCGGTTGTTTTGTTTTTGTAAAATAATTTTTCATACCGTCATTCAATGATCATCATTTCAGCCGAAACACGTCCACTGGTGCGTTGTCACATCGACCGGTCCTGTACTCACGTCGTCCGCCATTAATTACCCACAAATACATATCAACCGATTCCCAGCAATCAGGGCACCTCTACAGCCATTATACTTAATTCTGAAACAAGAGGCCAAATCCTCGAGGGACAGTAATCGTATTAGGGACGAGTCGAAGCTGCATTCCTAATCAATTACTACGAGTTCTTAGGGAACAGGAAGAAAGTTTTAGCAAGATAGTGTGTAGAACAGAGTGAGTGTGTGTGTTTGTGAGTGTGTGTGTGTGTTTGTGTGATAGTGTGTGTGTGTGTGTGTGTGTGTCGGTAGTTAGTATTTGGAACTACGTAAGTTCTACGAACTGTTTTCTATAAACAGTTATTTTAGAATTGATGGATCGACGACGGCCGCTGTGTAGTTCTTATTTTTAACAAGCTACGTTATTCATATGAGACATACAACTAAAGTTCTAAGTGCTACACAAATGTACTTACGTTCGGAATTCCACATTTGGTTTGATCACATTATTTTTCATTAGAGTCCACACATGAAACTTTTTTATTTTTACCAAAAAGTGACATGATGACGTAGGTTATGATTTTTACTTTATTTTGAAGACGAACGCGTACAACAAAACTAAGAGAGATACACTTACGTACATTCCTTTCAAACTCTAAAATTTCCAGCCAAAAATCACATTTTCTTTGAATAAGGATCCAAAAGAGCTCCAGTATTAATCCGGGCCGGGTAAGGCTGGGTATAAATTGCGGTAGCCGGGTAAAATCACACGATACCCGGATGTTTTGTACATACCGGTCTCAACCAAGATTACTTTCAATGTTTGGTTACAGACTTATACAGGTTCTTTCTTTCGTATTTTTTTTACATTTTGTTGTGTTTCTTCTTTGGTCACTTTTTGCTTCAAGTGGGGAGTGATATATGAAGATTCGAATGAAGTCGTATTGACGAAAGCTATTTCGAAAAAAATCAGAGTGGTACGCCACTTCAATAACATATTAAATCGAAAATCGCTATAACGAATGACTATGAAAATCGCTATATCGAATGATCGTATAGAAATAGCTATTTCTACTCCGTTTATTTTTTAAAAGACTTTTCCTGAACTTTTCTATATTTTTAGCTATAGAAACATAGTAAAAAGAAACATTTCATTGATCTGTCACCTGTTCTAATAGTCCATTATTTTGATTACCTCTGAAATCTACTTTTCTAGTTGCAAAGGTTTATATATATAACAAAGTAGAGATACAGGGATATTGATATAGGGATATTTATAGTCGTCTAAAAATGTTCATTCACCGGAATCACCGGATCGTAGTTGCCTACCCCCTCTTGAAGAAGTGCCTACCTTGCGCTACGCTTACTGTATTACCTACTGCTACATGCGAGTGTAATACCTACAACTATGAATGCTGCGCGATGTGTGACTGCCTTGGTTGTGCAACGCGAGCACCATGTTCGTGCGGGCAGCGTGCGCTGCTGGCAAGCGCTGTTGAGGAGCCGGCGGGCCGCCGCACGTACCTACCGCTATTTAGGGGTATGAGGAACAGGGTGTAAAGTTCACTCATTCTTTATAGAAAAGGGAAGATCCTCCGACCAGACGGGGGTTGTGTCTGGCAGGCAACTGCCCAACGATTGTTGTTGAAATCTTGTATATATGTCCGTAGCGTGGTAAACTCTAATTGCGCGATGCAGGATTTTGTGTGACTTCAGGTTTTTGGTGCGTAGTTTACATGTGGCGACGTAGATCGATCACAGACACACATCGATCGGCCAATTCGTTGGTGGCCGCAGTAAGAGATTGGGACCACAAGGGATACCGGGACCTTGGCAACAGGCAACTGACGGAACACGGGTGGGTTTTAGTCAGTAAAAGTCTGGCACTCCCTTCCGTTCCGCCGAGAACGGGAGAAGTCATTTGATGATATCCCAACCTCAAAAAAAAAGCCCCTAATATATAAGTTGGCAGTCCTACCATATGTCTAATTCGCTGCCCTAAGAAGCAGCGAATTAGGTAATCTACGTTTTTGTAATGTGTTATACTTATGCCATTCTATGTTTATTACGTTATCCATTTGTGCATTTATTGAAAGTTGTATGTGGATTTATAGATATCTGGACAATCATCATTTCATTTCATTACTGAAATTCTGTAGTTGAAACGGTTTGTTTTCCTTGTAAATAGAGACAAAACCCAATCCCCTTATAAATAAACCCGGAGTAGAGTTATGCTAAACTAAGCTCGGAAAATATATGGTTCAACTGAACTTAATACAGCTGGGCGACCTACTGTGACATGGCTCGAGTCACACATTATAATGACTAAAATGTGATAAAATGTGTGACTCGTGCCACGTCACGAGGCCGCACCCCGCTGGTTGTTACTTTACTCCGCGGTTATAAATAAAAAGTGATAATTACTTTAGAATATCAGCTACAGCAACGGAACGAAACTACAGTAAAATCCAGTCATTCCTAAGCAAACAAAAGACAATGCCAAGAATCGGCTCGAATTGTATGTAGTGTCCGACAGACTTTCTATAATAATGATAATTCATATTAAAAAATAGGAAGAATTATACAATTTTTACCTAAATCTATAGAAGCACACCGTTAAAAAGTAATTTTAAATAGTTATTCAATTTAACAACACATTTCATAGCTATATTTTCAATTAGAAATGTTACCAATACCAAAATATATTAATATCGATACGAAATTGCACTTGCAAATCGATTACAATAATATAAATTATGAAGATACGTTGGTGAATTTATTACTTACATAAATCGTAATTATGTTAATAAATAGCATTTAATTATATTTTTTAATAAGTATAATTATATTTTATAGTAATGTAATGATTAAAAATAATTTTTCATTCGATTATCGATATCGTTTAGCATAGTCTATTCCTAATAATGTAATTAAAGTGCTGGCAACACTTGATGTAAAACTCTATCTGGCATTTGTCAATGTCAAAAAGTTTGATTTCTCCCGCGTGTTATCACGAGCAACGAATTAGTTTCGTATTTTTTTTGTGAGTATTGTGTTGTTTATTACTGTGTTTCTGGACCCCGATTTTTCTACCATTTACGACTACATTGGCTGTTGAAACTGAGGATAATGTGCTAAAAGTCATTATTTTGTCAATTATACTGTTTATTTTTTATTTTTTATTTTAATCTGAAGTTTAAAATGAATTTTAATCATGATTTCATTAACAATTTTGATTTTAATTATATTTGTGATAGTAATTTTATTTTTTATTCTAATTTCGTTTATGATTTTGTTTTTTACTTAATGTTTTGATCTTTGTATACAATTGATTTTTCTATCCTCACTTCGAGTATAAAATTTTAAAATTTTGTTAATACGAATATTTATGAAGCTGTCTTTTTGTTAGTGCTGTGTACGCCTGTAAGTGACTAGCTCACCATAACTCAATACATATGTTATTTTTCCTTTTTGTTAATGCTTCCAGTGAACACGTCGTTGGTGTACCTTTCAAATAAATAAAATAAAATAAAAATAAATTATTTTAATTAATCATTTATTAGTTTATTTCATGATAAGGTTCAAATCAGAAGTATCAATTGGTCAACTTTAAAAAAACGATACTAACTTTTTTTGGTGTGCTTCAGATAGAAAACTAATTATACTATCAAATTCTATATTTATTTTCCTTTTTTATGAAATATAGTTCATCTTTGTCGGTTCTGGCCGAGTCTTGTGGGAGACCCTGACATTCTCTTTTCTTTGAGCATTAAACGCCTGTTCCATAGAGACTAATATTTCACTAAGAGCTGTCAGCCTCGTGTACAAAGCTAGGAGATCACTAAGGCATTACTCATACGCCTATGCTACGTGAATTTCTGATTTCTCGAAGCTCTATTGTAGGCAGGACTTATCAAAATCGAGGGGCTGAAAATGTGTTGAACGTACAATTTCTATCACAGACTGCCTTTCAAAGCAGTTTGTTTACTTATGTCATTTGTGCCAAAGTGAAAGGGTGACGCACTGGGTTCATAAGGAAAGTATTGACAATGTCGTCTCGAAAGCCTCCGTCGTGTTCTGAGGGCCTAGACATGTGACAATCGCTTCCAAAGCGTTTCGTATTTCTACAACGACATTCAACAGGATTGACATAAGCTTTCGATAGCTTATGTCAGTTCCATACATTTTTGCCTTTTCCATCATCGTTATCGTTGATAGAATGTCACTTTGTCTAGGGCCTCTGTGCGACAGGACTAAGCTAACAGCATAAAGATCGTTGAGTTTGTGAAGTTAGCTGCAGATCGGATTTATTCTTTTGATATTTTTTTAATTGATTTCAAAAAGGAAGTTTCTGCTTTCAACGCTTATTTTTATGCCACACATCGTTTTCTCCAAATTTCCCTAGAAGTACCAAAGAAATTAACATCAAAAGACTCCTCGCAGTTAACTTCACCGACATTAAGATACGTGGCGCGTAAGTACTAAGTTAAGCATATCCGTCGACATTAAGCTTAAGATAAGGTTAGATCTGTCTCTGTTCTGGACAAAGTTCCCAACTTTATTCCACTTATCACGCACGTCTTCTCTCTAGCTTTCACTTTTATGCCTGCTACAAACCGACATGTCCTGGAACCAAAAATTCAAACACATTTCGCCACTTCTCAGGAATACAAAAAAAAACTTTAAAATTAGTTATCAAAAAAATCAAAATCAAAATATTTTATTTCACATAAACCTACATGGGCACTTATGAAACGTCAGAAGCTAGGTGCACGGTTCCAATTGGTCGTTTCCTATGGAGAAGAGCCGGCAAGAAACTCCACGGTTACTCTTTTAAAAATAATTGGCTTTTACAATATTTTCAAATTACAGTGTTAGTAGGCATGGGAGGACAATGTAGGCCTTTCAACAAGTAAGTACCAGGTACTTAACAAAATAGATGTTCAGTAAATCTACAGTCCAATAAGCCTACAAAGTTCTCACATTCACAAAATAGAAAATAATTTATATAAAAGACAAACAATAAAAATATAAAAATACCTATTTCAGCCAAATGACGTGATTGCTATTACAACTGTAACAAATTTAATAATTATCATGTCCACAAAAGCCACTAGGAGTTGAAATTAAATTGGAGGTATCTATAATAATAGGAATAATGTCAAGTACAATGATTATGTCAAGGATGAATGTAAAGTTATATTACAGTTATACTCATAAAACCAGCACGTAATTTCGTAAAATTAATATATAATTAATTCATGATTTATAAATAGTACACAATCTCTTCAGAGTAATCTTCGAAAGGCTTTCCTGTACAATTTACTTCTATTTTTGTTACGAAACTATTCCGGAGAAGCGACTATTTGTGACATCCACTAACTAGCCCGCGAGGTGAATTACAGCCCACTCCCTCTCACGGAGAGGAGACGTCCTGTGTCCCAGCAGTGGGAACATTATAGGCTGATTATGCTTAATGCAATGCCAAGAGATGAATTTGAAATGTACTGAAAAATAGCTACATCAATTTTTACCCACAAAAAAATGTGTTATCGAACCCTAACTATACTTTAATGATAATGATAACCTCGTACTAACGATTGGGTATTCCCAAAAGGTTTTTAATCAAAGCTCTGAGCGCCCTGCCAATAAAATATGGGCCCATTACAATTTTACGTGCCCTATAAAGGGAATTATACGACCAATCTGTGAGTAAAACGGCCGGATTTTAGAATTGAGGATTAATGTAGTTATAGGCATTTTTAATTGTTTGTCTACCTTTAAAGTGGAGTTTAATTATTATTTTTTGTCTTTTACAGGGATACCTTTGCTGAGAAGTGTCATTAGTTGGTATGCTGTTGAATCGACGAAATCTTTATTTTGAATCAGAATGCTAAATGAAACAACATGGACGCTGTTTTCAGAGGCCCGCTTTAAATCTATCTTGAAGGATAACCTAAGAAAAGCTACTTTGGATTTTTAATCTGTTTGAAATTGCCAACGTTTCTTTCCCTTAACTCTTTATTCGGACTATTATGAATGAATGAATGAAAGAAATGCACCGACTCCAGCGTGGCTTAACAAGACTCGATAAATCGAATGAACCCCAGGATTTGCACTAGCCCCTGGAGCCTCATGGTTCATGTGGTTTCAGAGGCCATTGCATATCAAGAAGTAGACCGGAGGGCGCGAGGTAGGGAAGACTGTGCCCGTCGGGATAGGGGGGGATTTGCGAGCATCCTTGAGTAAGCAATGGACTAGTGGAGAGACGGATAATATTTATATAAGGATGGGCCATCTTTTACAACGTCGCCGCCAGTTGGCTCCGTTCAATCTTCACCGTTGAATCCGTTGGCGGAGATAATTATGCTGTGTTCTCGGCTCTTTTCTATCTCCTTGCTGTGCTATGCTACAATTTGCTGTTTTCTGTGTCTTCATCCGAGGACTCGCTGCTGTCCGTTTCAGGTTTCTTGTATATCTCGCTGGCTGCGTTCTTGATCTTAACCCTTTATTCGGACTATTACAACAAAAAGAGTAGCATTTAAAAAGAGTTTACAGGAGTATACAGGGTGTAAGGGACAGTCCTCCGTAATTAACGGGGGCATTCAGCTCCTTATTTTGAATCATATTCCACCGGAAATTTTCTCAGGAAAATGTTAGTTTTTTATCGTTTTTTCAGTAATTTTTCCTTTATTTCAATGTAAATTAAATTATATGTACGCAGCACTCCATTTATGTAAGTAAAACAGCTGAAATGAAGAAATCAGCAATGGATGTTGAAAAATCGACTAATGCGTGCAGTTCAGAATTTACATAGATAAATCACGTGGCGCGAGCGCACCCCCCCGCCACGGTGAGTGCAGCTACATGAGTTTTGCCACGGTAACGATACATTGCGCGTGAGGTAATAAAACAAATCAGTTTTATTGGATTCTCATAACGTTCCTGGAATAATTTCATGTACCGGTCGTCTTAGGATATGCCCAATTCATCCTATCAGTCTGCGGAGGGCTGCCCCTTACACCCTGTATATAACCGACCCGGTCCAGCCGTTCTCAAGTGATGCGCTTACCAATAAACAGCATTTAATATAACATAACATCAACAGCAGGCCTAATATGCACTGCAGTGGGACAGTACTGGCTAGTTAGATTAAATAGAACATAACATCACGCCTGTAATCCCCGGACGGTTAGGTAGAGGTTTACTTGTAGTACACCCACATTTCGCCAGTTATTTTTAAGTCCCATGTAATAGGGGGCGAGCCTATTGCCCTCAACCGTGCACAAAACTAGAAACATTCCTGACGGAAAAACACAATTTTCTCGACCTGGGAATTGAACTAAGGACCTCATGCCCACCATTACAGTCAATCAATCTGCCTAGCCTTTTCCCAGCTATGTTGGGGTCGGCTTCCAGTCTAACCGGATGCAGCTGAATACCAGTATTTTACATGGAGCGACTGCCTATCTGACCTCCACAACCCAGTAACTGGGTAATACGGTACGCCTTGGTTAGACTGGTTGTCAGACTTTCGGGCTTCTGACGACTCGTAACGACTGTCAAAGATCCAGAAATGACAGCCAGGACCAACGGCTTAACGTGCTTTCCGAGGCACGGAGGAGTCCCGATATGTGAAAATGGTCACCCATCCACGGACCAACCCCGGCAAGCGTAGCTTAACCTGATGGATCGACCCGAGCGGCTGTTATTACTTAATACTTAGCCACGAGCTCCTCCCAGCATTACAGTATTTAATTTTTATCTATATAGACACAAGAGATGCCTCATCAACAGCTTTAAGCCTAGAATACTTGATATTTTACTTAAAGTTATGAAGACAGAAAATAATATCTAGTTCCAAAACATAGCCTTAGACTTCTTATCTCGGCCGCTGAGTCTTGCAATAAATTTAAGGATTTTAACTAAAGACTTTTCTCACTTAAATTCTTGTAGCAAGATAACAAATAACTTATAAAATATGTATAAGTCTACTGACATAAAAACATTTAATAAGTTATCAGTTATCTACTGATATAGCTAAAGTTATTTTTATGTCAAAGATAAAGTAATAAAATCTGCCATTTAGATGAGGTAGGTGCGGTCAGCTGGGGCTGCTAGCTAAGAAATAACACTCGCACGGGTCAATTAAGAAAGAAAGAAAAATGCATTTATTGGCATTGTAACAGAAAAATACACCTTAAAACTATAAAAACAGAAACAATCAATAAAATGCCAAAAGGGCCTCGGCTCAGCATACTGTCAGATGGCAACACAAAGTGTACCACCTGACGCTTATTTTCAGCTGCAACCCACGAGTGTCATACGCTAGAATAATCATATAGGTTATAAATAAAAAAATAAAATAGAATATAAGATAGAATAAATACAATATATAAAATACCTAATAAATGTGAATGTTTATAAATAAAATATAATATTTAAAATGGCAACATTTCGTTTAGCCGGCATGGACTGATGATGAATTAATCGGGTCTATGCTTGCCGCGGTCGGTCCGTGGATGGGTGACCATTTTTACATCCCTCCGTGTCTCGGAAAGCACTTTAAGCCGTCCCGGCTTTCATTTGTGGATCTTTGACAAGAAGTCGTTAAGGGAAGTCAGAAGTCCAAAAGTCTGACAATCAGTCTTACCAAGTAGTTTTGTGTTACCCAGCAACTGGGGTGGTCAGGCAGTCGCTCCATGTAAATTACTGGTATTCAGCTGCATCCAGTTAGGACTGGAAGCTGACCCCAACTTAGTTTAAAACTTAGTTGGAAAAAGTCTAGGCAAGTTGAGTACCGCAGATAAAATCTTACTGTGTATATCATTACCTATGATTTCCTTTTTTATCTGAACATTCATAATAAAGTAAGAACCTTGACTGATCAAATTCTTGATGATCCTTTGGTAACAGAGATCTACACACACATCACGCCTGTAATCCCTGAATGGTAAGGCAGATGGTACACCCCACGGATATCTATGGTACACCCACATTTCGCCCGTTATGTTTAACTCCCATGTATTAGGGGAGGGAGCCATCGACCGGGAATAAAACTAGACTGTGCTGAAACAGAAATTCCAGATAGGAAAACCCAATAACACTGCTCGACCTGGGAATCGAACCTCATGCTCAGCAGTAGTGGTAGCGACCACTATACCGACGAGGGAGACCGCTTTTCATATTATATTATGCAGGTCATAATATAATATGAAAAGCGGTCTCCCTCGTCAGTAGTTACACTCGCATCATTTACTAGCAGTGATCGGAATAGGTAGAGCTAATCTACCTAAAGTTCAAAGAACAGAGACAAAAAAAGTGGAGACTTCCTTACGACTAAAATATTTTTTCGGGACTAATGTCGGGATTTCGGGATATCACTTAAAAATATTTAATATAAATACTAAAGGTGTGGAGTAAAATTAGATGTCATGAACTAAAATTCAAACCAACACCATGATTTATCATTTTTTTTTTCTTTTACATATCAAAAATTAAAAAAAAAAATTACAGAAACAGGAAATGAATTCGATAGTTATTTTACTTTATTAATGTTGGTTGTACTTAAGTAATGTTCCGAAACCCGAGACAATAACGGAACGGGACCCGATACAATAACGGTGGAGACGCCTTACGACAAAATATTTTGTCGTAAGGCGTCTCCACTTTGTCTCTGTTCTTTTTCGAACTTTAGGTAGATTAGCAACAGGCAACTGAAGGAACACGGGTGGGTTTTAGTCAGTAAAAGTCTGACATGCCCTTCCGCTCCGCCCAGAGCGGGAGAAGTCATTTGATGATTACGCATCCACAAAAAAAAAAGGTAATTTAGCTCTACCTATTCCGATCACAGTTTATTAGGGTTTAACCACTACTTTAACTTTAAATTTTTGAAGTATTTGTTTCTTTTTTATCTTTTAATTACGAAAGCTACGTGCGCGTTTTTCTACATTGTACTCACATGTATAATTTCAACATGAATGATGTAACCAATATTGTAAAAATATTCTGATTTAAAAGAGTTTCTTCCCCGTTCTTCTCCATACGAACCTACTACGCTTTGGAATGGACAACTAGCTTCATCTTTCTGTCTGACCGAACCATTCAATTCAAAAGTGCCTGTAATTGGTTTATTTGAAATAAATTCTTCCAGTTTGAGTTTAACAGAAATCTCAAACGGGTTTGTAGGTTTGAAATAAAACACAAAATATAATCAGCAGTAATATTTTAAATTGCTTTGAATCACAATTTTGTAGTGTTTATAGATTATAATAATTACAAAGGAAGATTATTTTTGTTCAAAGTACACTTATCCAACAGATCGTCATCATGCACTCTCGTGTCCATCATCTCAGAATATTTATTTTTTACAAAAAGGTAAACAATGTTCTCATTTAAACACTCAAATTAAAAATACAAAATCTAAAATTAAAACAAATTAAAATAACCTTATTCTGATAGATAACGTTTTGTATTCATTTTAAAATTATAACCCTTTCTTATCCAAAAATCATTTTTTGAAAATGTTAACTTAGAATCACGTGAATCTTAAAATAATAAAATGAAAACAAAAAAAAATACTTTGAAATCAATACCCATTCACAAAATCATTGATACACATTGAATATTTTACATAAGAAATAAGTACATATGATTAATTACGATTATAAATACTTAGGAACAATATTGTTTATTTACAGTTCACACAAAATACCTACAAAATTAAAAATAACAAAAAAATCACCGATGACTTAAAACAATGTTGTGACAAATACGACATATTATTATTCTTTTACAGAAATTATTTACAACTCATTTTCAAGTTCATTAACTATTAAAAATAGATGTCAAAAATACAATTCACATAATTATTTAATCCAATTATAATTCATACAACATTTTTTTTACGAAAGTTGAACTATAAATAGAGATTCTAAGCTGTTTGACTGGACAGTCCTCATTCATACGTCCCCAATTCTCCCTTATTCCCCATATTTTGGTGTCTTAGAAACCTTGAAACTGGCAGTACGTAACAATTTCTTACATTCGCTAATATTAAAATTAAAGAAAAACTTACATACAACGCTTAAGATTGCATATAAATAATTATATTAATTAAAAAATTAAATAACATCATAAAATTCGCTATCAAACGCTCGTTTTCTATATAAATTTGTTTATAAAGCAATAATACTAGTAGCTAGCTATAAAAATATAGGATTGTAATTATTTTTGAAAAATTAAAATAATTTTACGTTGGTATTTTTCTTTCTAAGATAAAATTACTAGGGCTTTGGTAACTAAACTTTTATGACAGATACTTCTTGACTACTGTATGACTAAATCAGGCACTATTGAATTATGTTTATTAGTAAGTAATTAAAGTTATAATTATTTTTAAAAGAGCCTAAAAAATGCTTATTTTTCGAATATTTGGCTAAAACATTTGAAAATACTCAAATTGACTAAAATACACTTCAAAAGATTATTACAATCCTACTAAAAGGATTTAGCAGCTAAAAATATTATTATTAAATGAATTTCTAGTGATCTAGCATTTTATAAAAAAATACAACTAATATCATACGCGAGTGTCGAAAACGTCAAAGTTATAATTAAGTAAGTATCTAAGTGATATGCAATATACTTTAGGCAGGCTCATTTTGATAAAAAAATCATCATTTTTACACAGAGGTGATCAAAATTAGTTTTAGCCATTCGTTATGTTTTTTTTTTAATATAAAAAATGACTAAAACTAAAATAATGCGCCTCTACAAAAGTATACGCAAGCTACCGCGAATTAATTCACTACCAGAAATCGCATGAACAACAGACGTTAACTTAACTACAATAAAATCAACGCTAAAAATCAATGCCTTTTGCAATTTTTTTATCACATTTTCGTCAAAAGAAACGTGCCTACGGCATAATAAATTCATAAAGCTCAACTAGTCACGGCCCACCCTAAAAGATAAAAAGAACTCCAATCATAGTCTCACTAATATCTCTTTCCAGTACCAGTTAGTAACAATTTCTATCTTTTTTTAGTCTTAGGAATACTTACTAAATATGAAGTTAAAATGTGTGAACAAGCTTCTTATAATATAATAATAAAAAGTATTAGTTAAACTTTTAGTTTTAAATTCTATGTATAGATTTCAAGTTTTTTTTATTATTTCATATAATAGTAATTTATCTAACTATTTCTACTTCTAGTGCACTATCTTTTAGCTGTGGTCAATACTAAGCCTTGCCGTAAGTGTGCCGCTTTTACTATCCTCAAGATTTTTATTGCTTTCGTTATATAGTAAAATAAAAAATAAAAAAAATTCAAACGAGTTTGTTTCATAACCTTTTTTACAAAAATTAATTCATTTTTTTACTATTTTATGTAATTGACATTTATTTTATAAAAAAGACAACACAGTAAATTAATACTTTTTTTGGTAAGATTTTGGCATTTTCTAAAGTAAATTACACATTTTACAAAAAAAAAAAAGATAGGGTATTAAAAAGGACACAGTTGCCGGTGGCACTAAGAAGCGTCTATATTTCAACTGTATTGTGACGATCGCGTGGATATTAAAATACTCTTTCTTTACAAATCGGAGTTTATCTCACCACAAAAATATTATTGCTTTCAGAGGTTCTGCGTTACTGAGAAAAATATTTTTCAAATTTATTTTTTTCATATTTCCACCCGTTTCGCATTAACATTATCAGCGCTCCAGAAGCAATCGTGCACGCTATCTAAAAATATAGGTATACGCATGACCACTAGCTAAACGAACTATTTGTTCGAAAAGTAAGACAGAAATGATAGAATAACTTTTATGGAAAATTAATACATCAAAACTTTTGGCGCAATACATCTCGAAATACTGGTATCGTACCCGCCATTACTACATATACATATATAAATATAACATCTTAAAATTAGCGATCCAAAAATATGAAATATACGTGTTGTATTAGTGCGCCCCCGGCCGCTCCTCGCTCGCAAGCTACGCGCCGATGCCACCACACAAGTGTGTTTGCAAACCCGCGATATTTGCGACTTTTGCCGTTCGCTACCGGAGGGTGCAAAAGCCGCCACAACTGGACGGTTTTTCTCAATCCTCGTCGCGTGTTTATTTTTCCTCTAATCGAAAAAACGCTGATTTATTCCCAACCAAACACCGCTCGACATTGAACGGCGAAAAATTGAAACTTTCGCTGCGAATCAACCAATGCCTTTTACCTACTTTTTTCAACTCTGGGCCTCTCAAAATCGAAATAAACAGGAATATATCGGAATGTACGAACAGTTGAATAAAGTGTTGAAGAAAGATTAGAATCTTCATGAAAAACTGATTCTGAAATCTAATTAAAATAAAACTGAATGAAAGAAAGTTGAAAGATATAGTTGAAGTAAGTTTGATAACTCAAGTTACCAGGGCCCTGCTCAAGCAAAGCGTCCTTATTCGTTCGAAACTTTTGCTTTATAAAAATACGAATCGAAAATATCTCGACTGTAGCACGTCTTCTTATGGTTAAGCTATGATTATTCTATTATTTCTTATACTATAAAACTTTACTATGTTTACTACATTAAAATATCAGAGAATTCAGAAAAAGGGAATATTTAGGTTTTTATTTTCTATATTTAAGTGGTGCACAACCTTATTTCTTCATGAACGCTAGGTAAATATGGCGTTAGCATAACGAGGATCTAAAACAAAAGTTCACTATCTAAAGAACGTATAGTAGATGTAGGTAGTCGATGAAAATTCATATTAAGGATCTGCACTTATTGGAATAGGAACTAGGGGAGGAGGAATACGAACTTAATGACATCGTAGCGAAAGAAGAAGACGAAGAACTAATAGAAAAGAAACCATTGGTAACACGGTCGAAGGTCTCTCATAAGATTAGATCTAATCTACAGGGAGTCTCAAAGATCGTAGATAATGTTCGATGATATCTAAGGCTTCATCTTCACTGCATAGACTAAAAGAATTAAAACTATTTAGGCTGGAATGAAACCTATTGTAAACTTTCGACCGAAACTAACCGCGTAATTTATTTTAATTTCTCTTAAATACGATAAAATCTCAAAATACTCACAGCTCGTCGGGTTTATTGTATTATACGCTAAGTGCATCTACTTTATAAGAACAGTGGCTTTTTAATAATTTGAATTTGTACTTAACCTACATATTTTAAACTCCTTTGCTGAAATCATTCATAGAATAGAATTCAAGTTTTGATTCGATCTAAAATTCGAAGTAAATAAACCAACTGAATGTTTCACATTAAAATTCATTATCAAATCGTTTGCAATTGACGTGAATCGCAAAAGCCAAAAGTTACGTAACCATTTTTGTAGATATTTTATGAATTTAAAAAAAATTGCGTCAAGTCTTACGAATTTTTTTCAGCCAATACGTTTGATGATCTAGGTTTAATTACTTTACATCCAATTTAGAGTTTTCAAAAATATGATTCCAATAAATGTTCTAAACAAATATCTCAAAAATACATTATGAAAATATAATACAAATACGATAAAATTTATACTAAATATAACCCTGTCTATGACCTGAAGAGTTTAAAATAAAGAATAAATCGAAATCTAAACTCTGAACAAGTCATTTCTAAGGAAAACATAATTACATCCTAGAGTCACACGCGTTGCTATATATCCGTTTATATTAAGCGCAGATGGAACTGCGGAGATTTCATGAGAAGAACGAACACAACGATTTCGTACCATAAAATACCGCTCAATCATATCAATAAATTGAAACGGTATCGAATTATAACGATGGTGTTTTGTTTCAGAAAAAAAATATCTAAACTGCGAAACGTGATAGTCAAAACTTTTCATATCGTCTACAATAAAATACGATATAAAAAAAATGTTAACATATTTCAAATAGACAAGGCCTGAGTCAGTTCACAACTCCGATAAGAAACCTGTTTTGTGAAAGTAGCTTAAGTTATATCAGACAGTACCTATATTTGATAATGCAAAAGGCAGTTAGTTGGTGTTAACGCGTAATTTGAAATACTCGATGTAAAATAATCACATCATACAACAGAAGATTTCGACTTGTAAATTAAGGATAAAGGAAAACCTCCGATTGAGGGTGGAATGGAAAATAACATAGATTAGGGAATGGATAGTGTCCGTTGAATAACTGCCGCTATCAGATTTTAAACAGAAGCTCTAGTAGAAGGTCTTCGTCCACGTTCATTGGCGATTCAGGAGCAAGGTAATCAACGATCCTAAAACATTTAAACCAGCATTAAAATCATGCAAAAATGAATCTGAACACTTAAAAGAACACAATAATGATACAAAAGAATCTGTAAAAATCTCCATGAGAAGCAAAAAATATTTCTAGCTATCTTTTCGTAATCTATACCAAGGTTACAGTTTAAGTCTAGTTTTAAAAGCCATAATTATCCTCCTTATAAGGCTATAAGAAGTTTTTTAAAACTGTTAGGAGGATATGGCTCATCATTGGTCAATGATGACGATGGTAATGGTAATGATGATAAAGATGATGCTGACCTATTGGGCGTGGGTGGTGTACTGGTGATGCGCTGCAACGAGCTTTGGCGGACATCCGGCGATCGCCGGGCCCCCCTCACGCTTTCGGCTCGTGCGTTCTGCAACCTGCCACAAACGGGGAGAAATGTATTAAAAACACAGCACACATTTGATATTGAACACAAAAAGAATGAAAATATTCTAGCATTCACAGACACTATTCAATTTTACTCTCAAGAGCATTTAGATCCATAAAAGACCACATAAATGATGTATTTCACTACGAAAACTTACGTTGGTTGTAAATTCCTCCCATGTGCTGTGCAGCGTGAAATTAGTTTTGGGATTTTTAATAAAATTCGATTGTAGACAAGAAAATATATAAAATTATTGTATCGAAGACAAAATAGTGGCCATGCTGATTTACCACTTGAAATTCCAAATCCTGTCGACCATAACGAGCCAAAATAACAAGTAGATAACTGTGATTTATCTCAAGATATCAAACAAAACCATAATAACATAAAAGCGTCTACCAAATTCTAAGAATACGTTTCCACCTACACGGGCTAAGCTCTAAATATTCACGAAACTCGAATAAACAAGATTGAACAAAACCCTCCTTTAATTTAATAAAACAACAAGTCTAAAGTTTAACAAAATCATTCTCTAAAGATTCTCTTATCGAAGGCAAGAAACAAACTTGGGTACAGTTGATTTATCTATCCGCCACAGATACAGAAGTTTCGAGAAAAGCTAAAATGTTTCATTCATAAAGTATGAACTGATTCTCGCTTAGATTACTTGGGAGGGATCGGGAACGAGCGAGCCAGTAGCCGAAATTAATTTAGCATGGACTGCGATGGTAGCAATGAACAAAGGTCTTAATTGTTGGAAATATTTGATGAATTTTCGCTTTGTTTGCTATATTTGAAGGGAAGGGAAGGATACAATGTTTTTTAATCGTAATCGAATGAGTGATTCGGGTCCTTTACTGTTATTTTCAATTCATTCGAATATTGTAGCGTTTAGTACCACCTTTTCCGATACTATAATATTGTCGAGATAAGTTATATCTCCATTGTATTTTCTTTCGTGTCCTTGTAATTTCTTACATCGTGAGTAATAAATGTCTTCATCAAACTACATAAATATCATTCAACCAAAACCAACTTCGTGTAATCTTTAACTTTCTAATTTAAAACCTTGAGGAAGTTTGAAGACCCAAAGTTGTTCTTTCGAAACGATCTGTCGTTCGTTAAAACAGATATATTTGGATATCGAAAATTAGAAAGTAAGTCTTCAATTTTGTATGAAAAGTTAATATTATTTTCATTAATCATTCATTTTAAACTGACTACATTATGCAACGATGCGATGTGGGGATCCGGAAAAATTTATTGTTTCTGATTTGTTTAGCTGCAAATCCAAGGTCGTCTTTTAGGGTCAATTCTTTAATCTGTTTTATGAGAAAGAAAGAAAGGAAAAGTATTTTTTGGGGCTCGCACAGATCACAAATTACTAAACACACTCGTAGAAAAAAAGATTTTCCGCGATGTGCAAAATAGAAGTTATTTATAACATGTCGCCCACCACTAAACACTCTATTAGAATAATAAGTTATTTTTCCTATTATACTGATAATGGAAGTAAATTGTGGTCATATTACAAATTATGCGCACAATCGCACACATTTATATAAAGGTCCAGCGTAGTAGGTACTTCGGCCATTTTGGTTTGTTTTGACTGTACAGCGGAAGTTTAGTGTGACTGTAATTTACGTAGTTTTCATTATTTTTGGGATAAAAAATTACCTAATTTAAAATAGCAGAAGCTGATTCAGTAAACGATTAACTACTTTCAACGACTACGACAAACTACTTTCATAATTCAGTTACCCGTTGTATAAAGTGTTCTTGTATGCTTACATTACTTTGACCTTTACAATTTAATAAAATTCTACGTTAATTGATTGCTCTTGAAGATAAATTACTCAAGTAAACAGCAAAAAACGAAAACAATGACACAACAAGCTTTATTGCTCGTATCGTTAACCAAAATACGCAATTAAATTTAATATCCCTCCACCATAAACTTATACATAAAACACCTAACCCTCACAATCCCGGAAAACCTCTAACATAACAAGACAAACACAATCAACTTACGATTTCAGGGAAAGACCAGAAAAAGGGAGCTATCTTTATGTTCTAATAATAGAATAAAGGATACCGCCAAAGGTTGTGAATTAGGAGAGTCAGTCCAGCTTCCTCTAATTTTGCTGAATAAGGACGCAAGGAAACGAGGTTAGCAATCAACTTGATATAATTAAGGTTATTTATAAAGAATACTAATGTTTCTGTTTAGCTAAATATGTTGGGATAGTAATGGAATTTGTGAGAGTAGAAACTATGTTTGGGTAAAGCAAAGATAAATGTACATTCACCGTAAAAAAGAAATCGGATGATGAGCTCGGTTTGTACTCATGTGGACTACCTATTTAAATAATTTTTTTGGACATAAAATTCGTTTTACCTTTTAAATCCATATTGAAAATTATCTGTTCTCTTATCGATAACCTACAAAAAAGCACAACCGACGACCTCTGATTCTACCATAATAAACCAAATAAGTTTAAAAAAAAATGCGTTTCCGTTCACTGAATTATGAAGTACAGAAATAAGATTGGGAGACGTTCCTTCCTTACAAAATATATCATATTTTTATATTCCTTCCCATTCAAAGGGCTTTAGCCCTTCCGCTGTGGCATAAAAGAGTCAGTATATTAGTTTCGGGTAAACAATTCAGGGTTTCCACTCGTACAGAAGGAATATATTTTTGTAAATAATATTTATTATGCGGTACGAGTACACAATGTGAAGTGCTTGACACGTCTCTTTATTGAATTTATGAAAAGGTCTGACGTTGAAGACTTGAGTTGGATTATTTTGTTTGTGTTTTGTATTTTTGGCTCGTGTTTTTTGTATTATTCGATGAAAATATTGGAATTACATCGGAAATATTTGCAGAATCTATTTCTATTATTTATATTTATTCTATTTTTATTATTAATATGTTTTTGGTAAAATAAACGATTCTGCAAAATTCTGGTAAATAATTTAGAATTGTTTGAATCGTTAAAATGTTGACGAGAAATATAATATTTAGATTTTTATAAGAAATTGATGTTTCCAATATTGGAGACTAACCTCTCATCTGCCTAGCCTTTTCCCATCTATGTTGGGGTCGGCTTCCAGTCTAACTGGATGCAGCTAAATTAGAGGATTATATCCAGGATAAGAATGCATGGATACATGCTGGTCTTGCTCCATAGGACAATATTCGAGTCTGGACAAAATCAAACTGGTTGCTAATCTAGTTGTATAATTTACTTTATTTGTATATCAGAGATTTTTACATATTTTGTGATTACTTAACTCACACACTGTCTTATTAGTATTATTTGTAATGTAAAAATGTTAGGAATATTGTGATTTTGTAGAGGTACCTACTTTTACAATGTTTGTAAATGTGTGAACACCATGTATCTATCACATAATTTTATTAATCAATTTATTTAATTTGTGGTAAAGTAATCGTATTCTAGGTGCATCGTATTCACATGTTTATAATTGATGTATACAAAATATTGTAAACCATTTTTTTTAAAAGAGTAACGTGGAGTTTCTTGCCCATTCTTCTCCATACGAAAACTACCTTTTGGAAAGGGCAACTAGAATCAGTTCTATTTCTTAGTTTTTTTGACGTTCAAAAGTGCCTTTAATGTGCCTATTTGAAATAAATGATTTGACTTTGACTTTGACTTTACCAGTATTTTACATGACTTTACCATTATTAGTTAGCCACAAACTTGGAAAACTAACAAACATAATCAATTTGAAAAGTAAAAAATATTCTGATAGAAAACACTAGAACTTTACATATATAGCTGACCTTTTCTAATATATTTTTCATCTATTTAACAAAGAAGTAAGTACCTATAATGTCTTCAAACATTAAAGTGGACTATAATTAACATTCACGTGAAATCCAATTACAACAACGGAACTAAAATGGTTCAAATAGATGGATACGGTTCGACAGCTTTGAGAAATTTTCAATAAACTTGAATTAAAGCATTCCTTCACACGACGAAGATGAAAAGTCTTTCATTTACTTATTCCAAGAAAATCAAATTGAAAACCTTTTCCTTTAGGGTCAATCAAAAATGAAGGGATTATTTTACCAAGATTGTTTCCTATCTGCTTAGTAGCAGTATCTAATTTGTTGTACATAATAAGGAACAGAGTTGATTGAAGATTATAAAAAAGTTTAGGAAACATTTTTCGATTGAAAAATACGACCATTTTGTTGTAAAAAAATAAACGCATCGACTTGAGAACCTCCTTTTCGTAGATTAAAAAATATACCCGAGTCTTATTAATAGAGTAGTAGATACTTTCCAAGGAAAAAAGTGCCATCTTAAAATGAATTATGCACCTTGAATATTTGAAGAGTTTCTGTAATCTCTTGAGTAAATTATATTAAAAATGAAAATGCCTGCATGGCTATTTAAATAATTTTATTCCAAAATTCTAAATCCAAAACGATGGTGGCTTTGAAGATGGGTCCATCCACAGACAACATGGAGAAGTTACAATTAGATCTGAATCTAAATATACTTCAATATTTAACCAACATAAAATGTACAAACACAAAACCATCATCACCATTGTGTTTCATTATAAAAATATACAAACGACGACGTTGCAAATCAAGCTATAAAAACATCAGGAAAACGAATCATTTATAACACTTCCTAGATTTAAACAAAACCAGCTTCTGACTACAACTTTAGCTGTGTTTACCGGTATAAAAAGCCTCCTATGTCCTATCCCAGGTCATGGTCAACCGATGTGCCAAATTTCATCCAAATCCGTTCAACCGATTTAGCGTGAAAGCGTAACAAACAAACAAACTCACTTTCACATTTTCATAGACTGAATTGGTAACATAGTGAAATATGTGAAATGATGAGAGTTTCCTCTCCTGTTTTCTGTTAACTGAAATATTTTTAGGCCCGGTTGCACAACAAATCGCTGAATAGGTTTAAGCATCTTTCTATTTCTGTCAATCGTTTGAACGACAGAATGATGTTTTAAATAAGTATGTTTAAGATGTGATTTGTGGTGCAAGTGAGCCATATTATTCTTAAAACCAAATCTACCACTTACTTGATCTTCGACTGCCTCATGAACTGTTGAATCTTCCTCGCAGCTTGATTCTGACGCCTCTGTGAGTATGTCCTCCTGTTCAAACGAACACTTATTTTTCTTAAACATGCTTGGAAATTCGAGCATTATTTTGACAACCTTCTTCAAGTTATATCGAAATTGCTGTACAGGCCAAAAACAAGTGACGATGCGGCCGGCAAAGTAACTATGAAAATCCACAATCTGTCGTGTTTCGCAGTCAAATAAATTACATACTTGTTGTGTTATTTAAATGTGGAACGAACTTCTTACTTCAACACAATCATGGCAACCAAGGAGGTAACTTATTAAGAAAATTATAAAAATTTAGATTTAGCTTGCAAATAGAGCTGTTTAAAGTAAGGAAGAAACAAAATGAACATATTGGCGCCTGAAAATATATCGTTGTTCCTCATTGATTCTAGAATTTATAATTAATTTACTCAGTTTGAATTTCCGCGTATTATTTGAGAAAAACCTTGGCCGCAACAAGAAAATGGCTCAGTTACAAGCCGTGACAGTAATGTACTATATCCATTTAGGGGTATGAGGAACAGGGTGTAAATTTCACTCATCCACCATAGAAAAGGGAGGATCCTCCGACCAGACGGTTGCTGTGTCTGGCGGACAACTGCCCAACGATTGATGTTGGGTTCTTGTTTATATGTCCACTGCACGGTAAACTTTAATTGCGCGATGCAGGATATTTGAGTGACGTCAGATCTTTTTGATGCGTAGTTTGCATGTGGCGATGTAGATACCGCCACATCCATATTGAAGATGATGGCATAATCGTCAATAAGGCCACCGATCTCAGCTTAAGCGACCACATTCCATGAATTCCGGTCATGGTGGTTGAGAGGAGCTCGTGGCTAAGTAATAATAGCCGCTCGGATCGATCCATCAGGTTAAGCTACGCTTGCCGGGGTTGGTCCGTGGATGGGTGACCACTTTCACATATCGAGAGTCCTCCGTGCCTCGGAAAGCACGTTAAGCCCTTGGTACCGGCTGTCATTTGTGGATCTTTGACAGTCGTTACGAGTCGTCAGAAGCTCGAAAGTTTGAGAACCAGTCTAACCAAGGGGTATCGTATTACCCAGTAACAGGGTTGTGGAGGTCGGATAGGCAGTCGCTCCATGTAAAATACTGGTATTCAGCTGCATCCGGTTAGACTGGAAGCCGACCCCAACAAAGTTGGGAAAAGGCTAGGCAGATTGATTGATTTTAGTGGTTGAGAGCGGCCTGCTTCTCTATCTAATCCATATTATGTCTAATTCCGTTGCAAGACTAATTCATCCGAACCCTCGCCTTCATTTAGCATGTACTTATTCAGTTCATATTATGTATCTCTCTATCAATCTAAGGATACCTACATTTATTATATTCTGTACTTACTTGATAGGTGTGGTAGCCATCCTGCGCGCACGCAGAGCACGGTAGCCACGCTGTATGACGGTCGCAGCCGCATGCATTTGTTTCAAGTACGCAAACTGTACACAAAGACAAAGACATTTATTCGTAGGATATGGTATGTACAAAGATGGATAATAAAATTATAGTCCGAACACATCCGCCACTAAAAGCGGCATACGAATATTTACATACATAGATATGTATGTAATCTCACTTAATATTACATAGGTATTACTTATATTCTAATAAACAATAAAAGCTAAGTATAGACAAGTTAGTTCTTTAAGTTTTAGTGTTTTATGTAAATAGTTAGTTGTGTTACATACTAACTTAATTTATTATTATTAACTTAATTTATATAACACAGTATAGACATAAATATACTCTATTTGAATTATAAAACTAAACAAATTAAATATGTATTACCTATTTATCCTTAAAATCAAAAAATCTTTTATTGTATAAAAATTATGTTGGAGAAGCCATGTTTTCAGTTTTTTTTTGTAATTATGAAACGGGAGTTCTCTTATTACTTTAGGAATGTGGTTATAAATTTTTATAGACATAAGGTAGCTATTTCTATAGTGGAGAGTACTGTTACAAAATTGGTTTTTTAACTTGGTGGGGTCTCTTTTTGTAAATCTATTGTTTTCGGTTACTGTGGCTAACTAACAAATATGGCTATTTCCAAAATATAAATAGAAGCTAACGTTAAAACCTTTAACTTTTTTTAAATTGGTCTCATATGGAGACGCCCCAGTTCTGTTCTGTGCCCCAGTTATTGCCCTCAAGCATTTTTTTTGTGCTATGAAGGCTCTTTCTATTTGGGACGAGTTACCCCATAGAAGTAAGCCGTACCTCATTACGGACGCTACATAGCCGTGATAGGCGTTGAGTGCAGCTTCTTCGTTCGTTGTTTTGCGTAGTTGTCTAAGTGCGTATATAAATCTGTTTAATTTTTCACATACATTTTCAATGTGTATTCCCCAATTACAGTTTTCATCTAGAGTAAGGCCTAAAAATTTTATACTATTTTCTCTGTTAATTATTTCACTGTTATGGTTTAAATCAATTTTTGAAGGGTTTTGTTTATAGTTTGCGAATTGAATGAATTTTGTTTTAGATAAATTTACTTTTAAGTTGTTTTTTCACACAAAACGTAAAGTCAGAAAAAAGTAATAGAGGTGATTTGTGTGAGATCCTGCAATACTGAAGAGCTGTTCCTAGCCGTGACAATAACAAAACTTCTATTGTGTGATCGCTGTCCGGCAGTGTTTGATGATAATTTAAATTATCCAAAAAAAACCGGCCAAGTGCGAGTCGGACTCGCGCACGAAGGGTTCCGTACCATTAGCTATAACAAAGACAAAAAAATCACGTTTGTTGTTTGTAGCCCCCTTAAATATTTATTTTATTCTGTTCTTTAGTATTTGTTGTTACAGCGGCAACAGAAATACATCATCTGTGAAAATTTCAATTGCCTAACTATCACGGTTCATGAGATACAGCCTGGTGACAGACGGACAGATAGACAGCGGAGCCTTAGTAATAGGGTCCCGTTTTACCCTTTGGGTACGGAACCCTAAAAAACGTATATGATCCAAAAATAAAATCAAATGACCGTTAAGAGCTGCGACGAGACAAAGCTTGAGATCTTTAAATTTTGTCGGTCCTAGAACTATCGATGTTTTATTGAATATATTTCTGATACTAACTGCCTCTCTTTGGTCTAAAAGTCACAAGCACTACTGCTTGTGAGCAAGCACACAGGACACACACAGGACCCAGGACCTTGGGTTCGATTCCTGTGTCAAGCATAGTATTATTGGGTTATTCCATCTGGGATTTCTCAGTAGCAGCCCGTTGCTGGCATCAGGGTCACCCCCTATTACATGGAACTTAAACAAGCCTGGCGAAATGTGGGTGTACTTTGTAATATAATATGGGTACACCTTTGCCTAACCCTTTAGAGATTACAGGCGATATGTTATGTTACGTTTTTCTGATTACGTGTCTCTTACAACCATCAAATGGTCATACTTTTTTAGGGTTCCGTACCCAAAGGGTAAAATGGGACCCTATTACTAAGGCTACGCTGTCTGTCTGTCTGTCCGTCTGTCCGTCTGTCACCAGGCTGTATCTTGTGAACCGTGATAGTTAGACTGTTGAAATTTTCACAGATTTTGTATTTCTGTTGCCGCTATAACAACAAATACTAAAAAACAGAATAAAATAAATATTTAAGGGGGCTCCCATACAACAAACGTGATTTTTTTTCTCGTTTTTGCTCGATATTGATCACAGCAACAGGTAGACGCTTGAAATATTCACAGAATATTTAGTTATATATTCACTTTAAATGTAAATAATTAAATTAAAATAATACAAATATTTATGAGGGGCTCCCATACAACAGACATGATTTTTTTTGCCGTTTTATAGATAATGGTACGGAACCCTTCGTGCGCGAGTCTGACTCGCATTTGGCCGGTTTTTTCCAACATATACTTTTATAGACAGCTTAGCGTAAAGGAACGCACCTGTTTGTATCTCCTGTAGCAGTTCTGAATGGTGATGGCAGCAGCCGCAGCTCTTCGCTGCAGCTGCCTGCCGCGGTACTGACGGTACGCTTTCTGAATTGTGATCGCTGCGGAGTATAGTTCCCGTTGTTCGCGGTCTAGGGAAACATTTTATGATATAGATTATTTTCTATGTTAAGTTATATATATTATTATATTTTCTATGATATGTATTCTATTTTATGTTTAGTTAGCTAACAGTTGCTCTATGTAAAATAGGCTGCATTCAGTAAGGCTGGACGCCGATCCCAAGATAGTTAGAAAAAGGCTACGCAAATGTTGATGATCGTATGCGTATAATTTTAGATTCGGTGTATGGAAGACGCTTTTTCGTGAACGTCAGGATAACCACTCATTACACTTTGAAATTCTCTTAAGTTCTTAAAAATTGCTACCTAATTGCTACTATTTGCTACCTATCGTTAAATAATTGCTTTTAGCTTTAAGTACCGCCTGCTCTATAGTCACTACCTAGGTACGTATGTTGGCAGTATGCGTTATTTGCTATTTTAGTTTTGCAGGCGTTGTCAAGGCTTCATTAACTTAGTTTTCTAAAGTTCCTAGTTAATATGTTTTTTTATAGTTTTCTAAAGTACCTATCTAGATTGATAGATCTGGGTAGGTGTTCATTTCTTTAATTTTTTTAAGCGTATCGATTCGTTGTGGCCTCCTGACTTTCACTTTTAATCCAACATTTTCAGCCCCTAATCTAATAAGAGCATAAGTTATTTTTTTATATCGTTATTATTACGAGCGCAGGTTTTATTTCAAATGGCATTCGTCAATGGATACGAATGCCATTTGAAATAAAACCTGCGCTCGTTCGTGTTTGAAATAAAACCATAAGGAAATACTATTCGATTTACGAATATTCTTACCTGATCTTATCTCTACATTCTCACTTCTCATTCCAGACGAAATCTACTCACCATTCAGTGTCAGATTAGAGAAATGCGTGGTAGCGTTGAGAAATTCTTGCAGCGTGGCTGATGGGGTTGTACACAATGGTGGATGCGACAATGCAGATCGTGG
Source organism: Lithophane ornitopus (assembly GCA_948473465.1). NCBI lineage: Eukaryota > Metazoa > Arthropoda > Insecta > Lepidoptera > Noctuidae > Lithophane > Lithophane ornitopus. The sequence continues at coordinate 14,918,859 of OX419625.1, forward strand.
TGACGGTGGCGGTGGGGATAATGCTGCTGAACCGGGTGATACCGAGCCTGATGAACACGGAGTAGAACCGCCACAGTACCTGAGTAGCAAAGAATTGTATATAGATTCATTAGATACAACAGAGGACTTTTGGCAGCAGCTGGATGAGAGTAGCCGAGGACCGAATTAAATGGCGTGCGATTTGAGAGGCGTATAGGGAACAGTGGACTCCTATAACGCTAATAATGATGATAAATAAATTAAATTCAAGTAAGCTAACAACATAATGATACTTGGTAGTAAAAAAAAGTTCAGGTAATTTTTTAATAATTTTGTCAGTTTTACTCAAGCATTTATTTCAGGTTTGGTCGAACTTGAACGGAGCGAATCATGAATTCAGTGAAGTCACTTGTTGAACCGTAGTAGAGCCAAACCCAAAATTTCATATTATATAAGCCGAATCGAAACATTAGTAAAATTGTTCATGTTGTCTCACGAAAGTTTTAAAAGTAAAAAGCATGTTTTAAAAATTCTAATAAATCCAAATTAAAGAAAAAAAATACTTTGTGCTTCAAATAGAATAAACCCCAACCTGTAGTAGTTGTAGCCGAACTCGAAGCTAATGTTGCTGCAGACGTCATCCAGAGGGAGAAAGAAAAGAAACCAAAAGACACAGAAGGATTGTAGGATTGATACAAGGTTAAACAAGGTAATGAAAACATTGAGATACACAACACAACATCTAGGCACCGTATTATGACGTGTTAGAGCCGTCATTGATCCAGTACATGACAGAGATGAAGTAACACAGGATATACATCACCATCTCTTTATCGCAATGGAACAAATTACGACTTTAATACTGAATACGGACCTTAATTAGTTGAACACTTACCTGTAAGTATTGTCGCAGAACTCGAAAGTAAAGTCGCTGTTAAAGGTGCTGGTGTCATCGAGGAGCGGTACCATCAGTGTGTCCTCGCCGCCTCCGCTGCCGCTGTCGAGACCGCAGCCCGACAGCAGAGACGAGCTTTCGTTCTACAGTCAAGGAAATAATCATTAGAATTTGAGATCAAATGAAACTTTGACATAGGGGCAAAAATGTCTAAAGCCTACATACTTATATCAATTCACCTTTTGCCAAAAGTAACGTACTACGTAATCGAATACTTACAATGAAAAAAATATTTCTAAGTCATTTAAATAAGTGTGTCTTAGTTTTTCCAACGAAAATGTTGGTCTCTATGGCTTGGTAGTTTTATTAAGACATAAATACTTTTTTTAAATTAACGATCTCTAAACTAGACATATCATTAATTCGTTATTACGGGCCAGTCAATTTTATTTCATTTTTATTCTTCGAAATATCTCCATACCTTTATCCTCTCTGGCAAAGCGGCTATGATTTGCTCCGCCAGCGTAAACACCCGGTCATCCTGCTCCCCTGAAAAGATTTTATGAAGTGGAACCTTATAACATTAACACAAATAAACGCTTTTCTAACTGTTTTCAAACAACCGAGGACCAATCAAGAACATAGCTTAGTTAAAGCTACAATATCAAATGGGACTGAGTTGTATGGAAACAAGTTTAAGTAACAAATCATGACAAACGAAAAAATAGACAGTATTTTAGCTCACGTTCTGATTTTGTAGGAAATTGCAGCCATGCAGAGTTAAATTTTTTGGTTTGCAAAGCATAACTTACTTGGAATACTATTTATATCTTGTCATGATTTGCACTGATTCATGTATTGTAACTGTAGCACTTTTATTAATGTATATGAACGAACATAATTTGACTGATACAGTTGTAATCGTACTAAACAGCTGATAGAAGTTTGTCAACATAATCTACACACACACTTAACTAGCTCACATGAAATAAATAGGATTATGGTTAAATGTAGTAGTATTACTTTCAAAACGTTTAGTTCCAAACGCGGTTATGACTTCTTTATGGTAAAATATAAGGCCGAGATGTAAAAACGTTTTTTAGTACGTGCTGGATAAACATGTTCTCGCCTCTATCTTGAACTTGTAATTTGGCATTTGTCCGACAGTGCCAGGAATAACGCTTAGCCAAAGCACGAGCTAAGTATCGTTTAGTGATCTCGCCCTAATATGGGAATCTAATCCAGGACTTGCGTTAGATTAATTTCGTTTGTGCGTTTTGACAATAATATCGCGAAACACGATTATAACAGAAAAAAATCATGACACAGGTACTAATGAAAATAAAATTAATATGATATTAGGTGGTTTAAACTGAAATAGTGTTCACAGTAACAGCTTATCTTACATTATAATACTTATAAAATGAAAACATAGATTACATTATCAGTATAATAAAGTCATCCACATAAACCAATGGATAAGTGAATGAAACAAGATAATTTTGATCTCCCGCCCTTGCTATAATTATTCATAATGCCATAAAAACATTAGAACACAATAAAAAAATCATTGTTCATTATTTAAAAAAACAACATTTTGTTAAACAAATATCTGACAATATTCCGAACATAAATCTAGTTTTAAACGATGTGTGTACCTATAGGAAGTTTTAATATTAGGAACTTATAATCTAAATGAGGTTGTGGGTTTACGAAAATGAGGAAATATACAAGGAATAACCAATAAAAAGTGTGATGAGTGCACGATAAAACTGTGGCCAAAGAACTTACCTTCAACAATGGCAACATTAAATCATCTACACATAAAAAGCGTCTAAATACTCATGCAAGCGTTTAGCGTTCATGCAGTGTTGAAATTGTCACGTTTTTTTGAAAACAAGTGTACTGACTGAACAACGTAGTCTTGTGTACTGAAATTGGAAGTAGAAGCCAATCGATTTGGTTGTGATATAGTGATAGTGGATAGACCAATACGAACCACTGAAAGCGACATCGAGGGACAACATCGAGTAAACCAAACCGAACTTTATTTTTGAAGCATTCGTTATAATAAACTTATAGAGCTTAATTTAAGAAAATAGTTTCTTCCCTCTATTACGCGCATTAATTGGTTAAGTATTTAGTTTATTAATTTCAGTGTTAGTAATCATAAAACTCGGTTTAGTTAAAGGATACTACAGACAACAAACACTCAAGGGAAAACTCCGCTCATATTGGAACACAAAGTACTGAAGAAACTACAAGTGGTCTACCGACATACAGTGAACAAGGGCTACAGACTGGCGACAAAGAGGGAGACAAAGATATATAGACAACTTTTGTTAGAAGAAGAGGGAGGCAATGCAACTACTACATACACAACATCGACAGATAGGACGAGCGGAGTTATCGATGCTGCGACACGAAATGGTATAGAACGTTTACGGATAGTAAAAAAAATGCCAATAGGAAGATAGGATTGATAAAAATATTTAAAGTAAATATTTGAAGAAATTTTAATTGAAGCCAATTTGGTAGATCATATCATGATTTTTTATAATTTGGAATATGAAAAACGGAAATAATGACAAATAAGTCTCTTCCTTTTTTAAACGATTTAAGTAAATCGCTGAGTTTTTAGAAGTAAGAACTTTTCCATATTAAATGAGATTCAGGTTCATCGAGTTCTCATTGTTAGTCTTTTGAGTGTTATGTACCTAGGTCTATACCGTTTCTCTGCGCCGGGAGACTGACCTGTGCGGGTGCGCGCGGCGGGCGGCGCGTCGTCGTGGTCGGAGAGCGCCTCCACGTCTATGAGCGGGCTGGTCGCGCGGCGCGGCGCCGTCTCGCCTGCGGAACCACCGCGCTCAACAATCCGCTAAGCCGCTACGGAGCCTTACCGGTCAAACGACGTGAGCCTACTGACGTCTTCACGTTCAAATCACTTTTATGAACGAAATCAAATGTTTTGAAAATGGACGTGGTCTCTAAAGTTATGCTTTTGTCGTTATCTGAAAAGAAGGAAGGGGAAGCTACGGACTAAATGTCTGAATCTATTTTGTTCGCTAATTGGTTTCTTGCTTTGAGTGAACCGATGCTGTGATTGAAAGTTGTGCTAAAATTATATTTATGTCATCCAGTTCATGAACATTCTGTGATTCATAAAACTTGCAATTTCACATAATAAATAAACAAGAACGTTCATAAACGTTTTCTTGTTCAAATCAACGGCAAAGAAATGCTTCAAAAGGTTGATAACTGTCACAATCTCGCAGTGTAGAACTCACACGTTTGACCAGTTATATCGCCGAACAAACCGTCACCATTTAAAGGAATAATAGACCGAAACCCAAAACCAAGGTTAGGACATTCAAATGTCATCAGCTGCCGTGCCGATATAAAATAACCAGCAAATGAAAAACGAATCGACTATGAATGAGGCGAAGTGGTTCAAAGACTTACAGAGGGCCAGGTCCATACGTCTGCCGATCTTCGAATCGCCAAGACTGTCTTCAGAGTTATCAGAATCTAAAGGTAGCGACATGCTTCGTTCCCATCTGAAAATGTCAGGATTTTTGGCGAATTAAAATTGACAATACTGTGTTAATCCTTTAGACTGACAATTTTTCTTTGAAAAAATTATCATTCTTATAATATTATTTTGTTTGTATAGGACTGTCGCGTTTTCGAACAATGATTGAAGAATAATATGAACTAAAGTCACAGTCATGCAAAAATAATAAAACTGCATTCATGATATATCGGAGTGGATAGTTACCTAGCAGAGGATGAGCTCTCCGACTTGTCTATGGCTGAGCTGGATCTAAACGCGTCGGCCATGTTGATTCCAGAGTCTATTGACGGCCTCTTCACCAGGTTGCTCTCCAAGCTGCCAGCACGACTCTTTTGGGATAAGCTGGAAATAGAGAAATGTTGCTTAAATCATGGCAAGTCGAGAAGCACGCAGAAGAAATTCAGAAAATAAAATTAGCGGTATAATTATAGAGGAAATTGAAGTGAAAAATTGATGACTCACCACCTCTCACCTTAGTTTTTGTTACAAATTTAAATTTTCCCTGAACGCAACGTTTCAAGTAACCCACAATAAAGATTCCCACCTGTGCGGCCTCAGAAAGACTCCGTCCTTAGCAGGCGGGTGTATCCTGTCCAGCAGCGCCGCCAGGTGCGCGTGGCCGGCGCGGCGCGCGGCGGCGGCGGCCCCGCGCGCGCCCGCCTCGCGCCGCGTGCCGGCGCTCCAGCGCGCCAGCACCACCGCTGTCTCTATGTGACCCGCTGCGCTGGCTACCATCTGGAAATGGAGAAAATGTAACTATTTTGAAACACCTTTTAATAGCAGTTTTTATTTCGAGAATTTGAAACTTTCAAATCAGGAGGGAATCCATTTACGGATTATTGGTAACCATGGCCTTATGTGCACAAGAGGCTTGTGTGTTGTTTCCATTTTTACTAAGGGCAATAAAACAGCACGCTTTTATTCCTTGATGGGGTAAAAAGAGGTGCACTCACATTTAACCATTTCTGTTTCAACAGTATTGCGGTTGGGCTTAAAAAGTGACACTTCTACGAGTTCTTCCAAATTATTTATTATTAACCCACGACAACACCACAGTATAGTTTATAATGAAAAAGGTTACTTATTAAAACATTAGTAAAAGTCTAAGTCAACTTACCAAAGGCGTACAATTATCACTATCCCTTGCACCCAAATTGACTTCTTTCTCCAACGCCAAACTGGTGTCGTCTTGCCTCCACCTCAGCAACACAGTGGTCAACTTCGTGTACCCTAATGCAGCAGCCAAATGTAGGATAGTGGAGCCATCTTCATTAGGTTCAGTGGTGAAACCCTCAGAGTTGCCAGTCGATCGGTTGCTAAGGGTCCGGCAAAAGGAAACAAGACGCTCTTCAAATTTTGGGTTGGAGTAGAGTTGCACATCCTCGATCTGAAATCGTAAAAGTTGAAACAGCTTCGTGACTTTAAAGAAATACTTGTAGATTAGTTATAAATTAACATTAATATTATCAAAGATGTCCTTATGCCTATTTAAAAGTATCCGTGACTTGCATATTGCATAATCAGCCTTCCCTCTGATGGGACGCAGGCCTCCCTCTCGGTGAGAAAGAGTGGGCCCAGTGTGGGTTGTTAGGTGTCACATATCTTCAAATTTTTGGTTCTAGTAGTAGTCATAAAATAATTTATTCAGAGTAAAGCGCCTGACTGGGTTGGAAACTACGAACTACAACTCATAAGTCTCGGCCGTTGCTACTGGACCACCATTGCATAACAGATTCGTATGGAAATGTATAAAAGTCATCGTTTTTCCAGTGAAAAAAAGATGGAGTTTAAATACAAGGAAAAACATTATCCCACTTCACAGCAAAACAATACACCAAAACAAACTTCTCACTACACCACGGCTCCGTATGAAAGCAATAGAAAAAAGTGTAGGTACTTTGATTATAAAAATATTCTCACCTGACTATTTTCATCAGCAGGTTCAATCTTCATTTGTAAGCGACCTTGTAACCGCTGCAAGCGTTGCAATAACGAAAACCTCCTCAAATCCAACGATGGCAGCGGTGCGGACGCGGGCGATGACGGCGCGGGTGCAGGGCCCGGTTTGTACTCGAATACTACTGTATCTGACACTACGCGACCACCTCGAGCCACTTGCAATGCTGCTAAACCTGCTTCGTGAGCTGAAATGACGAGTAGATAAGAATTACATTTTGTAATACAGCAGAAGCTGTTTTTTTTTTTTTTGGTTTATTATAGTTTCCTACCATATCAGTCCGAGTATTTTTATTTGCTAAATTCAATGAATGAGGAACGCTAGTCTATCGCACGTTTTTGGTTACTAAACCAGTATATGCCTACCTCTTCCGACACGAGTGAGGGAAGAGAGAGTGCACTAATGTCTGCGCATACACTGATGTACCGCGCCGAATAGTCTCCGTTGAAATTGGCCGCCGTGGTCGAAATACGGTCTGGAGGACTATATATGCCTTCCTCTTATACTATTGCAACTACAACGCTAGGCCTACTCAAGGTCAAAGTGTTACTACTGGCGTGTGGTTATCCACATACTCTCTACAATGTACTAATGTCTTAACTAACCTGGGCAGTAACACCTCAAAAGCCCATTCTGCACCAATATCGACGGTACTGGGAAGTTATCAAAGAGTACAGTGTACTGATCAGACGTCTCAGTCCAAGGTCCTGCCACCAGAACCTTCGCTCCACCTTCAGGGTAAGCCCATTCAGGAGAGTAGTCTGTAATGTTTAACGTCCCCTCGCTACTACTCTCTGTCTGCATCTTCTCATTGCTGTCTTCCGCCGGCGCAGGAGGAGACTTGTCACATAACGTCTGGAAATTGAGGAAAAAGGACTGCTTTTATGTTGATTAAATCTGTCAATTTACCCAGTTTTTGTTGAAATAATAAATGTGTAAACGCAACAAAAACTGTTTAAATTATAAAATTATAATGCAGGTGAAATAATTCGATACCTATCTATGCACAAGGAATTATAAAAATAAAATTAGAAACAATAATAAAAAGAAATACTACGATTACAAATTCCATTGCAAAGTACTCTTATAATATTTACGTTCTTAGTTTTTTTTTTCCTTTTTTTGTTATGTAACTTGAGAGAGCTCAAATAAAGTTTACACTCTGCGGGACATCAAACGCATGATTGATGTGATAATAATAAAATTGAAATTCTGTCTGGTTAGTTGTCCCTCTTTGTGTTTTTTTTATAAGTAACAGTACCTTACCAAACGTTTTTCGACTCACCACAGGATTTGTTGAAATCGAACTGGGGTCCAACACTTCTAATTCAGGAAAATCTCCTAGCATATCAAAAGCGTCCAGATTCACAAACACATTATCGTCCACTCCCGTAGCAGGCGACGCCACTACTTCACAACTGTCTATAAAGTCCATTGTATCTATTCCAGACACCATCACATTAGCTGTGTCGGTATGCCTCACACCATTCCTTTCTAGTTCACAAGTAGGCATGTTAGCCGACAATGTCTTCTGAATATCTTCATGTGACAACTCAAGAGTCTCGTCAAAGAACCCACTAGAACCTAAATTGCTGTCAGTACCGAGCAGCACTAATGTATCATCACAGTTATCTGTCAAAACTTTACTTTCTAATCTTTCTACTAAATCTGGATATCTCGATGGAGTCGCCGGCGCACTTGCGATTACCTGGTTTCTACTTCTCGGTTCCACTTTAATCTTCCTTTCAAAAACGTCTAAATCTATTTTCTCCTCTTTAGGCTCAATTTCTAATTTCATTTCTGTATTTTGGACACAAGTTGTAGGCTGACTATCTGGAATTTCCCTTTTTAAAACAAAAGTGGGTTTGTACTGCTGCCTATACCTGTCTCGGGGTTCTTCACAGACAAACGACGTCACTGACAGAGGAGAAACTAATGAAGAATTCTGCTGGGTACCGTTGCTCGTTCCATTCAATATTAAAAGACCCCCACCGCCTTGGATTTGACCTAATGATAGTAGTAATGGAGACGCTGATTGTTGGGTGGGTCTGTGGTCTCTGGTGTACTGCCTTGGTGGGTGAGACATTGGTCTCGGAGAGGGTCCGGTGGTTGAAGATACTTGGTGATCGGAAGGTGGTGGTTTTGCAGCTTGTACCCTGCGCATGGGATGCGCACAGTTTCTTGAGTCGTTACAGGTAGAATCAGGACAGCCGCACTCCAGCTGCCTCGCCAGAGCTGCAGCTCTGGCAGATCTCTGCTTCTCCATGAGTTGCGTCACGATCACTTCCACGGTCTCCGATGTCTGAAACATTTTGCCCTGATTTTTAATTATAGTCATTTATGTTACTAATTTCGGCTTCTATGGTGCGTACTCACCGATATTTCCAAGTCATTGTTGTGATCCGAATCATCCTCGCTGAAGACTGAAACAGGAAACACTACAAACATTATAATCCCATAATTAATCAACGCAATTACAGATAAGAATTTTGTATTTAGTTCGCGAATCGTTATTGTATTTGCTCATTCTATTTAAATGCACGCGCGCCTGTGCCGCGCGGCATTGTGCAAGTGTCAATAGAGCCTCATTTACCAAAATAACATTTAAAAAATAACCCATTAACCCAATTTCCATTACAAATGATAACGAAAATAATTCCATTATAACGCTTGTAATATTAATTTTCAATCCGAAATCAATAACAGGGTGTCCCTAAATTAACAACAGCATCGTTATTCCGATCAGATAGGATTAATAACCGCGCTGCATAATTGATATTTGCCACCGTTTTCATAAATATTCAACAACGGAACAGAAACTTTCAGCGTTTCAATTTGGTTCCAGTGTTTTAAATTCTCGAATTCTGTTAGAATGACAATTTTGAGAATTTTTTGTTCTGAAAAGTTCTTAATTGACGGCTTGAAGTGTTACATAGTAATTCTGTTTTGATTGGCAGCTGAAGTTGAAGTCAGATTCGAAAATGATTACAAGAAGTTCCAAAATGTTGTTTATCTATTATATATGGGATTATTCAATGGGAGAAAATGCTTCATTAATTGGTTGTTTAAAAAATGATAACAAAAATCAATATTATAATATGATTACGCTAGAACTTGGCTAATCCATTAAATTGGTTTCGTTTCCACCAGAATCCCTATCCTTCCTTTTCATTTTACAAAAAACACGACTGGCCTCATATTTCATACTTTGAGAATTTTCGTGGCAAAAAACCTTTGATTACATTCTTATCTTTGGAGTTATTCAAATTTATGTTGATCCGCAGTCAAGATGAAGGTACTGCTGGCATCTTTCTCATTTACGAGTCTTATAATTTTATTCATAAGGTGTCCATTTGGATCGCGCTAAATGAACTATGTTTTACTTTGATGGAATTATAGTAATAAATTAATTTTCTCGGAATATTATGTTTATTCACGAAGTTAAAATTGTTTTTGTTAATGAAATGAAATATCAAAGAATATGATATGGTTATAATAATTTGTTAAGATAATGGCAGTCCAGGTCTTACCTACATTTTTATATGCTTGCTTCAAAAAAAAACTCAAAGGAGTACCTCAGGGCACACCTTTGGCCCAGTTCTGTTTAGGTTCAAATCTTCCCCACGACTCTTTTTATTACTTCTCCTAAAGATTATAAGCTCATCGCATACTCACACATTGGCTTCAGCTGGCAGACGAGCTCGTCTTTCGTCCACTCCTTCTTATCAGCCCACAGGGCGAGACTCGGCGCCACTGTCGCCAGTTTGTTGTCATCAGGGTATGGCACGTTCAGGTAGTGCACTAGCACTATATCCGGGTTCTGGAATTTCAGTAGAACAAAAAATAAATACGACAGTATCTACTGATATTCAACTTTATGCCATAAAACGATTCAAACTTTGAATATTACGAAAAGGATTGAGAGATTAACTTTAATTTAATAGCGAGTAAAAGAGGTGTTATTGGTATACAGCTTTAAATTACATAAATAGTTAATTTAAACGCGGATCATACGATCAACTGTAATTTACAAGGATTGCGACCGAAATATTACGAAAAGACAAAATTAATATGATAATACATAGGTATTACAAAAACATTACTTGGGTTCTATTTAAATTAAAACAATGTTTCCCATCAAAATAAAAATAAATAGAAACTATATAACTAATTGATGAACCTAAAAATAACTATACAGCCTTTGGTTCAAAATTCACCTTATTATGACGAAAAAATGTTCATGACCAATTATATTTCAGTACGACATTACTCTTTATACCGAACTCATCAGACATGAATGAAATGTGTTCAATTTTATTATGTTCAGCAAAACGTAAAATCATGCTAATAGAGGGAATAAAATAGTTATTCTATAGCATTTGAACCTAAATGTTATCTACGTGCATAATTATTGTATTTAGTAATTAATATAGAACGTTTAATTAACTACAGTAATTAAAACCATTTGAAATGTATTGTATAATTATATCGTTATTCAGTCACGTATGAATATATTTAGAATGAAATTTAAAAACAAACCTATTCTTCTGTTTTACTTTTTGTCTTTCTTTCTTAACCGACTTCAAGAAAGGTTCTAAATTCGACTACATGTTCTTATTAAAAAAAAAAAAAAAAAATATTTATTTCTGACGTTACGGTCCATAGATTGTTAGTAATCAGTTAGTAACAATTTGTGCTTATCTGCTATATTAGTAATGTATAACTCATTGCTTTCGGGATAATTTAACTTTATATTTTCAGAATGTTGTTCTAGTAATGAATGTGTGTCGGTTTACTAGGCTTAGATTTATCTGAGAATTTGCCTTTTTGGAGGGACCGGAGATCTTGTAGATAATTATGTCCCCACTAATGTGAACTGGTCACCTTTTACAAAATATTGTTGTTCCCGATGCAGGGACGTTAATCATTGAGGAGTTCTCATGTTACTTCACCATCAGCTCCACTTCACCAAATACATTAGGACGAGCATAAATTGCTTGGGAACGATATTAAAGTAATCGAATCGCAACCGGTGAATTACTCATTTTTGAGTAGTTCCGGTGGCCATTACATCGTTAAAAATCCAACAGTACCTTCTATTAAATAAAGAAGTAAGTGTTTAAATGGAACTTACAGTGCGGACGTCGAGAAAATGCGTTCTGACACCTGTCAATTGGAAAATTTTCTAGTAGTAGGTAATTTGTAAAGTATTATATTATTTTAATTATTGTGAATGTGAAGACTGTGTGGATCATTCTTTTGTTTTTTATTATTTATTTTCCCTTAGTTTTAATTAATCATGGTCTGGCAGTTTGAGTCATTTATGCGGCCTACCCAAATGTCCTTTCTTTGGTATTGTTCGTCAAATCGTTGAGCTCCTTAAATTCTGAGTTGAGCTGCACGATTACTGACAAATATGCGTGCACTGACTGGACAGGTCCATTTAATCTATGTGGTTCTTTATTCGAAAGACCATTTTAGACACCAATCTACATGGTCTTCACATGATCTGACCAAGATTATGTCTGGACTTTAAAAGAGACTGTGACCTCTGAGTTTGTTTCGGCCTTTCTTCTCAGAGTAGTCAGATAAGAAACGCCGATAGTTTTAAAAATGTGATTGACATGTAAAAGTGTTTGTACAAACCTACTTACAGAAATAAATCATTTATCATTTATCAATAAGGATCAAATTCATAAAAAAAGCACATATTCGTTAGGGCGCTTACAGACAAACGACACTCGATCGACGACGGACGCTGCGGCGTAGTCGCCTCGCTGACGACTGTGGACGACGTCGTCGCCTAGAGGCGTCGACGTCGCCCAGTTGTGTCGTTGCAGTAAGTCCGTGCAGTCGGCAAGAAATATTCCAGAATATGCACGTAAATTACGAGAAAAATGAGTGACGACGAAATTAGTGTCGATTTATTAATTTCTTCAATTAAAAAATGTTTAACAAGAGCAAGAATATGTCTGGTCTCCGAGACTATTTAACAACTACAACACACCGCACACGCCACAACTAGGCGACGACGTCGACGGTGCGGCGACGACGTCGTCGTCCATGGTCGTCAGCAAAGCGACTACGCCGCAGCGCTCGTCGTCGATCGAGTGTCGTTGGTCTGTAAGCGCCCTTAGGAAACTGACAGGTGTCAAGAACGTATTCTCTGGACGGACAGACTGTAGTTATTTTATGTTTACCATACTGATAAGAAATCGAGAAGATTGAGCTTTATCAGTGCTAGCTAGAGTTTATCAAGTGCGCCTCCGTAAATTATAGTAATCAAAGACAGCTCAGAACGCGTTTATTCTCGACCGGATTACAACCACCGTTTAAAAAATACAAACCTCCACTATTACTCAAGTTAGTTACAAACTAATAAATTGCAAGGCCCATAAAAACAAACGCATTTTTAAACGTTAAGTGACATGTGAAAATTAACAACGGTATATAAAACACGTTACAAAGACAACCTAACGAGGATGAAAAAAATATCTATTTATTTTCGGAAAACAACGAACTGCACTCAGTAAGGCATAAACAAGAAGCAACATCCGAAACTGCCAGTAAATCGACTCCAGCGCAGTTAAACTTGATATAAAAATAAGTAATACACAATATTTTAATTTTGCCAACCCGACTAGCGAATGTAAAACCGAGTGCGCCGTAATAACTAACCATTTGTCTTCAAAATGGCGGCAATAAACATGGCGTCATTATTTATGTAATGGCCGACGCCGTAGGGGTGCCTCTCGACACGTGTGCACTTTATTATTGTTGTGGTTTTTCATTAACACCCCGTTAAAAGTGGATTTGTTGTAACAGTGCTTCAGTGTATCGTTTTATGTTGTAGTCATAAATTTTCGGTTGAGTTAAATTCTTATTGTTATATTTTGTACATCATTATTTGTGGTGTTGCGGTTCCGGGTGGGAGGTTTTGTTTAATTGGCCTATTGGGAATAAAATATACATAACTGGACAAATCAGAAATATTAGGTACAGAATTTATTTTACACTTTTATTTATTTTGGATACCATGTTTTTAAGTTTTACTGCCATCAGCAATTTTTATATTCTCCTGTAATTATTTTTTTATTAAAGCAGGTCGGGTATAAAATAAGTCTTTAAAATACAGGATGGTTCCCAAAGTACTTGAGTGGAACCTTCTGTTACTAAATTACCACAAAGTTTAGTATGGGGAGCATTTACATAAATCAGATAACTAATTCAACAGTACCCACAAAACTTTATAAACCCATATGCACGATATACCCGTGATTAAATCTGCCATTAAGATAAGCCAATTTATTATGAACCTATGCCACACCACAATTCTATGTATGTAAAGATTTGGTACCACTTTATTTTTATACACATACGAAATAAAGCGCAGCTGTTAGAAACAAAATATATTCTTCAATAAGTACTTCAAATTGTACGGTAGACAGCCCTAGTTTTTCTAAACTCTGAAGTCGAAAGTTAGTTGCAGTTCTTTGAGCTTAGCACGATCTAACGGTCGGGCTGGCGACAGGAAATAAAACTATAATGTACTGCTTAATACAATACACACTACAAAATATAATAAACAGTTGGAAAACGTACATTTTGAAAACTATTAAGATATAATCGCTTTAGGGGATATAGTTTTATAACGCACAGAGGAAGCATTAATGCTTTAAGAGAGCAATAGTCTTGAAATTACATATTGTTAGTCTGGGAATTAATGTAATAGGATTTTGGATTTTTGGACGAAAGTCATTGACGTTGTATAAAAATAAATAGATATTATTTTTAGTCATAAAAGATTTTTAGATTCACAGGAAATTTTAGACCAAGTCAAACATGACAACAACCTTAAAAAAACGAGATAGTCTCCAATATTTAATTTTCACCTTCTAGGACTCAGACTGACATATACCTATTGTAGATGTAGATGCATAGACACACAAACAGTTAACACATAATTGCTCAAAACCACAAACCTATTACCACTACACCAAGATTGCCACAAAGGGATCGAAAGCAAAGAACACTTATCCTTCCTATTGTCCCATAATAGGCTATTACAATCTTTACTTAATTCCCTCGTTAGACCTCCCATCCCATCCCTCAGAGGGCCTTGGTTTGATTCCACAATTACCTTACATCAAGATAATTGTCTCGTTAAATATTAACTTTGTCTAATTGTACTATCTGCGTGAGGGTTGTATCTACAGTTGTATATATTCCATTTTACTGTAAATGGTACTATAGATTTTTTTCTGAATCTCTTGTCATGAGGTGATGAGTATTTCAATAGTTATAAGATAAGATTTCATGTTAATATTGCATTAAAACTGTTACCCAATACATTTATGCTTTTAAAAAAACTAGGGGGAAGGATTTCGTAATGTACCTACTGTTACCAATTGATTTAATATACCAAGACAGACGGTAAAGAGTAATCCGTTAGTACAATAATTTGACATCGCTGACACCTTGAGCAAGCGTGCTGATCAATGCTCGTTCTTTCTCAATAGACAAAATGACAGCTTGTGATTGTTTATCTGTCATTTTGTCGGGTTTTGTTGACAAAACCCGTAGAAAACTCATTTACTATGATTGTCATGCTGGGCGTGCAGAAGGACAAAGTAAAGGCTGATATAAGTATCGTCAAGTCAGGACGCAATGACATTAATTTGGCCAACGGCAAGAATTTTAACCGAAATTGCAGTTTCGAATCATTTCATAACACTAAGTAAAAAACAATCAACCAAAATGATTACAACAATTTGAACAACTTTATACAACCACCTAAATAAACTCCAGAAATTTCGCCGCATTATACACTCGCGTCGAATTTCAAAACTAAACCGCCGTGCACCGTGTGCGCCGTCAATAGAAATTGACACCTGTTACTCTACACAAACATTACAACTACAGCCAATCACAAATTCTATTACCTTCGGCATTTTCCGATGCGGGTATGATGGCATTTTACAAAATGTCAATTTGTAATCGTCAGTTCGAGGATTAGTTCTGTACGGTCCGGTTTGGTCATTAGTGCTTGTCACCCACCTTGAAACGGTAGACAAAGAGGCGGCAATTAATTTGAAAAGCGAGGCATTGTTTGAGGCTTTTATAGATTACGTTAATGATTTGAAGGTAGATAGTCTAATGGTTAAAGTTGCCGATGATTAAAAAAGTAATGTTAAGGTAGATTTTAGTATTGTCTATGGACAATTTGTTTGAAATCTAAAGACGAGATAAAAGATAAGGGAAGGCAAAATATGTCGATAAAACTAACTCCATGTTTAACGAAATAAATCGAACTCTAACACCTCAACATGTGTATGATACCACTCAATGGGTTTTAAAAGTAATAACAAAAGATTGGGGCCTACACCGGCCACATTAGCAATTCCTCTAAAAGCAGTTCATTTCCTGAATCCCACCTGTCATTAGCAATTCCTCTAATTTGACATAAAAGCAATTCGTAATTTGTGGACCATTTTACGAATCTCCATAGAAAACTGTCAAACAGATTAATTCTTTCGTAATATGAATTACACGCAGATCATAATATTATAAATTGTCAATTTATGACATATTACCATGATTCATAATATTTTCATATTATCATTCTTCTAAAGTGACCGCTTTAAGCCCCTGTTATCTGCCTGTTATTCTGCTGTCTGTTGTTGTTTGAAACCTTAAAATCTAGGACAAAAAACTAACCTATCCAAATCAGATACAAAACAAAACTTTACCCCTCACAGAGTGTTCGTAAAATCAGAGTATAATTGAATTAATTCAAAACAATAATTAATACACGGTCTGAAACGAACGTTTCTAACGATACCTTCTGAATATTCACTATATAGGATCGCGTAATGGAATTAAGATGATCAAATATTAAATTTTCATTTGGTGCCGACCACTAGTCCAATCCTGATGTATATACTGTTTGCACTGCATACATAATGCTAATGAACAGTTATACAGGTTTTACTTTTTAAACATTATTATTGAAATTATTTATTTCGTTTGCGTTATAAATTCTGTCTATATCATAATTTCAATAGATATATCCAAATTTCTCAAAACTCAAACTATAGATTCCAACAGGATTTTCTCAGGGGTCACTAGAATCAGTTCTATTTCTTTGTTTTTGACGTTCAAAAGTGCCTTTTATGTGCCTATTTGAAATAAATTGTTTGACTTTGACTTTGACTCAGTCGGAGCCCGGAGTCTGGATTTGTACCCGGTTAATGGCAATAGGCTCGCCCGCTTTTACATGGGACTTAACATAACTGGCGAAATGTGGGTGTACTACAGGTACAGCTCTGCCCAACCCTTTGAGGCGTGATGCTATTGTGTGTCTAACTAGAAGAGTTACTTTCGCATAGCTTATGTATATTAGAAATGAAAATGTTTCTCGAAAATCTTCCCTAAATGTCACTACCACGCGGGCCCAATGGGTTGGTAGATGTCAAATGTCTTCGATTTTTTGGTTCTAGGACATGCCGGTTTCCTCACAATGTTTTCCTTCACCGTTTTGAGAGCAGTGAAGGTGAAATTATTTACACAAAGTGCCTGTCCGGGTTCGAGCCCACGACTTACAACTCGTAAGTCTCGATTGTTGCAACTTAAAATTACAATAGAGAGTTGAACTAAATTGACCGTGAGATTTTGACGGATAAAGTATGAGATGACGATAGAAGTGACATTCAGTAAGGTAATTCCCCCCATTGCTATTCAGTAAGGTAATTCACATTGCACTCGAACCCAATTCAAAATTCGAATTGAGAGTGAATAGCAATGTGAGATGCGAGTTGTTTTTTGAATTTTACAGAATCGACGTACAGCTCTTCTAATCTCTACTAATCCCAACAGTTGAACGTTGTTTAGATCGGTTGTGTACAATATGATCTATTACATTTCTAGTAGTTATTTCAGTATCAGCAACAAGCAAAAATGAATTACACAAAAGTTTTCACTTACAATTCAATATGAAAGCAGATAAATTATATGAAATTGTTACAATACATCCATTGGGAACAGAAGTATAGAACATTAAAGTGAACAATAGTCTATAAATGGTGCTCCAAGTTGTTTTGGTATTGCTAAAGTTATATACACATATAGCAATGCACGAATAACGTTTGAATCGCATTGTGTGGAGGTACTAGAAGTTAGTAACACAAACGTATGGAGCGCTTAAAGTTAGCACACGTTTTAATATATGCACATATTACAGTGGAACTGTTGTTAATCGCTTCCTTGGTTTATTTGTCGTAACGTATAATTTTCTAAAAAATGATCGTTTTCTGTTCATATTTTACTCTAAATTTTTTTATGTTATATGAATTTTTTGGTATCTCGAAAAATGTAATCATCATAAACGTTAATGATATTATTTCTATCCTAATTTGGAGCACCATTTTTGGTAACCTCAATTAAGTTATTTAAAATAAAACAATAATATCATGAGGTTCAATTTCCATTACATTTTCTTTGATCTTGGATTTTTAAATGAACAAGAAGCCTGAGGGCTGTAATTAACTTTTCTCTGAATTTGTACTAAATGTAAATTGTGTCCTAGGGCTTAAATTGTTCCCATTAAAAGAATAATTAGGTAATTGTAGGTAATAGGTAGGTTTTCCTTATCACTATAAAAACGACGTTACCTAATTTATTAGAAACACTGAGAGGTAATTTTTATTTTATTCTTCTGAAAGCTGAGACTACTGAGCTAGACTGAAGTCTAATATCTTTAAAGGTAGGTTATCTACAATAGTGCTTACAATTGCCACTTACAAGATTCAAACATTGAAAAATATATACCTAAAATTTAAAAAAGAAAAGAAACGTCCAAATTTAATAATATGCTGATCAATTTCCGATGTTTTAGCGCGCATTCTGCCATAGAATTCGCGTGGTTAGAACAAGCTTGACGTCAATTTAAATCAATTGCTTTCAAGAAAACCAAACCGAAATATTTTTACAAAGTAAAATCAAACTAACTTCTTACAAATTATTTCCTCAATACCCTCAAGGTTTTAGCCACATCCATAATGTAAAGAGAACCAATAATATAGGAGCGGCTAAAAATATTTCACAAAATATATTGAAGACGGTGCCTAAAATTCGCGGTTTCATCAATAGCGAATGATATCAAAGAAGCACATTTCAAAATCTCATATTTCAGAACTCGGTGGATGCATTCCGAAGTCTGAAAAATGTTTTCAGCAACGAGAGATTACCGTATATAAATTTCAATCTGACTTGGAGGTGAAACTTCGTAAGAAATGTACAGAAAGCTCTGAGCTATTTGTCTCTTTGATTTTTTTGCACTTGTTTGCTGATAACTGCTGGGACAGTTCTTGTTATTTCGAATTCGAATTTTTTGTTTCTGTGCTAATATATATTTTGATTACTAGTCTATTTATTTATTTAGAAGTATATTAATGATGTATTAAGTATGTTGAAACTAGTACTAGTTAGTACTTACCGTACTTGTCCCTAAAGGTTCATTAGAAAACCAGCGTCAGGCAGCATTTTTCTGGCATTAATGAAATGAACCCTTTTGGCGCAGCCATAAGGCACACATTTTTGTTATAACATTATTTTCTCTTTTTTGTGTTTCACGAACTGTATCCATCCAAATAAATGTTTTTCTTTCTTTCTTTCTTTATAACTTCATCGTCCTCTTCAATATTGTGTTTTCAACTGGAATTTTTTCTTTAGTCCTAGACACTGATAGTTCTTGTAATTGAGTCGCTATACATGTATCTATCTTTAATTAACCACATCTGGTTTCAGCTACAATTGGTATATTCCAATTATTCCCAGGAGTGTCGTAAGTGACGATTGAGAGATTGTATCAGGAGTATGGGGAGCAGAAACTACTTATTACGTTAACTAGTAAGGTCATGCTGTTATCACCGAAACGGTTGGCAATCGTAGTGGTTAAGACGATGTAAATTTACAATTGGTAATTGGTACTGATTTTGAAACCATGATTGTAATTGTAACTGATTCAGTTGCAGAAGACGCTATTATAAATTAGCAACAACATGAAGAAATAAATAAGGAAGAAAATGATGATGCTTACCTGTAGAAGCCAGTAACACCTCCGATGGAATGTCGGCAATATTGCTGAGTGGACGTAGCACCCGTAGATACACTGTCGACAAAACATTCCTTAATCAATAAAAGTCAACATCAGTACAATAATCTGAAACCCGTTATGACTAAAACACATACAAAACCGACATACTCGTAGTCGAAGTAGTTATAATGAGAGATCCATTTAATGCCAAAACACCATTAGAGGTTAAAGTTATAAATAGAAAGTTTATTTAACCACAGTTGGTTTTACTCTTACTAAACTCACAAGTTCATTTTCATCTAATAATGTTTATATTTGGTTAACTTTTACGGTTTACACGACATAATAAACAGTTAATTTACTCTGTTTTTCTTTTAGGCCCCCAGATCAGCGTGTAAGAAAATTACTCCCATAATGATATCCATAATGTTCCGAAAATGTGTGTCTTGAGCCATAAGCACCCCATTATCAATAATAAAAAAGTCTGCATGTTTTTCTTTATACATTTTAAGGAAGATTTTGGAAGCACATTTCCATATTAAATATTCTGTTAGCATACTTTCATTTACATCAATTTGTCTATTTAGTATCTGTCCTTAAAAATAAATACGACCTTTTTTATTATCTTCATAATCTTTTTAATTTTGCAATTTTAATTACGAAAAATACAGTGAAATATTTTTCTTAAATGAAATATTCCTTAGAAGTTCGCACTTATTTAATTAATCCTTCACAAATCCTATAAAATTTGATCTTTATGAAATCCTTGCAATAAACTCTGTTAGCTTCGCTTTCATATTTCAAAATTTCGTTAGTGATCTCTGAAAAAGCATTGCACGACGTAGTAAAACAAGCCTAACCAAGCTCGACCTAGAATTGGCACCTGAACTAACTTCGTTTACTAGGAAAGCCTCTCTGTGCACATGAGCGGTGTAAGGCATGGGCGGAAGCGAGTAGGCAATATTTTCAAGTAATTTTTATTTATTTATTTTTCTCTCTTCACAAAGATTCACATAATTATAAACATAGAGACAAAAACTATAGCTTGTTGACAAAAAAGCATAAAATCTTTTGTGAGAGACTGGTGTCCACACTAGGATACCCTGTGTGACGGATCACCAGGCTCTCACCCCGAATTTAATCTAATGTAAAATTGTTTTATAATTTTAACCTTTACTACTGTTTTAAATCTGTCTGTAAGTAGGAGTTGGGTAAGTTAAGTTGGGTAAGTTGGCCAAAACAACAGCAATTTATCTAATATTTAAATGAAATACCGCAGGAAGAAAGATATGTTTTAATTTAAATAATAATTCAAATCAAAATCAAATCAAATCAAAATAAATAATTTCTTTCTTTCTTGCTTTCCTTCCTCCCCTACAAAACTTAAAAAGCATGCGGCAATATAACCGCTCCCGCTATCGCTCATATATCAACCTCTAGGTAGCCCCACTCAACGGTCACAGTTGTGCAAAATGTATTATTCAGCATTCCTTGCGCGCCGTACGTGGAGAGTCGCGCGGCGTAGCGATCACTTGCCGTCGTTGTACTAACCCCTTTGCTTGTTGCTACCATTTTTATTTACGGCATATAAAAACGAGTCCCTAGCCGGATTTTCGGAATATTCCAGCTTATATTTACTGCTTATATGTGGAATTTTTAGCAACATTTATGATGTAAGAAAGCTTAAATTAACTGGGGTCTGGTGGACGGGAAAATGCTTTTGCAGATTTCTGGTTAAGAAAAACTTATAGTACCGAAGTTTTACGTATAAGTCTTTTATAAGTGCTTACTTTAACAAGCTCCATTAAGTAACTTAGTGCTCTCAAGTGACCTTAATGTGTTTCCTTAAGATAAGATAGAGGATTTTCTCTGAGACAGCGGTATAATATGGTCGGTTATATCGCTGAGACTTATGCGTCCTTTGCTTTGAAATTCTCATCTATATTTTTATCTATAATATTTTGAATATTGTTGACCTCAACGTTGTCAATAACCTATTTATACATCAGACACAATAAAAATCCCGTACATCTCAACTCTTGATTTTTTCAAATATTTACCAAAATACGCTGCGCCGATCAACCCAACCATAAGATATCATGGCCATCACCGATTCATCATCGGCTACTCGGCCTCAATGTGGCCTCAATCAAATATCCGGGCCGCGGCCGGGCCTACAGAATGGACATTCAGATCTAAATCGCTGGCCATATTGGCGAATCGTATTTTTGCGAGACCATTCGAGCCAATAACCGGCTCTGTAGTGGGTTTTTCGGAGGGGATATCCGGACTCAGGGTGAAGTGGAACCAGGGATGAGTGACAAGCGATTTTTCCTTTTTGTTATTTCAACTTTTAACGAAAAGAAGTTCGTTGTACCTGCTGAACATTAAACCTCCATAGAAGAATCATACAGTTTATGTACCAAATTCCACAAGACCACAATAAAAAATGTTTAGGAGCATTCTGCTTGTACAAATAAAACCATGTACCTTTATTAAACAAACCACAATAAAAGCAACATGTCAGAAAAAACACATTTAAGTAAATCCCTAAGCAAGCTGTGAAAGGTAAAGTTCAAATCATACAACGAGTTTATATAGGAAATAATGAAAATATAGACACTAAAATGAACTACATCGCGATTCGAAATAAAGCAGTAAACAGCAGCGATAACGCTGCAGACGATGACTATTAAAAAGCTGCCCCACTCAATTTCCTCAACCCGCTACCGCTCATAACTCGCGCCAACACTTAATATCCGCACGAAGACTGCTCGTGAGTGAATTAGACTTTTACGACCGCCGCCGAATCCATGCCATATCGAAGGTATAGACGGGAACGAATACCTAATCTAAATCTTCAGACAAACGTAGGGACATAAATATCTATTGTTTGAAGTCTGTGAAGGTATGTTTTATTGTGTTAGGCTTCTTGGATTTTTATGACATGTTGCTGAGGAATTGTCGTGCTGATGTTGGTGTAAATTGTGTCGGATATTTCTTGTCACGTGGGTTGTAAAATTTTGCAATTTTTTGTCCATTTTTATTATCAAACAAACGGGTTATCCTAACTATCCTTACTTCCTTACTAATATTATAAATAGGAAAGTAACTCTGTATGTCTGTCTGTCGCGCTTTCACGCCAAAACTACTGAACCGATTTCAATGAAATTTGGTACACAGATAGTCTTGACCCTGAGAAAGGACATAGGCATTATGACGACATACCACGCGGGCGAAGCCGCGGGCGGAAGCAAGTATATTAATATTATAAATGCGAAAGTGAGTTTGTTTGTTTGTTACGATTTCACGCTAAAACGGCTGAACGGATTTAGATGAAATTTGGCACATGGGTAGATCATGACTTGGAATAGGACATAGGATACTTTTTATAACGATATTCCCACGGGATGGAGACTTACGCGGGTGTTACCGCGGGGCTCAGCTAGTTAGCAATATTTTTGAAGGAAATGTTTTTTTATTTTCTCATTCTAGGAAAGCCTAGGATAGGCTTGGACCTATGTCCAGCAGTGGAGTCCGATATGCTGAATTGATTGAGGAAAATACAAAACTCTTTAGAAGTTTAAAAGAAGATTCAGTAAAACAAAAACGTCGGTATATAGTTCTGAAATAGGTTCATATAATGTACTGTTATCCATGTAAATAAGACAGTATTATATCAACCTGCTAAGGACTATCTACTACATGAAGAGCTATTTTATGGAACTTGGAACGTCAATGCAGTTAAATCGAAAAAAATAATTAGAGCTACTGAAATATATATTTATCAATCATATCTTCCACATGCTTGTAGACACTTTAATTTAACTCCTAAACCGTAAACTCCAAACTTGAAATAAAATAAATCATGACAAATCCCTCCTTAAAATTTCACTGGTGAAAACTAGACGGATCCAGAACCGTCTGGCTTGAACCGGCGAAATCCAGTTTTGGACCAATCGACGGGGATCGGTACGATTCAGTTTATCCAAGTGCATTTTCGGATGAATGCATTCGTAGATTGGACGAATTAAAAAAGTTCAACATATTCATGTGATTTCGTCCGTCAAATGGGATTAACATAAAGCTGCTTTTAGAACTAATGAGAGATTTTTTTTGTTCTGTCTAATTTTCTGCCTAGAAATATTTTGCAAAGCCTCATTTTGCTGTTATTACGACTAACAGCGTTTATGCTTAGAACTAGATGCATTCGCGCATTTTATTCTCGCGAATGCAGTGGCCGTATTATGAATTATTTTGTTTATGTGTGTAATTTGCGCTTGAGTACATACATCTACTTTTACTGTAACAGCGTAAGGTAGGAAAAGAGAGGAGATACCAAAATTTAAGCTTAATACTACTTGATACTTAGTGTTACCTACTAAAATTGAATCATTGCCATTTACAATAACGCGGTAGTAGTAAATACATTGTTCTTGTTTCTCCCTTGTTCCGTGCTGCAGGACTTATATCCTGAACAAACGTTTACTAGTGCAAACTTAATGACCCCATTACCCACAAACATTAAACACCTCTTTCAAACTACACGAAACAAACGGCTGTCATTCCCATCCCCATTCAGAATCAACATAAAAATCCAATTCACTGAAACGCCTCCACATTCACACTATTACCAACCCATAATAGGTGTGATCAAAATTTTACAGCAAGAAGTCGACAATGCAAGACCGTTCGTAATTGTTAGGTGGGCTGGCTGCGCGCCAGTATACCCGCTACATGCACCACCGAAACAAACGCGAGCCGGACAGTGGAGCGATTGATTTGTTTTTATGTAGAACATCGCTTTAATGAGCCCGTAAAGTTGGATTGAAAATAAGAGATATTTTAGGTCATTGAATTGAAGGCTGTTTATTAGCTGATGTGAGAATATTCATAAATTATTTTTTAATAGAAATCATATCTCGGAACACAAATAAGTGAAACGGATTTTATATTGAATCTAGGAGATTTAACTGTTGTGATTTAAACCTCATGTCTATTTACTTATCTTTGGTATCTGTCAAAAAACTCATGTCTTACCATGTGCAAAATGTCCGAGTAAAATTAATTACCTTTTCCATTTGAATCTACTGAACAACCTCTCATTTCAGGTTATGCGCCCAGCACTAAAGACTCATTATCACGTGTAAAGTTCCATTTTATGCCCAAAATTCTTCTTCTCTTTCAGCTAAAACAAAGAACACCCAACTACCTACTACCCAGATCTTTTAAAATTTTAGAACCGGCGAAATCTTCCACATAAAACGCACGACCGCAAACTTTGTCCCACGCGTTAAACATCTACAAAAATACTCCCTTTTAAATATAAAGTCTCTTGCACACAAGTGTAGCAGGAAATATTGGCCTATATACAAAGGCCAGTCCAGGCCAGATGGGCCGTTTTGCATGTCTGTCCCCGGCCTTGTGGTCGAATAAACAATACGTAAAACGGCGCGCGTTGCATGCGGCCTTGCAACTTTACTTTTGAATTTAAAACACGCAATTTTAAACCGTATTTTAAAGTGAACAAAGCTTTAAGTGGCAGTATAAAGTTTGCTGCAATAAATAAATTTTGATAGTTAATTCGAAATTATGCAAAGTAGCTTGCCTTGTTAATCTAGAATATTAATGCTTTCACATCTAATCGTTAATATTTGGTATGTTAATTTCGGTTTTGAGAATTTATACTTTAAAATTTTTAAATTTAAATGTCACCCATGTCTCACGTAAGGGTGTTAGAAAATGTCGTGGTGGAGTGACCAAAATTATTAAAAGCTTATTAATCGTGACACGAGAATGCGCAAAATTCAAGTACTTTTTACGGCCTAAAACGTAAATTCAAATACAGCAAAAAGGAATTTATGGCAACACTTACCTTTTTTGACGTGGATTGCGAGCGCTTGGCTTGAAAGTTGACATCTTAAAGCCTATCAAAATAATCGTCAACTGCTTTGTTTCAATAACAATGCTGACAAAACGTCACCACTTTGTTAAATTTGAGGCTACGATAGTTTGATGCTCTACATATTTAAAGATGGAATAGTGGTTTCTCATCGCGGTCGAGTCGTGGATGGGTAGCCATCTATTAAATATCGAGCCATCCATGCCGCGTAGCATGACCACCGTAGAAACGGGTTTTGTCGACGGAAAAATAGACAAAATGACAGATTGTGAATCTTTATCTGTCATATAGTCTATTCTTCAAAGCACGTTAAGCCGTTGGTCCCGGCTGTCGTTCATAGATCTTTAACAGTCGTTATGAGTAGTCAGAAGCCCAAAAGTCAAAAACCAGTCTTACCAAACGGGTATCGTGATACCCAGTAACTGGGTTGTGGCGGTCAGATAGGCAGTCACTCGATGTAAAATACTAGTATTCAACTGCATCCGGTTTGACTGAAAATCGACCCAATATAGATGGGAAAAAGCTAGGCAGATTTTATTGATTTATTTTGTATATCAAGATATAAAATAATGTTAATATAAAAAACAATAACCAATTCGTGAAAATAATAAAAATCCCAACAGATCTTACGCATAACTTGATCAATTCCACAAATAAAACCAATCACGAAAACAATAATAAAGGATGAAAACAATTACAGATGAAAAACCTTTTATGCTAAAGAGAGCGAAAGGTTACCTAAAATAGCCCACAATACAATGTTGTTACCGAAAATAGGTTGGGCTTTTTTTGAAGAAAATAGCTCGAATCATCGTCTATATCGAGTAACGAACCAGAATGGAACACGGTGAAATTGTCGAAACATTATACAAGAGACCGGATTTTATTTTATTTTAATACAATGTTGTCCATTCACTCACTTTTTTATTTTAATTCACTCCGCCGAAGTTTCGGATCAAAAATGTACAATCAAAATAGTCGTTACAATTTTCATTCGGATTCACAGATTGTTGTAATGTATTTGTGATTTTTGGCATCACTTTTTTTTTTAAGACTCTTTTTAAATATGGATGGCTTTAGGAGTAGGGGAAAATGAAAAAAAAAACGATGGATGGACTGTGTGAAGGATGATATGGCTAGAAAGGGCGTGACTACCGAGATGACGGCTAATAGAGAAGTATGGAAGAAAGGGACATGTTGCGCTGACCGGCGCTGATAAATTGGGATATGGACAGAAGAATGAATGAGTTGCTTTTTTTGTTAGGTCTTTTTGTGGTAAATAGAAGACAGGAATTTAACCAACACGTTTTTTTTTTTTTTCGGGGAACATCGAATTTTCACTAACTTCTGCAGAAATCAACAACATTTAACAAGGTTTAAAAAAAGGCGAATTGCAGAATTCACGACTCGACATGATCGGAGCTACCCATGCACATTTTAAAAAGTAGACATTTGGCCCGCAGGCCTGTTCTTGTGTGGGCGAGATGTCACCTACACATTTTAAAATATAGACATTTGGCCCGCAGGCCAGTTCTTGTGTGGGCGAGATGTCACCTACACATTTTAAAATATAGACATTTGGCCCGCAGGCCAGTTTTAGTGTGGGCGAGATGTCCCCTAACCCGAATGATCTAGCCAAAGAACTTGAATTTCCTTCCTAACTCTTCCGTCTAAACCTAAAAATGCCTTCAAATCAGGTCACGGAATATTCAACCACTAAACCATAGGCCTACTCATTTGCATACCAACTTCGGCGAACGCTTTTAAAAGCCAATAAACACTAATTCACGGCTAAACTGGACTTATTCTTGCAATGATATCTCGGGCCGTGGCACAGTGTTTTGTAGCCGCCGCCATCTTGGACCCGTGCCAATGTGTGGCGGCACAAGTAATTAGCGAATAGCGGCCTTGTCAAGTTACCTTGTTAAAATGCTTTCTTAGTGAAGTTTGAGAGATTTAAGTCGAGTTTGTGACGAAATAATAAGGTTGGTGGTAAATTTCAAAAACACAAACGTTTTTTTTTTTCGGTGGAAAATGTTGTAATGTTAATTAGAAAGATTTTGTTTACGAGTTTCTTTTTGCAATGTGAAAACATGCGAACCTTAATGGATGTTATATTTTCCCTGTTTATTGCATAATACATAAGTAGGATTTTCTTTTTCTTTCACTGTCTAAAACGTTCTTAACTTTTGCTTCCAACTCCCAAATCATAGGTAGGTAGTTCTTTCTCATTTTATTAGTTTTTAAACATAATTTAACAACTATTCTCAGCGTCCCTAAACATTCACGATCTTGAACAAAGTCTACGACATGAAATCCTGGAGATTTTCCGTAAATAATCTTAAATAACAAAAATTTCAATTCAATTATTGAAACTTTCAGATGTCTCTAAACCTATAACTTGCACCAAGCAAAAAGCAGGCACGCAAGACTGTCACTAGTTTATGGGCAAAAAGCACTAGCCTAGTGCTGTGTGTACCTGAGCCCGACGAGTTTAGTCTTTGAAGATTATGCTGTAACGCTAAACTAGATAAGTCACCCGCCACACTATATTAGGAGCTTTTGGCATGTTACAGAACTTTACGTAAAGTACCAGACTTGGAAACAAATGAAAGTGGAACTGAGCTAAAAGGAAAAGGAGCTTGTTTCGTGTTGCCAGTGCTGGTAATACAGAGTGTGCCAGAAAAGTGTGCTCAAAATTAAGGGTGTTGTGGCACCATGAACATTTTTCTCCACGGAACGAACATTGTAAACGAAAAAAAAAAAACAGTCGTCCCATACAATTCAACAACTTAAAGGAAAAGCCTAGTTTACTTCTTGGTTTTAAGGATACACACTCATCATCTGCCTAACCTTTTCCCAACCATGTTGAGGTCGGCTTCCAGTCTAACCGGATGCAGCTGAATACCAGTATTCTACATGGAGCGACTGCCTATCTGACCTCCACACCCCAGTAAGTTGGTAATACGATACCCTTGGTAAGACTGGTTGAGACTTTCGGGCTTCTACAAATGACAGCCGGGATCAACGGCTTAACGTGCTTTTCGAGGCACGGAGGAGTCTTGGTATGTAAAGATGGTCACCCATCCACGGACTAACCCCGGCATTGAGCTTAACTTAATGGATCGACCCGTGTGGCTGTTATTACGTAGCCACGAGATCCTCCTTTAAGTATACACACTGACACCCCCTTATTTTGTAGGACTTTGTCAAGCAATTTTCTGCAGAGGCCAATTTCTAAACAAAATGTTTAATCAATCGCCAAACCAAACAAGGAAGACCAACCACAACAATAACCAATAGGCAAACGGAAGCGTCATCCATCATCCATAACATCCATCCACAAATACCAGGCCTCATCCAGCCTCATCCGACGCGGCCTGATGAATAAGTAAATGGTTTCGTTGCAATTAAACCGACAACACTGCACGTACGCTAATTGCCGCCGACAAATGTGGTGGAAGGCCACAATGTGGAAGTTGGATTTTTTTATTTTGGGATGATTGGGCTGTGATTTTGTAAAATTGATTGGGTTAAGACGTATAGACTTACAATTTCGTTACATAACATAATCAACCTATAATGTTCCCACTGGACACAGGCGTCCTCACTGTAAAAGGGAGTGGTCCATAATCCGCTACGCTTTTTTGTTTTTGACCATTTTATTAAAAAAAAAAAACAACTGAGTCCATATTAGTACAATTGTTTTTTTTCGAATACTTACAGCACTTAAAAGAGATATAACAAATGAGATCCATTAATTATACATACATACGTTTATTTTCATTTATTACATACGTTTGTAATTTTATCTAGTACTGTATTTCGTTCTATTGCTGGGCGTCGCCTCTCTTCTATTCATATTTTAAATCGCTTGAAGAGCCAATTAATTTGGTCCATATCAAGCGATTTGGACTCAATCACACTGTGGATCAAGTTTTACATGTCTGGATAAATAGGCTTTGGTTTAAGACAGCCAAAAAATAGTATCTACAGATTTTTACTGGTTAATCGTCTTGAATAAAGTGACTTCAAAGGTAGTCTGAGAAATGGCTAACATAATCAGTGATCTATGGGAGTGTAATGATCGAAGCTCTTTTCGATTTATATTATTTATAATAATTGACTTTTTCGGGCATTAATGCGTTTTAGTTACGTGACGATTTCTAGCAGTCAACTCCAACCGCAAACCACGTTAAAGAACTTCGTAACAATAATTACACGCTATATTTAACCACCACTTCGGGCACCCTAAAAGAAAATATAAAAACAACTTCATAACCTCAATTGAAAAACTACTCAACACACACATGAAAACAAAATCCAACAATAGTTGTTCAGTTGAAAACCGATTGGGGCCGAATCACGAAACGAAACCGGCTGTAATTACTTAACAATATTCATTGTTCACCTTCCAAGGTTGTATGAAAGCCTAAAACTAGAGTTGTGTAACATTCAGGTTTTGGTGAAAGTGAGAACGTAATTGCTGTGTTTTGGACCGTTTCAAACAGTAAAAGAGGTGGTTTACTTACATTTCATTAATGGCAACCTAAATTTTCTTAGGTCCGAAAAAAATGTGTGCAGTGTCAATCCGTTCCGAGTTACATAAAGTTCTGAATTATTTTAACAAGGAGCCAAGAAAAAGGTGTAATTTAATAGACAAAGAACAATTTATTTGTAGCAAAGAGAACTGCTGAACATCTATTTTGTTAAGTACCTGGTACTTACTTGTTGAAAGGCCTACATTGTCCTCCCATGCCTACTAACACTGTAATTTAAAAATATTGTAAAAGCCAATTATTTTTAAAAGAGTAACCGTGGAGTTTCTTGCCGGCTCTTCTCCATAGGAAACGACCAATTGGAACCGTGCACCTAGCTTCTGACGTTTCATAAGTGCCCATGTAGGTTTATGTGAAATAAAACATTTTGATTTTGATTTTGATTTTAGAAAAAAAAGACCTGAGCGAGGACAAAAAGGAAAGAAAAAAAAAAATACGCATGATTTTTAAACGATATTCAACATTTTATATTCAAAAAGATGTGTAGCAGAGTACAAACACCAAGACAATTGCGAAGCCTGGTGAATATGGAAAGGAGATCATTCACCGTCCATACATTTTTGGGCTATATTTGTGAAAGTGCTGCCAAACAAAAAAAAAAGGCTATATATCGAAACAGTACGTTGTTCTGTTCATTTTTTATTACTACAAGCTATTACTTTAATAAGATAACTATTAATTATTTTAACCAAAACGTACTGAAAACAGAATTTTCAAAATCGTATAACAGCGCAGGGAATTGCCCTACAGATTTGGCCCGATAGTAAAAAGTGAAGAGAATATCATGTTCTAAAGGTTTTTTTTTTTTTTTTACTTTCATAATTTTGCCCAAAATAAATTATCTGCTTTACCCTTGTAGCATTCCGAGACAACACACTAGCGTTTTCTTATTGAAAATAACGTCCATAAGTTTTTGCAATCAATCGTCACAGTTATCTCTCTTACTGATGAAAGTTAACATTAAGTGCCTTACCACAAAAACTTAGACACTAAATGGTTCAACGCGTGTGTCTAAGTCAAATTCCATGCAGAAATGTCATGTTTTAAAGGTGTTTAGGCTAAACAACTGATAAACACAGTTTTGTAGTAATAAGGTGAGTACCTACATACATCAAACAGTATCCTCCTCCCCTGATGCATTAAGCTAAAAAAACTTTTTACAAAAAAACAACTGACAAAAAAAACACAAAAAATGTGAAAAATAACTTTAATTTCGGAAGTCGGTGGCGAAAAAAGGAAAATTGAAAAGCAAAGACATCGGCTTCCGAAATTAAATTGATTTTTCACTTTTTTTGTGTTTTTGTTTTGTAAAAAGTTTTTATTTTTCTCTTTTTAGTTGTGTTACCTACCTCACACAAATTCGAATGCTATGTAAATAACAGTGACGGAGTCAAATAATATATCGTCTACATAGACTAAGTAGATAGAAAAATACGTAATTATTGAAGCTAACTCAAAAACTACGCATGCAAAGTTAATAAAATTTATATGGTACCACCTCAGGAGTATACCCTTTCGAACTAAAAAAATATTTTTAAATCGGTTCACAATTGGCGAAAATAGCGATGAACATAAACAAAAAACAAAAAAAAAATACATACAGACGAACATAGAACCTCCTCTTTTTTGGAAGTCGGTTAAAAAGGACAACAACGCATAATCAGGGAGAGTCTCGCCTCATAGACCAACTGCCTCATTACAGACATTAGCTAGTTTCAGTCGGTTGACTCTTACGACTGGCTCGGGACAAATGGTTAGTGCACTGGAATATTTCTTTAGTTGTTGTCAGCAAGTACGATCAACCGAGCGTCAGTAACTACAAAAACTTTACCCTCCTTGTTGCAGTCGGCTAAAAAGGACAACAACGCATAATAAGGAAGAGTCTACGCCTCATAGACCAGCAGTTTCTCGTTACAGATATTATACAGGGTGTAAGGGTACACACCGTTGTCACTCAAACCATGGTTAATTGACTTAAATATAAAAACCGGCCAAGTGCGAGTCGGACTCGAGCACGAAGGGTTCCGTATCATTATCTATAAAAACGGCAAAAAAATCACGTTTGTTGTATGCGAGCCCCCTTAAATATTTATTTTATTCTGTTTTTAGTATTTGTTGTTATAGCGGCAACAGAAATACATCATCTATGAAAATTTCAATTGTCTAACTATCACGGTTCATGAGATACAGCCTGGTGACAGACGGACAGACAGACAGACAGCGGAGCTTTAGTAATAGGGTCCCGTTTTACCCTTTGGGTACGGAACCCTAAAAATAAATGACCGAGTAATAACAAAAAATAACGTTTTATTTTCATGAAAAGATTTAAAAAAGTTTTTATGCGACACCGTGCTCGCTAGCGAAACAGCTGATCGACTGAGAGAGGGGTCGCGCTCACGGCTGGTCAGGTCACGTCCCATACCCCCCATCCATGTTGAGACGCAAGTTCGTTGCCCTAGCGCATAGATGAAAAGGTGTAATACTCTAGTGGTAAAAAGTAATAAAAAAAATAAAAAAAGTTTTAGATTTCCATTGATTTTACGTTCTATAAATGATACCAAACCACTGGTTTCAAGGATAACGGTGTTTACCCTAACACCCTGTATAATTGGCAAAATGGGGGTTTACTACATGTACACCTCAACCTAACCGTTTCGGGATTACAGGAGTGATGTTACGGTATGATGTAAAAAAAAGCATTAGAAAAAAACACTTAAAGAAAACATCCCAGTTGTAACACATATCAGATAAAACTGTTATTTCGTTTAAAACTTTCCTTTACCAATTCAGGAAAGCAAAGAAATATTTTTCTTGGGAATAATCGAAATAATCAACACTTGATACTAAAGCGTCGCTCTGGGGGCCATTTGTGATATACATGTGTTAGAGTTTCATGAAGGTAAACGTTGACCCACTTAAATGGTTGCCTCATGTATTTATGTGAATGGTATAAGAATATCCGGTAGGAGAAAAACACATGTTTGCTAATAATGTTATTGAATAACAATGGGATTGTTCCGCGTCCCCAAAATAAGTGAGTCATACCATTTGGTAGGTTTTTTTGTTGAACTACCAAAACGATTTAGATGACATTTTCTCAGCTTT
Organism: Lithophane ornitopus; assembly: GCA_948473465.1. NCBI lineage: Eukaryota > Metazoa > Arthropoda > Insecta > Lepidoptera > Noctuidae > Lithophane > Lithophane ornitopus. The sequence goes on from OX419625.1 coordinate 14,951,923, forward strand.
GTATCTGAAGAATGACTAGGCTTTGATGTTAATTACATCCCCTAATGTGTTTTTAATTAAGTGGCGCAAGACAGGGTCCTTCCTCAGAAACCACGTTAAGCCGTTGGTCCTGGCTATCATTCGTAGATTTCGTAGATCTATGACAATCGTCACAGGTAGTCAGAAGTCCAAAAGTCTGACAACCAGTCTTACCTAGCTAGATACCCAGTAACTGGGTTGTGAAGGTCAGATAGGCAGTCGCTTCATATAAAATACTGGTATTCAGCTACATCCGGTTAGACTTGAAATCGATCTAATAATAGTTGGGAAAAGGCTAGGCAGATTGATTGATTGATTTTGTATACCAAGACATTAAAATATATTGTAAGTATAAAAAATATATATAACCAGGTAGACTGGAAGCCATAGTTGGGAAAAGGCTAGGCAGATTGACTCTCAATACTATTGTAATTATAGCGGAATGTTTACAAGACCATAGATAAAGAGTCTAGTATCTATGGTCTTGTAAACATTCCACTAGAGTCTAGAGATAAAGAGAATGGCCCAAGCTAAAACAGCCAACAAAAGACAATAAAGAGAAATATCTTATTACTATCCAAATTCCTTCCCCCTTTTACACTCTCAAAAAGGCAACCAATTCTCCTCCATTTAAAAACACTTTTATTAACCTACTTTTCAAAAGCGACGCTCCAAAACCAGTGTAGTCTGAAAAGCCTTCAGAATCTAGACTTTTCCAAATACAGCTTGGTTTTGCACCACAATTTCGCTTTCTTTAATTTCCCTGAAGCCATCGCTCATGCTGTCTATCTGTTTTCATGGCCTTCATATCCGACAAATGTTTATTAATAGCGTTTCGAATAGTTTTTTTTGGCTAGGAAGGCTCTAATGGCTTATGTAATTGTCGGTGTAATAATGCTTGATTACATTCAGTGGTAACACATAAACTGCAAAGGTTAAAATAAAATATTGCTGAAAAATTGGATCGATGATTTTACATCTCCCCAAAACGAAAGTTTTTTTAAATTTTAAGATAGGCATTTTTAAGATAGATAATTGATTCAGGCGTGACTTTGACTATCCATTATACAATACAACAGACGTAGATATATTTAGAAACCTATTCCGATTAACTATTCTTCAAGAGTCAAAAAAAACCCTGTAAGAAATCGACACGTTACCGAAAAATAGTTAAGCAGAATAGGTTACTAAATATATCTACGTCTATTGTATTTGATAGGCATTTTCTTAATTTCAAGAAACATTTCGAGGACAGAAATACGTACATTTTAAGCTAGTAATTTGAACTAAAGATCCCGAGACAACTAACAAAGGTGCCATCGCGACAACTCTCACAATAAATAACTAAAGGAAAACCCACTGTAGTAGAAAAACAATTATCTTAAAATGTTACCTTCTAGACAACATTTTATTTTACTATTTGAGGAGCTCGTGGCTTCGTAATAACAGCCGCACGGGTCGATCCATTAGGTTAAGCTACGCTGTCCAGGGTTGTTCATCTTTATGGATGGGTGACCATCTTTACATACTCCTCGTGCCTCAGAAAGCACTTTAAGCCATAGGTCTCAGTGTCTATCATTTGTGGATCTTTGACAGTCGTTACGGATCGTCAGAACTAACCATACCAAGGGGTATCGTATTACCCAGTTACTGGGTTGTTGAGGTCAGATAGGCAGTTGCTTCATGCAAAATACTGGTAGTCAGCTGCATCCGAAAAGGCGAGGCAGATGATGTTGTCTCTTAAACAGATTTCTCTTTTTATGGATATTTTAGTTAATGCAACCATTCTACCCAAGAAAAAAATTGCCCCCCCCTGCCAGCTAAATGGTTGGGTTTGGATATGTGAAAAAATTCACGGCAGTAGTATATATAACGAAATTAAAAGGAAAACTACGCTACGTAGGCTCCACAAGTTACCGAGTAATAATCGACCAACTTAAATTTGCAGTTGTCTCCCATACATTCTGTATCGGAGAACAAGTTTTTCAACTACAATGTTAAGTTTGTTTTATACATTCATCCCAACTACGGAACCCTTCATTGTGCATGGTACGACATGCACTTGGCCAGTTTTTTTAATTTTTTATAGTTCTATTTAATTTTGTATAATTGCGAGTAAGTTTTATCTTGTTTTAATTAAATAATTGTCTCTTATTAGCCTATAACTTGTATTTTTGGTGTCTTACTACTGTTAGTGCAAGTTGGTGATTAATAAATAAAAATATAAGATAAATCAACTTACCTCCGTGCCCTGGACCTTGAGCTTCATATGGTCTTCTCTGGTGGTCTTCCCGTCTTTTCGCTTCTTCCAGCAGTAGCCATCGCGTCGGTAGCGGACCTTCTTACGGCTGTACAGCAGCATTGAGCCGCTTTTTGGCCTAGAAAGAAGAAAATAAAATTGAATACAGTGATAATGCAGAAGGAAAGGGCAGAGAGATTGATAGAATAGAATAGTATACTCTTTATTATGTACACCATAATAGTTAATTGATTCAGGCGTGACCTTGCGGAAATCCATTATAAAATACAATAGACGTTGATATATTTAGTAACCTATTCCGCTTGACTATTCTTCAAAAGTCCGAAAAACCCTGTAAAAAATCGACACGTGTTTCACCTCTCAACGAGGCATCCTCAGGATGACGATTGACCAATTGCTTGACAATGATTCACTTTGCGTCCAGCGGTCGGTATGGTAACACGTCGCGTTCTGGTTTGCAATTGGTCAATCGTCATCCTGAGGATGCCTCGTTGAGAGGTGAAACACGTGTCGATTTCTTACAGGGATTTTCGGACTCTTGAAGAATAGTCAAACGGAATAGGTTACTAAATATGTCAACGTCTATTGTATTGTACACCATAATGTTGATGTCGACTAGATATCTAATCTGGATATTTAGAGGCCTCACCCACGGCGACTTTTTGTAGCGATGCTGTCGCGCATGTGTATCGATACAGCTGCGATGCTGTCGCTAGCTATTTACCTTCACCCATCGTTTCTGTTGCTGAGTAACGCGCTATAGTAGCGATGCAGAAGCGCGTTTACATCGCGACAGCATCGCTACAAAAAAACGCCGTAGACGAGGGGCCTTATGTATATATTACCACACAAGTGTTGGTATTACAATTGAATTTAGAAATTCATTAATGCTAAAGTTTAATGAGGAGCTCGTGGCTAAGTAATAACAGCCGCTCGGGTCGATCCATCAGGTTAAGCTACGCTTGCCGGGGTTGGTCTGTGGATGGGTGACCATTTTCACATATCAAGACTCCTCCGTGCCTCAGAAAGCATGTTAAGCCGTTGGTCCCGGCTGTCATTTGTGGATCCTTGACAGTCGTTACGAGTCGTCAGAAGCCCGAAATTCTGACAACCAGTCTAACCAAGGGGTATCGTATTACCCAGTTACTGGATTGTGGAGGTCAGATAGGCAGTCGCTCGATGTAAAATACTGGTATTCAGCTGCATCCGGTTAGACTGGAAGCCGACCCCAACATAGTTGGGAAAAGGCTAGGCAGATTGATTAATGCTAAAGTTTAAGAGATCTTTTCAAAAAATAATTCTGAAAATGATGGTAAAAATAACATCAAGATCCTTTAGACAATTTAGAAGTAGTTACTGAGCGACAATTCCCGACCAAAGACTTTGGTTTAGAGATTTTCTTCTACAATTTTATAGTAATGGCCGTTCGTCTCCGATACCTCCTTAGTAGCTATTTAATTTGTAACCAGCTGAAGAAGGTTACTAGCATGCGTATGACCAGATGTATGAACGTAAACGAAGCAAAAGGAATATGTAACGATAATTCTGTTGTTTCTGTCTACTCCCATGGGATGAATGCGTAAACTTATGTATGTATGTATGCGAAGAAGGTTATAATAGCTAACTTACTTCTAAGCTGTCTAATACCTAGACAGCTAACCAAGACGTGTTAGCAAGTATGTTTTATTTGCTCCCGAATTTTTGACATTATTCCTATTGTCAATCAAAAACCACACTTACAATGTATCTGTCATGCTATCTCTAATTTTCCAATAACGAACCCCTAATTGTTATTGTTTAAAGCATGAATTCTGACGATTAATCATTTCAAACTAATTGGCAAATTGTAGTTCACATAAATTGTTAATCTTCAAGATTGTTACAAGGGTTACTGCCAAAGTTGTGACTTGTAGTTATGTAAGTTGTAACATCAAGTAATGTAATATCTTATATCTAAGGGTGGTATTCCACGGCGGATAACAACATCCTGTTTAGCCTTTATAAGATTAATTTTAATGGATTCTTTGAAATAATTATCTATTGTTTACAAAACAGATACATTTAAAATGAAGTAAGAATTTGTCTGAGGATTTCTCAAGAGTCTGTCTTTACCAAAAACTTCGATGGGTAGGTATTGGTTTGCTAAAAAAATATATATACAGTATATTAACTTACAAAGGGCGTTCCTATTTACCTGCAATAGTAAAGCGTACAAACATGCAAAAAAAAAATGTTTTAAATATAATTACTGAAATCACAAAACTATTAAATTGATACGTAAAAGAAACACTCTGTACACGCACACTTGTATTTCAACGTAGGAAGACAAGTGTGACAAGTGTGCGTGTACAGAGTGTTTCTTTTCTGTATCAATTTAATATTTTTTGTGAATATTTTATCTACTTTTTTTTTTGTGGTATTTTTTTTTAGTATGTATAGACGCTATACTATTGCAGGTAAACAGGAACGCCCTTCGTTAGAAAACATACCGTATATAATATATTAAATATATTTTTCTTTCTTTCCTAAAAGATTTATCGTTAGACATTAGAACCCAGCAGATATTTTTACCGCCATTGTAGTCTTCAAGATTAAGTAAATGGTTTTATACTAGACGTAGAGCAAACAGAATTATATTGAAAACTATATTATTAAAGCTTATGCCTCGAGTCTTATGTTGAACTAAGAAAACTAAACGATTGTAATAAGAGGATAAAGAGCAACTTATTATCTGTAGGTAGAAATGTATTTACCCAGTATTATATCAAATATATATAATTATATCAAATATCCTACTAATATTATAAATGTGAAAGTTTGCGTGTTTGTAACTCAATCACGCAAAAACGGCTAAATGGATTTGGATGAAATTTGGCAAACAGATTTATAACATATTTATAAGACATATTTATAACCTGGATTAACATATAGGATACTTTTTTATCCCGATATTCCCACGTGATCGAGACTTACACGGGTGAAACCGCGGGACGCAATAATTTCTACGGACGCTACGGTACATAGAAAATAAAACAGTTTTCAATAATTATGAGGGTCTAGATTTATGGTCTGCCCGATTAGGTTGATAGACTCACCTTCTATTTGTCTTTACAAATTATTCTAACGAATAAAATCACTATTTCTCTATACCCTCAAAACTCATTTCCCTAAGGCCACCTTGCACAGAATAATGTGAATGACGATAGCAATGGTATCCGGACCCCTGAAGATTTATTAGTTGGCAGTAAAACGCTCACGTCAGACCAAAGGTATATGGGCGAATAATCGCGCGTTATTGGTAAGGTGACACGCTCACTTGTCGAGAGAGAGAGCGCTGAAGATCGTGTTTTGGTTAGAATTATTTCCTTGTTGAAGCTTGAAAAGGTTTATTGTTTGGTGATTTCCTTAATTGGTGGTGCTTGAAATGAGTGGTTCATTCATAATTGAGAGTGCGAAGTAATTTCTTAATATTCCTTTTAGAGAATCAAAAATGGACGACCATAAAAAAAAATAGTGATTGAAAACATCGTGTAAAACATAGATAAAGGGTCAACCAAGATGAAATCCAGTAACCAAGCCAGAAAATTTGTCAATGCTTATTCTTTCAGAAAAATTGTTAATGCATATGCTGTTTCCGTAAGATCCCGAGGCTTAAAGGAAGTGAAAGTGAAAAGGAGACCGCCAGAATACGTCGGGAACTTATCGGTACAACTTTCCATTCCCAGTCCAAGATCCAGAGGCAGAAGGACATGAAAGAGTGTCAGGTTTCCGAAGACGATGTCGAGGATAGAGCGAAGTGGAAAAGACCAACGGGTCTAAAATGGCCACATAGGCAGAATCATTATAGGAAAATAATATGATCATCGTAAAATGTCACAAACTGACAATTCTTATTATGATCTGCGTGCTGATTTCTGTTTCATCTGTTTGACAGTTTTGTATGGAGATTCGTAAAATGGTTCACAAATTATGAATTGCTTTTGTGTCAAATTAGGGAATTGCTAATGACAGCTGGGAATTCAGGACTTGAATTGCTTTTAGAGGAATTGCTAATGTAACCGTTTTATGCCCCCAGGAAGGCTGATCCAACCACCATTTGGGATATATAGCCAGGAAAAGAGAGAGGAGGGAGAGTCCTTACTCACACTCTCTCTCTGTATATCGTAAAAAATAACTACGATAATAAACAACAGCGTTCATCTTTCTTTGTCTTCCTAATTAAAATATAAGTACTGCGATCGCCAGTTCATCCTCCAACAGTGATGAATACGACATAATTAAATTCGACCATTCCTCACGTACTACGAATCGTCAAATTGTCTCGTACATACGACACAACATTGTAACAGCGTGCGCGCCAAACTTTATATTTTACAACCTTGGGTTCACCCGTAAAATATTAAATGAATGCATAAAACTGTATTAGAAAGCTGACGGGTACAGGATAACTCAAATTACATCCAGCTGGGACGCATATCAAAGGTTGTAATTTATACATTGAGAAAATGAATTATTATGGCATCATCAGGGATGAGAATTCTCGAGAAATTAAAGAGATAAGTGACTGAATTTTTCAAATGTTTAGGAGTAGACTTTTGATGATTATTTTGTTTAAGAAAATATTACCACCGACACCGATAGGTAATTATCATGTGCCTGCAAGTATATGGGAATTACCCATCGTCAAGCCAGGTGTCAACAACTTGCATGATTGTCGCTCTATCTGCCGACTTTATTATAAACTAGCTGTTGCCCACGATTTCGTCTCCAGGATGAAAAGTAGCCTATGTGCTTTTCTAAGTCAAGGCTACCCCTGTGCTAAATTTCATCCAAATCCGTTCAGCCGTTTTAGCGTGAAAGCGTAACAAACAAACAAACTCACTTTCGCATTTATATTATTTAGGATCAAGATACTAAAATACAATAGACGTAGATATATTTAGTAACCTATTCCGCTTAACTGCGAAATATATTAATATATAATACTACCTCTTTAAGAAATCGACACGTGTTTCACCTCTCAACGAGGCATCCTCAGGATGACGATTGACTAGTTGCAAACCAGAACACGACGTGTTTCAAACACTCTTGATTCTTCAAGAGTACTATTCTTAGTTAATATAGTTAATTGATTCAGGCGTGACATTGCAGAAATCTATTATAAAATACAATAGACGTAGATATATTTAGTAACGTATTCCGCTTAAAATACTACTTAGAAATACAGAAAGTAAGAAGTATGCTGCTTTGCCCACCATTTCAGAATATCATAAAAGAAGAAGTGACATGTGAGGGAACGAACAATAAGTAATAATTGACCAACAAACTGATACCGGCTATTAACCCAAGTCTCGTCATTGCCGATTGCCTTTCCTTGCCTAAACAACATTTTTTGAATGCAGTCTTAAACGAATTTACTACACAAAAATGTGTTGTGAATAGTCATTACATACCATTTCGGCACATACAAATCGCCCTCCGAAAAAAGTATATAAACTACGCCCATACCTAACCCGAGCCATCCATAACGGCGAAAACAGATTTCATTGATGCAATTTTATTTATTTAAAGCAATAAAAATCGCCGATGGGAGCGCGCCACCGTATTTCGTATGACGTCACAGCCGTACGTTATTTCTGCGACAAAAACACGCTTCGTGTCAAATTCATGAGTACGCCGACTAATAAATCGCTATTGAACACATAAATCTGGACGATCTATGTTAGTCGCAATTTTTTTCTGCGATTTCGTTTCGGTTATCCGTCAATAGGGCTATCGGATGTTAAATGTTAGATTGGAGGTCGCTCGTTTGAATAAAATTTACCTTATCTTTTTTGGGATAAACAAGCAATGTTTTGATTTCTGTGTTATTTCGAATTCAGATTAAACAAGATTGTTCTAAATTACGGCAGCTAGATTGTTGAGCTGAATATTTATAACAAAGCAAATGGCGGAAAAAAAAAACAAATATTTGCAAAAATATCCACAAACATTAATTATTCAACCGCCATTTTCTCCGACCTTACTCAACATAGCCCATCGTAACGATAAACAAAAACTCACCAAAATGCCCAGATTTAACGCTCAAAAGTTACACCATTACTAATTTCTTGTTTGTTAACATTGTTTCAGCCGAAATTTTAAATAAAAATATGAATAATAAACTCTGGTAAAGTGTGGGACATAACACAAGCTAATTAATCGAGGATAAGACAGTGAAATTTATTTATACGGGACATGGGCCCGGAATTACGGGGCCGCCGCTTTTTAACCTACGTAAACCAGACAAATAGTCGGCTCTGAGACATGTAGGGTTGCGAAAAGCGGGACACTGCTGCAATGTTGTTTATATGTTTTTTTTTTTTTTTTTCCCACATTTTTTCCCTTAAAACAATGATGTTAGGAACAAAATATAAAGCTTGTAAAAAGAAAATTATAATGATGACATCATTTTTATATCTGTGCTTAGAATCTAAACCTAATGGTTTTAGATTCATTGAATAACCCGATTTTTGAGCATCGTAAAAACATGATTAAAACCGTTCACGAACAACACGAAAGCAGTCTTCATTCACACAGTACCACCAGCAACCATACAAACAAGATTACAAATTCCCCATCCAATCAATATCGCATAAGATTTTCATGTCCCAAATTCGGGACACACTCCGGACAACCCTGAGTCAGCCGCAAGCGATTTGTCAAGAGCGGGCCGTGAGCCGTGATTTTCCAAATAATTTTTCGCTAACCCTTTACGAGCTTTTAACTTCTTCCACTGGTCCTGAATGCGCTTTCAAATTAAGCTGCTTTTTTGTTTCATTTTGCTCCGTCTGTATTGGAATTGTTGATGTTTTATGAAACAATGTAATTTGGATTGGCGATTTTGTTTTTGTTGATTAATTAGTGAAGAATTAGTGTGTTGAATGTTTATGTGGAATGTGGGAAAGTAAGGTTGTCTTATGTGTATTAAAGACTGTATGTCGATTCTGTAAAATTCTAACAACAACTCGCATCTAAAATCATTATTCACTCTCACTTCGAATTTTGAATCGGGCTCGAGTGCGAAGTGACCGTCGAAGTGACGGGGGAATTACCTTACTGAATGCCACTTCTTACGTCATCTCATACTTTATCTGTCAAAATCTCACGGTCAATTTAGTTCAACTCGCTGACACGCTCGCAAGGGTAGCGCTAGTGTATCAACCGAGTTCTTAGAATGCCAATCAAGACACTCACAGCGGATTCAGATTCAAAGTTTAGAATGAGGTCTTACAGAATCACACCCCTGATCTGGAATAGCTACTTAGCTTATAATAAGGCTCTTGGATGTTAATGAGAATCTACATAATATATGACTACGACAGTATTCAATGCCACAATATATTGAAAGAACTTTAGTACGAACTTAGTAAACGCTGCAACTTTGAATGTGCCAATCTGCCAATAAAAAACTCTAACTTTTTTAACAGCTCTTCTACAAAGTCAACACAATTTCAGCATTATCATGTCGACACAACTCAATACAGTGCTCAGAGCAGGCACGATTTGAAAGCGTGACTGCAAACACGATCAAAAATGAACGAAGCACAGAACTAACCCGGATTCCGATCAAAACTGTGTAATCCACTAATGAGGCCATAAAAATTCACGAAAATCATGGAAAATACGATAAATGCAACGCCGATCCGCATTCACATCGCATGACGGCGCCACCCGATCACTTCAATAAATCATCGCTTACGAATAATTTCCAACGTTCATTTTTGTCGATAATTTAAAAACCATACAAATTACCACTGGTTTACTACAAACCGGTTTTAAGTTGTGAAATAGCAAATAAATAACTCAATTGGAAGGCTAGGAGTTATGCGGGCGGCTCACGAACTGCAGCGCAGCAAGATTATTCTATGGGTGGTGCAATTTTAATGTAATTAAATGGTTCATTCATAATTATCTAATTTAGTTTTAATACGTATTACCGACATGTTGCGCCGACAAATAAATTGGATTATGAGTAAGAGAATGATGACGTAGTACCAATAGTAAGATATTTATTCTAACTCCTGTACAGAAAAGCTGTCGGATTTCACATTGTTATTCCTACTACCCATTTGTTACTGGCTGTCTTTTTGAGTGACTTTGACTATCATGCAATCTTGTTACCGCGATCAAGTCTATGGTCAGTAAACCTCCAACCGGGGGTGCGCGAGGTCTTCCGCGGTGCCATGAGCGTCCTCGCGTCGCCGCTGGCAGCCGCGAGCAGAACCACCACCTTGCGAACTTTTCAAGCGATACTGGTCTTTTAAGTATGTAGATAAAGTTTAAAACTATTTCACACTGAAAGTGCTCGCCGCGTTGCTGCCGCTGCCATTCCGGTGTGACTCAGCCCTTAATCCCTTAGGCCTTCATTGTCAAGTAGAAAATTCAAACTGACAATTACAGCTTCCATGTAACCCTTTTTTTTTTTATGGTCGGAAATTTTTGATTGAATGAGTTCTCCCGCTCTGGGCGGAGCGGGAGTGTCAAACTTTTACTGAGGGTCTCGGTATCCCTTTCGGAATTTCCCGCAATTCCGTGTTACCCAACTAAATTAAATTTCTAAAGTGTAAAAGTAGCTAGTAGAAAATAATAATTAAAGAAAACTCCTATTTAATTAAATCCACCAAGCTAAACTTGTACCAGTCACCCAACAGGAAAAAAAACAAATGGCTCGAACTGGAATCGGCACCGCTCGCCTGACACTACCAACTTAACAAAGATATTGAACATTAATTGCATTCTAACGTCATGCAATGTGGCCACATACTCGGCGCAAATATTTCTGTTGATCAACGATTGTGATAGTGGTAAAATAGTCATTTTATTTTTGAAGAACTATGGCGTTTGATTGGTGGGGATAATAAATTCATTTTTGCGGCATAATATAGCTTAATCAGCCTATAATGTTCCCACTGCTGGGACACAGGCCTCCTCTCGATGAGAGGGAGCGGGCCATAATCCACCACGCGGGCCCAGTTCGGGTTGGTAGATGTCACATGCCTTCGAATTTTTGGTTCTAGGACATGGTGGTTTACTCACGATATTTTTTTTTAAACTTCAGCGTTTTGAGAGCAGTGGTGATGAAAGAATGAACACTAATAATTTTTTAGTATATTCGGCTGCACGTGTAGAATGATGTACAATAAGACCTACACTCGTGCCAATCTAAGAAGTCCGTTTTGACGTTTCGTTCTCGTACTTGTAATAAAACGTTATGCCTTGAGAATCAGTTTTAAGCAATTTAGATACCTAAGTCGTCAATTACAAACTCTTTAAGTATGTTTAATCGATATGTCTCGAGAATCAGTATTTATGAAACCAATTTTATTTTTCATTGCTACACAAAGGATTTTTATAGCTGTCAAAACGGACTTCTTAGATTGTCGCGAGTCTAAAAAGTGTAATTTTAACTTCTGTCGAACAAAGTGCAAACCTGCGAGCTATCATGTTCGCCCGCATGCTATATTTTACATTATATTTGATAGTAAATGGGCTGCGAGTGCCGTAAAAGGTGACAATTAACCGTTTTGTTAAGCTGATATCAGACACTTGATTCGAGTGAATGTTAATTTTCGTTTCATTTCACTTCCACACGACAAGGACATGAGTGCATTGGAATGATCGTTCTCTGTTCCTGTCATATCTTTTTTCAATCATTCGGTAGGCGAGTGAAAGATGAAGCGCCAAAATCCATTAAGGTTGTGCATCGGTTCAATAATGAGTTCATATTTCACTTTGATTCATTTTGTGTTTAAGTGAAAAATGTCGAATGAAAATAATCAAAAAGTGAAACGTCTGATATCTGATTTAACATAATCGATAGCGACATACTCCTGTATGTTCGTTAAAGAAAATATCCTTTTGTTTTGGGGAAAATAACTTAAGGTACCATTCCGTAGCCGATCCTGCTGGGGAGTTTGTTCCGGCACTTCTTCTTCCCAGCTAAAGCACTAGGAAGTTGTGAAGGCTGGGCGTTTTGGGGGACTGTCTTATGTAATTTTGACGTTCGAAAAGTGCTGATTCTCAGCCTAGTTTGAATAAATGACTTTTGATTTTGATTTTGTAAAAAAAAAATGAACATTAAACTTAAATATAATATAGAAATCGGGATGTCTGTCAAGTCATAAAAATCTTTCACAGCAGGGGAAGTTGCTATTGTATTTAATTAATTAATTAAACAATGCATGCCTGACCTTCTGACTTACATTCTACACTTCAATAATAATTACTTCTACCAACACTAACACGGCATTTTCACAAAAGCAAATGAAAAATAAACTATCCGTCAGTCGTCGGCTGAAAAAACAATCTCGACCGGAAAAAGCCTGATTTGAAAAGTTCATTAGAACTCTTTCTTTTTCTTAAGAAATCCGCTCGACGATTATGGAACTCGCGATGCAAGTTACGGGCAATTTTCTTGTTTGAAGCCTTTTCGGTGTTTCTTTTCCGGTAAGATCATTTTGTATTTTTTTTATGTTTTTATTTTAGATTCGATTTTTTGTTTTTTTTTTGTGAGGGATTTTGAAGTGTAGGTAGTTCTATACAACCTTGCCAACTTTAGGTACAGTCACGAGCAAAAATATGGATTCACTCAGCAAAATTCAATAACGATTTTACTGTGGAATTACGATTGTAACTTTGAGATGATACCTATTTCATAATAATAAGGGTTCCAAAATATTAAGTTCGTTATATCATAAAATTACAATCAATACAGTAGGAGAAAATCACTTTTTAAAGTTGCTAAGTGTGTACATATTAGTGCTAGTGACTGTACATAGAAATTAGTAGTTTTTTAGTATAAGTCTTTATGATACTTACCTAATTATATGTACCTATACGTACACATAACTAGGTAGGTTTATTAAACCCATTTAGCTTTTAAGGGCGAATTTCACCAATGTAACTGATTAGCACATCTTAACCGCATTCAAGAGCTGTCAGTGTCAATATTCCACAGAAAATTATGACACGTTATGATCGCGTTCAATTCATTGGTGAAATTCGCCCTAACACTCACTATAAGTTTTGTATTGTAAAGAAATCATATGCTTTTATATTTTCTTGAACATATAGTGACATTTTAATTTTCAATTTTCTTTTGATATTTTGAATCATATTTTTTATTTTTTTTATTTGCCCTTTTTGAATATTTTGTATTTGACTTATTCACAATAATCTGAAATTAATATGGTGTAATTTTTATTTGTTACAAGCAGGTAACAAATAAAAATTACACCATATTAATTGCCATGCCAAAATTTTATAAATTGTGTATGGTTTCTAATATGGGTCAAGGACCTGAAATATATGTTTGTTTTTTTTTAAGTTATTGTCATTTATCGTTAATGCCATGATATTCCCGAAAATAAATTACTCCCATTTTAAATTGTCATTAAGTTTAGTAAGTTTTTTGCCTATTAATGAAGCTTTAAATTCAAACTTCACTCAGAATTTAACTCAATAAGCTCATAAGGCCGCCTATCCATCACCGCAGTTATTAATCCAAGTCCACCACATTTAAACCACATACCAAATGCATTTCTTAATAACACCTTCCCCAAACACACTTCAACTCTTCAATCTTCAACAAAACGAGCAGTTGAAACCTGTTTTAATAATCCCCCATCCCCCCATTTACCCCATGACATTCCCCTTTTCCCCCATGGACTGGACTGAAGCCATCGGTCATAATTCAAAGTACGTGCTTGAGCAATTACTTAGCAATAAAACCTCGTCGTTACTGTAATATGTTATAACTTAATTATGACGCCAGAATGCAAGACTGAACTTAACTAGGTTTTATGACTTTTGGTTTTGATGTGTGTAGTATGAAGTTCTGATTTAGATGCATTTGCTGGGGTGTTTATCTAGATAGATAGATGGATAGAGGTGCACACAAAAGACAACACAACATAAAAAAGCAGGGTTAAATAATAACTATACATCAGCTACAAAGTGCCAATTTACAAAAAAAAAAACAATCATAGAAAACTAGACACAGTGAGACAATATTGTCTATTACACACTTTAAAAAATATCTATCTGTCTGTCTGTCGGTCTGTTACAGCCAATTTGCTTCGAATCTAACATTCGGTATGTTAGATTCGAAGCAAATTGGCTAAAGTTGAATGAATTTCTGTGACCCAAACACGAAAGTGTAACGTATATAAATGAATTCTAACTAATAAAAATGTGAAATTAAGTTTGTTAGAACGCTTTCACGCTAAAACGGCTGAACGAATTTGGATGATGGAAATTATTTGGCACAGGGGTAGACCATGACCTGGAGAAGGACATAGGCTACGGTTCATCCTGGATAGCAGACGAAGTCGAGGTCTACAGCTAGTTTTGAATATGTAGACCACTTTTGGGAGGCGAATAAAAATATTAAAAAAAACCTTTTGCAATCTGTACCGTGTGACATATCAAATGAAAGGGCTACTGAAACTAAAACTTTTTTTTTAATGTAATATTTGGTCTATCTTCATATATTTTTCAGTTTTAAATGAAATGAAATGAAATGAAATTGTTTATTCTGTAAATAGGATATAGAAATCACTTTTACACGTCATATTAAAAATAAGCTAGATTGGTCGGCGTTTCCTATCTGACTACTCTGAGCAGAAAGGCCGAAACAAACTCAGAGATCACAGTCTCTTTTAAAGTCCAGACATAATCTTGATCAGGCCATATGAAAAACAATTCTCTCTCTATTTTTCCCCAAAAATCCGGATAATCCCACTCCCTACTAAAATATACACACTCTCTTTTATTTCTAATATACATGACCTTAATGTCATAGATGTCCTCAAAATCCGCTTTTAAAATATATACGCCGTTACAGCTACGTCATCCACTAATGTAATTTATCAAGAGAAATAGGGGCAGGTACACACTTTGTAGAACAACCTACGTAGCTTGCAAGTTTTATTAAAATAATAGTATGTTATACTAATAGTTAACCATAATACGAGGTAAGGAATCGAGACTCAGTTGTATTTTAATAAGTGTGTACGACTGTACGTGTCTACACACAGTATAGTGTTGTTAGGATCGTCCTAACAAATAACAGTCTTTGAAGTGCATTAGGGGCCGATTTTTCAATCGTGAGAAATAAGTTTTATCTAAAGAATAAATATTACATTTTCAGCGCTGTTGACGATAAGTTCGTCTGAAGTCACGGCATTTAGTTGAGCAAAGACCCATGCTTGCACAGATGCGACGCACAGCTTAATTGTTTGTGTTATTGTTGTTTCAAAAATTGATAATATTCCACTCTGTAATCGGCATTTCGTTTTTTTAATTTGTGATTGTTTTGTTTGTTTTCATTTCGTAATGTCACAACATATTACGCAACTAAATTGTCATTGGCCTCTCATCTCATCATGCAGTAGACAAAAGTTGTCAAACTTTTATAAGGTCTTATGAATAAATACGAGGCTTTTGGCTAATTTGTGTATGTAGAATGTCATTCTTTATTTTGTAATGTGCGTTTAGTTTGTGCAGAATAAACAATTTTTCTTTCTTTTTCTTTCTTTCTTTCTTTCTATTACAGTTTGACTGCTTTTGTAAAGAAAATATTACATTTGAAAGATTTGCCCCAAATTACATTGTAGTAGTAACAATATTACAAATTCGTGTAGATCTTTGCTTATACGTTTGAATCCAGCGTAGCACAAGTCTCCGAAACGCCTACGGCGTAGCATATTCGTAGCAGCGCAGCGTAGCCGCGTAGCAACGAAAAAATAAGGAACAAGAATCACAAAGCTAGGAACATTCAACGTTTAAAAATAAAAGAAAGACAGAAAGAAAGTAAGAAAAATATTTTATTTGGGACACGCACAGGAAAAACAAGCAGTAACATAAAGTAAGAACTAAAATTAAAATAAAAGAACAATCAAAAGTACTTAGACGACCTGTGCGAGGCCAAAAAGGCCCCAATCTCAGCATAATGCTGCGATATAAAACACAACATATAAAAAGAATACATCTTTAATTTTATTCTTTTACAAAATTACCGGTCAAGTCAAAAGGTAAAATTAACTTTCCAATTATTACAGTGCCTGTATTAAAAAAGTATAATCATTAGTCAAAGAGAGCCCATTAGCTGTAGCAGTCACTTTATTCAAGGTGTAATTACTCAACTTCTCAGTTCCGATTCCGATTTAATTATGAAAAATGTATTTCTACTTTTTACTGTTAAGTTTTTGTTGTAGTGACGTCACGAGAAGACAAATTGTTCTATTTAAATGTTTACTTAGCAGTTTGAATTTTCATGAAATATTTAATTTTCATGCAAGATTTATCAGTAATATTGGTTACACACGGGAAAAGATTTCTGTATATATGAACGTATGTGACAGCCCGCGTTTATATAATTACAGAAGTTATGATATTTGTTTTCAATACCTAAGTTTTATACAATATTTGTTAAAACATTCCGTGTTTGTCATCATCATCTGCCTAGCCTTTTCCCAACTATGTTGGGGTCGGCTTCCAGTTTAGTCCGTGTTTATAACATGTATTAAACTATTCTCATTGTTTCAGACATGTTTTGTTAACAATTTTGTTCACCTTTTTGACATTATTGATAAGTTTTCTGAAAGTAGTCTTTACAAATTGTTTTAGTTAAAGTTTTTAATTTTTTATTCTCATCCTGCTAAATTGGTCATAAGGATTAACTTTTTTGAAGTCTTATTTGTTTTACTAAATAAAGATAGATAATAATACGAGGTAGACCGCAGCGGAGGTGGTGTGACGATCTAATCATGTTTTGGGGCCAACATGACCAGAAATCGCACAAAACAGAGAGATTTGGAAGGAAAAATGGAAACCTTTGCCCAGCAGTGGGACAAAATAATTATAGGCTATTAAAAAATAAAACATTCGAAGCAAAGTAACCACCGAACATAAATAATTATTTTTAGTGAGAAAACAAAAAAGTTGCCTAATTGCAAGATTTTCATTTAATCTGAAAACAATTTAACCAATTCTAATAAATTAGAAAACAATATACAATATATCCGATGTTTCTAATACCCAAGAGGAGGACTAAAAAACAACACTTTGTAATTTAAAAACTACATAATTCACAAACAAAAAGATTTATTCAACCAAAAAAAGCTTCGAACATAATTCATTCGAATCCCTCAAGTTGAAACGACATCAATTAAAAGGCCGACTCGCATGCAATGCCTACAGATGTAGACATATATCTTCAATGCATTGCTGAATACCGATCCAACGGCTGTGTGTAACTAAACGGTGATATATTGGAGAGAAGTGGCGAATTTGAAATTGAAATCGATAGGTTTATATGGACATCAAAAATCAATCAATCTGCCTAGCCTTTTCCCAACATTGTTGGGGTCGGCTTCCAGTCTAACCGGATGCACCTGAATACCAGTATTTTACATGAAGCGACTGCTTATCTGACCTCCACAACCCATTAACTGGGTAATACGATACCCCTTGGTAAGCCTGGTTGTCAGACTTTCGGGCTTATGACGACCCGTACAGACTGTCGAAGATCCCCAAATGACAGCCGGGACCAACGGCTTAACGTGCTTTCCGAGGCATGGAAGAATCTCGGTATGTAAAGATGGTTACCCATCCACGGACCAACCCCGGCAAGCGTAGCTTAACCTGATGGAACCTTTATTTAGCCAAGAGCTCGAGTTGTTATGAATATATAAATACTAAATTAGAAGAGAAAGTGTCTCTGTGTGTATGTCTGTGTGTTATTTTTGCACTGCTAACCCAATTTTAATTAATTTTGGTGTGGAGATAGCTTAAACCTTAAGAAAGGATAAAGGCACACTTAAAATAAAAATAAAAAAACCTTTGTACCATATTGTGTGTGAGAAGTTTAAATAAATATTAAACTACAAGTGCAAGATAGAGATGAGAGCATAATATCTAAGTCAAAGTATGTTTTTAGCAATGTTTATTAATCTCAGCCTAAGGCAAAAGGTGTGGAACTAAAAGCCATAGTAGTGCAACCAATCATAATTTTTTTAGCATGGTTGCGCCACCTGGCTTGGTGAGATATGCGCCTAAGACCCCTTGAAATTCTTAAAATGTTGGTCTTGCTTGATCAACACTTTGAAAAACATTCTTAATTGAAATTGGTTACTTACCTACTGAATTCCACTTGAGGAACTCACTAGCTCTCTGTCATGCACAGTAATTATAACTCCCTCAGATATATATATTCCTTACTTACCCACTGACTCTAATTAGAAAAAATTTTAAGGTTAAAAATTATCAAAGTAGCTCAAATTGGTCAATGAATCGTATTTTCAGAATTTTTATCCGAATATTACTTCGCGACCATTTTGTGAAATGGGGTGTTGAAGATTGTATTGTAAAACCGAAGTCGCGGGAAAATTACTGGTATACAAGTTAAAAGAATGAAGAAGAATATCAACTCAACAAAATTTTATTGATAACATGACACGTTAAATAACACAATAGAGTTTTATTATATAGGTAAATATTATCACCCCTACTGACCACCCTACGGAAACATCCCAGACATTCCATCAATAAATCGTTCTGATTTTCCAATGACCTCCCGTCATCAATCGTTGGGCAGTGGCCCGCCAGGAACGACACCCGTCTGGTCGGAGGATGAGTGAACTTTACGCCCTGTTTCTTATCTACACTAACGCGTGGATCCTCCGATGAGATGGGTGTCGTGTCTGATGGGCAACTAGAATAGAATATATTTTATTCAGTATTAAAAATTGGTAAAATATTTACATAAATTCTTAGAAATAACTAATAACTGCCCAACGATTGATATTAATAGGTCGTATATACACTCGTCGCGTGGTAAATTCTGCTTGCGCGATTCAGGATTTTGTGTTACGTCAGGTCTTTTATGCGTAGTTCGCAAGTGGCGTTGTAGCGAGTAACTTCCAAAATTCCTATATTTTGCAGTACTTATCGACAAAATGACAAGAAAATGAGCCATTTATAAACAGGCCTATATCTGCAAATATTTTGTTGTTTTTATATGTACAGTTATAAAAGTTTATTGACCCTCGAATAGACAAATGTTACATACATTTTATGAATCATTACACCTCTTTTATTAATCTTGAAGAGCATAGTGGTACTTTTATGACATGTCTTTATAATGACAACATTATTTTGATATTGTTTCAGCTAATAAAAATAAAATTAAATAAAATTTGTTTATTTCAGACCATTGGGTCCATATTTTGTTAGTATTAGGTACATTATCTTAAAACTAATGTTAGTCATGACGAAATAAATGATCGAATATTATTAAAATTAAAATAAATAACTGAAAATAAATTAAAATTACAATTATAATTACAATTACAATTAATATACATATAATATATATAATATACTAATGGTTTGCTTATTTTTGGTATGTGTGAAAGAGACTGCGCATTGTAACACCTTATTGTAACTCTCAAAAGTCTTAATTGTTATTTTTTATGGTGAAAAACAAAGTATGACAACACACACATATTTCTGTGCTTGAAGTATTAAATAAATAAAATTCTATTTCTAAATGAAAATCAGAACTCTGAAAACTTTACCCTTTTTTGGGCTTCGTCGCAGTCGGGTAAAAAGCGTGATGATGAATTTGTCATAATAAAAGAAACACTTCTGTTTTTATACTTTTAAGGGTCGATGTCATCATCATCTCTTCGCCACTTCAACGTCTTTTATTTATTTATGTAATACTAAAAGCACACAAATCTACAGATACGGACATAAAGCCTTATTTTTTTTGGCATTTTTCTACCAATCAACCTTTAGGTGATGCAGAGACAAACAGTGGTAGGTGTAATAAGGACACTTGTGGAATAAAGACATATTTATTTAAATATTATTATAAGGATTTAAATATACCTATTAAAAACATTGATCACGCTCCAGTTTATGAATCGTTTTAAATCAACTAGTTGTTAACAGTAATTTTTAGTACTAACTTACAATACTTATTCTAAATATTTTTCAAATTATGAACTGCATAGATGATTCATATACCAATACAAATATCACCAACTCCGACCCTATAATCTACTAAGCTCTTATCTAATTTCCTTTCTTAATAAATCCTTCTCTTTGAAACCAGAATAAACTCCCCGCAATCTTGCTGGAGGCACAAAAGTACCCCAGTCTTGGCAGAAAGGTGTACAAAAGTACCGCAGTCGCAGTACAGTATCCCAAATCAATTAGCGAAGCCGCCTCGCAATTTAATTGCAACGAGTTAAGTGTAACGCGTGCCGCGAATTTCAATAGGCTTGAATTGAATTAGGTTTTATTGAAGTTCTGCTAGGTTTGGCGGAGAAAAAGCAGGCTGTGCTGCACTGTGAGGTGGTTTAGTAGTTATAATTTTGATGGGTTGGTGTTTTTTTTATAAATTAATCATATCCATGACAGCAGAATTTTGAATTGTCGAAAAAAATCAATCGCTGCCAATCAATCAAGGCATTGTTTTTTTTTTATTTGATTAAAATTTTGATCGTTTATTTCTCCATTTCTTGTGTCTTCAGATAAAAGAAAAAAATAAAAATTGTATAGACTATTATCGGACTTGAAGTGTAAAGTTACAGTAATTAAGGTTGATTTTTGCAACGCTAGTTTTCTTTAATCGAGGAATAATTAAAACGTCAATTTTATTCCACAGATAAAAAGTATCTGGCTTTGAATAAATCGGACCTCAATCTATGAAAATTCAGATGTAATTAGTAACAACAAATTCAAGCGTTATCTACAACGAACACATCAGTTAAACTAATTCATAATATCTAATGTTTGACTAATGACATTGCACTTTTTATTTTAGTTATAATTTTGAAATGATTTATATTCCTAATCTTATATTCATAACGAGTTGACATTGCAAAATTTTATTGTACGTAATATTTTTATTTTTAATTACCTACGATGTTAATTTTGTTGTTGATGTGAGTTATGTTGTTATTATCTAAATGTTACTTGTATTGTGAATGTTTTTTTTTATTTGTGTTAATTTTATGCTTAGTAAGATTTCAAACACAATGTAAATTGTTTGTGAATAAATAAAAAGAATTTAATTAGTAAAAAAAACTGACGACACACCCTTTAAAAAACCTCCATCAACATTACCAATCTCCAGTCGAAACCCTCACCTATTAGGACGCACTAGAACTAATTTATGGTCACCCGACATCGCAATCAGATCGCCATGAATTGTGGCGACGGACGAGACCTCTGTCCCGCGCCAAATATATCAGTATCCCTTCGAAATGGAACGTGAAACCACAATTAGAGAGACTCTGGTAATGCATTGAGGAGATTGATTGGTTTTTGATTCGATGTTTTAAATATTTAACGGTTGTAGTAATTCACGCGATTAGTTAGGGATTTTATTTCTACTACTATTCACCGGCATCCAGCTAGACTGGAAACCGAGCCGAATATATAATAGTTGGAAAAAGGTTAAGCAGATGGTGATTATGGGATGGGGATATTCGAACGTAACGGTTTTGTCACGTTTAGATAAATAAGACAAAATGCTTGGTCGTGAATCAAACCCTGCCTACATATTTCAGTTATGAAAAGTAGACAAAGGGACTGCATGATCTTTCAAAAAACTTAAAAAAAAAAAACGACTTCCAAAAAAACACTCAAAACTGAAAAATAACTTTATTTCGGAAGTTTCAATTTTCGATTTTGCCACCGATTTATTTTTCACTTTTTACTTGTGGTACCTACCCCACACAAATTCTAATACCACTAGCTGATGTATATATCAGTGAAGGAGTAAATGACAACATCGTCTAGATATACTAGGTGGGAAAAATACGTAATATTGAAGCTAACTCTAAAATTTCGCAAGCAAAGTTAATAAAATTTATATGGGACCACCTCGGAAGCATGACCTACCAAACAAAAAAAGAATCATCAAAATCGATTCATAATTGGCGGAGTAATTGCGTAACATACATAAAAATAAAAATAAAAAAATCATACAGACGAATTGCGAACCTCCTCCTTTTTGCAGAAGTCGGTTAAAAATCGTATGCCCCTTGATGCCTTTTTTAAATATAAAAAGGATGGGCATAAGCATGATAATATCAAGTCAAATTGTTACATAAGCTAGTAACGAAACAATCTCTCAAATCCCTTAAAATTTGAACCTCCAAACACAAACGCTAAGCGAATCAATTCTATACGGACTGAGCTCAAACACTATCGCTAATAGAAACCAATCTAGCGCTCGCTTAGCAAACGAATAGCTACATAAATCAAGCTAGGCAAATAAGCCGGGCGAATCTAGGGCTGTGATGTAGCCAAACAGCGCCAGTCAGCTCCTAGCCTCAATGACCCTACAAATTATAGGCTCGGGTAGTGTTGTTCCGTGTTTGCGGATATCCCGGGATCTATGCGACCCCGGAATACTTAATTGTAACATTATTTATTGGTAGTAAATAAATAGAACAGCTATTTGTGTTTTGATTTATATAAAAGATGGGAACTTCTTTATCTTTAAACAATAAAAATATTTAAATAAACAGAATATCCATTGATCACAGAGATTATTTGCGTTTCAATATTAAATTTCTGCTTATTATGAAACAAAGCGTTTCGAAACACGTGTAAATACGATATTCTGATGAGATCTACCAAATTGCAGCTTTAATTTTCATGTTTTATCGTCAGTTGTGTTGACCTTCGTCTGACTACAGAATTTTCATTACAATAAAATAAAGCTTCATAAAATACATATTTACGTAAACAATCCTCTAATAGAAACGATTCAAAAATACACTTTCAAAAGTTTTGAAAAATACGTTTCCAATAACATAAATTCTATCGAAACGTCGGGTGGTATTAAAAATCGGTTTGATCTCGGATCCCGCGACTAATCCCGGGAAATATCCGCTTAGCCCGACCGTCAGGAATGGAGTGTTTGTCGAATACTGAACAGCGTCCCCGTGAACGACAATATTTTGTTTCAGTGCGTGTAGACTAACTTTATTGACTGTGGAGTTCTGACTCCGCTTAATATGAACACGAACAAAGGGTATCTTCTAAGGGTAGAATGTTAACGCTTTATGTGAACATGATATTGACGTGGGGCGAAATGAAGTCATGTTTGACGTCAGGCAGATAATATCGTGTCTGTTATTGTTATAGACAATGTTATTCTTCGAAAAGAGTTGAAATAGATCCGAATTTAATGTAGGTATCTTTTGTGTTCAAAATAAAAAGATCTCCTACGCACCAATTTTATTAATAAAATACATAAACAAGATAAACACAAGAAAAAAAATCATGCGGGGCAGTCTTTCTGGGACAGCCGATAGAAGTGAAAACCAAGTAACATTCATTCATTTCTTCAAGCATTCGGTGACGATGACGCGAGTTCCATGATTTTTGTTCACCCAACAAGCGTTCGGTAACGATGACGCGAGTTCCATGATTTTTGTTCACCCAAAAACGAAAGAACGAAACGCGCCTAAAGAAGTTTTCACTTCAAAAAACACTATAAGTACTGTCGATAAAAATAGCTAATATATTAAAATAATTGACGTTAACAATCACTAATGACGACACGGTTGTCGCAGTGGCTGAGCGATGGACTGCTGCGAAACGTGTCGTGGGTTCAATTCCCGCACGGAACAAATATTTGTATGATCTGCAAGTAGTTGTTCCGGGTCTGGGTGTTAGTGTATGTGAGTTTCTATGTTTGTAAACGCAACCACGATGCAGGAAGAAATTCCTAGTGTGGGGCAACGTTTTTTTTAAAAAGAAAAACGAATGAAAGAATTATCTATCAAACATGACGACATCCCTACAAAATGGTTGAGCTGGATGGTGCTGATCCACGTGTCATGTTCGTGAACGGGCACCGTCAGTTGAGACTGGTCACCGCTTATTTGGTGAGCTTATTTTTAATCTTATATTTTGACATGTTTTTGATTATTTTTGGTTTAACATTGTTCTCACATATAGAAGCAACAAGAATACTGTAATATCTATATTCATATTTAAAAGAGTGTCCTTGGAGTTTCTTGCCCGTTCTTCTCCATAGAGATCTACGTTTTGGAATGGGCAACTAGCTTCAACTTTCTGACTAACTGACCGACTCTTTGACAATTCAAAAGTGCCTGTAAATGGTTTAATTAAAATAAATGCTTTTGAGTTCTTTTTACTGTTATCACAACCTCTGACTGTCCATTCATTCATAAAGTTACTTCACTTCAACAATCAACCTTTTACATGCTTTTACATGCTGACACGATCAATACAGACACCGATATTTTAAAGATATTCCTCATAATTGACTCCAAACTTAAGTGAAATGATGATCATCGGATCCGAGTCCTCTCGACATGTAAATTGAAATTTTAATTGACAGATCCGATATCGTTCTGTAGATGGGAAGTGTGTCAAAATTATAAAAGCAAATTGTGTCGACGTTGCAGTCGGGAGGGAATCGATCCAGTCTCAATTAAAAAATACCGACTGACTAATGCAACTGGGGATTTATTCCGTGAGTCTATGTGCTTGCGCTGATAGATTCTTGAAAGGAATCCGTTTGTTGGGTTTGAAAGGATTTTAAACGAGGATTGAGAACTATTAAGGGTGAACTATCACATTCAGGTGTTTGAAATGTTTCTTTTTAGGAACAGCTCTAAATTAATGTTATTTGAGATGAAATACTTTTTTGTTGAACCTTTTTTATTGTGAATAGAACCTTGCGGTAATTTATTAACAAGAAGTACTTCATAAACAAAGCACACTCGTTAAGTTTCCTACACGAGTTCAGTAAGTTTTGTTAAGATTCCTAAAGTTTTGTGCTAATTAACGAGCAACTAGGTATATTAGGAAACCTAATTTGTGACCCAACATCAGATAATATACACATATTTTTTTTGTATTCTACTGTGTGTACATAAACATTTTAGTATTTTCTGAGCCACCTACACAAAATACTAAAATTTCATATTTGATACCGTAGCACATTATTCGAAATCTAGTGAAAATTTTCATTTTTGCTCAACTTATTTTTATCCTTACATATTATAAAACAAATTCCTCCACCGCCTCTGTCTGTGTGTTCACGATAAACTCAAAACTACTGCACCGATTTTCATGCTGTTTTCACCAATGGATAGAGTGGTTCTCAAGAAAGGTTTTAGTATATAATAACCGACATCCCCGCGGGCGAAGCAGCG
The DNA here is from genome assembly GCA_948473465.1 of Lithophane ornitopus. Lineage (NCBI taxonomy): Eukaryota > Metazoa > Arthropoda > Insecta > Lepidoptera > Noctuidae > Lithophane > Lithophane ornitopus. The sequence continues at coordinate 14,977,459 of OX419625.1, forward strand.
GGCATGAGCTAGTTCAAAATTAACTTCATAATCTGGAACATTTATGATATTGATTTAGGCACTATAAAATTGTCCAAAATACAGTCTTTATTTCATAAAGTTAGTTCCAATATTTTGGAAGTTATTGAGGTTTTTGTACCGACCCACTTTCTTTGTGGCCCAGTGTAGTTAAATCCCTCAACCGTTACTAGAACGTTAATTTAACCCTCAATGTCACCTATAAATTAAAATAGAAAAATCTAAGTAAACATCCTACATCCCACTCCCAGTCTCCAAATATGCCACATCAACACTTCATTTACAACCCCATCTCATCCAAAACATACATAAAGGAGCGCCACACTACAGCCACAAAAGCGCCAATTACTCAGTAAAATCGCCAGTCTTACTGCAAATAAATGGCGGCAAACCTTTCAGAATCGCTAGAACTTCACACACTCGCCAATCGCATCGGCACTCATCCGTCAGCGCTAATTCGAGTCTTCTATCTCGATCAAACTAATCGCATCGATAAATACTGTGCCAGTATCGATTCGCGAATCGAGTGATTTAATCGAGAATTACACCGGTCATGTTAATTGGTGCTGGCTATTCGTTTGAATGTAATTTACGCGTGTTTCAGCTCGTGTTGGCTAATGACGTGGCACTAATTAGGGATAAAATGAGTTAGGTCGAATGCGTATCGATTTGAGGTGCGAGAATTTTCGTTATCGTCAGTTCTAATTTTATAACTGCTTGCCTTAACGAGAGGGATTTTCCATAAAGGAACTGATTTTCTTCAGTGGCTTTATTTTGTGAATGGCATGGTGGACGTTACGAGTGGTGGTGGATTCATTACCCGACAAAATGTGTCTTTTTGTAAATGTTGGAGACCTGTAACTACTGTAAAAGGCTTAAAATGCTCTAAAATCTCCAACACACTGAGCAAGCATGGTTTACACTCACACATTCATTCTTTATCTGAAGGTATGTGAATACTTTGCCATGCAGTGGGAATAATCTTGGCTTAAAAGTCATCCGAGATCACCAGAACACATTGGGAAAGCGTGGCAATCAACTCTCGTTCCTTTTCTGTCTTTTTAACCGACTTCTTCAAAAAGGAGGAGGTTCTCAATTCGTCTGTATGATACTCGATTTCTCCGCCAATTATGAATCGATTTTGATGATTCTTTTTTTGTATGCTTCCGAGGTGGTCCCATATAAATTTTATTAACTTTGCTTGTGTAGTTTTTGAGTTAGCGTCAATATTACGTATTTTTCCCACTTAGTTTATCTAGACGATGTTTTCATTTACTCCTTCACTGTTATTTACATCAGCTAGTGAATTAGAATTTGTGTGGGGTAGGTACCACAACTAAAAAGTGAAAAATAAAAGTTTTTTACAAAAAAAAAACCGTCTTCCAAAAAAAAACACTCAAAACTGAAAAATAACTTTTATTTCGGAAGTCGGTGGCAAAACACGAAAATATTATAAACATAATAATTTATTTGTCCACTTTGTCTTCCAGTGGGACTTTCCCAATAGGTATGACTCTAGAATCTAGATTCATCTATCTTGCTACTGTAAATGTCGCGCTTTCTAGTGAGTTGTTAGGCAATTAAGTTTAAGTCTATTTAAGTACTTTATGTGTTTCTTAGCCGCACTTGCTGCCGTGTGGTTAAGAATTTAGTTCCGTAACTGTTCCCACGGGTGACGTAATAGGAAGTCAGGGACGTATTTATAATTATAAAATATCCGCGTCTGAAACTTTTTAATTGTATTTATACCCACATAATGGTTATGGTGACCGCCTCGTTGGTGTCGTGGTTGCAAGTGCGATTGCTGAGCGTGGATTCCTGAGTTCGATTCCCAGGTCGGGAAAAGTGTTGGTTTTTCCATTAGGAATTTCTCAGTACCACAGCCCGGTGTTTGGAAGTTGGTGATGCTACCCCCTCGTGCCTCGGAAAGCACGTTAAAGCTGGTCTCATCGTACTATGAGAGTAAAGGAACAGAGGGTGCATATATTATGCACTATAATATCTCCTGCACACCTGGGTAATCTCCGTTGAGATTGCCCACCGTGACCGAAATCTTTCGGGTGGATATTATTAACATAGGAAGTCAGAGACGTATTTAACCAAGAAAGTAATTATCTACATAGTTCAACCAAACGTCAAAACCGACTTTGACAATAACACAGTATCAACACTACAACATTACACAGTATGCAAAATAGTTTAGCCTGACAAAACAAAATAGTTTTTTGCGAGTGTGCACGCCATAATTGTATTCTAAGAGCAATAGTTAGTCTCAAGACATTTGACCGAGGTCTGCGCGCGACCTTAGTCGTGATATTTTGAACCAAACAAAAATAGATACCTACTTCTAACGAAGCAAATGTATCACAGTTTCATTTTTCATACTTTTATTACAATTCTACCAAAAAGTTTTAATTTTTTTTACCCTTGCAACATTTAACAAACTCAATAAATAAATAAACACCCAACTACAGCCGGTCTGTAAATTCATTCATACTATAAAAGTGATACGGCCCAAGATTTACGACGCACATTCTTTACAAAGCCGTTTAGGTCACAAACTTAGCGAAACTCCTTTTTTTTCAACCGCGAAAAATTCCCGAATGGCGCGAGTTCTTAATAAATCATCGTAACCGACGCCATCTTTGAATTTCTATAAAAAAGTTTCCGCCTCAGAAATGTAAAATTGCTCAAGTTTTTTTATAAGTACAACAACTTAACCGTTATGTATTACAGATGTAAGTATTTTAAGTTTAACTTTTGGTTTTATTAGCGGTAATAATCGCGTGCGTTTTAAAAATTTGGCAAACTTTATATAGGTTAACAGAATTCTTAATTTATTTTGGCGTTGCTTTAATATAATTGTTAACCTAATACTGTATTTCAAGTTTTTAACGAGTACTTTTTATTGAAGTAATAAAGTATATTTTTCATAAAAAACTTACTGGTATTCAGGCACTTGCAGGTGTACATAAAAAACAATAATGTCTTTATTTACCAATCTACCTTGAAAAGAATATCTAGCTGAAAATTCGCATTTCTGAAGAATAAAAGTGTCTCGACTTCTTTAGCAACCCATATTTGCAAAATAAATATCTTATCTTATCTTATCTGAATCTGTCGTTCATTCTTCAACTCAATTCGACCAGCATAATAATTGTGTAATACAACAAAGTCTATTGTTTCATACTATTGTTTAAACAGTTCGTAATTTTTTGAATTATCAAAATGATAGGGATTGACGGTTTGAGTGTGTTGCACAATTAGGGTGCAGGTTGGCCAAGGAACACTTTGCTTCATCATCAGCACATAGCAGTCCACTGCTGGACATATACCTCTACAATTGCGCCATTCAGCTCGATTCTCTGCAACCCACATCCGGTTGCTACCAGCCACCCTGCGAAGATCGTCGCTCCACCTAGCCTGAGGGCATCCTACCTTACGTGTGCCGATTCGCGGTCTCTACTCAAGAACATGTCTACCCCAACGGTCATCGATTCTACGGCTAATATGGCCGGCCCATTGGCACTTCCGCTTGCTTATTCTGTGAGCTATGTCAACAACTTTGGTTGTCTGCCGGATTACCTCATTCCGGATTCTATCTCTCAGAGATACTCCAAGCATAGCTCGCACACTTTGCTTAGCAGGTTTTCATTTATTTTACACACGAAAAGCAACGCCCAGTTCCTTCCTCTAACCTAATAACGGAATCAATAAAATACTTCCCTTCGTCCCGGGCCACCATTTCAAAAATATACAGTATGGCCCATAAAGTAATTATTCATACCCGGTATGACGTTAATACAAGAAATGGCAGTAGGCACACTTTACACAACATTTATAGGTAATCATAATATATAATGTGTCAGTAAAAGCATCTAAGCTTTGTTTCAGGGATAAACAGAAGTATTTACCTACTACTAATGTCCAATCCATATTGAAAGATCAATTAATTTAATTTACCATTTATGTACACACATAATAAAAATACAAGGAAAAAGAACAGAAAAAAACGTCCCAAGGTGATGATGTGATCATTTGTTGTTTATAAAACAAAAAGTATTTTATACACGAAATATTAGTCTAATGTTTGAAATCTGTAACAGCGAGATTATCGAAGGCTTCGATTAATATTTAGTTATAGAAATTCAGACACAATGTAAAAATTGTTATTGAATAAATGAATTGAATTGATTATGAATATAATAGAAGTATCAAACATTGGTGAAAAGCTTGTTTGTTCTTTTGATTGATTAGAGTGCCCTGGACCTTCTTGTTTGGACAGGGTAGTAAATTCTCATAGTCCCACAAACGTATAGGAATATTGTTAAGTAAATACATTTTTACACACTTGGCTGCAATCCACGCTCCATTTCTGTGTCAATGGTTCGCCACGCAATGTTGAACCTTCTGCCCATTAATCCTACGCAGTTATTAATTCCCAAATAAAAACTATTAAGTATCGTGACGATGGCCGTTATTGGATGTTTCTCATGCCCAACTTTATTGCACTCGTAAAAGTCGTAACATTTATTTACGACAATACTTTACCGCTGTGTGTTCGTGGTACGGGGGCATAACTCTCCACTTCGGAATAATCAGTGTAGTTTTTAGTTTCGATTGGTTGTTCAAGCAGTTTTCAATTTAATAATTCATTAGGTAGGTGTTGGTTTTTGACCTTGATTTCTGCTTGCTGAACTTTTGGTAGCATTTTTATTTTTTGTGTAAAGGTTATAATGGTGAGGAAAAGGTAAATCAAATCAAATCAAACGTTTATTTGCTAGAATTACATTGTTTTGATACAGGTGAGATCTTATATCCTAAGTGTAATTGTATTCTGCCTGCAAGCAGGCGTGCAGATACGTATGATAGCCAGGCTTATAGTGTGCTGGCTGGGAGTGGTTGCCGCCGTCTACAGACGCCTGTAAAGATAACATCACGTTTCACGTACGGGTGATGCGAAGATTTTCCTTTCCGGATTTTTATCAGGTACAAAATGTAATTTGCAAAACATTTTCTACTGGAACAAATATCTGTAGGCGATACAAATATTTATTACATGCGAGCATAGAAGCCAAGAATTCAATCGTTCAGGCTTGCATCGAAAAAGTATCAAGACGAAAATCTACCCGAAAAACCTATGAATAAAAAAACCGGCCAAGTGCGAGTCGGACTCGCGCACGAAGGGTTCCGTACCATTATCTATAAAAACGGCAAAAAAATCACGTTTGTTGTATGGGAGCCCCCTCAAATATTTATTTTATTCTATTTTTTAGTAGGTATTTTTTGTTATAGCGGCAACAGGAATACATCATCTGTAAAAATTTCAACTGTCTAATTGTCACGGTTCATGAGGTACAGCCTGGTGACGGACGGACAGACAGACAGCGGAGTCTTGGTAATAGGGTCCCGTGTTACGGGTACGGAAACCTAAAAAGACCGAACTACCATTAAACCAGCAAACAACAAACAAAACAATCTGACACCTCAATCACTTCATTCCATACACACAGTGATTTAATTGTACTGCCTCATATTGACTCGATCCGGTATAATTCGAGCCCAATATGTCGACAAACGCAGCGCCGCCATGACAGATCATTTTGCAGCCATTACTCCGGATAATTTAATGCTCTTGAAAGATTTATTGGTATGGGACACTGGGTAATGGGCTAATCGGTTTGGTGATACTCATGATAATAGAATATGGCAAAGAAGTTCAGAAGAGAAGAGTGACAATATTTACATACCTAGGACCCCTCGGTGGCTTGGAAAGCACGTTAAGCCGTTGGTCCCAGCTGTTATTCGTGGATCTTTAACAGTCGTTACGGGTCGTCAGAAGCCCGAAAGTCTGACAACCAGTCTTACCAAGGGGTATCGTATTACCCAGTTGCTGGGTTGTGGAGGTTAGATAGGCAGTCGCTCCATGTAAAATACTGGTATTCCGCTGCATTCGGTTAGACTGGAAGTCGACCACAACATAGTTGAAAAAAGGCTATATAAGGTACTAGGATGACAGTGCAGTGGAGTGGTTGAAATTGGAATATTGGAAGAACGTTACGCGAAAGGACAAAGAGAGAGTATTACATAGTCTGCAAAAGATGGCTAATACTTGTTTCAAATTGACCAACGGTTAATTAACACTTTGATGATCCAAATCAGAAAGAGTGAAAAAGTTTTGACAAAAAGGCAAATCAAATAACAAAATAATATGAATGTTACCATTATATCAAGTAGAAAAAACCGGCCAAGTGCGAGTCGGACTCGCGCACAAAGGGTTACGTACCATTATCTATAAAAACGGCAAAAAAATCACGTTTGTTGTATGGGAGCCCCCTTACATATTTATTTTATTCTGTTTTATTAGTATTTGTTGTTATAGCGGCAACAGAAATACATCATCTGTGAAAATTTCAACTGTCTAATTATCACGGTTCATGAGATACAGCTTGGTGACAGACAGACATACAGCGGAGTCTTAGTAATAGGGTCCCGTTTTACCCTTAGGGTACGGAACCTTAAAAAGAAGTATGGTTTAAAACAAATCATTCTAATCACACACAGGTTAAAATGATTGGTTTTGATAAATTTAATATTTGCATAGACTTAGAAACTATACCGTTACAAAAGGTAGACCCGATAAGATAATACTCCAACTGATTCATGATTTATAACCACAGCTTATGTTTTCGACACCGGAATGAGAATCTACCTAGAGAAGTTCTTGTGCATTGACAGTTGAAGATTTATAGGATGGAATAGTGGTATGGTATTGGTGGGGACGTAGTTCGATATTTGAATTTAAAATTACTCTAAAGGTAGGAAGGGAGGGATACAAGTATAGAATTAAATCTTTTTGGAGTCTTCATTGTTCATTAATTACACTCTAATGTTTTGAATAACACCAAGGTCAACTGTTAGGCTAAATACATGCAGAAGGAATAATCCTACGCCTCACATTAAAATCCGATCTATGTAAATGTGCTGTTAAGTGTTAGATAATTATGTCGTATGTTACTTTGACCCATTGTGATAAAATTCACACTCATTTTGAGAGGTGCTCATTTTGAGAAGTCAGAATTCACAAAATGTGCACTTGACGCAGAATGTGCAATTCACAAAATGTGCAATAAGCAAACCGTGCAATTTTTTAAATTGCACGGTTTGCTTATTGCACATTTTATGAAGTGCACATTTTGTGAATTGGACATTCTGCGTCAAGTGCACATTTTGCGAAGTACCTACACCTTGTGCGTCAATCCCAATTGAAAGTTCTTAGTTAGATACCTACATCCACAGGACATTATTTTTTTTTGTTCCGGTATATTTAGGATTGTCGTAGATTTTGTTTATGAATCTCAGATTACTGTTCTTACAATTATTGCAAAATAACATCATCATGAAGAAATCAAAATAATTGGTTAAAACCTGGCCTATTAATCTGTCTATACTTTTTTTCTTTTAAATACATTTTATTTATTAAACACAATGTAAAACAACTACTTAGTGACTTAAAATAGGTACCTACATAATAATACAAATACGTACAAGTATACAACATGATTCGTTATGCTAAACCCGAAAAGGCGTCATTGTACTCATCATTTTGAACAACTTTTTCTATTGGACCAAGATTGAAATCGCGAAAAAAAAATCTGCTGTTCCATACATTTTGTCGATTTAAGTGAACACAAATGTAGGAAACAGCTGACTTTTTTCCGCGATTTCAATGTTGGTCCCATAGAAAAAGTTGTTCAAAATGATGAGTACAATGACCCCTTTTCGGGATTAGCATAAAGAAAATATAATGTTGTATACCTACTTGAAAATCATCAGGCTTTATTATCTCATACATCACCCCCAAAAACTCCTAGGTTATTCCACATACACCCCCACCACACAGCATACAACACAACTCACTGAAGCTAAAACAACGCAGGCTTTGGTCTCATTAGTACTTGCAAAGTTCAAAGTTTAAGCCGGATAATATGGTGGATACAATTAGGAAAGTAATTAAATGCGGGAATGTTTACCCCTTTTCAGGGGTTTTTTGAACGTGATTAACCTGGAAGAAATGATAATACAAGGTAGGATTTTTCTTTTTCGTGTGGTAAGTGACTTGGCTTCATATACCGAGAAATATCTCTTAGGCATGCCGGTTTCCTGCCAGGGTTGCGGGAAAGTCCGAAAAGGATTCCGGGACCTTGGCAACAGGCAACTGAAGGAACATTGGTGGGTGGCAGTAAAAGTCTGACACGTCGTTCCGCTCCACCCAGAGCGGGAAAAGTCATTTGATGATTTTCCCACCATCAAAAGAAGGGCATGCCGGTTTCCTCCCGATGTTTTCTTTTGAAGCAAGTGATAATTATACAATACGCACATGAATCCGAAAAGTCAGAGGTGCGAGGCTTGGGGTCGAACCCGAGACCTATGAATTAGTAGTCCGACGGTCACATCAATGAGTGTCGTTTGAGAAAAGGAATGAAATAATTATATTTGGGAAACCCTTATGGCTCACGTTTACCCGTGATACGTGATAGTCACCTGTAAGTAATGTTCCAGTTATGTGTAAGTTAGCTTACATATAAACAAACTTAGGATAATTCCCGTGTGTAAGAAAATAAGACTGATCTCATTAAGTAGTTTGTGAACACGTGAATTAGACAAAAACACAAACATACTGTATTTAAAAAGTTCATGAGTCAATCAGGGATTCTACGGTACAGTTCAGCGTTTTCTAAACAATGGCTTAACGCTCTTTCGAGCCTACTGTACGTCTTTTAACACGAGCAGCCTGTGGGCTAGATATACACAAAGATTGTACAGCGCTCTCCGCGTTCAGTTCAATAACGCGTTTAGGATGCTGGTGGGGCTGCCCCGCTTCTGTAGTGCGTCAGGGATGTTCGCGGATGCGCATGTAGATTGTTTCTACGCAACCATGTGCAAAAGGTGCGCTTCCATGGTGTGCAGGGTGTGGAGCAGCTGCAACAGTATCCTAAGCATGATTTCGAGTCGCCTAGACTGTGTTTTCGTGGGTCACTGATGTGCCATCTCACATGGGTTGCCACAACGGTGATCCTATTTGTTAGTTTTTGTTTTGTTTTATGAATTGTGAGTTCTTACTAACATAGTTGTAAGTCTTAGTAACCACTTTTGAGTCATGATACTTGAATAAAGAAAATTCTATTCTATTCCATTAGAACTGGTTTTCAGCTGGAATTATATTGTTACACACAGATCAATTAGGGATGAAATAATGACAGCATTAATGTGTTTACTTACTACTTATACCTGCTTTCTATCAGTCAATATTTCTAGCCTTATCCCAATTATGTTAGAATCGGCTTTCAGTCTAACCGGATTCAAGCTGCCTATTTGACCTCTATAACCCAGTTACTGGGAACGATACCCCCTGGCTGCTTAGTACCTTTATTTTTTTAATCTTTCTTTTATATTTATAATAGTTTAAAGTATCAAATTAAACAAATTATAAGTTAGACAAAAACAAGGCAGCAGAAGTTTCTTACTTACTCAAAAAAATCAATTATGGCTGACTTTTAGGTGAAACACTTGCAAACTAGGGGGAAATTATTTAATATGTGTGAGCATGTAAGATACAATGAGGTTACTAAATTGGAAAATTGGAATTTAAAAGTGTCCGTGGATTTTCTTGTCCATTCTTCTCCATAGGTACCTACTAAGCTTTGGAATGGGCAACTAGCTTCATATTTCTGACTGACCGACTCCTTGACAATTCAAAAGTGCCTGTAAACGGTTTAATTGAAATAAATGGTTTGAGTTTGAATGCTTAGCGTAATTGAAATTTGATTTGTGATTGAAATTTTAAATACTGCTCATACAGCATTTAACTAAACAATAATTCCATTTATTACCTGTTTCTCTTGCCTGAAAACTTTTTCTATATTAGATAAAGTTTCCATAGAGGAGCACCTAGCTAAGTAATAACAGCCGCACGGGTCGATTCATGAGGTTAAGCTACGTTTGCCGGGGTTGGTCTGTGGATGGGTGACCATCTTAACATACCGAGACTCCTCTGTGCCTTGGAAAAAGCACATTAACCCGTTGGTCCTGGCTATCATTCGTGGATCTTTCCGCCCGCAAGATCAAGCCCGAAAGTCTGATAACCAGTCGTACCAAGAGGTATCATATTACCCAGTTACTGGGTCGTGGAGGACAGATAGGCAGTCACTCCTTGTAAAATACTGGTATTCTTTTAAGATAAAGTTTCTCAACTATGTTGGGTTCGGCTTCCAGTCTAACCGGATGCAGCTGAATACCAGTATTTTCCAGAATACCAGGATTGTCTATTGACCTCCATCTCGCTTAGTGCAAAGCGATGGATGGAAGAAAAGTGACAAACATCCATAAATTACACCAATAACAATCCTCAAGCATAATTATTCTTTATAGGACATGTAAAAATATAATATTATATTATAGAACGAACGATTCCCCATTTCCCTAATCCCAGACTCGCTATAAAATTCCATTCTGGTTAACCTATCATGATAATGTACCGGATTTAGTACTGCCTCGGTGACAAACTTTACCTAACTTCTGAATAAAAAAATATCAGAAATCTCAGTGCAGCCTTAAAGAACCAAACTAAACTTGATCACGTACAAAAACTTCGCAGTATCAAGACCATTATTAAATTTTTATGTAACGACACGGATCCACCGCAACTCCCGTTGTACACTGCGCTCTCATAAAGAGTTAATATTTCAACGGCGCACACAGAGCCAGCAGTAGTCACGGTCCAAGTTTTAATTTGCTTAAAGTTGTTACAAGTTGGAACGGGTCCCTCGTTGGGCGCCAAATTAGGTACAGTCGCCGAGTAAAGTATAAAAGTAACGGTCACGTTATTCTACTGATAGTTTAATTCGTTTCGTTTGCGAAGACTTTTTTCTTGTGTTCTATTCTGCATTTCGATTCTAATTTAAGTTTTGCAAAAAAGCATGCTTGAAAATGTTGTCTTTCTTTTAAATTTCATGGTCTTGTGTAGATCGAATTATGCAAGTAATTACCCTTTCAAACTTTGCACCTAATTACACTACAACAATAAATATAGCTCACTACACACGTACAAATGTCCATTCTGTGTTAATCACAAAGGCCAACACATATTTTATTTAATTCAAAAGCACTCAACGGGAACCGAATCAGTTTCAGCGCTGCAATGCATCAGGGAGCTCTTTAAAGCGCTGAATCGCGCATTATCGATGAGTTACGATGACCATTCACCATCAGGTGGCTTTTATGGGCCCATTCAATAATAAAAAATGCTAGTCCCATGGACGTACTAATATTATAAAGAGGCAAGTTTTATTTGTTTTTCATCCCCCAAAAGGGGTGAAGGGGATGATTTAAGGTTTGTTTGTGTTGTAAACAAAGGATGGAGGATTGATATCAGCGTTTTATTTGCTTGGATAGAGTTAATAAGTTGATAGCATAATAAAATACAATAGACGTAGATATATTTAGTAACCTATTCCGCTTGACTATTCTTCAAGAATCCTAAAAAACCCTGTAAGAAATCGACACGTATTTCACCTCTCAACGAGGCATCCTCAGGATGACGATTGACCAATTGCAAACCAGAACGCGACGTGTACCACACCGAGCGCTGGACGCAAAGTGAATCAAATCGCCCGTCACCCCCACTTATATAAGATTGCTGCTCGGCGCTCATTGGCTAGAATCGTTATCAGTGCGATAAGCGCGATAAGGGGCGAACAATCGCAACAAAGGCGAACTTGGCATACTGGTATTTAATTCGTTCAACAGTGTAACGTTCGCTGTATTATTTTTAATTATTTCTAAACTCTCTAATACTGACTGAATCAATTAACTATCTTGATAGCATAATGTTCACAGTAATCTAATTTATGTAAGGAGAGCATTCCTAGTCAGTATTTTAATACAAATATAAATTCCTTAAAGTACCTACCATATACTACATCAAATCAAATGTCTTAAAAGTACTATTGAATAAATCTCGTATAAAAAAATCACTCCTAAATCAGTCCCTAGTTAATTGATTCAGGCGTGACTTTGCGGAAATCCATTATAAAATACAATAGACGTATATATATTTAGTAACGTATTTCGCTTAACTATTCCTCAAGAGTCATAAAAAACACTGTAAGAAATCGAAACGTGTTTCACCTCTCAACGAGACATCCTCAGGATGAAGATTGACCAGTCGCGAACCCGAACACGACGTTTTGCCACGTCACTAGGATGCCTCGTTGAGAGGTGAAACACGTGTCGATTTCTTACAGGGTTTTTTATGACTCTTGAGGAATAGTTAAGTGGAATAGGTTACTAAATATATCTACGTCTATTGTATTCCCTAGCAACCTATTATTTAATCAAGTAACAATATTTACCAATAAATTCTTCATCAAACAATACAAATAAACATCTCCTTAACCTCTACTCGAATCAATTTACCCACCTGAACCACAATAATAATGATTTCCTTGAAAACCTTTACGTGTTCCCCTCGGGCTGCCGCACGTGAAAATTCATTTAAATCTATTAGCACTTTTCAATTTTTTAAACGTTTCTCCGAATTGACAAGTAAACACATATTGTTGTGTTGTAGAGAGCTTTTGTAATTTTTGACAGGATATCTATAAAATCAGACTGAGATTTCGTGTTTGCCTTGAAAAAGATATTTTTAAATCTTTATTTTTTATTTATTTTTCCTTTTTTTAGGGTTTAAAGTTGTAAAACATTGTTTTTTTAAATATAAATTATGATAGGTAGAATTAGGTCATTATTTAACTAGTTCTACAATATTAAGTTAATTTATGTTGTGTGTCCCTAATCCCGTGCCTGCTGGTTAGCATCGGGTATGACCGTCTAGTTAAAGACCAGCTTTTCGTCAAAGTAGTAAAAAGATACACATACCGTATTTTGACCTCTTTTGACTGCCAATCGCTGTGTTTGTCGAAACTGATGAGTATTGCCGCGATTTCCTGAAACAAATAAAAAACTTCCATTAGTACGTTTGATCGAATTATTAAAGGAATTACCACTAAAACTAACACTCACTAAAAGAAATGAGTAAAAGAATATCTACAGGTCAGATATTACTTAACACGACAATATTTGAGCATAATCCCAGCAAAATGCGAGACAGTTCTAAAAACAAGTATAAAATCTCACCCGAAAGCATTTCTCCCTTTTTATTATCAACACAAGTCGTAACCTAGTTAACGAATGCACAATCAGCTTGAAAGTTAACATAAATTTAACACTCGTAGAATGTTAAAACCTTAGTGCCTTTATTTATTCCCAATCACAGAACTTGATCAGCACACATACATATTAACAACACACATAAAAACAGGGCATCGAGTACGAACTGTCACCGCCGCCATTTTGAATTCGTTCACCATTTTGAATCGGTAATCAAACTAAAGATTCGGAACATGTTATCCTAATAAATAAATCAAATACTTTCGCGACAAGATTGGAATAATAAGCTTTTGAATATAATCATAAAGTTGACTTCACTCCCTGAAGGCGTAAACTGAACGGATGGGAAGAATTAAATTACTTAGCTCGTATACCGCGACTTGGTTCGGTTTTGCAGAAATAAAATATGAACGGTGTGTTCTTTTTTCAAAAGGCTGATTTTATCGAGTCAGTTACGGATTTGTTTTTTTAAGTCGGTTGATTTATAGTAAATGCTCCGTGTTCTGTGTTTTTCAAATAATTTGACAAAACCTAAATGCTGTACCTAATTCAAAATACTATTAGTAATCTGACAGACTTGAATGATATTATATTGATATTCAACTTGAATGATGGCATTCATCAATGATATAATAACGATTATTTGGACTCATTAAAATATAGCCTAATAATATTTCTAGGATAGAAATAATGTAGGTGAGTAGGCTTGAATGTGTGTTAAAAATGTATTCTTTTTACCTATGTCTGTCTTAGATGAATAAAGTATCGTTAAGATAAACTAAAACATTTTTAAACTACCTGGAACGTGACAAAGATTGAACGCAATCACCGGAACGTTCACGAATAAAGGACCCAGCAGATAAGCGCAACGCGACGGGTTGACGCGATTCTGTTAGAACAATTTTCATGAAGTTTTCATAGGAATTGGTCTACGTCGTGTCGCGCTGTCGCGTCGCGCCTGTTTGCTGGAGCCTTAAAGCCAAAAAGCATCGGACAAGTCGTTCATATTTAAAAAGAAATTTACAATTTTCCTCAACTGTACGCTAAACAGCTTCCTTTACTCAACAAACTCAAAATTAATCTTATTCCTTTGTGAATTAATTTTGAAAGAAACACAAAACATTTTTCCTTATTTGACGAGCCCTTTTCATCCACCATTATTAAATTTAGCAAATTACTAAAGCTTTACAACGATATTCAGTGAAAAACCTGTTTCTGTACTATTTTCACATGTAGTTATGAGAAGTAAATACGTGACTAATGATGATAATAATATAAAGGTAACGGTGCTGTTTACCTTAAACACGACTTTGGGATTTCCAAAAACCGTCTGTCCCCATTTCATTTTCTGTTTACCCCAACTCTCTATGGGGGAACAAAATATATTCGGAGTAGGTCAGGGTTCCGCTTGGCCTTTGAATACCATTCATTGCGAATAAACATTTTTTTTTTTGTGGAGTTAGACATTTTCTTATCATTTTCAGGATTTTTATGGTCTATATAAGACGACAAAGGTATTATATCCGCTGTGAAATGTATGTAATAAGTTATTACCAGTGATCGGAATAGGTAGAGCTAATCTACCTAAAGTTCGAAAAAGAACAGAGACAAAGTGGAGACGCCTTACGCCAAAATATTTTTTCGGGACTAAATATTTTGGCGTAAGGCGTCTCCACTTTGTCTCTGTTCTTTTGTGGGTTTCAGAACATTACTTAAGTACAACCAATATTAATAAAGTAAAACAATTATCGAATTTATTTCCTGATTCTGTAGAAAGAAAATAAAAAAAGATACAGTACTGTTTTGCAACTGAAGTCGAGGTGTTGGTTTGAATTTTAGTTCACGACATCCACACCTTTAACATTTATACTAAATGTACTTAAGTGATGTCCCGAAATCCCGACATTAGTCACGAAAAACTATTTTAGTCGTAAGGAAGTCTCCACTTTTTTTGTCTCTGTTCTTTGAACTTTAGGTACATTAGCTCTACCTATTCCGATCACTGGTACAAGTATCTGAAATTTCCCAGTAGCAGCCCGGAGTCTGGATTTGTGACCGGTTGATGGCAGACTCGTCTCCACCTATGGGACATGGGACCTGCAAAATGTGGATGTACTAATGCCTCTGCCCTAATGCCCCCTGCCCAATCCTTCGGGAAAACAAGCCGTGATGTTATGTGTACAGGACTACAGGATTTTTAGCGGGTTTTTTCAAGAAAACAAGTAGATCCATTCCTTTAAAATAAACTTGTTTAGTAACCCCAATCCATTTTACTATAGATCGGCCAAACCCCATACTTTGCACTCCAATTGCCAACGTAAACACCACACATTTGCAACCATGCCAATCAACCTCAAACCGCGCCATTTCCCCCTTAAAATACGAATGCATTACCCCCCAAGCACCCCATTACCCCTTTATTTAACGACGGAACCCAAAAATAAGAACATGCACTAAATATATAAACACATGGACCTTACGGATAGATTTATAGCATTTAATATAATTCGTGCACGCTATGGCATACATAAGTAGCTGAATTAGTTAGGGAAGTACCTGTTTCCAGCGTATAAAGGAAATATCTATCGTTGTCCGTTTTTGGGTACAATTGGGGGACTTGGTGTAGTTGATTTTCATTGTAGTTTTCTTTACTGGGTTTTTGTGTTTGTATTGCAAGTTTGTTGTTGTGTCGGGGTATGTAAAATGGTTATTTGTAAAGAGGTGTTTGATACTAAAAGTGACCCCTAACCTCTGAGTAAAGTGTTGTGCTATTTGTTTCTTTTTTATACTAGAATTATTTATCATGAGTGTCATACCGATGCCAGGGATGCGGGAAAGTGCCAGGGTTGCGGGAAAGTTGCCAGGGTTGCGGGAAAGTCCGAAAGGGATACCGGGACCTTGGCAAGAGGCAACTGAAGGAACACGGGTGGGTTTTAGTCAGTAAAAGTCTGACACACCCTTCCGCTCCGCCCAGAGCGGGAGAAGTCATTTGATGATTACTCAAACGCAAAAAAATAAAAATGGGTGTCATACCGAATTTCGACAATTAATTATGACGACACGGTCCCAATTTCGTAACACAATAGTTCGACTACTCACTGCTTCGACAGAACTTAATTACTATCTGATATGCTCAATTGCTCAGCAAAAACTTAAACTCAAACCGGACATATTTTATGACTCAAACGTAGTATTCGGAAAAAAGAAATCTAGACGTTATATTGTTACCATTAATGTAAAATTTTTACCTACTAAAAGTTCACGACAACAATCAAATATTTCATGTATGAGGTAAATGATACAAAGAAATTAGTGCTTGTAAAAGGGACCCAGAAAAAAACAATCAAAGCTGAAAACATGCAACAAGATGGATTCAATTTGGCCGTCAAGTATATCAAATTTCCGCAACTCCCACAAAAATATATAATTTGAAGGCTAATTTGTGCCATAAGGTTAATTTATAGTTCACTAGTTACACACTTTTTAAGACACAACATGCAAGAAGGCCATAATGAGGAGCTCGTGGCTAAAGTAATAACAGCCGCTCGGGTCGATTCATCTTCATACCGGGGGACCTTCAGCCGGGGTTGGTCCGTGGATGGGTGACCATTTTCACATATCGAGACTCCTCCGTGCCTTGGAAAGCACGTTAAGCCGTTGGTTCCAGCTGTCATTTGTGGATCTATGACAGTCGTTACGAGTCCTCAGAAGCCCGAAAGTCTGACAACCAGTCTAACCAAAGGGTAGCGTATTACCCAGTTGCTGGGTTGTGGAGGTCAGATAGGCAGTCGCTCCATGTAAAATACTGGTATTCAGCTTCATCCGGTTAGACTGGAAGCCGAACATAGTTGGGAAAAGGCTAGGCAGATTGATGCAAGAAGGCCATAAAATGTTGATCAATGTTTTGGCAACTTCATTCAGGCATTCCTTGCCACACTAGGAAAACAATTTAAAAGGTTGCTAAGTAATACTTGTATCGTATTTTTATATGAGCATGAGGTTTTGGGTTCGATTCCTGGTCGGGCAAAGTGTTATTTATTTATTTATTTATTTATAAAAGGTACACCAACAGCTTCTGTGTATAATATATCTTACGTACTATAGTTAACAATAGCCTCGGACTTACACAGTCGCCAATTACAGGATAACCAGCAATCTCAGAAATAGGTGATCAAGTTGGTAACACATATTAATAGGTACTAAAACTAAAGAATTAAGAACATTATGGCGAAATATTACTAAAAGTTAATATTAATAACAAAGGAAAATAAAATTACACAACGAACAATAATGCAATTTTGCGACTTAACTAAGCCAAAAAAAAAAAAAAAAAACTGAAATTACAATGAGATCTTAAAGATACAATATACACAATATATAACCATAACTAACACAAATTAACAGATAGCATTTCTCGGGACTTCAGTATTTCATGTATTTTATTGGGTTTTTGCATCTGGAAATTCTCAGGGAGTTTTGATTTGTTTTCGGTTGTTGGCAATAGGCTCTATTAGGTACGTAGGTACAATTAGGTACTTCTTTGGCTAACCCTTCGGGGATTACAGGCGATTTATGATTATATTCAACATAACAATTATCATATGTTATGTTGCATAACAATCATAACAATCAGATAATAATATATGTAGTCCCCAATCATTCTTTTCGTTTACAAACAAAACAACACATTTGTTTAAGGGCGTTCTACTAAAAAATAATAAAAAGAATTTCCTTTTAATAACATCTGCACAGACCCCCATCAAAGAAAATATACGCACAAGTGTTTTATAGAAATGAAAATAATATACCACAACAGGTATCGACATGTAAATACGTAAATGTTTTACCCCAAATATACTTTGTACCCCAATTTGTGGGGAACGACGATAATGTACAAGTTTAAATTACTCACTCATATCATTACGCATACTGCATATTTTATTTTTTTGCACGAATTCGTTCCGTTTCTGATTGAGGCACAATTTCTTTGGTATGGAAAAGTTCTGAAATGATTGTTTTTGGGGTTCCGTTGAACACAATACCGTTTCTATCATTTCAGATTTATTCTAATATATACTTTTTATTTTTATTTCCTTTATTTCAGTTTTGTCCTTATAGATTTTTAAATATTTTTATAAAAACATTTATTATTATTTCATTTCTACAATCCCAAAGCTCGGCAAAGTCTTTTTCTTTTTTCGCGACATAATTATTTGATGTCGCCAATCCATCTTTGTAGCTGGGTCCAATCATTTAAATATACATTCTCTGCATTACTATATTTAACGTTTAACCCACATTTAACCTATTCACCGCCAGGGAAAATAAATTATGCTATTTTAGTATGACAAACGGTCGACATAAAATTAGATGGCATAGAATAAAATGTTTCGTAGATTTTTATTTATTAATTTCTGCGTATGAGTCTTGCGATTAATACAACTTTACATTTTCAAATGTAATAACGAGACTGCGTTGTTGGAGATAACAACAATTATAATAAAAAGTGATAGTCTATGGTTTTCGTTTAGGGTTTAAAGCACGTCTCTTTATGCCCTTTAGGTGCTCAAAGTGGGCCAAATACGTATTATAAACTTTTGAACGAAATATCCGTCCTTATCACCAGAATTGACTTTATCATTTTAACCCAGAAAATTAATAATTGTTGAATTTTTGCGATTAGAAAGAAGCCATTTACCTCTTTCTATAAAATTTCGTTACAGAGAATAATACAGTATGTTATGTAACGAAGGGCGTTCCAGTTAACCTGCAATAGTATAGCGTCTACACATAGTAAAAAAAATATTACCATACAAAAAAAAAAAGTTTTATTTTTATTTTTTTATTGTAAAATATTCACAATAAATATTAAATTGATACGGAAAAGTAACACTCTGTACACGCACACTTGTCAAACTAGTCTTTCTACGTTTAAATGTTTAAATACAAGTGTGTTTCTTTTACGTATCAGCTTATGATGTACAATTTATTCAGACGACCCATTATTTATCTATACTTACCTAAGTGACAAAACATCAACAATTTAGGACCTGAACGTACCGTAAAAAACCTAAAAATGTTCTAATTTTACCTCAAGGTCAACACCATAGGCATTAGCTACAAAATAACTCAAAACGAATCTACATTAACGTTATCAACGGACCCAAAAAAACAATCGTTAACATTAGGGGGGGACATTATGAAAACAAATTTTCGGACGAAAATTTTAATAATAAATGAAAATTAGGGTGCGGTCATTAGAATTCTCGGGGCGAGGGATTCACTCTCTCTCGTCAATAACCAATAAGAGTCGTCGCTTAGTGCTTGAGAGAGCTGATCGCGTTTCAAGACGTCTATTTTTACTATCGTTGCCATATTTTCTCCTACGACTATTTTCTGTAATCTTATACTGTTTGATTTTTATCTAAAATTTTAATAACCTGTTTATATAACTGACATAAAATAATCTATTTATGTCAGTTATATATGAAATATAATTAGGTTGAATTATTTTCTGTGGGCCGCTGCGAAAGTAAAAATGCGTTTTACAGAGGCGTTCTTTTATTTGTGTTGTTGAATAAATAATTAGCAATTTCACTTTATTTTCTTTTTATGATTGATACATAAATAGCTTGCTTGGCATATTATAAACAAATGTTTGTTTTGATGTCTACTGAAAAATACCTAACCCAAAGAAAAACACGTCATAATACAAACCAAACTTAAAATAAACCTAACCCGCTCCCGCTACCGCGTCCCACTTTACCTTCACCCGGCTCTCCGACGCGGATGCCCAAAGAGTTCATTCGGTCTTTTATTGTCATAGCTCTAAAAGCGCCCTGTCAGATGTAACTCTAACGACGTCGTAAAGTGCCGCCGACGTTGACGGTGACGTCGGCCCCGCCCCTTCATAATTAGGGTTAATTGTGTAAACATTTATAGGACAACGCTTTTTGGAAGTTCGATGGGATTCTTTCAAGGATGTTTGTGTTTTTGTTGGATTGTGGTGCCGATTCTGTTGTTCACAAACTAAACTAAATTTAAGTTCAGTCCATCTTTTTCTTTCTATTTCATTAAGAAAAGGACAGAAGATAAATTTTAGTTTAGTCCTGTCAAACTGTCACTACTCCTTATATGTTTAGACGTGATTAAAAACTTGCCTACTAAAATTACGTCAATTTACGTCAGGCGCTCATTAATTTGACAGGACTAAACTAAAATTTATCTTCTGTCCTTTTCATAATGAAATAGAAAGAAAAAGATGCACTAAACTTAAATTTAGTTTAGTTTGTGAACAACAGAATCGGCACCAATAACAAAGTTTGACTTCACCCATAAACAAAAAGGTTTTACACGAAAAGCCTACATGAAAACATTTTCTAACTAATGTTTCTTCCTGACGTAAAATCATACTAATAATAATTTACATGTTATGGCACTTACAGACGAACAATTTTAGAATCTTCAAAACGTTACTCTTCTACTTTCTCTAATTATTTATGTGTTCGTATCGCCTATCATCAAGTTCGATCCACATTATCCAACAAAACTACATCCTAAAAAATATTGACCAATTTTTACAACAACTTATTTTATTCTCACCCCTCCTCAAATCATTGTTTTCACCAGGAAAAAGGGTTAATACACAGTACAAATACATTTACCAATGTAAATATATTGCATCATCACGCTGTCAGGCCAAAGGAATGATCCAATAAAATAAAAGGTGATTTTATGTGGGCAAATAAAATACGGGTAACGATGTAAAGGCAATATAATGATAAAGTATTTTTCATTTTGTTCGCGTATTTTCATTTTTTATATCAATACTAGGTTTCCCCGCGGCTTCGCCCGCATGGATGTCGGAAAACATTCCACGGGAACGTACTACCGGGATATAAAGTATCCTAAATGTGTTAGTTTAAACTACATTTTATAGAGTACAGATTTGATTTTTTAAATGTTTGTTTGGTGCTCTCACGCTAAAACGGCTAAACGGATTTCGGTGAACCGTAGCAATACCGCACCGAACAATGAGGAAACGAAAGCAGTGCGGTATCATTTCGGTATTATACCGAAGCGATACCGTACCGACCTGTGAGGAAAGGGCCTTACTTTAGACCTAATAAAAAACAGCCTCACGTAACAGCCGCACGGGTCTATCCGTCCGGTTAAGCTACGCTTGCTTGGGTTGGTTCGTGGATGGGTGACGATCTTTACATACCGAGACTCCTCCGTGCCTCGGAAAGCACGTTAAGCCGTAGGTCCCGGCTGTCATTCGTGGATCTTTGACAGTCGTTACGGGTCGTCAGAAGCCTGAAAGTCTGACAACCAGTCTTACCAGTATTACCCAGTCACTGGGTTGTAGAGGTCAGATAGGCAGTTGCTCCATGTAAAATGCTGGTATTCAGCTGCATCCGGTTAGACTGGAAGCCGACCCCAACATAGTTGGGAAAAGGCTAGGCAGATATATACCTAATATTTAATTAGTTTCGTCTCTTACACCACCTGCGTAATCTCACATCATGTTTACCATTCACTCAATTTTCACAAACACCCTTCTAATAGCATAAACACTAATATGCCCATCAAATTAAAACAAACAAACAAACAATCACACACACACCCCCTCATGCTTACACACACACACACCCCCTCACGGTTACATACGCACAACTTACACCCCTAATGAAACAAACACTCACATTCTCGAATCCCGTTTAATGGAAAAGGTACCATTTACCCTGTATAAACTAAAGGCAGTTAGCCTCTAAGCCGCCAGATATTAATTACTGCTTGATTATCCTAAGTCTACAGAGTTCCAAACTATTGAAAATGTAATTTGATGCAATTAATTGGTATTTAAGGAGTTCGAGGGTTGTAGCCTTCGAAGATTTCGTTTCTTGTCGCAACAATTTGGCTAAGTCAATTCAGATACCTATTAGTATAATGAGTACCTAATTGATAGTTACTTACAAGGCTTTGGTTTGTGTTCATAATTTTTTTGTATATAGTTTATTGTTTAGCTATCGTCAGTTTGCAAAAAATAGCGAGCAACGTCCATATATTATGTAACAATCAATCTGCCTAGCCTTTTCCCAACTATGTTGGGGTCGGATTCCAGGCTAACCAGATGCAGCTGAATACCAGTATTTTACATGGAGCTACTACCTATCTGACCTCCACCACCCAGTAACTGGGTAATACGATACCCCTTGGTAAGACTGGTTATCAGACTTTCGGGCTTCTGACGACCCGTAACGACTGTCATCACCCACCCATCCACAGACCAACTCCGGCAAGCGTAGCTTAACCTGATGGATTGACCCGTGCGGCTATTATTACTTTAGCACAAGCTCCTCCATCCACCCTCCTAACAATTTTATTATTTAAAAGAGTGTGCGTTGCCCGTTCTTCTCCATAGGAACCAACTACGCTTTGGAATGGGCAACTAGCTGCCTCTTTCCAACTGACCAACCCCTTGACAATTCAAAAGTGCCGTAATTGGTTTAATTGACATAAATGCTTCTTTGAGTTTTTTCCACACACATTACACCGAAAATATCATCAAGATTTGAAAACCAAACAATTGAACAACGCTTCACATTCTAAAATTAACACCATCTTTATAAAAACAATCATACCTCCAATTTACAAAATCAAAGCCAAGATCGAGTCGATAAAAGTCCCCGAACTATTTAAGAATTACTCGGACTCACTATATTTGTCCACAATCGGATATTACGGGAATCGAGGCGGGAACGAGTAGCCGATTACATGAATATCGATTGTGCGACCCATTTACGAGCCGCCAACATTATACGCGGCTGATCAAATCAGTGTCGAACCATTATTAGTTCTATGTTGCACGAATTACAGGCGAGAATTCCTTGAGCTAACTGCAAAAAACTGTTGCGAAATCGAGTCGCAGAACATAAGTACCATTCGATTATTGACCGTAATAATCGATAGAGCTTAATGAAGGTTTTTGTAGTGAATCGAGACTTGAAGTATGTGGCTTGTTTAATCGATTTTGTATTGATGTCAAGCAGGGGGCAGTTAAAAAGTCATTATGTACTTAATTTTGTTTAAGAAGTTGTTTATTTTACGCTTTTTTAACGATGTGTGGAAACTTTTAATAGCTCTTGTATCGACTCAATTCATTTAGGTTTTGGGTCATTCATGTTTGATATTATATTTTTAGATAGGTATTGTATTTTTGAATCTTTTTATTAGATAGGTACTATCAATAACATTAGGTGTCGAGGAGATTATTCAAATATATCCAACAAGATTTTACAGTGCTTATATTCTTTAGCATAACATAACATGAAAGGAATAGGCTAAGTAATAACAGCCGCACGGGTCGATCCATCAGGTTAAGCTATGCTTACCGGGGAAGGTCTGTGGATGGGTGACAATCTTTACAAACCGAAACTCCTCCGTGCCTCGGAAAGCACGTTAAGTCGTTGGTCCCGGCTGTCATTCGTGGATCGGTTTGACAGTCATTACGGGTCGTCAGAAACCCGAAAGTCTGACAACCAGTCTTACTGAGGAGTATCGTATTGCCCAGATACTGGGTTGTGGAGGTCAGATAGGCAGTCGCTTCATGTAAAATATTGGTATTCAGCTGCATCCGGTTAAACTGGAAACCGACCCCAACATAGATGGGAAAAGGTTAGGCAGATTTATTGATTTTTGATACCATAACATGACATCACGCTTTGTTTCCCTGATGGGTTAGGCAGAGGTACTTATACTACACCCACATTTCGCCAGTTATATTTGACATTATATTTGCTAATAAGTACCTAGTCAATTATAGTTTGACTATCGGTACCATAATTTTGTAATTACAAGTTTTGTCCTGTGTCGTGCCTGAGACATTATTTTATCTTGGAAAAATATTGGTATTTCTGAACATATACTTTTGATGGAAGATATAATAACTTCATTAACGTTATTTGACCTAGTATACGACGGACATCGGTTACAAATAAATTACAGGAGGACTTAGACAAGTGACAATCGTTTCAAAAGCGTTTCGTATTTCTATAACCACTTTCAACAGGATTGACATAAGCTTTTCGATAGCTTATGTCAGTCCTATACATTTTTGCATTTTCCATCATCGTTAACGCTAATAGAATGTCACTTTGTCTAGGGCCTCAGTTCACACAATACTTGTAAATTATCTGAAACGTCCATTGCGCAAGATTGGGTCCACGTAGATGGCTATAATAAACGATCCAGTACGCATAGTGCTATAATTACAATGCTTTACAATCGCCTTTGTTAGTACCAATATGGTTTGGCCTCTTACAATATGGGAATAGATCATAAATATCGGTCTCTAAGGGCGAATTTTACCAATGAAACTGAACGCGACCAGCACTCCTAAACCGCGTTCATGAGCTGATTCATTGGTGTACACACACACACATAAACTCACGCCTTCTTCCCATGGGGGTAGGCAGAAACTACTGAACGCCACCTGCTACGATCCTTTTGCCTCGTTTACGCTCATACGATTGATTTTGGGTTCTCGTATATATGTCCACTGCACGGTAAACTTTAATTGCGCGATGCAGGATTTATGTGACATCAGGATGACGTCAGGTCTTTGACACGTAGTTCGCATGTGGCGCGTACGGCGTACTACGCACCTGACCTTCCTAAAGAACATCACCAATAAGGTCACTATATGTCCTCGTTGGGCGTCGGTCCTTATAATGCTGGTCCTGCTCCACAAACAAAACTAACTAATTAACATTTGGAAATACTGTTGGAGCTGCTGAAGATTGTAAGCCCATATTTGCATTGTATAAACTCAATCTCTTTTGTATTGTATAATTGCATAGCACAGGTGTGAGTACTATGTACTATAGATCTATCATTTACCGGGTAATATGTCTTTCATTGACTTGAATGTGCCTTATTGGCGGCTGGGAATATGTCATGCTCACTCAAATGTCTCGCTGATGGTGGCGCGTGTGTTGGATCATTTAGCTCCCTTCAAAATGGTTGAGCTGAATGGTGCTGATCCATGCGTCATGTTCGTGAACGGGCGCCGTCAGTTGTGACTGGTCATCTCTTACCTGCCATGGTTTATTTGAATTTTTGAATTGTTCTTATTTTATAATTGCCGACGCTTTTAACGTGCTTTCTACATTGTTCTCACATGTATAATTTCAACATGAATGATGTAACCATTATATTGTAACAATAATTTGATTTAAAAGAGTGTCCATGGAGTTTCTTGCCCATTCTTCTCCATGGGTACCTACTACGCTTTGGAATGGGCAACTAGCTTCATATTTCTGACTGACCGACTCCTTGACAATTCAAAAGTGCATGTAAATGGTTTAATTGAAATAAATGCTTTGAGTTTGAGTTTGAGTCCCCCGCGTTCATTGGTGTAATTGGTCCTAAATATCCTGTTGATCATAAGCCCCTTACAAATCGCTGCTGGCTGTAAGTGTTGTTTCACCACACTTGGTTTGATTAACGATGTGATGTTTGGTTGGTATTTATGAGTGTGTGAAGCTAAACTCAGTTGAACGACTCGTTTTGAACGAAATATAAGCCCCAAATTGTAATTAGCCACTTCCAAATATTCTGAAATTCATATAACTTAGACTAGCTTTCTCGGCGGCTTCACCCACGTGGATACTGGTTATTATGTACTTTAAACCTTCATCAAGAACCTAGTAGTTTTTGAGTTTATCGTGAACAGATAGACAGACAGACGCGGCGGAGGACTTTGTTTATAATATGTAGTGATGATGGTTTATCTTTGGAATGACGTTTGTTTAAGCGCAATAATATGATCTTTCAACTTCCTTCCGACAGCTTGAAGAAGACTTAGGACATCCACGCGACGAAAAGGGGTTAATTTTTTGCTGAAGGTAAACAGTTGATCAACACTATACCTATAGCATCTATTTTTAGTTCAAATTCTGTCAACAAATAAACTAACCCAACAAACTTCAAATGACTACAGTCCGGAATTGAATTAAACTGAATCAACAAATTACGACTTACAATTACTATTCCGAATTCGGCCTTTCTGCCTATGAATTCGGCCTTTGGGCCTCTGAGGGCTGAATTCAAAAGTTGTTTCAAAGGGTCACACTTTAAGTGTTTACTAGCGTAAGTTAGGGAGATATAATTAAGTATCTGGAAATGGTTCCGGTTTCATTGTTTGCGCTTGAGGGTGATAAATCTTTAGGGTAGAATTTATTCATTTATTGTAGAATTTATTTTACGCGTTTGAGTTCAGTATTTGGAGTGTTGTGTGTCGATTTTGTATTTATACAAACGGGAATCATTTTTTTTTTTGTATAACGATGTTTCCATAAATATGGTATAGGTAAACTTCTTCTTCCTTTCGTGTGGGTAGTGACTAACCTCGTGTCAGAGTTTAAAGCCGCCCATGGGCCTCTGACTTGGCTTCACATGCCGTTGAGAAATATCTCTCAGGCATGCCAGTTTCCTCGCGATGTTTTCCTTCACCGTTTTTAAAGTAAGTGATAATTATACAAAACGCACAATATGAATCCGAAAAGTCAGAGGTGCGTGCCTTGGATTCGAACTCAAGACACATTTGAGACTCGGGACTTGGCAGTCCGACGGTCACACCACTAGGCTACAATAATAATACATAGAAGTAATATTGCATTCCCTTGCCCTTTTATGTTCGATACGAGCTTGCTTTCACAAAGTGAAGTAAAAAATCTTCTACAAGCAATTGAAGATCTTAATAAATCATGTCGTGGTAGAAGCTCATATAGGACGCTCGACGGATAGATAATGTTTGCTTTTCTGAGATCGCAATCAGAGAGTTGCAATCAAAAACATGTAAATTAATACTACCGATGTACTATAATGCAGGTCTCCTACAGATTATTTCAGAAACTTTATCTTCACTACATACTATACCTAAATGTCCTTCCTTTCTTTGGTATTGTTCGTCAAGTCGTTGAGCTCCTTAAGTTCTGAGTTGAGCTACACGATTACTCAAAAATGCGTGCACTGAATGGACAAGTCCACTCAATCTGTGTGGTTCTTTCCTCAAAAGACCATTTTAGTCACCAATCTACATGGTCTTCACATGATCTGACCAAGATTATGTCTGGACTTTAAAAGAGACTATGACCTCTGAGTTTGTTTCGGCCTTTCTTCTCAGAGTAGTCAGATAGGAAACGCCGACCTCATCTAGTTTTACATATTTTAAAAATGTGATTGACCTGTAAAAATGTTTGTACAAACACAGTTACAGAAAATAAATAATTTATCATAACAACAACACCTGCTATCACTCAAAAGAACCTTAACCTAACACAAAGGCGTCCAAATTCAGGCACAACGGAGCACAAGTTGGCCCAACTACGCCCAGCTAATGGCCAGGGTCAAGTGCTATTACAAACCACACTATGGTGCATATGACGTTGATGTATTACCCAAGACTGGTGCTGGAAGTTTTGCATAGTCCCAGATTGGAATTACTGTTGTAATGGAACTTTTAGTTCTGTATGGTGTCGCTGTTATTGTTGTGAAGGGTTCATTTACATGATGTGGGTACATGGTATATCGAAGTTATATGTTTCAAGGATTTTAAGGAAGTTTTTAATTGAAAAGTTGAACGCTCTTTGTAAGAGCACTGAGGGCCTAGACAAGTGACAATCGCTTCGAAACCGTTTCGTATTTCTACAACGACTTTCAACAGAATTGACATAAGCTGTTCGAAAGACTAGATTTTATTATAGACTAGATTTAAGTTACTAGATTTAATTTACTAGATTTAATTTAATAATTATTGTACAACTTCTTTATGCATGCGGAGTTTACCTATAAGTGATTGTTGCACTGTTGCATATATATTTTGCATGTTATTCATAGTTACCATAGTGCAAGCAATAGTTGCTGAACCAAATAAAAAAAATTAAAATAGCTTATGTCAGTCCCATACATTTTTGCCTTTTCAATCGTCGTTATCACTGATAGAATTTCACTTTGGCTAGAGCCTCTGATTGGTTGGACATAGGAGCAGTATTTGATACTTTTTTAGTACTAAACTGAATTTTGAGTATACCAACATAACATAACGACTTATATCCCCCAAGAGTTGGGCAGAGGTGTACCTATAGTACACCCGCATTTCGCCAGTCATATGTAAGTTCTATGTAATAGGAGGCGAGCCGATTACCATCAACCGGGCACATATCCAGTCTCCGGGTTACTACTGAGAAATTCCAAAGAACGGGTGTTTTTTTTTTGAGGTTTGGTTTTTAAATTGGCATCACTTTTTCTAGTCATTGTCAATTTGACAGTTGGCGGTATATTTGTGGTCAGTACGTTTTTCTATTTCACAATGGATAGACTTACTTTAGAACAACGCTTGCAAATTAAAAAAAAATAACATTAACATAACAAAATTAACATTCGAAGAGCGCACAATTTCGCGTAATCAACCTTGAGCTGGCCTCCACGACCGTGTGATCTCACACATATGGATTACTTTCTTTGGGGATATGTGAAGTCACACGTTTACATAGATAACCCACAGATGTTGGGTCACTTGGAAACCAACATTTGCCGCGTTATTGCCGATATACAGCCCCAGTTGCTCGAAAAGTGGGCGAAAGTTGGACTTCCCGATTACGCTTCATTCAGCCAACCGTGGCGCCTATAAGTATGCCCGAAATCCTTTTTAAGCACTAATGGCATAAGAATATCTGTTAAATAAAACCAATACCATGATAATGAATTTTATTTTTAGGTGTTTTATTTCATTTTGAATTTGTATACCTCTAAACAAAACACCCTTTAAAAAAACCGAATATCACTTTTCCCGACCCGGGAATCAAACCTCATGCTCTGCAGTAGCGCTTGCGACCACAAGACCAACGAGATAGTCATGAATTTTATACTTACGTAGTTCTCAAATATCCGTTGCTCGCATTGCCATTATAATCAGGGGGCTTAAAACAGTCACTTTGATAGAATCATAATAGGAAAATATTATGAATCATCGTTAAATGTCACAAACTGAACGAGACTGACAACTGCGATATGATCTGCGTGCGATTCATATTACGAAATAATTTTCTATGGAACTTGACAGTTTTCTATGAAGATTCGTTAAATGGTCCAGAAATTATGAATTGATTATGTGTCAAACTAGAGGAATTGCTAATGACAGCTGGAAATTCGGGAAATGAATTGCTTTTAGAGGAATTGCTAATGTGGCCGTTTTAGGTCTCGTTTCAAGGGTTCTAAATTTTCATCCGTCTCTTTAACTGTCATCAGCAAACCACGCGGACAGCCAAATTCTTTAATTAGGTACCAAACTGTCGCAATAAAACAAGATTGATTGAACAAAACTCATTGTAACTCTGAAAATTTAATAATCACACATCCAATTACATCAAAAATGCACGAAAAAAATCTATCACGACGTAATAAAAGTTATTCTCAACGGATAGCGATTGCAATTAAATTTCTCTGAGCAAAAAAGCGGAAACGGCGCTATTGGAGCCGTTGCCATGGCAACAGACCGGAAATTAAACCGAGTTGACTTGTTCGAACACGGCCACCTGTTTTGCTTGCAAAGTTTTTTTTATTAATTTTCGTGCTGAACAAATTATTGCGCTCGGAAAAAATGAAATTTGTAAACTTCTGTTTTTTTTGTGCTAGGTAAACTGGGTTGTGAAAAATACAGTGCAACTGTCAATACAATTTTTAGCGTTACACGTAGCTATATAAACTAGTTCGGAAATATTATGTTCCGAAGTTATATCCAGAACTCCTTTACATAATATTTGCAAAACCGTTTTGACGAATAGTAGGTAAATTTCAATTGGGTTTATAAATATAGGCTTCTATTTGTCGTTGTACTACAGAGTACAACGACAAATAGAGTCAGTAGAGAGACAACAGTCGCTAGAATATTATGAGTGAATACAGATTCACTCATAATATTCTAGCGAAAAAATATTGCTTATTTCTCTTATTAATCAGTATCTCGCCACGACCCATCGTGACGGATGTGTGAACAGACAGTTAGCCTTGAATCATCCGAAACTTTCCCAAACCTTTCTAGCCATACTCCCTATGTTATCAATTGACCTAAAACCTAGAACTTAGCGGAAAGCCGGCGCAACCCTAATCCTCAATAACCGGAATACATCGATAACTTGGCTTGAGAGGGATGAGCTAATCAATCACACGGATATATCTCTGTTTTTTACATGAGTGAACATTTGCTCAAAAACTTACCCTAGGATATCAGAGAAAAAACTGTTTTTATTGTACATTAAGGCTCAAACTCACGTACATTTATGTTAACCGTAATATGCCATGACCATTGACAACATCGGCTTAAAAAAAAAAACAAAATCAAGATCCCAAAAACAATTGCCCTCTTAGCCTGTTCCGATAATGGAAAACTTAGCCCAGCTTTGTTTTATTTACCATGGGAAACAAATGCAACAATACTACATGAATCTTCATACCTAATTTTAAACCAACATTATAACTAAATACAGTAAGTACTCCTTCGATCTCTATAAGACAAGCAAAACGCTAAAATGCCAGGCTTCCACGTCCAATAAAAAAACCAATGAACACCTTGACATTTCTGTTTACTTTCAGAACGATCAAAACTGAATGAAAAGGTGAATGAGACACCTGTTTATGAATGAATGACTCGCTTACAATCCTTTCACTCTCAGTAGTCAGGTAGTATGAAATGTTGATTCATAATATTATTTGTAAACATTATGAGTGTTCATTCACCTACAACCCGACATCGCTGTCAGATTTCGAGGTAATATCATTGTGGTATATTTTACTTGCTGAGATTTTTTTTTAACGTAAACATGAAAGTTTCGTTTATTGTTTTTGCTGCGATTACAGCCTCCACTAGTGATGTATCGTGTTTTATTTTATGCTGCATCTGTTGACGTCATCAACCGTCAACGCCGGTTGTCGCTGAAAATCAGGGCTGTGACTCTGTCTTGCTTGGTCACAGCATTATGCTGAGCGATGGCCGTTTTGCATGGATGTGACGCATATTTTCCCCCACTTGTTCTTTTATGTGTTTGTGTTTTTTATTCTTTCTTTCTAATGATAGTAAACCACGTCTTGGTTAGTCAAATTGTATCAATATTTTGATTTAAAAGAGTGTCCGTGGAGTTTCTTGCCCGTTCTTTTCCATGGGAACCTACTACGCTTTGGAATGGGCAACTAGCTTCATCTTGTTGACTGACCCAGCCGTTGACAATTCAAAAGTACCTGTAATTGGTTTATTCGAAATAAATGCTTTGAGTTTGAGTTTGAGTTTGAGTTCAATGACACAATCAATTTTGCTGATTAGTTAATCTATCACCACGGTATGACCTATTTCCTCATTGAGCTAAGAACACTGTAAAAAGTGATTTACGAACTACGCAACTCCAAGTCAAAGTCAAATCGTTTATTTCAATTCGACCATTAGAAGGCACTTTTGAACCTCTGGGTTCATTAAAGGTAATCAGTTGTAACTGAAACCTACATTTCTACCGATATTTTAAGACCCCTCCGTGCATCTGAAAGCACGTTAAGCCGTTGGTCCCGGCTGTCATTCGTAGATCTTTGACAGTCGGTATGGGTAGTCAGAAACACAAAAGTTTGACAGCCAGTCTTATCAAAGGGGTATCGTGTGTAACTTGGTTGCGAAGGTCAGATAGGCAGTCGCTCCATGTAAAATATTGGTATTCAGCTGCATCCAGTTAGATTGGAAGCCGACCTTAACATAGTTGTTTAAACGTTAGACTTCAGTCTCTTAGTGGACCAAGAAACTTGTAGCCTTAGTAACAAGCTGGACCAAGAGCCTTGTAGCCTTAGTAACAAACTAGACCAAGAGCCTTGTAGCCTTAGTAACAAACTGGACCAAGAGCCTTGTAGCCTTAGTAACAAACTGGACCAAGAGCTTTGTAGCCTTAGTAACAAACTGGGCCAAGAGCCTTGTAGCCTTAGTAATAAACTGGACCAAGAGCCTTGTAGCCTTAGTAACAAGCTGGACCAAGAGCCTTGTAGCCTTAGTAACAAACTGGACCAAAAACCTTATAGCCTTAGTAACAAACTGGACCAAGAGCCTTGTAGCCTTATTAACAAAGCTCTCAAAATAAAACACAAAACGGCAAAGTATCTTCTATCTCCGTATATCAAGCAAACTGTTCACAATAAAGCAAACTTGGCACACTTTACCAAAACTTTCAATCCGTGCCGTGATTAATGTAAATTTAATGGCACATTGTTGCAAAGTACATCATCGCGTTATTATTTTATCAACCTTTTGGGAAACACTCCTGGTATTGGTGATGACTTTCAAGAATGATGGGTACTTTATTACTGGTGCTTAGAGGCAATTTTATAAGTGGTAGGAAAAGATCAGATACCCATTATCAGCCTCTTGAAAATAAATAATATGGTAATAACCTTGAGTAGCGAAGAAGTACCGTAATCTAACGGAGTAGTTACTTTCTTAAGATTAAAAAGGTTTTAGGTTCGCACCCAAAGGGTGCCAGCGGGACCCTGTTACTAAGGGTCCGCTGGCCGTCCAACCGTCTGTCTGTCACAGGGCTGTATCTTTTGAACTGTAATACGTAGACAGTCTAATTTTTTACAGAATCTGTAGTACTATGACGGCCTACAAACAATAAAGTTAAGGTAAAAATTAAAGGAGGTCCCCATACATTTTTTATTATAATATGTGTTACTTTTTAATTATTGTACGGTGGTACGGAACCCTTCGGGTGCGAGTCCGGCTCGCACTTGGCCGTTTTATTTCTAAATACAAAGATTTTCAGCAGAAATGGGCAGACTTTACAGCAAAAAATCAGGCAACTTATATAACTAGTCGCGCTCCGCGGTTACACCCGTATAAGTCTCGATACCGTGGGGATATCGAAATAAAAAGTATTCTATGTCCCAACCCAGGTCATGGTCTAACCATTTGCCAAATTTCATCAAAATCCGTTCAGCCATTTTAGCTTGAAAGCGTAACAAACAAACAAATTCACTTTTGCATTTATATTAGTTAGAATTTATATTTCATGCTTGTTTTGTCCCACTGCTCTGAAATCTCAGCCAGTAAAATCACAAATCTATCCTTTCCGCCCCCATTACAACACTAGACAACAGGCCATCGGTCCAGAATGTTCCATGTAGTCACGCGAGGTACAATAAAAACGGCATTATTTCATTATATTCATGAATCTCACGTGCTCCGCCCAGCCAACGCGAAACGCAAAACAAACGATGTTAAACTCCTATGGAATATATTATTATATTACGTTTTATTCTTTTCGTAGACATGACTGAGGGGATTTGACGTTATCATTGCATACTAGCTTCTGCCCGCGACTCCGTCTGCGTGAAATTTCATGTTTCCTCGTCCCATCACATCGCCCGCAAATGCTGTTTAAATGTTTTTAATATCGTGCGGATTCATAACGCATGCGGGATTGCCCCGCACGCGTCTCGCAAATGTCCTTTTCATACAAGTATTTATTGTAATGCGTGGAATACGCACGCGTGACACGAGGCGTGATCCTGGATAGCAGCCCCGCGCGGGGTTTGTCGTCCAGATTACACAGCCACAACGCATAGCAGCCCGCAGAAAACTAGATCGTAGGCTAGCGTGTTTCACGCTGCGTGAAATTTTCTGCATGCGGTGGCGGTGCCCCGCATGCGTGATGAAATCCGCAAGGTATTAAAAAAAACCCTGTTGGCATGAAAAGTATTGTTTTTGTTATTTATGGTTTTAAGGTTTTTCTTTAGCTTAGTGCCAATCAACGCATTTTTCTTTCTTTCTTTCCTTACTTCGTTTTCACTTAGGGTTCTTTTCTTTTTGGCCGGCTCGTAAGGGCCGTAGCGTGATGTTAAACAGCCTATAATCTTTCTCAAGAAAAATGCATTAAGAAATTTTGCATTAACTGGCAGTTACAGATTAGCGCGATCAAACTAACAAACTCTACAGCTTTATTATTAGTATAGTATAGATTACGTTTTATTATTTTCGTAGGCATGACTGAGGGGAATTGACGTTATTATTTCATATTACGTGGAGGAAAATTGCGTAGGTATTATTTTTCGCTGTGATAATAATATCGTTGGAAGAGTCAATTGTGAGAATATGCCAGTACAATATTTTAGTTTTACGGCATCATTTTTGAGGCATGAATCGAATAAAAAGAGGAATAAATTGACCTAGAATTAGATTTCAAATAAGTCCCTACTTACTGTTGTGTTTTTACTTACTTTCTTTAAGATAAGATAAAATAAGATCATTTATTTATCCTAACATGAGTATACACACACATGGCATGCAAGATGTGTGTGTGTGTATACTCATGTTGACTGTGATAATTTAATTGTATTATTTAATAGTTTTTTTTTATTTTTTTTATTTAACTATTTCTGTACACACATGTATAATTTAATTGTATTAAATTTTGACAGTCATATTTTGCCTTACGGCGTACAAATATAAATAGGTACAACTGAAACAGAAAGGAGTAGTTTTATTGATTTATTTTTACACCAACAGAAGACTCACAATCAACTGACAATACTGATCAGCACGTACAAATGACGCTTACCTTCATATTGTATTTAACATTGTCCCAATTTATTTTTAATTTATTAGTTGTTTTTTGGTTCTGTAATTGTGTTTGTTTTTACTTATCTATTTATTTATTTAAAAGTCTTTATATAAGTATTAAGTATGTTGAAACTGTGTGTACTCCCTCCCCGTCACTTGTCCCTAAGGGTTCATTAGAAAAACAGCGTCAGACAGCATTTGTCTGGCATTCATGCTGAAATGAACCTTTTTGGCGCAGCCGTGAGGCACACATTATTGTTAAAACATTATTTTCTCTTTTAATTTTTATTTTTTTGTATATCGTGTTTCACGAACTGTGTCCAAATAAATGTTATTCTTTCTTTTTCTTTCTTTTAGGTAGGTTATTACGTAGGTTACATAAACATCAAATAATTATCTTATCTATAAAAAAAAAATCTTTGTCCCTTCACTAAGTCATAGGTAACATGCAGGGCAAGTTATAAAATCCACATCTTCATAAAATTAAAGGTTTGAATATTTTCTTTCTTTCGGTTCCAATAAAGATAAGAAAATGTACAATGAAAAAAGCATACCCTACTGATTAATGAACAATCAAAGTCAACACACACACACGTCATATATGTCACAACATTTAATTTGTCTTTGTATGAGCTGTTTTTATATTACGTTACCTTTAATTAATTCCCATAATTTCTTGAAATGGACACACACACTTGTGTTTTTTAATCTGGCGTATGGCACTTGTGGGTTGCAGCTAAAAATCAGCGTCAGTTGTTTCACAATGTGTTGTCATCTGACATTAGGCTGAGGCCCTATTGGCATTATAATCATTATTTTCTGTTTTTATAGTTTCAAGGTGTTTTTTTCTGCTGTAATGCTAATAAACGCATTTTTCTTTCTTTCTTTCAAAGTAATAATCAGCTGAAGATGGTGTGGTAACGACTTGCAAAAAATCCAACTTAACTTAAAATAATTTTCGCCAAACACTTCCTTTGAAATCCTTTCATTCTCAAACCACTACGGAACCAGATCCTCGTGGCGACACTAAAACCAAATTAAGTTAAAATATCTAAGTATCGGGTACATCTTCAGGCAAATTGGGTCATACAAAAGATTATCCAAAGTATCAAATCGGAGCAGACGAGAATAAATTGGTTTAACATAATGCTATTCATGTATTAGGGCTAAAGGTTACGTCACAGTCTATGTTAGGCTATGTTTTTGTTTTGCTTTAGCATAAGCAGAATAGATAAAACAATAATGGATAGAGATCATAAAGGTTCGCTCTAAACTCGCACAGATGATAGTTAAATTCTGATTTCAACTCCACAAAATGGATAACTAACAGCCATAATCCTTCCGAGATTACTGGAAATACGTACTCAATTAAAAAAATCTGCTAAATATACCGAGAAAAGTAATTTCAGGTAAGTAATTATACATTTTCATAACATCCTGATAAAGATACTTACGAAACTTAAAAAAATACAACTTGTACGGAAAAATTTATGGTGTTGCCCAAATTAGCTTTTGCCCGCGGGTTTGCCCGCGTGGAGTTCGGAAATTATCCCAAGGGAACGTACTACCGAAAAATTTAATAAAAATAAATAAAATCTCTTGAACAAAGCCACACAAAACTTTCAATACGACATGTGAATTTTGAAATCGTCCCCTATTTTACCCTCTTTAAGGGATGATTTTAGAAAAACATTGAAACACGTAACACTTTATTTTTTACCAAAATTTTCATAACCTTAACTTAAGAAATGATAGGTTTCCCCTACAAACTTTCATCTCCTATATCTCTCCTCTTAGGGTTATTTTTGAGACATAAAGTATATAGCTTATGTCCTTCCCGAGGATGCCACCTATCTCCATACAAAATTTTATCTGAAACCGTTCAGTGGTTTAGGCGTGAAAAGGTAACATACAGACAAACAGACAGAGTTACTTTCGAATTTATAATATTAGTATGAATTGAATATGTAATTTTATAACTCATAAATCATAAGTAATAGACTAAGTAATTTTAAAACTCATAAAGTTATATGCATAACTCATTATGGAATGACACAAAATTGATAGACTTTTAAAAAGTCTGACATATATTAGAAGATGTATCCTAAAACTCACAAACAAAATATATACCACAACAATAATTTCAAATTCACAACTTTAAAACATCGCGAGTAAGATAAATGGCGGTAACGATCGCGTCGCTTCAACTGTGGAACACCGGCTTTACGCAAATCCCTTCCCCGTGTGCAGTTAAAAAGGATTACGGTAAGGTATTCACACCGCTCGCTTTATATAGTATACGTTAGTATTGTATATCTTGAGCTTTTAGTTTGAGAGGAACTTTAAATTGTATCAAAGTGGTTTTTGAGAATTATGGTACGGGTGTCTCTCACTCGTAGCGTCATAAATAATATCAGTCGCACGACTCGATTCATTAGGTTAAGCTACGCTTGCCGAGGTTGGTCCGTGGATGATTGACCATATTTACATACCGGGACTCCTCCGTGTCTCGGAAAGCACGTTAAGCCATTGGTTCCGGCTGTCATTCGTGGATCTTTGACAGTCGTTAGGGGTCGTCAGAGGCCCGAAAGTCTGATAACCAGTCTTATCAAGGGGTATCGTATTACCCAGTTACTGGGTTATGGTCAGATAAGCAGTCGCTTCATGTACCTAATATACTGGTATTCAGCTGGATCCGGTTAGACTGGAAGCCGAGTCCAACATAGTTGGGAAAAAGGTAGGCAGATTGAGATTAGTACGGGTCTGTTTATTAGGTGGTATTTATACTTATAGGGGACAGGAAGTTCGTAAGATGTCTCATAACTTGTTATTCACCATTCAACATAATCTGATGTTAGTTAGAAATTAATAATATACATTAATAAATCATAAATAACGTCAGACTTAATTTTCGTATCGGTAAATGAAGTAATAAAAACTAAAACCCAACTACGACTAAAAAGGTATAAACAAGACCCCACAGACAGACAAATTAAAAATCCGGAGTCACACGTGTTAGGGCATAAATCGAACAGATTACGTGTGACTCCGGATTTTTTTTTTGTCTGTGGGGTCTTGTTTATACCTTTTTAGTCGTAGTTGGGTTTTAGTTTTTATTACTAATATTTTTTTTATTCTTTTGGGGTTATAATTTACATATTTTTGAAATGTGCTCTTTAAGCCCTTTCATTTGATTGGGTATCAAAAGAAAGGTACATGGTACGATTAAACAATTTTTGTTTTTTAGTTCTTTACTTTATGTCCTCTATAGGTCGCCATTTTTAATTTAATGTGACGTAACATAGCGGCGGACAATCAAGACGCTTCCAACGATACCTCATTTGCCAAATTGTGATGAGTGCTTTAGAAGATAGGAGGGAACAGATGAACATACATACATACATACCGGTCACAAAATCATAACCCTCCTTTTTTCTTCGCCGTAGTCGGGTAAAAATACCTCATAATTTTATAACTATAATCATTAACAGTTAATATTCCACTGGCAAAGCCTTCTTCGAATCAGTTTTCACGCAAAAAATATTATCAAAAAATATTTAGCCTAGGTCTTAAAATAAAATATATATTATCAAAATGTTGATATTATATATTTTTTTATTTATTCGGATAGCTCATGATCTAAAGAGGTGCCACAAAGAATATAAATTAACACTTTTGAGTAATTAAAAAGTTATGCAACCGCGACATTTCGCGGGTATTTTGGTAAAGAACAAGAAACTATCACCAAACTGAGGTGCTGACAAACTGTGATTTTTAGGTTTTCGTCGCTTTAATAGGTACTAGCTGCGACCCGCAGTTTCACCCGCGCAAGTCTTGACCCGTGAGAATATCGGGATAAAAAGTATCCAATGTCCTATTCCAGGTTATGGTCTACCCATGTGCCAAATTTCATCCAAATCCGTTCAACCCATTTAGCGTGAAAGCATAACAATCAAACAAACTCACTTTCGCATTTAATATATTAATTAGGATACAAGATTAGCAATGTCACAAGTAGGTACAATAACATTATGTATTTCAAGATATATAAAGCAGAACTACATGTACATTGAATAAAAAATAACCACGACCCAAATGGCGTAGTCACTAAAGCCGCAACAACGAACCCTCAACATTCAGGAGCTGTAGCCAAAAACAAATGAACAAGAAAAATAAGGTTCTAAATCATAAAGTATAATGCGAAACACATAGGAACCACAAGTAACAGATGTGTTTCAATGTTTGTTGAACTCGCGTAAATCATGAACTTACTGATTGTAGCTATTTAGTACAATACATAGATTACCTACTTCTAAAGGGAGACTGATTTCAGGGGGCCTAAAACGGCCACATTAGCCATTCCTCTAAAAGTAATAAATTTCCTGAATTTCCAGCTATCATTAGAAATTCCTCTAATTTGATACAAAAGCAATACATAATGTGTGGACCATTTTACGAATCTCGAGAGATAACTGTCAAACAGATGAAATATTTCGTAATATGAATCGCACGCAGATCATATTATGAATTGTCAGTTTGTGATATTTTCCTATTATGATTCTGCCAAAGTGACTGTTTGAAGCCCCCTGGACTTGTACCTAAATGTTTTTATTTGGGATAATTGTGTTGAGGTGTAGTGTTTCTGGTTATTAGGTTCAAAGAGAAACCAAACAAAAAATCATTGAATACATAACGCGATTTTTTTTTTAAGACGGCTTAATTGTATTGGTATACTCTTCTTTCTGATTGAAAGGCAAAGTGAAGCAAAAGTTTAAATTTTATTGAAAAAAAAAACACAAATATAACATCACGCCTGTAATCCGCGAAGGGTTCGGCAAAGGTGTATCAATAAGTGCTGCACCTACAAATCGCCAGTTGTGTTGTTTAAGTCCCATGTAATTTGCTGGGACTGCCCCGTTGGTTTCGTGGTCGCAAGCGCGACTGCTGATCGTGGGGTCCTGGGTTCGATTCCCGGGTCAGGCAAAGTGTTATTATGTTTTTCCATTAGGAATTTCTTAGTAACAGCCCGGAGTTTGGAAGTTGGCGGAGTGATACCCCGTGCCTCGGAAAGCACGTTAAGCCGTTGGTCCTGTGTATGATCTCTCTCCGGTCGTGTCGGGTTGCCGTCCCATCGGACTATGAGAGTGAGGGAAGAGAGAGTGCACCTGTGTTTGCGCACACACTTGTGCACTAAATATCTCCCGCGCCGAAGGCTAGTCTCCGTTGAGATTGGCCGCCGTGGCCGAAAATACGGTCTGGAGGACTATATAATATGCTGGGAAAATAATTATTTAGGCACTGAATAAGCAGCATTAAGCTGTCATTTTTTTAAGATTGCTCTAATTTTCTGAAAAACATCTGCTATTAAAATAAATCTCTATAATAAAATCAATCAACAAACATACAAAAATATCTTCACTGTGACTGAAATTGGGGCACTCACCCAGGTACAATTTAGGCAGCCTAGTCTCAATGGAGACCTCACAAAAAACCTACGACACCAATAAGAATAAAATCATGAATATCTTTCAGTACCCCAATCAATATTCAATTGAACCTACATACATACACTACCGTACCTAGAAAACAACACAAGATTTAATATTGTATGGCACTGCCGTTTTTCTAAGAAAAATGGCCTCGGAATGACCCATTGCAATCCAACCGTCATTCTTATGTACATGTCCGAGCATTCCCGGGCTCATTTAGACTAAATATTGAATCCCACCGGGAAAAACCGCGGGATTCACGCAACTTTAACCACAATTTTCGAACCATCTGTGCATAAGTAAACGGGTGTATATACCCTATTTACTGTATATACAGTTCCCATTGCCAAACGTTTTTTCAAGTCCCGGGGTAGTGAGTAAATAAGTAAGGATTTAATCAATATTTACAAGATTTAGTCGTTCTATCGTATGGCGTATGTCAGGCGACGACGCTGGCATTAAGGGAATTGGTTGATAGTAAGGGGGCATGTCGATACGAATTTTATCGATGTTAGTTAGTTGTTTATGGGTGCGCTGTTAGGTTTGCTTGTTTTTAGTCTCGGTTCTGGAATTTAAGGCATGGTTTTAGTGCCTATTTGATTTTAGTACAGTCATCAATTATGTATTTTACACATGCTTTGACCCTGCATACTCTTTTTGTTTAATATCTTTAACTTGGTTCTGCTCGCGGCTTCGCCCGCGTGGAGCTAGTAAATTATCCCATAAAACACATCATGTCTGTCAAATTTCATAACGATCGGTTCAGTAGTTTAGGCGGAAAAGACACAGGACAGACAGGCAGACTGAACTAGGTATATAGTATTGATCATTAAAAGTCTTTAATTAATTATTCAACACAAACTATATCATCGTTCTAATGCTACAAATTGCTATATATGCTGCATTTATACAAATTATGCCACACGTAATACTAAATTTCAATCGTGTTGCACTACATTAATTCACGCCTAACGCCTATCAATGTCTTCAGCGCCATTAAGCATTCCAAATATATTATCTAATCCGTAGATTTTACTTCTTCATAATATTTTCTTGGTTACATTTCTTGAAATACATATTTAAAAAAAAGTTTTATAATATTACTAGTTAATATATAAATACTATTACTAGTTAGTACGGCTTGTGTTAAATATAGGAAAAGTGCATTTGAATGTAAATGCGTTGAATTATAAAAGATTTGTATTTTATATTATTTTTATTTTATATTACTTATTTTACGAATAATAAGATTATTAATTTTTAACTACAAAGTTCAGTATTTTCCTGTCTGATTATTTCCCCGAAGAACCCAGGATATTTTAGACTTGTTTGATCGTTATATTATACTATTAACTTTTTTTTCATTTCTGATTTAAATACATAATTATAATCAATGGAACTAAAAATACTGTGTTATTTACAAGCAGTGCGATACTTTTTTTGATATGTGATAATTTATTACTCAAGTTTCAGCGGAAAATATATGAAAATTATGCGAAAGTATGTTTGAACAATATTACATGCACGTTTGAAATAGCTACTTTTGTATGTTACGACTACATGACAGTTACCTGCAAGTTACTTCACAGAATAGGTCATAACTGTTTGCTTATATTATGGCAGAAACGTTTACTAAACTTGTCAACAATGGTTAACTAAAAAAAATATTTTATAATTTTATTTACACAAGAATAATAGACGGACTTAAAAAAAAACTTGTTTTTTATGGAATAAAATAGGTACCGTGACTTTTAGTCCTAAACATAGAGTTCCCAATGAATGGTCGATACAATGAAAGTTGAAAAATGGAACTGCTGAAATCACCACGCTTGGTTCGGTGATTGAAGTTTTTTATTTACTACAATAGAGTCCTCTATTGGAGTAAAAAAAGTTCTACTGCTGCGGTATTATCTTTTCTTACAACGGAATACACTTTTTTTGTAGAATTTGTTGCGTGACTTTCAGTTTGTGCTAAAAGAAAGTTTTTTTCTTTACTTTCTTTCTCTTAAAAAACTCAGGGTTTAGGAAAGAGTGAGTGACAAAGTTTTTTGCCAATAAATTCACTGGATGCAATGGTGTGGCGGTATCTACATCGCCACATGCGAACTACGCATCAAAGATCTGACGTCACACAACAATCCTGACGTTGCATAAATCCTGCATCACGCAATTAAAGTTTACCGTGCAGTGGAAATATATACAAGAACCCATCATCAATCGTTGGGCAGTTGTCCGCCAGACACAACAACCGTCTGGTCGGAGGATCCTCCCTTTTCTATGGTGGATGAGTGAACTTTAGACCTTGTTCCTCATACCCCTAAAATGGCATCAATGGATAAAAACTTGAATAGTATTGCTACAAACATCGATATGATATTTGCACAACACTATGCAAAAACGAATGTATCAGTTTATCCGTTGGCCCGCCGCGCGCCGCGTCGTCGTAAAAGGTCTCAAGTCGAACAAAACAAGTGCAAATCGATGGGCACGTGAATTAAATATGGGATGCTGTTGCGAACTCTTAACGTATACCAATGGGACATCAATGGACATTTTAAAGGGGACAGTTTAAAATGTAATGTGGGAAT
Organism: Lithophane ornitopus; assembly: GCA_948473465.1. Lineage (NCBI taxonomy): Eukaryota > Metazoa > Arthropoda > Insecta > Lepidoptera > Noctuidae > Lithophane > Lithophane ornitopus. The sequence continues at coordinate 15,020,433 of OX419625.1, forward strand.
TAGTTGGTAGGATAGATTGTCGTTAAGTTTTAGTTGTTTGGTTCGCAAGTGGATCTCTGGAGATCCCTTTCCCAGGTCGGGTAAAGACGGAGGACACGGTGGAGCATACGGTGGAGGTGTGCCCTGCTTGGGCGGAGTACCGCCGTGTCCTCGTGGAGGCGATTGGCGGCACTGACCTCTCGCTTCCGGGCCCTGGTCCAGGCCATGGTACGGAGCGAGAGGGCATGGGAGGCGGTCACCTCCTTCTCCGAAGCAGTGATGCTTGCAAAGGAGGAGGCGGAACGCGTGAGGGAGAGGCAAAGCCTGCGCCCTCACGCCCCTAACCGCCGCCGCTGGAGACACCCTGGGCGTCAGGAATCCCAGGCGGATTCCCGGCCACCATAGGCGCGGGCTTGCGGACGGCGAGCAATGGGTAGCTGGCCGTCCGATAAGGACCAGGCCCGGGTCGATGGCGCGTCGTGTTCCACGCGCGCCTCAAAGAGATGTCAGCACACCTGACGGGGTCCATTAGGACCGATGCCTGCCAGGGTTGCGGAATAGTCCGAAAGGGATACCGGGACCCTGGCAACAGGCAACCGAAGGAACACGGGTGGGTTTTAGTCAGTAAGAGTCTGACACGCCCTTCCGCTCCGCCCAGAGCGGGAGAAGTCATATGATGATTTACCACCCAAAAAAAAAAAAAAAAAAGGTCGGGTAAAGAGTTATTGCGTATTTCCATCAGAAATTACTCGGTAGCAGGCCGGAGTCTGAATTAGTGTTACATGGGAATTAAACATAACTGGCGAAATGTGGGTGTACCTACTATGTAACTACTGCCCAACACTTTTTATAGATCAACTAGCTGCGCCCCGCGATTTCACCCGCGTAAGTCTCAATCCCGTGGGAATATCGAGATAAAAAGTATCCTATGTGTTAATCCAGGTTATAATCTATCTGTTTGCCAAATTTCATCCAAATCCATTCAGTAGTTTTTACGTGAAAGAGTAACAAACATCCATCCATCCATACTTACAAACTTTCGCGTTTATAATATTAGTTACATTTTTTGATGCCCTATGATTATTTTCCCCCCCTTTATTTGTTATACAAATTATTTTTAAATATCTTAAGAAATCTCGGGACTTTGGAGTCCCGGACCTTTGGAAGGCGTGTGAGGGGCCGACGCTAACTCGCAGAGGCCCCTTAGACAATTTTAAATGGAATGAGGCACCAACCGACGATTATCCCTGTTCGCACTATGCAAGTGCAGTCAAGGACAACCCCCGGTTGGTGTAGGACTACAGAACATGGAAACAAACAAACATTGGGCTATGGGTTTGGGTGGCTTAGTGAACTGGTTATATTGAACTATGGAAAGACTTATGGCTCCTGCCTGATCAAGTACATATTATTATTATTAAGTAAAAAAAAAGTAAATGAGCATAAAAAAACAAAAAAATAGTGAAATACTTACAGCCTTACACTACCCTATTGCTGAAAAAAAACCGCTTGTTTAGACCCTTCGTCCCGTACTCAGTCTAGTACATGATTCATAATCATTATCATTTCAGCTGAAAGACGTCCACTGCTGGACATAGGCCTCCCCCAAGCACCGCCACTTCGACCGGTTCTGTGCTTCTCGCATCCAGTGGATGATGATTATCTTACTTCAAACAAAGTTATATCAATATAAGACAGGTTTTGAACCCCTTACCTAAGAAGCTGGTTGGCAAAATCAGGGCACTACTGCGGCTTTTTTCTTCAAAGGATTTTAAAGGATTATTTTATCAGGATAATAGTAATTTTCACCTCTAACTATACTCCATTTGAAATAAGATTAGAAATTTAAATAAGCCTTTTTTACAATCCATTCACCCGATTTTGAATTCTATTGCGTTGGTGGCACGACAAATGGCAGCTGCAGTAGTCAGTTGGTATACTCGGTTCGAGTCCCGAGTCGGGAAGTGGTCGCAACTTTGTGGAGCCGTAAGCTCCTGATAACAGATGCTCAGTTGATTTTATATTATTATTGTGAGTTGGTATCAGGTTGGAGGCTTTAATGGAGTTTGTTGTTGTGTTAAATGTTTCTGTGGACTGATAGAAATGTTATCTAACAGTTATTCTTTTATAGTTAGTAATAGAAATTAACCCTCTTATTCATAAACGTTTCTTAAAGTTAAAGATACGTATAAACATCAAAAATGTATGGTTAAACAGTTGCTAATTCATAACTTAACTTTATGCAGCGTTTATGAATAAGGCGGTTAATCTCCTACTAATATTTTCGTTGGTATGTTGTGTTGTTATTAGTCAAAATTACTTTGTAGCTACATAGTTTTTTTTTTAACGAAATTATTGTTTAAGAACATTTTTTTTTTTATCGTGGGATGTCATCAAATGGCTTCTCCCGCTCTGTGCGGAGCGGAAGGGCGTGTCGGACTTTTACTGACTAAAATCCACCCGTGTTCCTTCAGTTGCCTGTTGCCAAGGTCCCGGTATCCCTTTTGGACATTCCCGCAACCCTGGCAGGCATCGGTCCTAGCGGGCCCCGCCAATTGATGGTAGATCTTTAATCTGACAAAAGGATTCGCTAAATTATACGTCTGTGAATTAAGTTTTACTTTTTGTATACCGTCAATGCTTTATAAACTCACACATTTTTTAAATATTTCTATCTTACGCTGTCCCACTCCTGGGCAAAGGCCTCCCCCCACTCCTTCCATCTTTCGCGAGCCCGCGCGACCTCCTTCCAGTTTTGACAGAACCTATCCAGCTCGTCCCGCCATCTCCTACGTGGTCTGCAGCGACCACTCACTGTCTCAGGGCACCACTTACTCATTAGAACTCAATATTGATTTCCGAAGACAACATTATTAAACAGGTCTAAATAATAATCAAAGAATAAAGTCAAAGTCAAATTATTTACTTCAATTAGGCACATAAAAGGCACTTTAGAACGTCAAAAACAAAGAAATAGAACTGCTTCTAGCCGCCGTTAAATATAATACGTGTTAAAATAATAATAAATCGGTTGTATTATTTAGTAGCGTAGCACGGATTTACGCGTAGCACTTCGTAGCGCTACACGTACTTAGCTGATTTAGAATGTCTAGCGTAGCGCGCTCGTAGCATTTTACGTAGCTTGATATTATCTGTATAAAATTTATTGTTTATTAACTGTATACAGTATTATCACGTTCACTGTGGTTTCATGTATGTACATAGCGTCTGAATTTCAGTACCATATTAAGAATTCACATTATTTTATTTATAAAATCGTCATTTATAAACTCGTAACTGTGGGTAAACTTACTGTAAGGAATCAATATGGGGTAGGCGATACAAATCTACCAGCCTGCATGATGAACGTGTTTTCTCTCTAGTTGATGACCTTAGAGCAATTATTTTTTACAGTAAAATAAATATCAACTAGTTCTATGCCCCTATGTTTTCCTTTTGGAGGATACATTATCTGTAGAAGCACAAGAACCCTCAGAAAATGCTCAAAATTGCCTGTTTAGACTGCAGTCATCAGAGGCCTGTTGTACAAAGACAACTATTAATGAAAAAAGAAAAACAGAGGCATAGTAAATATCCTTCTTAATCAATTTATAAAATATCTTTCAAATTGGTCCAATATTGGAGGAGGAAATAGACGAGAGCCGAACCTCGATTTATGACTTTTTGTATGGAGAAAAGACCGACCCTATTTCCTCTTAAATACTTAATTACTGTACAGCTAGGCAGAAGTCCAATACTACCATTCCATTCATCAGGTTAATCTTCTCGCTAAAAGCTATGCTTTCTGTCGCAAGCCACATTACCTATACTCCATTTGAAATAAGATTAGACATTTAAACAAACCGTTTTACAGTCCGTTCAACCGATTTTGACTTCTATACCGTAGGCATAAGGATAGCATTGAAAGCAAAAAAAGTTTCACTATACCAACTGACTACTGCAGCTGCCATTTGTCGTGCCACCAACGCAATAGAATTCAAAATCGGGTGAATGGATTGTAAAAAAGGCTTATTTAAATTTCTAATCTTATTTCAAATGGAGTATAGTTAGAGGTGAAAATTACTATTATCCTGATAAAATAATCCTTTAAAATCCTTTGAAGAAAAAAGCCGCAGTAGTGCCCTGATTTTGCCAACCAGCTTCTTAGGTAAGGGGTTCAAAACCTGTCTTATATTGATATAACTTTGTTTGAAGTAAGATAATCATCATCCACTGGATGCGAGAAGCACAGAACCGGTCGAAGTGGCGGTGCTTGGGGGAGGCCTATGTCCAGCAGTGGACGTCTTTCAGCTGAAATGATAATGATTATGAATCATGTACTAGACTGAGTACGGGACGAAGGGTCTAAACAAGCGGTTTTTTTTCAGCAATAGGGTAGTGTAAGGCTGTAAGTATTTCACTATTTTTTTGTTTTTTTATGCTCATTTACTTTTTTTTTACTTAATAATAATAATATGTACTTGATCAGGCAGGAGCCATAAGTCTTTCCATAGTTCAATATAACCAGTTCACTAAGCCACCCAAACCCATAGCCCAATGTTTGTTTGTTTCCATGTTCTGTAGTCCTACACCAACCGGGGGTTGTCCTTGACTGCACTTGCATAGTGCGAACAGGGATAATCGTCGGTTGGTGTAGGACTACAGAACATGGAAACAAACAAACATTGGGCTATGGGTTTGGGTGGCTTAGTGAACTGGTTATATTGAACTATGGAAAGACTTATGGCTCCTGCCTGATCAAGTACATATTATTATTATTAAGTAAAAAAAAAGTAAATGAGCATAAAAAAACAAAAAAATAGTGAAATACTTACAGCCTTACACTACCCTATTGCTGAAAAAAAACCGCTTGTTTAGACCCTTCGTCCCGTACTCAGTCTAGTACATGATTCATAATCATTATCATTTCAGCTGAAAGACGTCCACTGCTGGACATAGGCCTCCCCCAAGCACCGCCACTTCGACCGGTTCTGTGCTTCTCGCATCCAGTGGATGATGATTATCTTACTTCAAACAAAGTTATATCAATATAAGACAGGTTTTGAACCCCTTACCTAAGAAGCTGGTTGGCAAAATCAGGGCACTACTGCGGCTTTTTTCTTCAAAGGATTTTAAAGGATTATTTTATCAGGATAATAGTAATTTTCACCTCTAACTATACTCCATTTGAAATAAGATTAGAAATTTAAATAAGCCTTTTTTACAATCCATTCACCCGATTTTGAATTCTATTGCGTTGGTGGCACGACAAATGGCAGCTGCAGTAGTCAGTTGGTATAGTGAAACTTTTTTTGCTTTCAATGCTATCCTTATGCCTACGGTATAGAAGTCAAAATCGGTTGAACGGACTGTAAAACGGTTTGTTTAAATGTCTAATCTTATTTCAAATGGAGTATAGGTAATGTGGCTTGCGACAGAAAGCATAGCTTTTAGCGAGAAGATTAACCTGATGAATGGAATGGTAGTATTGGACTTCTGCCTAGCTGTACAGTAATTAAGTATTTAAGAGGAAATAGGGTCGGTCTTTTCTCCATACAAAAAGTCATAAATCGAGGTTCGGCTCTCGTCTATTTCCTCCTCCAATATTGGACCAATTTGAAAGATATTTTATAAATTGATTAAGAAGGATATTTACTATGCCTCTGTTTTTCTTTTTTCATTAATAGTTGTCTTTGTACAACAGGCCTCTGATGACTGCAGTCTAAACAGGCAATTTTGAGCATTTTCTGAGGGTTCTTGTGCTTCTACAGATAATGTATCCTCCAAAAGGAAAACATAGGGGCATAGAACTAGTTGATATTTATTTTACTGTAAAAAATAATTGCTCTAAGGTCATCAACTAGAGAGAAAACACGTTCATCATGCAGGCTGGTAGATTTGTATCGCCTACCCCATATTGATTCCTTACAGTAAGTTTACCCACAGTTACGAGTTTATAAATGACGATTTTATAAATAAAATAATGTGAATTCTTAATATGGTACTGAAATTCAGACGCTATGTACATACATGAAACCACAGTGAACGTGATAATACTGTATACAGTTAATAAACAATAAATTTTATACAGATAATATCAAGCTACGTAAAATGCTACGAGCGCGCTACGCTAGACATTCTAAATCAGCTAAGTACGTGTAGCGCTACGAAGTGCTACGCGTAAATCCGTGCTACGCTACTAAATAATACAACCGATTTGTTATTATTTTAACACGTATTATATTTAACGGCGGCTAGAAGCAGTTCTATTTCTTTGTTTTTGACGTTCTAAAGTGCCTTTTATGTGCCTAATTGAAGTAAATAATTTGACTTTGACTTTATTCTTTGATTATTATTTAGACCTGTTTAATAATGTTGTCTTCGGAAATCAATATTGAGTTCTAATGAGTAAGTGGTGCCCTGAGACAGTGAGTGGTCGCTGCAGACCACGTAGGAGATGGCGGGACGAGCTGGATAGGTTCTGTCAAAACTGGAAGGAGGTCGCGCGGGCTCGCGAAAGATGGAAGGAGTGGGGGGAGGCCTTTGCCCAGGAGTGGGACAGCGTAAGATAGAAATATTTAAAAAATGTGTGAGTTTATAAAGCATTGACGGTATACAAAAAGTAAAACTTAATTCACAGACGTATAATTTAGCGAATCCTTTTGTCAGATTAAAGATCTACCATCAATTGGCGGGGCCCGCTAGGACCGATGCCTGCCAGGGTTGCGGGAATGTCCAAAAGGGATACCGGGACCTTGGCAACAGGCAACTGAAGGAACACGGGTGGATTTTAGTCAGTAAAAGTCCGACACGCCCTTCCGCTCCGCACAGAGCGGGAGAAGCCATTTGATGACATCCCACGATAAAAAAAAAAATGTTCTTAAACAATAATTTCGTTAAAAAAAAAACTATGTAGCTACAAAGTAATTTTGACTAATAACAACACAACATACCAACGAAAATATTAGTAGGAGATTAACCGCCTTATTCATAAACGCTGCATAAAGTTAAGTTATGAATTAGCAACTGTTTAACCATACATTTTTGATGTTTATACGTATCTTTAACTTTAAGAAACGTTTATGAATAAGAGGGTTAATTTCTATTACTAACTATAAAAGAATAACTGTTAGATAACATTTCTATCAGTCCACAGAAACATTTAACACAACAACAAACTCCATTAAAGCCTCCAACCTGATACCAACTCACAATAATAATATAAAATCAACTGAGCATCTGTTATCAGGAGCTTACGGCTCCACAAAGTTGCGACCACTTCCCGACTCGGGACTCGAACCGACTTCGAGAACAGTTAACGGGCTTTCAAAGGGACAATGTCGTGATATCTTCACGATATTGTTGTTCTGTTAGTTTGTGGGTAGTTTTGATTTTAAATTCTTGTTGTTCGGTTTAGAATTGAATCGGAGAGTGAGAGATAAGCGAGAGTACGGGTAGTGGGTGATCTGGGGGAGTTCTTTGATTTCAGAGCAATATGAGTTTCAAATACATTGATTTAGGTAACACTATTTTACGTGAAATTTAATTAAATAAATATAAACCTAATAAATAGAAACCTAATCATATTGTGTTACGTGTGTTACCAAAAGTTCCATTCTAGCTGTAAAATTCATTTGCTAGCTTCAACTTTTAGACTAACTGAGCGACTCTTTGACAATTCAAAAGTGCCTGTAAATGGTTTAATTGAAATAAATGCTTTGAGTTTGAGTATTTGGGTACTGTACGGGAATAATTTGAATTTGTTTGACGCGCTCATCATTGATAACCATTCATTAACCGTCTAGTTTTACTTACCTAATAATGTCATTCTATTGTTTATCTTAGTATAGGTAATATTTCACCATGACACCAAAAACGGAAAATTAAAAATAGTCATAAAGAATTAAATTTAATTATTTAATTATGTTAATTTTCTTGCGTATATGTGTAGGTATATTTAATATTTTAGTTAAGACTTCGCATAATCATGTTTTTCTCTTCTTGTTCTCACACACTATTGTCTACATTTCTTTCTCATTTCTCCTTTCGCAGGTCTGCTGGAAGAAATTTCATTTAAGCAGTACCTTTGTACTCATATCATAATTATGTCGTATCTCTTTGTATTTTACTGTGTGTACATAAATAATAAATAAATTAATTAATTAAAATTGGTATGAAATAAAGCCTTATTCAAAAGTAGTAACAAATTGTTATCGGGATGTTATGGGTTGGTTATTTGGGTTCAGCCAATTAGCTGAACCCAAAACACACAATACACACTCAAAAGGCGACAAAGACAGTCAAAATAAAAAACCGTAAGTAGGTACAAGTACTCTTAAGTCAGTTTTGTCAGTTAAGGCGAGTAATATGTGAACGATAGCGGCGGCGGAGCCTTTGTTCGCGCGTGATCAAGGGGCCGGCGAGGGCTTTGATGATACTTCACTACTGATCACAAGATTGGCGGCGTGGACCTTGAAGATGTGTTGTTGGGTAGCAGGATCTGGCTGTGTCAGTTGTGTTGGTGGTTTAATTGGGGTAGGCAATAGATCTTTATGAGGCAAGGAAAAATGATGTGAGATGCTTTCTTGAACTAAATTATATTTATTTTGCAAATAACGGAATCGATATCGGAATTTTTAAATGACCGCAATTAATTAAATAGATTCCTATAATTACAACATTTTCACAATTTTAGTCTCAAAGTAAAGACAAATTAGCATTAGGATTAAGTTATATATAAATCTCATATTTTGTTGTGTAAACTCAAATTTTGTTTTTATGGTTTATTTTAAACCAAAAATTATGTTGTTTTGTACGCCATAAATGGCAAAACATGCAGATCTACCTGTTATTTAAGACTTCGCACATATTATTTGATGTGTACACTCATGTTTTACAATAAAATATATTCTATTCTATTCTATTCTAAATAACCTTCTATTTTTTTAAGTGGAATTTTTTATGTCAATACCGTTCATTTTGTCATTTTTTTTTGATAATTCTGATCATCTGCCTAGTCTTTTCCCAACTATGCTAAGGTTGGCTTCCAGACTAACCGGATGCAGCTGAATACCAGTATTTTACATGGAGCTGCCTTTCTGACCTCCACAACTCAGTTACTGGGTAATACGATACCCCTTGGTAAGACTGGTTGTCAGACTTTCGGGCTTCTGACGACCCGTAACGACTATCAACGATCCACGAATGACAGCCGGGACCAACGGCTTATGAATAGAACTAACAATGGTTTGGCTAAAGCAATATTTGTTAAACTATTAACTAACAATAACAGCATTATCGCTAAACACCTGATTTGAGATTTCAAATATTCACCTTTCCATCCAAATTAAAAAGAAAAACTAATATTATATCAATTAATGCCTACTTCAACATAAACTCACCTTAAATCTTTAATCTTAAACAAAGTCGTTAATCTTATATAAAATATAATTATTATTTTAATGTCCGCTGACAAAAATATGGCTACAATTAAATTGAACTAAAAACTAAACCAAAAAACCGACCTCAATTACGAAATAAAACATAATTTCTGTCGTTAAATGTAAAACATTGACACGAATTAAAACTTAGGCCCTTTCGTTAATTAGAAAAAGTCTCATATTACCAGAATTAGCTCTCAAACTGCCGTAAATTAGCTCATTTCGCAGACCTAGGCATTATTTAGTTTCTAGGACCATTTCCAGGACAATGCATGTTTAACTTTAGTGCTAAATATAAGATTTTCTCTGGCTTTGTAACTAAACAGACATGTAATATGTATGTGCTAAAGCTACAGTTGGTTAGTATACGCCTGCTACATGAGAAAGAATGTATTTAAAAAACCTTTCGTTTCACGAGTACAATCATGTCTGCATGATTCATAATGTCGACGGTACGTTATTTAAAAATAAAAAAAGCTCAAAGAGATAAATGCATCTAACGCCGGTAGCACACCTCCGCCGCGAAACCATAGCAACGAAACCGCAGCAGTTCAATTGTACCTACTGACTCGCGTCATGTTTCGCTACGCGAATCCGATTCAAGTTTGAGCGATTCCGGTTCCAAATTGGTCGTTTCTTATGGAGAAGAGCTGGTAAGAAACAGCACGTTTACTCTTTTAAAAATAATGGCTTTTTGTAAAAACCAACCTCAACTTATTTCCGTCCCTGGCTAATATAAGAACGCGTAATGGCCCCTTGAGATTCCAATACAAGAACTTACTACATTCGGGTAATTACAAAACAGCACTGTTAAAGAAATGTATTATGACAATGGGGCCTGTCATTTATAATAAAATACCTCATGGTTTAAAGGATTATTCTTTAAACATTTTTAAATCTAAGGTCACTGCACTACTTTTAGGCAAATGTTATTACTCATTGAAGGTCTTTCTAAATGATACTAATTTATCCAGATTATGATTGATTTTAATTCCAAATTTGACCATGTAAGACTCTATGTACCTGACTATAATATTGTTATTAATTGATTTCACTTTAATTTCTGTTTTGATGACATTATTTTGTTTGTATTAATATTTTAATTTTTGTACCTAATAATTTGCACGCCGTAAGGTAGACTGTAGCCGATCACATTTATTTATGTTCAACATCTTATACCTGTACCTACATTCATAGCAAATAAATTTCTGATTCTGATTCTGATTCAATATTTTCGAATTACAGTGTTAATAGGTATGGGAGGACAGTGTAGGCCTTTCAACAAGTACCAGAAATGTACTTAAAAAAATAAAAAAATGTTTAACACTAATTCAGACCTCTCAGCCTACAACGTTCACAAAATAGAAAAGAATCTATATAAAAGATAAATAAATAAGGTAATAAAAACCAATTTAACTAACCCCTCGGGGATTACAAACGTTATGTTATTTTAGATGTGTAATTTTAGTCCTAAAAAAATACCTTAGGTACCTCCTAGAGAAAATATTAAAAAAACAATACCACAGAAAATCTAATAAACTAATATACATTCCCGTTAAATATACCTAACCCGTCGAAACAGACCCCCCTCACTGACACAACAAATATATACTGTAAATATTAGCACATCGTCCATTCGTCCGTCAGTAACGTAAACATTGCCAGAACCTTGTAGCCTTGTGAAAAACAGACGCCGGTTACAGTAAGTAAAGCAGAATCACTTTTCTCTAAATTAAATTAAGCCTGGGATCTTATATTTTGCTCAAAATCTTTGGTTAGAAATAAACGACGAGTATCTTTACAACTCACAGACAGCAGAGTATTTTACATCATCCTGAGTGTCGAAGAACCGATGGCCGGTGGAGCAACCGAGTCCTGGAGTGGAGACCGCGTATCGGCAAGCGTAGCGTGGTATGCCCTCCAGCTAGATGGACCGACGACCTTATGAAAGTGGCTGGGACATACTGGATGCGGAAGGCGGAAAACAGGGCATTATTGTGGTGCAAAGCCTATATCCAGGACTGCGATAGGCTGAGTTGATTAATTAATCTTTACAAAAGTGACTTCCGTCATGCCTACCTATTTCAGAAAATCTTGATCCATTTCACAGATTTGTACTTACATTTTACCGATTTACAAATCTGTAAAGTGTCTCTGAAGGATTTTTAACAATTTATACTATATGCATTGCCATGTTCATTTAAATATTTTTATTTACTGCCATCTATTAAATTAATCAAATAAGCTGTACTCAAACACCACCACCCTAATTGTGTAACACATTTTCATTCATAATCCGAAGGATTTTGATGAAAATTGCTAATTAATTGAAGTTATTTTTGAAAAAATCGACTACTTAAATAACGCAATGTATCTTGTAGAATTGTTAAAAGGCATTGCCATTGCAAGTGTGTTACGCTATCACCCCGCAGGTTCCTTTCTACATATATTCGGAAAACAACCTCTTCGAACATATTTACCAACCATTAAACTACTGGATCATTATTTCCACAATTACCAAAGAAGAACAGCTGAAACAAGTACACCTCTAAATCGTAAAACAAATAACCTATTAAATAGGAAAATAAAACACAATTAGAGTTGTGCAGGAACAGAGCCGGTTTCAGGCAGGTCGTAATATCGTAAAACGTAGAAACAGAACGACGGGAATATTTCGGCTTGCCTCATTATATGCAAATTTCTGTATATTAATAATGAGTTAGGTCAATAATGGTGTGTTCAGGCACGAATAGGGAACACTGGAAGCTAGTACTAGTTTCAGAACTTTCAAGATAGTAAATAATACACAGGAAGTATTTAGTGGCATCTTTACCTAAATTGTTTCTTTCAGTTATTGCTTTTTCATGCAAAATGGATAATTACGTGAAACTCTGTTGATCCATATTCACTAAAAGTTTATTTTGATGAATATTAGGGCCACCATGATTATGCTAAACGAGATTTTAATGGTGTTGATGCTACATGGAGCCTCGCACATCTTATAAAGGAGTGCGCTGATCCGTGGAAACTGTCATCTGAATATTAAAATTAATGAGGTTTAATAAACATTTACGTATCATTCGGTTAAGGGGTGGTTTTAGAGATTTTGTTTTGTACGTTAATTGCCAAATTAAAAGTAAGAAGGTAGGTACGTCAATAATGATGTGATTATTATGTCATTTGTGTTTGTAAAAATGCACAAAAATACTCCCTAAGTTAGATAGATAGAATAAGTTTTATGTAAATAATAAGGGAGTGCCTCCGCTGCCGGCGCCGGCTCCCAAAAATAACGCCATTCGGAACCGGCAGTGACATTACTGCCGGCAGCCGATGTTTTTAATCTCAGCTGCCGGTAGTAGGTAATGGCTCCCATAATGGACACCGGCGGCGCGGCGTTTATAGAAACCCTTCCAGTATTCAGTACCCCAACTAACTAACCGTAACTAAAATATGTTTTTCTGTATATTCTAGCCGTTTTTGCACTCGTCGGCCGCTGCCACGGTACCACTCGCGGTGACAGTTCTAATCTAACGTAACCTTTTTTGCGATTAAACTTATTAAACCTAATCTTACTAATTCGGTTTCGGGTAGTACTTTATGACTTTATTACTGGAATATGGAAAAAAAAAAATGCTCTATTACATGTTTTTTTAATTATGCCTACCTTGCCTATCTACTCCATACGCCAAACTGACAACCAAAGTCAGCGCCGGCAGCCAATTCAGCAACCGGCGCCGGCAGCGGAGACACTTCCTAATAATAATAATAAAACCCACCTATAATTGTCCCACTGTATGGCGAACTGCTTCTTATAGAGAGAAGGCATTAATCACCACGCTTTCTCAAGATGGGTTGGTGATTTCAGACTTATACAGGGTGTAAGGGTAAACACCGTTGTCACTCAAACCATGGGTAGTTGACTTAAATATAAAAATAAATGACCGAGTAACAACAAACAAATAAACGTTATTTTCATTAAAATATTTTAAAAAGTTTCTATCCGACACCGAACTCGCTAGCAAAAACGCTGACTAACTGAGGGAGGGATCGCGCTCGCGGCCGGTTAGGTCACGTCCCGCGCCCCTCACCCATGTTGAGACGCAAGTACGTTGCCCTAGCGCATAGGGAAAAGGGTGAAATACTCTAGTGGCAAAACGAAGTTTAAAAAAAAAACAAAAAAAACCGTTTTACTTTCTATAAATGACACGAAACCACTTGTTTCAAGGATAACGGTGTTTACCCTAACACCCTGTATGTCTACCTACCTAGTACTTATGCTACATATGTTGCTTTGGGGAAAATCAACAGTGCAATGATCCCAGCTGAAGATATTAAAGACATTGACTGTAGATTGAGGCAGTATATATAGTAAGACAATGTGTTACCCAACGTTGTTGAAAAGTTATCCAATAAGAGCGAGTCACTAGGTACTCTGCTGGTAGGTCACAGTAGGTACTCTACCGGTAACTCACCTGCCGCAACTGTTCGCCTCTGAATCGGCCTTAGCATGGCATACGATGTACTCAAACATACCTTGGTACGGGGCCTTGTTAATATAATAGCAATATTAAACACGGTTATTTCAAAATTCGCAATACGAGGCCTGTTTAGTTTTCGACATGCGATTTTGAGTAAAAAATTAATAGTACCCTGTCGGTAGGAAATATTAATAGTACCCTGTTGGTAATAGGAGCGTTTATTATCATTCATTTTGTGCGGAATGGCGATAAATTATATATTTTATTTGGAAAATGTTTTGGCCCGGTATTTCGGTTAGTCCTTGGGTTTTGGTTAAACTATTTGAACGAACTTTATTTTTTGTTAATTTTTAATATAACGAACAACGCTTTTACGTTAGAACTTTCAAGTTTATAATATTAATCTACTTTTGAGCTCACATTGGAAGCAATTTACTTGTCTAATGGAATTTTAAAATCTACAAGCTAAATGAAAATTACAGAAACAGTTTAATATTTTTTTAATATTGAATATTTTCAGAGACGAAGATAACATGTTTAGAAAAATATAATTATAGATAAAACCTTTTTCTAACACCTTAAAATTTAAACCTCAATCAAACACTAATCTAGACTAAAACTATTTAAACATTTAAAACTTAAACCCAAAACATTTAAATTAAACCTCGCATTCAGCACAGCATGCCCGATTCTCAACAATATCTCCAACAAAATCAATAGAATACACTTCAAATCAACTTTGCCAAAGTAAACATCCGTTTCGCCAAACTCGCAAATCCGGACAAAGTATCGCAAACAAAATAAAGCTAACGTTTGGAGCAACCGTTTCCTAAATCGCGGTACCGTCGCCATTGTACGGTGCTGTTATTTATTTATACCACACAAACAGGTGTGTTTCATGAAAAAAGGCTTAGCTACCTGTAGCGAGGGGCTGCGCTCAATGTGTCTGATTTAGATGCTGTGTGATGTTGAATTTGTGGAAGTTATTCTTTTTTTTTGTTGGTATTGGGTGAGACGAGTGATGGTGTTTGTTCAGCGGGATTAGGAGGACTGATAAGGAGTTATTTAAAGGAATTTTTGATGTAACTCAGTTTAAGATAGTTAATTGATTTAAGCGTGACTTTGCGGAAATCCATTATAAAATACAATAGACGTAGATATATTTAGTAACCTATTCCGCTTGACTATTCTTCAAGAGTCCTAAAAAACCCTGTAAGAAATCGACACGTGTTTCACCTCTCAACGAGGCATCCTCAGGATGACGATTGACCAATTGCAAACCAGAACGCGACGTGTTACCACACCGAGCGCTGGACGCAAAGTGAATCAAATCGCCCGTCACCCCCACTTATCATTGCTGATAAGTGGGGGTGACGGGCGATTCGCTACAGGGTTTTTTAGGACTCTTGAAGAATAGTCAAGCGGAATAGGTTACTAAATATATCTACGTCTATTGTATGTTACTCAGTTTTTTTGAATTTGTGCTCATATTAAAGGTATAGTACGTTTTTCAAAATTTCATAGGTTGTTACGTCACTCAAAGTTTCAGCGAGTTACAGTTTCATATTATATTTTTATATTAGCCAACACTGCTGTGACTGGTCATCTCTTACCTGCCATGGCTTATTTTAATTTTTGAATTGTTTTATGTTATAATTGCGGATGCTTTTAAAGTGCTTTCTACATTGTTCTCACATGTATAATTTCAACATGAATGATGTAACCAATATATTGTAACAATATTTTGATTTTTAAAAGAGTGTCCGTGGAGTTTCTAGTCCGTTCTTTTCCATAGGTACGTACTACGCTTTGGAATGGGCAACTAGCTTCATATTTCTGACTGGCCGACTCCTTGACAATTTAAAAGTGCCTGTAAATGGTTTAATTGAAATAAATGCTTTGAGTTTGTCCCACTGCTGAGCAAAAAAGGATTCTTCAAAGGATTTGGGGGACAATGCCTCCCCCAAAGCTCCTTTTCCAGGGCCACCTCGATCAAATTCCCTCAATCAAAATAAATAACTAAAATACTTTTCAGGGAAATAGATTTTATGTTCGGAATTTACAATTTAATCCTTGTCGACTTTCTAAGCTCATTTTACAACAAGAAAACCAATTCTTAAATAAACTAAATCGAAATAAAAATCATCCAAACAATAATAATTACAAAACTATTATCCAAAATCCTCATTACCATCCAAAACGCAACGTAACCTCACAATATATTAAATGGATTCCACTCTTCGCGAACAATTCCACCAATTTCAGGTCGCGTGTGTCTAGGCGATAAATATGATGTAAATGCTTTAGTAAAATCTAGAAATAAGTCTTGTATTAATTAGCTGAGTTAAATATGGTTAATTTATGCATGTTTTCGAGGCAGGTATGCTAGACCGGGCTAAAATATTGTTGGTTCCAAACTGTCCTGTATACGAGTGAATGAAAATTCATGTTTCTGTCGTTTATTTAGTTTAGGCAGGTATTTTTGTGTTTGCCTATGTAAATTGCGTGTTTTTGATACATATTAATAGGTTAGGTTATTTTAATGTCAAACAATAAAATTGGTGTATTTTTTTTTTGTTTTTTTTTTCCTTGTTAAATATCATAGTTGGTGATACTTTATTCACATTACAATCTAGCCTAATATAGCCTTTATTTATAAAAGTTGCTTTAATTAAAGTGACATTTAAACATCAAGATCTCGTCATTGTCATAAACATAGGCTTTTAATATTCTCCATTATTATGCACAAGAGTCAAATCGTATACGTAATAATACGTAAATATTTACCTACGTGTGATCATTCAAATGATGAAGTCAAGTCACACACGCTAAGTACTTACTTATGTGGTTAGCAACACGACTACTTTTCGTATTACTGCATATTTGTTGACTTTTTCTGTTCATCCTGTTCGGATACAATAAAGAATTCTCTATTTATCTTTATGGATATCTTAATCTAGCGTGACCATACTAACTCTCTATGTTTTTAAACACTGCACACTTTGCATGTCCACAATATAAACTGGTTTTGTCGACGGAAGAATAGACAAAATGACAAATAAACAATCGCAATCTGTCATTTTGTCTATTCTTCCGTCGACAAAACGCGTAGAGTACCTGTTTCTATGCTTGTCATGCTATACATGCTGTGGTTAGAAAGAAAAATGGATAAACGCAACAGAAATGATATGTGTAAAACAGTTTAGAAATGTCAATTTATTTTATAAAAGGCTTCACTTCTGGTTTCATTGGTAGCCGTTAAAAAACAAAAGAGTCAAACTCCATGCCAATACCGCGAACAGACCTCAGATTCTAATAGGTGTCCCATTTTACCCCGGAATGTGTCCAATATGCCAGTGTGACCTCACCTCAAGGGTCACGGCCCTCCGCCCTTTATTTATATTCGCTGGAAGGGCACGCTTTTATGGGATATCGGCGTTATGGCGATTTCCGCGCGCCTTTTTGAGTGGATGGGCATTGAAGCTTAAAGAGGCGAATTTGGAATTGTGCCTTTTTTTCGCTCCTCTAAAGGTAAATTTTTCCAGTGGGTCGGAAGTTGAGTCAGGAAATTATGGATGGGAATAGTTGGTTTGTATAATTCCTATAAACGCTTGCGTTCTATTTGATCTACGTACTTTTAAAACTGCTATTAGGTATGACCTGAGCCCCACTAGCAGATTTTTATTCGACTGTGCTACAGCAAAGAAAGGATTAAATGTTTCAGCATTTTTTTTATCAGTTCAAACTTATTTAAAAGGGTCAATTTTTATATGAACTTGAAAACTCTCCCGGTTCAACAATTTTTAAAGGCTTATCTCTCCATTAAGTCGAGCAAAAAGATAAGGTTTATAAGTTTTTAAAGTCTATTTCAAAATGGCGACTTTTATAATGAGAACAAAAAAATCTTGTTACTTACATAGAGCAAGAATTCTTAATTTCATTTATTTTATTTTGCTTCCGTAACATAAAACAAAAAAACAAAATGGTTGCCACGCTCAAAGACAATGAACAAACTGTCTGCGTTTGTGCTTTATTTATTCCTTTTATCACTTTTCAATATAAATTCCATTCTGTGGCAGCTGAAATAAAATGCCGCCGCTCGTTTCATGATATTTGGATACAAAATAGGTATTTGTACTGGGGGTATTTGTAAGGCGATCAGATTCCTACTTTAAAAACTACCGGACACGTCCAGTCAAGTAACATTAAAAATTGCAGTTGAAAATGGTTGGAGTTGCACATCAATTCTTTTGTAAATCAGCGTAATTAGAGACATCTACGACGTAGGTATAACCCATTTGAAATAAGATTAGACATTAAAACAAACCCTTTTACAGTCCGTTCAACCGATTTTGACTTATATACCGTAGGCATAAGGATAGCATTAAAAGCAAAAAAAGTTACACAATACCAACTATCTACTGCGGCTGCCATTTGTCATGCCACCAACGCAATAGAATTCAAAATCGGTTGAACGGAATGTAAAAAAGGCTTATCTATACGTCTAATCTTATTTCAAATGGAGTATAGATGTCTCTAATTACGCTGATTGATGTGCTACTCCAACTCAGTTCTTGAAAAGAGACTCTTTCACGAGTATGCCTAAACGAGTGAAGGTAAGTACTAAGCCAAATCGAAATTTAAATAAAATCTTTGATAAATTGCCATGTGTTGAAGTAAAAAGATCCACGGACCAACCCCGGCAAGCGTAGCTTAACCTGAAGGATCGACCCGTGCGGCTGTTATAACTTAGCCACGAGCTCCTCAGGTTTTCAAAATAATGCTCGAATTTCCAAGCATGTTTGAGAAAATGATATTTATTTCTGTAAAATTGGTTCAAAAAATCACTTTTACCCGTCAAAAATCCCTCCAAAATCACCTTACAATCCGTTATTTCAACTACTAGAGACAATGTACAATATGTCTCGATCGCCTGTCCGAATCGCTTAGCACTCGCGTGTTCCTACTAACATTAACAATAATTACACATATTACTAATTCACACATAAAACATTATAAGAAATAAGTAGCACGCGAATCTTAATAACTGTGTTAGGTAATGACGTTTAAATTGTATACTGTGTACGACTTTTGATGGTATGTACAAAGTATGTCTACTTAAAATCTTACTTTATACCTTCAAACATTCATAAACTCACTCAGTTACTGGGTTGTGGAGGTCAGATAGGCAGTCGCTCCATGTAAAATACTGGTATTCAGCTGCATTCGGTAGACTGGAAGCCGACCCCAACATAGTTGGGAAAAGGCTAGGCAGATTGATTGATTCATAAATTCGGCGTGAGTTTATGAATCAATCAATCTGCCTAGCCTTCTTCGTCTTCACATGGGGGTACGCAGAAACTACAGAGCGCCACCTGCTACGATCCTTACATCCTCCTTCTGCTTCGTTTATGTTCATACATCTAGTCATACACGCACGCCAGTATTACACACCTGATTTTTCTGACGTCACCAATAAAGTCACTCTAATTAGGTATTTCTAGGGCGTCCTCTCGCTTAGCCCTATACCTTTTGTTAGTCCCCATCCAATCATCATTCTCGACATGGCCATACCATCTAAGCACTACTTCCTTTCGTTTCTCTTCTGTATTTTGGTTCGATCAAACCGTGTGCAGAAGAGCTGATCAACATCATTGTATGTGTATGAATATGAAAGCTTTGGGTGACGTTTGCGTATTTGGACTTAAAAGGATTATAATTAAATACATATTAAATTCAAACAAGCCTGAGGGCGTCCTAAATCTGTCAAAAATTGGTTCATAAAAGCACCTGCTAACAGTCTTCCAGACCGATTTCGGCCATGGCGACCAATCTCCGCAGAGACTAGCCTTCGGCGCGGGAGATATTATAGTGCACAAGTGTGTGCGCAGACAGGTGAACTCTCTATTACCCTCATAGTCCGATAAGACTGCAATCCACGACACGACCTGAAAGAGATGAGCAGGGCCAACGGCTAAACGTGCTTCCCGTCACAACGCCAACTTCCAAACTCCGGGCTGTTACTACAAAATTCCTTATGGAAAAATCTAATAACACCAACATTTTGCACAACCCGGGAACAGGACCCAAAACCCCACGCTCAACAGTCGCGCTTGTGACCACGAGACCACCTACACCTTGCACCTACTATATACAGGGTGTTAGGGTAAACACCATTATCCTTGCCACCAGTGGTTTGGTTTCATTTATAGAACGTAAAATTAATGGAAAATTACAACTTTTTTTTTTAAATCTTCATTTTACCACAAGAGACGCAAGTTCGTTGCCCTAGCGCATAGGGCAACGAACTTGCGTCTCTTGTCACCTGTTTCGCTAGCAAGCACGGTGTCGGATAGAAACTTTTTTAAATCTTTTAATGAAAATAACGTTTTTTTTTTTTTTGTTTTCGGTCATTTATTTTATATTTAAGTCCCATGGTTTGAGTGACAACGGTGGTTACCCTTACACCCTGTATATACATATACACACACCTAATAAAACAGTAACTTCCCGAGGCCGAAAATAATAGGTAAAACCTAACTTAGGTCTCACAATGAGAAATTAAAACATGAAACTACAAGTAAAAGTCAAGGTGATAGATAAACCTCATTACAGCTAACACCGCAATGTCTAAGATCTTAATCTTTACACAAATGACAAAACTGTAACACAAAGACAAGAAATAAATAACTTAAAACTACTATCTTGTACGTAATCTAAGTTAGCTAGTGGTAAAACTGTGTGAGGAAACAATTTCGCGAGGGGCGGCGACCAAAGTTGTATTATACTGAACGGTTTCTTGGATATTACTATTTATTATTTAGGTTTCCTATTTCTTATTTAGGGTGATCCGGCAGAGAACCAAAGTTGTCGACATATTATAAGCTGAAGTGGCAATAGGCCGGTCATATTAGCCGTAGAACCGATGACAGTTGGGGTAGACGTGTTCTTGAGTGGAGACCGCGAATCGGCAAACGTAAGGTAGGACGCCCTCAGGCTAGGTGGAGCGACGATCTTCGCAGGGTGGCTGGTAGCAGCTGGATGAGAGTTGCCGAGAATCGGGCTGAATGGCGTGCAATTGGAGAGGCCTATGTCCAGCAGTGGACTGCTATAGGATGATGATGATGATGATGATGATTTAGGTTTAAATTGATAGACAGTACGACCTGATGAATGATCTTAACCACTTGAAACATCAAAGCATTCCGTTTCCAATTTAAAAGATACTTTTAGAAAGTTTCATTCATCTTTTAATGGAATTTTAAGGTGAAATTAATATTGTGAAAATTTCAAGCGTAAATTACTGGAAACCATAAGGACTTCCTGACAAAGGTATTGTTATTACAACTGCGGTGTACACACTAACAGTAGCAACGGCTATCATTTGACAGTTCAACATCATTCATTGCGTTTTATGTACGTTGTTGAGCAGACAAATTTTTCGAACATAATATGAAGCAATTGATTAGCAATATCCTTCAAAAAATTCCGATTGTGATTTAATTACGCAAATATGGTGTTATGTAGAGAAAATTATACATCGATTGAAATAATAGGGAAACAAACTTCGTCACGCTGATCAATAATTTCTTAAACACCATAGTCAACAGCAGAACAGTACGTAAAGACACTAAACGCAAGACAAAAAGCACCATTTAATCCAATAGCCGTACTAAGTTGAGTCTCGCCTGTGCTCGGGACATTAACACGCTCATACATCTGGCCAAGCGATGCTAATCTGATGACCTACATGCTGAGCCTCCTAATTGGGCGGCTTTGTACTACCCGATTATGTATCAGTTGCGATTTATTTCTATTGCCTTTTGGGTGTACTGCCAAGAAAAATTTGGAGGCGAGACTCTGTTACGGAATTTGAATGGCTTGGGAATGTGTAAGCTTTTGACTTTGGTTTACTTTATTTATTTATTTATTTGCATAATGTACACTCAGTTACAGGCTAGGCTAAAACTTATGAGTACATGACCCTGTTAGGGCGCAGCAAGTATGTGTAACTTAAATGTAGGTTAAATATTTAGAAGTTAACATTATAATGGCATAGGTAATAGGTAACTAGATATATTTGGTGGATAGATTTGGTCCTATGATAATTATTAGTTATTTATTTAGTTTTCGACATTGAATAAAAATACTGAGGAAGAGACAATGAGAAAAAATAAAAAGTTGGAAAGAAAAAAAAAAAAAAATTAGAACTAGCGTAGGAAGATCGCAAACTGTAAAGCAAGTAAGTACTTAAGTTAATTGAGTAAACTAAGTTGATTTTATCATCCCACTGCCTGCTACACTTGCAATTTTGGCTCCTATAAGTCAAAATCGCAGGAATACTGATATACTTTTTAAACTCTTATAAACTTAACGCAAGTAACAAGTTGTCGCGATACGTTGCCAGCTTTGTAAATACTTTTAGAACAAGAACCATTTAGCTTGGTCGAGTTATGAATTGTACAAAATATGTGCACAACCACTCTCGAAGTTTCAAGTTTTTTAAAAGAAACTTAGTTTTTTAAAAGTTGAAACTTTTCAGTCACTCCTTGTTGCACGTTTACGATATTACTGATATAGACTGATGTATTTAATTTTAGTTCATAAAATATCTTAAACATCCAAAGTTTTTCATTTATACAATACCTAATATTAGCAAGATAGCTCCTTGAGTGTTCCAAACTACTTTTCTTATATCCTAACTACAATATTATCAATGCGAAAGTGAGTTTGTTTACGGTTTCACGCTAAATCGGCTGAACGGATTTGAATGAAATTTGGCACATGGGTAAGCCATGACCTGGAAAAGGACATAGGATACTTTTTATCCCGATATTCCCACGGGAACGAGACTTATGCGGGTGAAACCGCGGGGCGCAGCTAGTAAGTATATGTAAAATAAAATGAATTCGTTTTTCGTGTCTGTCTGTATGACCGCGATATTCTTCTAAACCACCATAGGTACCAATGGGTTAAGCACGTTAGTATGAAAGTTGCATATAAAAAAGAAATCTCGATGTTTTGACAAGTCGTAAAAACCGTGCGAAGCAGGAGCGAGCGGGTCGCTAGATATGATAAACTAGCGACCCGCCCCTACTTCGCACGGTTTTTAAACAAAAACGCTTTCGAAAACATCCAACATATTAGCAAAGGCAATTGCATAGCCATCCCATTTCCTATGATACCTAATTAGCGCCTATTATTATGTTAGTTTTGCTAAGTCCGGTGCGAACTTTCAAAGCAAACTTTGCACTCTGAACCGTTTTCTTTTTGCTTTATGCAGTTTCCGCCTTCGTAGCCTTTATTGCTTTTATCTTTTATCTTATCTTTTGTAATGTGAAAACTTTCTTTTTTTGCGAATATTTAGATTAGCTTCAGAATATTGCGAGGTGTTTATGCTTTTGTGGGTAGTTAAATATTTGGTTGTTTTAGGTTGTTAACGAACAGAAAAAGTGGTCGGAAATATGGACGTAGATGTATTATTTTGTTTTTGCAACTAAGGAAATTATTAGGTTGGTTAAGGTTTTAAGTAAAGAAAAGTGGTAGAAAATATCATCAGTGTCTACTTGTATTGTAGTGCACTCAGACCAAATAATAAACCAAGATAGATACTGTCAACAGTGACGTGAGGCCGGTTTCGTAAACATGTGTGCCCTTAGTGAGGTGTAGTTTGATTGTAGTTTGATTATAAATGTGTGCGTGTGAGCGTGTATGCATAGAGCGGAGTTGTAGTTCGCTTGTTCTTTTTTTGGTCTGAGGTAGTGCAAGAGTCAGGACAAAACGTTTTACAAAAAAAAAACTTGGAAACCTTTGGGAAGTCGGTTGTTTTTTTTTGTTGTAAAAAGTCGGTTGTTTTTTTTTTTGTAAAAAGTTTTTATTTTTCACTTTTTAGTTGTGGTACCTACCCCACACAAATATGTAAATAACAGTGAAGGAGTCAAACAATATATCGTCTACATACACTAAGTGGGAAAAATACATAATTATTTAAGCTAACTCAAAAACTACGCAAGCAAAGTTAATAAAATTTATATGGGACCATCTCTGAAGCATGACCTACCAAACAAAAAAGAATCATCAAAATCGATTCATAATTGGCGGAGAAATCGAGTAACATACACACAAAAAAAAAAAACTTACAGACGAATTGAGAACCTCCTCCTTTTTGAAGAAGTCGGTTAAAAATATGAATCCATTGCGGCATAATTTTACTTTCAGAGTAGTTCCGTGTTTTGTATGACAGACTTTTTGCTATCTAAAGTGCACTGACGGAATTTAAAGTTAAGGTTTTTTTTTGCATGCACTTTGTAACCGCCTCACTAGTTTACCGATTACGTATTGCTAGCATTAGGACATTGAGAAGGTAACAGGTGCCTGTGATCCGAGAAAGAAATGTATTTGAAAAGTGGTTAGCCTTTTTGTTCCGCGAGTATACATGTCAACGTGTGTTCCAAATATATTTACAGCTCAAGAGGTCAGATCAATAAAATTCTCCAAATCGTTTGAAAGTTGCACACACATTTCCGCCATTGTAATTTGTGATTGCGACTCCGGTCTAAACCCTCCAATTTCCGGCCAGTTTCCCCCACACCCCACGTTTGGGCAAAAGCGTACATTTTTAAACGCGATACGACAAACAAAATACTACACTTTACCGACGAAAATTCTCGCCCCAATTCGCGAGCACAGGGTTACTGGACTAATAACAAGGGGAATAGAACCTTATTGCCTAGAAATTAAGGTGGGATTTCCTTTGTGTGCTGCTGTCCTTTGACAAAAAGGTTCTGAAGCCATCGTGTCTAATGAGGCATGTAGAAAAAAAAGCAGTAGTGTTTTTTTCATTTTCCCTTTTGGCCCTCGGGCTGTTTCTTTAAGAGGAAAGGTTGATTCAATATTAGAGAGGGTAAGTGCCACCTTATTGATAGGAGACCGGTTTTTTGGCGTATTGTGGAACATAGGGCCATCGAAGATGTTTTAGTAAGGTACTTATAAACATAAAATGGACTTCAAAGGTAAGTTTTTACCCATAACTAAGTCAATAGCCGTTATAATAAAACGAATCCAGCACCTTAGTAGCGTAACACACGATCAATCATCATCTGAAACATTTTGAAGGAATCCAATTCTTCACATGTTCGGAAAAAACTGTTGTTAAACTGTCAAAATGAAAAAGATTGTAATTGATCGTGCGTTACGCAATTAGGGCGCTGTTTCTTGGTACTGCTTATATATACCGGTACTGCTTATATAACACACTGCTACCATCCTCATCGTCTTATCACTTTTGTGACTTTTACAAATAGATTTTAAAGCTTTCATTTTCGAGTAACATTCTGGGGACTTGTTGCAAATGATTTTTAACAAATGTATCAAAAACTGTCGTTTCCCACAATACGGAATCGAGTATCATTAATCGGATAACCATCGGCACATGCCAAAAATGTGAAATGCCAATACAGACTGCAAGCCTACCGACCTATTTCAACAACTGTAAAACCATACCAGAAAAATACATGTATTTTCCTTCCATTCCCATTGCAAAAAAAAGCAATAAAATAAATCTGTTTTTGGCAAATACTCAAGATAATGCAACGGAAAACATGTAGCTCTACTTATTACAAAATAAAAGAAATATTGCCTCAGCTGGTTATTGCCCTGGGCGGAGTTTTTGGTGTGAGCTATTTTAATGCTCGTAAAATATATTACTTTTGCTTAAAGATTTTTGGCTTAGAATAAGCCTATGTATATACCCCGTGTCCTAACCGAAAGCGATCGTTTGTATTATGACGTACCAACGCATCTTGGAGCAGCGGTGGCCCAGTGGTAACGGCCACGACTTACGAGTTGTAGGTTCGAACCCTGACAAGCCCTTTACTTTGTGTAAATTAGTATTTCATCGCCACTGCTCTCAAAACGGTGAAGGAAAACATCGTGAGGAAACCGCCCTGTCCATGTCCTAGAACCAAAAATTTTAAGACATGTGACATCTACCAACCCGCACTGAGCCCGCGTGGTGGATAACAACCCGCTCCCTCTCACAGAGAGGAGGCCTGTGTCCCAGCAGTGGGAACATATAGGCTGATTATTATAACGCATCTTGATTGAGTACGTGATATTCATCTAATAGAGCGTGTTAATCGCTTTAGATTAGGACACGGGGTGAAAACTTCGGTGAAGTGAGCTGTCATTACGCATGCCGGTCTATTCTGTAAATATCTCACCGTGAAAACTTAAGTGAAGAGAGCTATGGAGTGACAGCACACGTTAAGCTCACTTCCCCCTAAGTTTTCACTGTGATATTTTTACAGAATGCCACTGCTGATGCTAGGATGCCAACGAATATCGTTACCCAAAAAATATTAAATGATGAGAAAAGTAGTACTAACTGTCTATAAACCAAAAGAAACAAGTCAAAAATCAATGAAAAACGCATAAATTACTTAAAATACACAAAATATTCAATGTAACTCACCAGAAATCATTCATAATTTACAAAACGGGACCCTAAACCGTCCAAATGTGGGACAATAGACCATTGATCTATAAAGGTAGCGGAACAATACGGACAAACGAACCGACAAGGCATTTTCTTCGCAAAAACGATGTCGCAGTTGAAATCGTCCGGTGAATCAACTTGGAAATGTCAATGGGAAATGTACCGAGTGTTGTGGGAAAAGATGAATATTGCATTTGTATTGATAAGTTTGTTTTTCTGTTAAAATGTTTGAGAGAATCTGTTTTTCAGAAAAGAAAAAAAACCAGTAATTAAACAAAAATACAAGGTTATTGGTTATACGTCGGCAATCCGTAAAGAGGATGTAGAAGAAGTCTTTTGCAACCAAATAACCCCCGATGACTCCTATGCCTCCTATGTCTACCATTTTAAAGTAATTTGACATTTTATATTTTAAAATGTATGAAATCAAAATCATCTGAATATAATATTATAAATGCGAAAGTGAGTTTGTTTGTTTGTTACGCTTTCACGAATTAACGCTGGCAATAATGAACGAAAATTATGCTTCATGCAACGCAACGGTGTAAAAGGAAAGTAAATATAAATAGCTTCTGTTTTCTCAGATATTGTAAAAGTTTTTGCAAATAGGGTTTCCGAGGCCGTAGGTGCTGCTTAGCAATTCAGTGTTAAACTTCAAACATTAAAACAACGACTTTCTTTTTGAAGTCGAATGTGTTACCTCTGTCTTTTGCGCTTATCTTAAAAAGATGCTACTCTGAAATTTTTGCGGTCGGCGCAAAGAAAAACGCCCAGTATTTCAACTGTTTTTTTTTCAGAACACGACTAAAGGAATTACTTCTAGTAATGACTATTAGGCAGTATTCTTACAAGCTTTTTTTTCTCAAATTGACTCATATTTATAGCTACGGTAAACTTATTTATTGATAGTAGGCAGTTCCTTTCACAAACCACAACGTCTGCCTTTTTAAGATTCCATTAATGGCCTACAAAGGAGACCCATATTTACCAGGAAGTAGCTACCAGCCCTCTGATATTAACGTCGAAAGTTCCATTCTCCCTTTCAGCAAAGCCCGCCCAAAAACATTGAAAATGTGTAAAACATTCTAACAAAAAACTTGGTCAAATATTTTGACTGACAGCGCAAACTCAGCCTATTGTGTCTGGCGAACTATGACCGAAACCAAACAATGACATCGCACATCAATCTGGTTCTAACCGGTTGGCGTGACAGCGGCCATTAATATAGTGCCGGGACGTCGGAGGGGAAATACAGGGGGGCGGGGACACAAACATGGAGGATTTGTTTTGGCGCGCTCCGAAATACGATTAATTGATACGGAACACGCTAACGTGGTGTTATCCCGTTTTCGATATGCGAATTTGCGAGCGATTACGTAAACGGTTCTTGTATGATTGCTATTTGGGGTAATGGAGGGTCTGGTGGTGTCTATAAATCTGTTTAGTTTATTTTATGGCAACATTAGATGTCAAAACAGCCTATAGAAGAAGGAAAAGTAAATGATAACAAAGTTAATTCGTTCTAGGTATGTTCACTTTATGGTCCTTGTACCCACGTCGCCTACAAACAGCAGGGAAATTGTCTGGAAGTTCAGAAATAAAACCTAACCTCATTTTTGGTAGATAAACATCTGTTGTGCTATTCTGTAAAAAACTCACCGTGAAAACTGAGGTGAAGTGAGCTTGGAGTGAACTGTCACTGTCTTAGCATCAGTAAGTATCGATGACAATGACAGCTCACTCGACGCTCACTTCACCTTAGTTTTCACGGTGAGGTGGTTACAGAATAGCAATGCTGCACAAAACAGATTTGAGTGACTGCCATTTTTTCTGGGTCGAACAGAAAAGAATATTGTTACTTCCACTAACCTACACTTAACTTTAATATTTTTTTAAACTCTTTTCCTAACCACAAAACAGTTTTATAACTGTCAAAATTAATAAATAACTAAGAACCCCGTATTAAGAACACGGAACCCCACTAAAAGTGTCACATTATCGTTCAAAACATTATACGTTTGAAAGTAATTTAACAAAAAACTTGTTTCAATTCTTTTGCGTGACTTCGCTGAATGGAATGACACCTATTGAAGAAATCGTTAAGAATTTTATAAATAAGGAAACCGACTTGAAGGTCACACAGCCATCTTTGTAAAAGCTTTCATTTAAGTATTTTTTTCAGCGATATCGGAGAATGTCACACGGTGTAAGTTCGTTTTTTATTTATTTAGGCTAAAAGTGATGTTTAAACTAATTCAAGAACACCGTGATTTTCTGTAAAAAAAACTATACTTTGGTAGGAAATGATGACTCTTACTCACACACTCGCATGCCTGCGTTCGTGCTGCATGTTGCTGTAGCTTTAATTCTCTCTTTTTTATAATATTATTCCCTTTATTACGTAACTACATTTATTTAAGACAAAATAAATGATACTTATTCAAGTTATGGAATAGCGGAGCCTCCTAACATAGATACATATTGTTAAGGTTTACTTGCTAGAATAATAATCAAATTTCATTTTTCAAAGGTACTATATAAGAAGTTACTATAAAGGTTGTTTACAAAAGGGATCCTTAGATCATGCAGGGCTGGTATAAAAATGACTCTGCACCCTAATTGCGTAACACACTATCAATCACAATCTGAATCATTTTAAAGGATATTGCATTGCTTCATATGTTCGAAAAATGTATCTGCTCAACAACGTAAATAACGCAAATAATGTTGTTGAACTGTCAAAATGAAACAGATTGTGATTGATCGTGTGTTACGCAATAAGGGTGCTGCTTGCATTCGAACATTCAAACGATTATGTGATTGGCGCTTAAAAGTGAGCACGATTTCTTGAAATAAATAGCAAAAATTCAGTATTGCTTCTTATTTTTTTTTTATTTGTTAGGGACAAAAACAGTTACATGCCAAGCTTAACTAGATTGTCTTAAATTAGCAGAATACTTAAAAATACATTTATACACAACTATTCCATATTTATGTTACCACACATGTAACCCACAACATTGTCCACGAATTCACAAAAAAAAAGTTAAAAGAAAACAGACAAATAGTGTGCACCGTAAAAGACTAGTAAAAAGTAGAAAAGAAAAAATATATATATATAATATATACTTATACTTATGAATTTAGCAACTTAGCAACTCTATCCAGCCTACCTCATAAATTCCTAATATATTTTTCTCATCTGAAGCTTTCTGCTTACGTTCAATAACTACCTATTTATAACTGAATCTTAAGATAATAAGCTTGTAGGCACAAAGGCAATAATAATATAATGTACATATTTCTTATAATTTCCTTTAGCTCAGAAATGAGATATCATAGAAAAATATCCTGTGGCAGCCTAATTAGTGCGGGAGAATTAGACAATCTTCTTATTGTTTATGATATTAATTAATTATGTGATGAAATTGTACGTTTAGGTTATAGTCTGAATATTTTTTTCAGCAGTGCATGTTTTTTGTGGGCAGAATAATTGTAAATCCATACTTACATATATGATAGATTGTATATACATACAATAGATAAAAATCTATAAAATTAAGTGTCTGTTTGTAATGTCAAAGGAACAGCTTTTTACTAAATACATATATGAAAGTTTAAAAGGAAGTTACAAGAAAAAAAAACTGTCTGTATTTACCAGCTAATCTACGAAACTGCTAAACCGATTTTGACGGGACTCTCACTGGCAGATAGCTGATGTTATTAGAATAAAAATTAGGGTCCACGCGTGGGAAGACGCGTGCAGCAGCTAGTAGGTACTAAGAATAAACTCAGCACTCTTTTCGGATTACAATTTCATAACTAACATTATGTTGTCCCTTTAGCCTTTGAACTAAATATACATACAGAAAAGTCAATAAACTTTCATTATAACCTTGATTCAACTTTTTCAGACCAGAATATAACCTGAATATACCAAAAATAGCCAACCAAGTCGCAGATTCACCCGATAAGACTGAACTAAAAAGCTACGTCATCGAATCCTGAAACTTGACGCCTGAAAGACATTTTTTCGGCCTGAAACCAGCTATTCAGACGAAGTGACGTTATCGGGCGTTTGTCGCACAAGTTTAGGAAATTCATGAAAAATTCACGTTACGTCTATACTACATTCGTTTTTTTACCAGCGTTGATTTCAGTATATTTGGTATGTTACCTAAGTCCTCTCATCCACAGATAACTATTTATTGCTCTCATCAAGCAATAGACTACTACTAGAATAGCAATTGTCAAACTTGTATAATTTTCTGTTTTAAATATGAGGCTTTTGGCTAATTTGTACATATAGTGAATGTCACTCATTATTTTGTATTGTGCGTTTAGTTTGTGCAGAATAAACAATTTTTCTTTCTTTCTTTCTTTCTAAGTACTGACGCAGATTTGGACGGGCCGCACCGCATTGCAAAAATCTTCGTTCATCACTTTCATCGATCGATACCGTACCCGAATGGTGCCAAATAGGACCCTATTACTAAGTCTCTGCTGTTCGTCGTCTGTCAGCGAGCTGTATCTCACGAACCGTAAGACGTAGACAGTTGAAATGGCAGATTGTGTATTTTCATTGCCGCTATAACAACAAATAATAAAAATTAAATAAAGATAATAATTAAAAGGAACCGCCAAAAAAAAATACATGTTTTTTTTTCGGCGTTTTATGCTCGATGTTAATACAATACGGAACCCTTCGTGTACGAGTCCGACTCGCACTTGTCTGTGTTAGGTAATTGAAAATAATATTAGAAAAAAAACGCCGAAACAACTCAAAGGGCATGGTTTATTCTGTTAAATCCAGAAATAATAGCTCAAATATGAGCCAATATCCTCACAATAGGTAGTTATTTCTAGTGATTTTCGTTATGCAAACATTCTGATAAGCTTATTAGACTATTACAAATAAGTAGAACTGAATACAATATTCACTTTGTATTAACGGTAAACAGTGACAATTTACTCAATATTATCCTATGTAGGTACTACATTTACTATCTATATTTTACAAACTTAAGCCATTTACTTCCTTAAATGGCTTCTATTGGAACAACTTGCATTTCTGTTAGTTTCTTTAATTTGGTATAGTGCAATAAATGAACTCATCAATCTATTTTATTAGCCCAATTCACAAGTTCAGTTTTACGTCTAACCCGTTTTTTAACCGACTTCTTCAAAAAGTTCAAAAAGTTTGTTACTCGATTACTCCGCCAATTATGAATCGATTTTGATAATTCTTTTTTTGTTTGGTAGGTCATGCTTCCGAGGTGGTCCCATATAAATTTTATTAACTTTGCTTGCGTAATTTTTGAGTTAGCTTCAATATTACGTATTTTTCCCACTTAGTTTATCTAGACGATATCCTGTTTGACTCCTTCACTGTTATTTACATAGCAGGTAGTGGTATTCGGATTTGAGTGGGGTAGGTACCACAACTAAAAAGTGAAAAATAAAAACTTAAAAAAAAAAAAAAAACAACCGACTTCCAAAAAAAACACAAAAAAAAAAAAGAAGTCGGTTGTTTTTTTTTATGTAAAATGTTTTTTAATCATTAAAGAACTTTAGTTACCTAATGATTTGTCCATTTATACCGAAAGTAAAAAAAAAAAAGTTTTTTTTTTTTTTGGAACATAAACAATTACAATAGAAACGATGATAACTACTAAAAGTTAATAACTGTATCGCTGCTACCGTCGAAACATACGATAACTACGGTCGTAACGTCGAAACACGAGCACATTGTTTCAGACTTAACTATTATACATATAGGCCAACATTGGGGTAAGAAACAAAACAAGTCAATCAATCAATTCAGCCTATTGCAGTTCACTGCTGGACATAGGCCTCTCCCAGGCTGCGCCACAATATCCTAGCCTCCAACTTCCGCATAAAATAAATTGTACATATCTCCAATTAATATAGCAACAAACAGAACAATAGAACATTTTCCTACAACAACAATAAATGATCAAATCTGTGAGAGAATCGTATACTACCTTATTGGTGGGCCCAATAAGCCTGCTGCCTAGTCCCTCAGATTTAATGAACTATGCCCAATAATGGCCGATGTTACTAATAAAGGGCACAAAAGCAATTGTACGAGTAATAAATGGTTGGTTGTGGGGATGCTAAACTATATATAGAGTCGCTAAGGAAATTGTATATCGTTGGGAATGGGGACTATAGAGTAATATCATCACTAAAAATAGAAAAAAAAACTAAGTGGCAACGAACAAATGGAACCTTTATAATAATTTATTATTGTCACAGAGGTTTTTCTCGAGATCTATGTAACGAAGGAATTTGAATTTTGGTATTATGTTTACGTTCCCGGTGACGCGCACACATATATTATGTATCGCCATCCCAACAATTTTTTCGTTTCGTATTTTTTTAGGGTTCCTTACCGAAAGGGTAAAACGGGACCCTATTACTAAGGCTCCGCTGTCCGTCTGTCACCAGGGTGTATCTCATGAACCGTGACAGTTGGACAGTTGAAATTTTTACAGATGATGTATTTCTGTTGCCGCTATAACAACAAATACAAAAAAAAATTAAAAAAAATAAGGGAGCTTTCATACAATTAACTTTTAATTTTTTTTTTGCCTTTTTTATAGATAATGGTACGGAACCCTTCGTGCGCGAGTCCGACTCGCACTTGGCCGGTTTTTTATATATGAAAAAAGTGTTTTCTTAAACATATCGTATTTGGTATCGTTTAAAGGAGTTTTCTTTTAGTAATTAGTTCTTTTAGAATAATTGGCTTAGTATAAATAATAAACAAGTCTGACTGGACTTGCCCGTATTTGTCCAATATCATCCTGAAGAGTTATGCGAGCAGTTACCAAATAACCGATGGAACAAGCATTGATTAGCACTATTGTTCACCTTTAACAACATCAATCGCTTTATACTTCAGGCACTTTTTACATAGAAGGACTAGTGTACCAAGTATTCATATCAAAAGATTTCTACAGAAACATCCTTTCAAGAGTATTGGACAACAAGTCTAAGAAAGTACTCATAAAAAAGAAACATGTAATTATTTCCAAGAAAACTGGATCGTACTTCACAATAACCCGTAACGATGAGACCCAAGAAAACACGCTCCCTTATTATCCAAGAAAAACAGGAAAATATAAATCTGTATACACATTCCGTATGGTTCATTGAGTTTCACATCTGGCTGTCCTTTTGAGGGGTCCAGAGAGGAAACTGTGAGTGATTTGTCAAATAGAAAATCGTTGACCGTAATTGCAGTTTTTGGCGCGCTCTGATTGAAAATTGGAACGTGAAAATGGTTGTTCCGCCGTAGTACTTAAGTGTTCAGATGTAACTCCAACCTGATAAAGTCTTACTCGACGGAATGACAGCAGGGTGTGGAGCTTTGTCACAAACCATTACTGCACCTCCTATCCTGCCTTCTATAGCCGTGGTAGCCTAGTGGTGTGACCATCAGACTGCCAAATCATAGATCTCGAGTTCGAACCCAAGACAGGTGCCTCTGACTTTTCGGATCCATGTGCGTATTGTAAAATTATCTCTTGCTTCGAAAACGGTGAAGGTAAACATGCCTGAGGGATATTTCTCGACGGCATGTGAAGCCAAATCAGAGGCAAATGGGTGGCTTTAAAACTCTCACACCAGGTTAGTAACTAAACATGCCCTGTTTCCCAACACATGCATGCGCTGACGCCGTGTGGAAGTGGCGAAGTTGTGGGCCAACGAAAGAAGTGGGCCTACAAGATTTGAAATACTGTCTTGCCAGCGACACGAACAAGAAGAAATAAAAGTCATGGGTTTTATTATTTTTGTTTGACCAACCACTGCGTCATGGATATTAGCAATACCAGAGGAATTGCACGTGTTGCCATCCCAGAAACAAAACACTCATGTGTCATGTGTGTGTAAAAAAGCTGGACTAGTTATCAAGCAATTCATAAATC
This sequence comes from Lithophane ornitopus, assembly GCA_948473465.1. Taxonomy (NCBI): domain Eukaryota; kingdom Metazoa; phylum Arthropoda; class Insecta; order Lepidoptera; family Noctuidae; genus Lithophane; species Lithophane ornitopus. The sequence continues at coordinate 15,054,781 of OX419625.1, forward strand.
CCTCCCCTACACATTTCATTTTTATTCAAAAACCACCTCACCACATTACTTCACACTTATAAAAAAAAACTAGCCGGATCTACAAAATTTCTTACAGCTTTCATAAAAAAAGAAAGTGTTTTAACTTAATCCAAAGACACTAACGTATCACCGTAGACAGTTGTCATAAAAAGACTGTTTTACCGACACGTAATGGTAAACGGTCGGTAAGAAGTGTAGAAGGAAAAGGGACATTAAGATAACTAACGGTGACACATTACTTATGCAGTGAGTAGTAGTACCTTTGACGGCCTAACCTACACGCACTTCGGTAACCTCTGCCCTATTTAACGTTTTACGATGTGAATTTTTAGAGGGTATTAAGATATTAGACTTGTTAACTTGATGTATACAATGTGGAGACGAAAATACAACAATAAATGAAAACACTGGTAATACTAATGCATAGGAATATTTTGGAACTATCCAATAAATCCTATAACATGGAAATTAAAAAAGTATTTTGTTTCAAACAAACTAAATAGTAGTGATGGGCCGACTATGGGGTTTGCCGATCTTTGACTAGCTATCGTAACTAAACTATTTGATTAATTTTTTGAATGTAGACCGAGAACGTCATTAGATATACGGAGTTTTATTTTTTGTCGTCTCCACCGTGTATGTAGGGGTCAATGATATTATATTAACAGATATGTTATACACTCACAAAACAAACTAAAAAGTGTTCCGCAGCAGCGGCAGCACACATACCCACTTTTCATTCATTTTACATTTCACTACAAGTAAAAATGATAGAAAAGAGATGGCTTGATAAAAACAACAAGGAAAATGAGACAGCTGGTGTTTCTACTTCAACTAAGCGTATTACTCGTCGCCATGCGTGTCGCAGACTAAACTCAATACGTCCCAATTGGGACGTTTTCGTGTGCTCGCTCACAACATATCTGTAACTACTTAGGAGTCGTAGGTCGTAGGTTCGAACCCTGACAGGCGCTTTACTTTGTGTAAATTATTTCATCGCCACTGCTCTCAAAAACGGTGAAGGAAAACATCGTGAGGAAATGGGCATGTCCGAGAACCAAAAATTCGAAGACATATGACATCTACCAACCCGCACTGGGCCCGCGTGGTAGATTACGGCCCGCTCCCTCTCACAGAGAGGAGGCCTGTGTCCCAGCTGTGGGAACATTATAGGCTGATTATGCTTATGCTTATGCTATAATATCATCCCCTACCAGGTAATAAAATAAGATAAAAGACGAAACAGTCGCTTCTTTAAAAAATAAAATATCTACACAGATTAAAAAGCATGCTCATTCAAATTGAACTCCGTAAGTTCTGAGTTGAGCTGCACGATTACTGACAAATACGCGCACTGACTGGACAGGTCCACTCAATCTGTGTGGTTCTTTTCTCAATAGACCATTTCAAACAACAATCTACATGGTCTTCATCTTCACAATGATCTGACCAAGATTATGTCTGGACTTTAAAAGAGACTGTGACCTCTGAGTTTGTTTCGGTTTTTCTTTTCAGAGTAGTCAGATAGGAAACGCCGACCTCATCTTGTTTTTAAAAGATGATTGACGTGTACAAACCTGTGGCGGTATCTACATCGCCACATGCGAACTACGCATCAAAGACCTGACGTCACACAAAAATCCTGACGTCACATAAATCCTGCATCGCGCAATTAAAGTTTACCGTGCAGTGGTCATATATACAAGAAACTAACATCAATCGTTGGGCAGTTGCCCGCCAGACACAACACCCGTCTGGTTGGAGGATCCTCCCTTTTCTATGGAGTATGAGTGAATTTTACTACACTTACAAAAATAACTACAGAAATAAAAATACTTACAGAAATAAAATTATTTAACTTAATAAATGGTTTGTAAGGATGAGGAATTATGATTTATGAAAACACAATTATGTATTTCTCCCGCAAAGTGTCTATGTAGTTTTTATTACAGACATATGAAGAGACATCTAAAAGCTGCGAGGGTAATTTGAAGTCAAAGTTTTAGAAAACAACATGGCAGAATGAATTAAGAACGTGTCTCGAGTAATACACAACAATAAAACGTAAAAAAAATCTATCGTAACGTTGCGTGATGTTATTTGCGTACATAAAGACTGTAACTTCTATTTAGACCTGGTTGTATGTTAAGTATTTTACTGCTTTATTGAATCGCAGATACTAATATAGGGCCAAAATTGACAGTAACAAGAGAGATACTTACACTTTTTTTTGTTGTCAAGACGTAGTCAGTCGTTACTTTGTTGGCCTAATTAGAGACTTTAAGGTAGTCGGGACGCGTATTTATCGTAACAGATAGAAATAACAGATAACAATTGTTTCTAATAATAAAACACATCTGTTACTTAAAATAACAGATACTCAAGACTGTTACCGCGGCCGTTACTGTTAAAACTTCCAATACGATTTTCGACTTTAAGCGAAAAGAAGATATTTAATTGAGATTTAAATACCTACGTATTTATCGTCCGTACAAAAATAACAGGCCGTTATTTAATAACAGATAGATACGATTTTCGACTTTAAACAAAAAGAAATAAAGAAGATATTCAATTGAGATTTAAATACGTATTTATCGTCCGTACAAAAATAACAGGCTGTTATTTAATAACAGATATTTGGACCTGTTATTTTTTTTGTAATAGTAACAGTTTTAACAGATATCGTGTTTAACCTGTTACAACCCATCTCTACTTTTAGGACCTAAAGGCGGGCGGTGTCATGGTACACCCAGTTGGAATGAAGTATTAGAACAAACCCAACTAGTATGCTCTCAAGTTTCAAGTGCCAAAAGTTTTTGTTTTAATTTTGTTTTTGTTTTACTGACATAGGCTGCCTGTCCACTCGAGCGGAGAAGAGCGGAGAGGAGTGGAGATGTGCCAATATTAACCAAGAACAAAAATTGCGCAAGGCCGCAAACCATGTTAAAGAACTTCTCTCAAAAACCATTGGTAAAGTCGAACAAGCTATTTGGTATGCAGGCAAAATGTATTCATTTTCCGCTACACTGCCCAAATTCGTTTTGATTGTGTGTGTAATTTAAATTTTTGAGCTTATGGCTTAGGAGACTGACGTACAAGGTTTGTTGACTACTGAAAACAGTCACAAAATTGTTTAAAGTAGTTGCAAGGCTACGTGCCTTTTTTTTGGGTAATCTCCAAATGACTTCTCCCGCTCTGGGCGGAGCAGGAGCGCGTGTCAGACTTTTACTGACTAAAACCCACCCGTGTTTCTTCAGTTGCCTGTTGCCAAGGGCCCCGGTATCCCTTTCGAACTTTCCCGCAAAGGCTATCTGCCTGTATACCAAATAGCTTGTTCGACTGTACATAAAGACCAAAAACAATTTGGTCACCTATAACAATTTGGTTCTTAACCAAAGATTTACTGGTAAATATTGCCCTGTGGCATTAAGTCCGCCTACATGCCAGTAATGTGCATGAAGTTTGATAAATACTTACCTACTTCGACTACGCAAAGTCTTGCCCAATTCAAGAAAAAAGTTTTCCTATCCAAGCAAGTGATTTAAAGTCTCGTTCACACAGATACAGCCGCTGGCGCCAGCCACTGGCGGGTGCATTAGCAGCGCAGTTTGAAATCGCATAAATATTGTTTACACAAGCGGGATGCCAAATTGAGGGTAATGTTTTACACCTACTGAGGCATTTATGAGTGTAATTTGTCATGGACGATAAGTAGTCAGGAACTAATTTATGAGATGTGATAATAGTTATTTAATTTTTATGAAGGTATAATAAAATGTACGGTTCCACTTTAGGCTTTACCCAGTTACTGAGCAACACAATACCCCTTGGTAAGGCTGGTTGTCAGACTTTCGGGCTTCTGACGACCCGTAATGACTGTCAAAGATCTACAAATGACAGGCGGGACCCCACCGTGCCTCGGAAAGCACGTAAAGCCGTTGGGGTTTACGTGCTTTCCGAGGCACGGAGGGGTCTTGGTATGTAAAGATGGTCACCCATCCACGGACCAACTGCGGCAAGCATAGCTTAACCTGATCGATCGACCCGTACGGCTGTCGTTACTTAGCCACAAGCACGCGACGTAGTCGGGTTTTTCGCCCATACCCCGGGTCACCTGTTCGGTGGATCGTTAAATTTCCATACGTTACCTGAAGGAGTGGACGCCGGTGTTAACGGAAGGTGTAAACAAAGGGGGGTGGGGGTTGCCAGTACAGTCCAACCGTTTAAATATTGGCGCCCTTTGAAAAAATATACCAAGTCGCGAGCTGCACATTAAAAGAAGAAATAAAAACGTTTTACAAAAAAAAAAAACAACCGACTTCCAAAAAAACACTAAAAACGTGAAAAATAACTTTAATTTCGGAAGTCTTTGCTTTTCAATTTTCGTTTTTTGCCACCGACTTCCGAAATTCAAGTTATTTTTCACGTTTTTTGTGTTTTTTTGGAAGTCAGTTGTTTATTTTTTTGTAAAAAGTTTTTATTTTTCACTTTTTAGTCGTGGTACCTACCCCACACAAATTTGAATAACACTACCTGGTATGTAAATAACAGTGAAGGAGTCAAACAATATATCATCTACATACACTAAGTGGGAAAAATACATAATTATTGAAGCTAACTCAAAAACTACGCAAGCAAAGTTAATAAAATTTATATGGGACCACCTCTGAAGCATGACCTACCAAACAAAAAAAGAATCATCAAAATCGATTCATAATCGACGGAGTAAGCGCGTAACATACACAAAAAAAAAAAAAAAAACATACAGACGAATTGAGAACCTCCTCCTTTTTGAAGAAGTCGGTTAAAAAGAGAGATCATCTGGCAAAGATATTGATTTTCAATTTAAAGTATCAATCAATAGAGCAAGAAATTCTGATTTCAAATTGTTTTTTTTTTTTTGACTATTTGTCCTTTACTTCATATTTATTTTCCACAATGGATATTGGAGCGTGAACTTTTATTTTTAATACGGGTGGTGATTCCGAAAACACTTCTTCTTATGAAGAAATAAGGTTTCATTGCAGTTGGCCTTATTCCATAATTTCTTATCAATTAAGTCGGTTTGATTTTTTTTGTAAAAAGTTTTTATTTTTTACTTTATAGTTGTGGTACCTACCCCACACAAATCCGATTAGCACTACCTGCTATGTAAATAACAGTGAAAGAGTAAATAAGGAAATAGTCTAGATAAACAAGTGGGAAAAATACGTAATATTGAAGCTAACTCAAAAACTACACAAGCAAAGTTAATAAAATTTATATGGAACCTCCTCGGAAGCATGACCTACCAAACAAAAAAAGAATCATCAAAATCGATTCACAATTGGCGGAGTAATCGAGTAACAAGCATACAAAAAAAAAAAACATACAGACGAATTGAGAACGTCCTCCTTTTTGAAGAAGTCGGTTAAAAATACATAATATTTCTGTCATCACATTTTTATTGTCTTTTGTACTACATTAAATTCCTGCAAGCCGCACTATTTAAGGGGATATACTGTAGTGTGAGGTGACGGTGACTGGATTAAAGTTTGAGCCCTTAAGTTTAAACTTCTTATCGCGGAGGGTGACATGGGAAAGTTCTAGGTTATTAGTGTTATTAGATTGGGTTTTGTGAGAAAGGCCTATGTCTGGGGTAGTGATAGGATTACTGGGGTGTGTGAAGGCCTAATGAATTCAATTCCATTAAATGATAGGGTATTGACATTTGGGAATACCAATCGCATAAGATTTTAATAAAAATTGTTTTAAAAAATGCGGGTGAGTTATTTAATAAAAAACTTAAACTTAGCTATAGATGCAAATAAAATTCTTATAAAACCGTTCAACCAAGCTCCATTATTTAAAATATCTACACTAATATTATAAAGAGAAATGGTCAGTATTTTTGATTGTAATGAAAAAACTCAAAAATTACTGGACAGATTAAAAAAAAAAAATCTCCAGTAGAATGCTTATCACTGAGTAACATCCATACTAATATTATAAATTCGAAAGTAATTCTGTCTGTCTGTCTATTTGTTTGTTTGCATGTTACCTTTTCATGCCAAAACCACTAAACGGATTTCGATAAAATTTGGCAAGGAAATAGATAGCACCCTGGGGAAGGTCATAGGGGAGAAGGTATATATTTTTATCGACATACCGCGCGGCTATTTATTTATTTGTTTTAAATATAACGGCCGAAGCCAATTACACTATATAAAGAAAGATACCACGCGGGTGAAGCCGCTGGTGGAAGCTAGTAAATCTATAAAACTAACTCATATTATAACTAGCCTTACTTCCAATAGCAATAACATTAGGTTCTGGACCTATAATTATGGGCTGCCATAAATTATTGCTAGCCTACTAAGTACAGTCACGGACTTTAATTGATAAGCTACTTGGCACTGTTCGCATTTTAGCCGTGTAATGCAAATCGGGCTTAGTCGGTTATACTCGTACATCCAGACACGGAAAGTCATGTCTTCGTATTATAGAAGAAAATTATATTTAATATATTTACCAGTTGACTAACCTGAGAGCCAGAACTAAAAACTCAACCAATTCCAGGTCTAGCAACCGTAACCTAGCAACGATTGTTTTAGCGTAGCCATAGTAACGTTAGCGTACGGAGAAATTTTTATTAGACATTTCAACTGTCACTGTCTTCTGATAGGTTTTCAGAAATATCGAGTTAATGAGCTCTGATTCAAAGGAGGTCAGTATCAAATAGATTCGATAAACATTGTATTTATTTTATATTGAGAAGTTATTAGTCAACCTCTATGGATAACATTATTTCCGATTTTTCATCTTGCTTACGAGCATGCGATTTGAGTTCGTGTTTAATCGTGTAATCTCGTGAATGTATGAATCTGCAAAATTGAAAAGTTTGAAAGTGGCTCATCAATTAAAGTCCTTGACTGTACATAAGTACCTGATACGTATAATTGAGTGCTATTACAAGTATTGAGTTCTATTGTTTTAGTACAAACCCATACGACGACGGAAACGAGATTTATCTATTGACACACGAAATGATACAATTTTGAAAATTAGAAAAGATTATTAGTAACACAATATTATCAGAAGGAAATAAAATAAGCATCATTTTGCATAAAGAAAAGAAAGGCGAATGTCCCTCCGTTTTTAACTACGCGTCGTCGTTATGTTCGAACTAAATTTTCAATATGAACAATATTGAACTTAGGAACTTCTTAGATCTATCTATACTCCATTTGAAAGAAGATTAGACATTTAAATAAGCCTTTTTTACAGTCCGTTCAACCGATTTTGACTTGTATTCCGTTGGTGGCATGACAAATGGCAGCTGCAGTAGACAGTTGGTATTGTGTAACTTTTTTTTGCTTTTAATGCCTACGGTATAGAAGTCAAAATCAGTTGAATGGACTGTAAAAAGGTTTGTTTAAATGTCTAATCTTATTTCAAATGAAGAAAGAAGAATAAGAAAAATGCGTTTATTGGCATTTTAATAGAAAAATACACCTTAAAACTATAAAAACAGAAACAAACAATAAAATGCCAAAAGGGCCTCAGCTCAGCATACTGTCAGATGGCAACACAAAGTGTACCACCTGACGCTGATTTTGCAGCCTGCAGCTGCAACCCACGAGTGGTAATGGAGTATAGATTACAATAATAGAGAAAACTAGTTTCCCCTTCCATTCCTTTGGGAAAGCTTAATCCGCGATCGAAACCCACGGTTAAAAAAAGCAAGTATTTTATACAATTTGATCCAACAGAACATACTTTATTTCTCTCACAGCAAACCGACAATTTATCATTAGGTGCGGGATCACTGATCCAACACAAGCACAGAAACCCAGTAACGTCCGCCGGAGTGTTATATTGAATAGAAACGCGGGTATAATAAGTGCCCGGCGAGAATGACGGCCGTTACAAAAGTTAAGGTGCGCTTGGCTTATCATCACAGCAATACTGAGCAATTTACAGCAATTGCTAGATTGTAGCAATCCTAACTTAACATTCGTTTTTGTTTATGCTAAACCCGAAACGGGGTCATTGTGGTCATTGACGCTAAAACGGCTGAACGGATTTAGCCGAAATTTGGCACATGGGTAGACCATGACCTGGAATAGGACATAAGATACTTTTTATCCCGATATTCCCACGGGATCGAGACTTGCGCGGGTGAAACCGCGGGGCGCAGCTTGTTGTTAATTAAGATGCGTCTGTAAAGTCAGGCGATTAATTGTTTACCAAATTGACTATTAACTTAAATTGGCCGTATTTTAAAATCACAATTGTCATTTTTTGACAATTGTATGAAATAGCTATGACACGGCGATAAACAATTCATTTACCGAACTGAACCTCAATCATATGGAGCAATGTGGAGCAACATGGAGAAACATAATAAACAGCGAAACCAATGTACCCATGTATACTGTAATTTATTTCGGCGATATTTAGCAACACAAAAAATTCAAGGCAATATTGCCAAAAGAATTTACCTACGCCGCTTTAGGCAATTAAAAATATTTCTCCACTACCTTCGGCAATGAGTGCTGAAAAAAGTTCCCGTGTAAGTGTAGCTTTACAGCAATGGCAAACTACGGATTTAGATTCCAAAGGCCGTTTTGTGAGAAAATAGTGTATTTAAGGAAGGATTTTATTTCCCATTTTACGTTATGGTAAGTTTTTGTTAGGTAAATCCTTAAGATTTAGAGATTTTTTTTGAAGATTACAGATTGTGGGCTGGCTAAAAATAAATTGCCTCTTCCTTTAAGGATTTCTAGTAGTTATAGTTGTCTAGTAGTTTTCCTGTCGTCATGTACTATTTAGTTGTTGTTGTGTTGTTTGTTGCGTGTGTATACTTATAAGAATAGATTATCGTTCATGGCGAATAACATTCATTACTTAGTAAAAGTCACATTCAGTGCCAGTGTGAGGTCAAATAATGTCTCGCCTAGCGAAATTCCTAGGAGTTTAAACCGTTTGATTAATAAATTCCAGTTTTTCTCCATTCAATATGTTGTCGAATTCACTACTTCTAACATTAGGCAATTTAAATCAGCATGTGTTATTATTTTTTTATTTAGTACCACAATTATTGACGAATTCCACATTGGGCACCCGCTTAAATGGAACCTGAGGTATTCCACATACAGCACCTATCGATATTTTTCGCAGGTGCCATTAGTGGAATATTGATTATTTAAAATTTTATTCCACAATTATGACGTATACGTCAAATTATTTACCGTAAACCAATCTTGGCCCTGAAGAATAGAGCTATTCATGTCATCAAGATTTTGTGATCGTCGGTTAAGATCAAATGATGTTGATTTTGAAGTAATTGGGGTAAATCAAATTTAAACTAAAAAGAGGAATGGACCCAATATCGCATCTGCATCCGGTTAGACTGGAAGCCGACCCAAAATAGTTGCCTAACATAACATACGAATTTCAAACGGAATTCATTAGGAACGACCCTTAATTTAATAGTGCCTAGCGTTGACATAATCACTTTGAACTTTCTCTCGAGGGATACTCGGATATTAACCTAGTGGCATAAATATCCCTGTATTATGTGATGTAATGATATTAGGGAGAGGCTTGTTTTATTTAGGGATTAGTGATAAGTGGCCAAAAACTTTTAAGCTATTAAATTATGAATATTAACGCTGGGTATTCATGTCCAGATTATTTTGTTTACCAATGAAATATTTTGCCAGCCTTGTGGGTACTTTTCCCACTGACAGCGATGCGGAAGAATTTTTTGACGCCCTATGAGCCCTTCCTTTATATATAATTTTTTCCTTTTGTACATATTGCTAGACTTAGATTGTATATTTTATTTAAAATGTTAATAAAGCTTATAAATAAAAATAAAAAAAAATTGTATGAAAATTTATCATGATTGTAGAGATACAGGTTTATCACCTAGTTTGGCTGCAGATGCTCTCTTGTTGTATTATTTTCATTATATACAAATTTATTTTTAAAGCAATATGGTTGTATTGTATTTTTGGGCCGTTTGGGGTTGAAACACTAGGGCTGTGGGGTCCGAGCGCTCATCGAGTATTTCGGTACATTGCCAAGCAGTTGGTCGACTCTTCACGTGACCAGAGGGCTGGCCAATTTTTAGGTCAAATAATGCTGCCAGCATTTTGGGCACTTTTCTCACTGACAGCGATGCGGACGGATTTTTGATGCCCTATGAGCTCATCTTTTATATGTTTTTTACCACAACTAAAAAGTAAAAAATAAAAACTAAAAAAAAAAAACATTAAAAAAGTAACTTTAATTTCGTAAGTCGGTGGCAAAAAAACGAAAACTGAAAAGAAAAGACACCGACTTCCGAAATTAAAGTTATTTTTACCCGACTACGGCGAAGAAAAAAGGAGGTTTATGATTTTGACCGGTTGTATGTATGTATGTTCATCTATTCCCTCCTAGCTTCTAAACCACTCATCACAATTTGACAAATGACGTATCGTTGGAAGCGTTTTGATCGTCCGCTGGTTATAGGCTATGTGACGTCACATTAAATAAAAAATCCGGAATCACACGTGTTAGGGCATAAATCGAACAGATTACGTGTGACTCCGGATTTTTAATTTATCTGTCTGCGGTGTCTTGTTTATACCTTTTTAGTCGTAGTTGGGTTTTAGTTTTTATTAAAAATTTTTTTTTTTCACTTTTTTTGTGTTTTTCTATGGAAGTCGGTTGTTTTTTAATTAAAATAATATAGGTATAGTCTCATCGTAACAACGGTGTTTATAAGATAGAATCGTAGGATTACGGAATCTTACGATTCTATCTTATAAGCACACTTCAAGGTCAAACTGTCCCCCATTCCTACACTTTAACCAAAACACGCCGAATTCAAAGCGTAAAGTTTCACATAATGAATATTTATAACCCCATGTAAGGCATAAACTGCTTATGACTAACGATGTTTGGTTGGCTTATACTTAATCTTAAGCTTGTTTTAGAAATTCATTATGATCATATTAAGCGTATCTATCGAGCGTATCAAAAACAACATTGATTTTCTACATTGTTTAATTAGTTTATGTGTTTTTTTTTTATATCTAAAGCATTACCTTCTTTTCAGCCTTCGCCGCAATCGGGTAAAAAAGGAACAGACACCCCTATACTAATATTGTGGCAGCATCTACATCGCCACATGTGAACTACGCTGACGTCACACAAAAATCCTGACGTCACATAAATTCTGGATCGCGCAATTAGAGTTTACCGTGCGCTGGATATATATATATAAGAATCCAACCTCAAAAATCTTTGGGCAGTTGCCCGCCAAACACAACACCCGTCTGGTCGGAGGATTATCCCTTTTCTATAGAGGATGAGTGAACTTTACACCCTGTTCCTCATACCTCTAAAATAATATTGATTCTACATAATAATAACTTGTTGCCATTTGTATGACAGTTCTTTTTGAGACATAGTAATCCTATCATTATGACCTTCTCATACCGACAATCCGTTTATTAAGCTTGGATATGCTCACCGATCCATTTCCAAACCTTGATTTTTGCCGCCCAACCTGGATTGGTACCAGGGCACTATATCTCATTATGAGTATTAATAAAATAACTGTGACACACGTTCCGGACTGTAATTTACACCTAACGCATTTCATTAGCCGTGCTAATCTAAACAATGCACCTACTAGGAGATCACGAATCATTGAGAGCAAAATAGAATAGTAAGTACCTGCGCGTAAAAATCTCACATCCAGGGTTAGAAAGAGACTGTCAGCCCGGTATGAGTGACGGAAACGACGCTCTACTAAGCTGACCTTTTTCTAAACCTACTTGTGTCATATCTACGGCCAGATATGCCGTGTATAGTCTGTTCAAAAGGTATCTGATGAAAGTATAAACAAACCCTGTTCAGGTTATTATTTTTCGGTTATTAATCACTCAGGGGCCAAACTTACGACCCAGTGGGTCCCGCTTAATGGCAAATGACATCGTGGCAGGCCCTGACGGAGATGGTGGGATGAGCTGAACTCCTTCAATAATGATTGGTCCTTGGCAGCTCTGGACAGTTAAAAGGGAGGTCTTTGCCCAGTAGTGGGAAAAAAAACACTCAGGGAATTAGTAACATATTCATCTGTATTTAGGTGTTAACGTTATATCTCCCAACTTTTTCTAACAATTACTGTTAGCCTGTTTCATCCCACTGCTGGGCAAAGGCTTCCAGTTCTTGCGATTTAGGGCTAAAGTGGAAAATTTAATAAAGTTATTCAAACAATAATTGTTGGAAAAGTATTCCAACAATTATTGTTTGAATAACTTTATTAAATTTTATTTGAAAAATCATCGACGCAAATTGAGGTTATTTGCCTCAATGTGATTTAAAATTATAATTTCGGGTTTAAGTATACACCTACGTCTTCTGATTCATTTGTTTACATTTTCATCAAATACTTTTAGAACAGAGCATACATTTTACAAGTGCTGAACTTACAAACAAACAGCTTATTATGACGCCAAGACAATAGACTGCAACGTCCTCATGTATTCAGTGTTTGCTTTTAATTTCTCCCGCCTCTTTCTTTTTTCTAAGGGAAAGTAAAAGACAGCAATATTTTTTGTTTTGTTTTATTAATACTCTGTGCAAACTAGAACTAGGTTACAAATATTTGAACTCAGCATTTTTACTGTTCGAGTAACGAGAAATAAACAAAATGGTTTCATAGTTTTATTGAAACAGAAGATTTCCACGTTTATTGGTATATTTACTGTCAGCTGTGAAGCTACCTTACCCATATTAAATAAATATAACGTTTTGAGTGAATTAAGTGAGTGAAAATGCAAAAAATATTGCTAAACTCTAAAGGCAAAATTAAAAGTTATAGTATGATATAATATAATTTACTCTTGAAAGAACTATTTTACGATACACTTCCTGTCAGGAAGAGGAGGCCTGTGTCTGCAGAGGGACCAAACTCGTCACTTGCTTCTGAATTTTGCGAAATTTTAAATTGATGACACACAACTAGTAGGGGTCGAAAAGCTAATCTACGCCACGCAAAGTACACTAAAACATTGCCACACCGAGATATGAGACGTTCTCTCTGTTTGCATAATACATGCATTAGCGCGATTTATACCGCGCGTTCCCGCGATGTGCCGTGATGTGCCGCGATACCGCGTCAACGTTATTGTGACGTGTATAATTAATGTTATTATGTACGTGCATTCCTTTTAAGCTGGTTGAATTTGATATTAGATTTAAAGGTTTTTCAAGTTTTTGTAATTAAAATATGGCATACTAGCTTCAGCTCGTGGATTATTCCATTTAAATCGGTTCAGTAGTTTTGGCATGAAAGCGCGACAGACAGACAGACGGAGTTACATTCGCATTTATAATATTAGTAAGGAAGTAAGGATTTATCAACTAACATCATCATCATCTAACTAGCCTTTTCCCAACAATGTTGGAGTCAGCTTCCAGTTGTCCAGAACTGCATGCAGCATGAGCGACTGCCACAACAACCCAGTTACTGAGTAACTCGATACCCCTTAGCAAGGTTGGTTGTCAGACTTTTGGGCTTCTGACTACCCGTAACAATTGTCAAAGATCTGCTTAAGACAGCCGGGACCAACGGCTTTGCCTATTTATAAACTAACCTTATGATACACATTACTATGGAAATTGATCTGGAAGACATTATCTATTTTTAGCGTCAGTTTCTTCCCACAGAGACGTCGTGTGATGTCTATGGACGTTAATAAAGTAATAAAAACTAAAACCCAACTACGACTAAAAAGGTACAAACAAGACACCACAGACAGACAAATTAAAAATCCGGAGTCACAAGTGTTGTTTTTTTTTTTTAATTCTTTTGGGTTTATAATATATATATTTTTGAAATGTGCTCATTAAGCCCTTTCATTTAATAGCCAACATGGTACGATTAAACAATTTTTTTTTTTAGTTTCTGACTTTATGTCGTCTAGAGGGCGCCATTTTTTATTTAATGTGACGTCACATAGCCTATAACCAGCGGACAATCAAGACGCTTCCAACGATACCTCATTTGTCAAATTGTGATGAGTGCTTTAGAAGATAGGAGGGAACAGATGAACATACATACATACATACATACATACATACCGGTCAAAACAACTCCTTTTTTCTTCGCCGTAGTCGGGTAAAAAATGGGTTCAATTTACTGCCCCCGCTTAGCCGCAGTCTGACGCCTACTGCCGTCAGATTTTGAGTGGGTAATTCAAGCTGGTATAAGGACATCCCGCGAGTCCCCTAGGACCAGCAACCCTTGCTACATAATAACCTAACTAATATTATAAATGCGAAAGTGAGTTCGTTTGTTTGTTACGTTTTCACGATAAAACGACTGAACGGATTTGGATATAATTTGGCACAGGGGAAGACCATGGAATAGAACATAGATTATTTTTTATCCCGATATTCCCACGGAACGAGACTTACGCGGGTGAAACCGCGGGGGGCTAGCTAGTAGATTATAAATGATAAAAGTATATAGGTACAAACCCTTTAACACGCCAAAAATACTTTCAAAACTAGATGAGGTCGGTGTTTTTTATCTGACTAATCTGAATAGCAACACTGAAACAATCTCGAAGATCACAGTCTCTCTTAAATTCCATACACATTATCTTGGTAAGATCATGTGTCAATCTATAAAAGCTGAACGGCATTAATGCCGTGATTAACATAGCCACCTGCTGGTCCTGAGTAATGTTAGAAAGACGTATTACCATTGTTTCAAAACCGTTGTCTCACCCCATCGCATCGCGTCGCCCGCTTACGCCATTACTTCTTTCAGACTGTTTTTCTTTTTAATCGGCTCTTGAGGGTTGTAGCGGTGTTAAATAACCTTCCTCAATTTTTGAATTTGGCTAACAAAATCCATACTAATATCATAAATTCGAAAGTAACTCGGTCTGTCTGTCTGCATGTTACCTTTCCACGCCTAAACCACTAAACGGATTTCGATAGCAAAGAGATAGATGGCATCCTGGTGAAGGACATAAGCCTCTTTTTATTGACATAGCATGCGGGTGAAGCCGCAGTCGGAAGCTAGAATGAAATATTTTTTCAAATCCTACTGGTAGTTCCAGAGATTAGCGCGTTCAAACAAGCAAACTCTTCAGCTTTATTATTTGAGCATAGATTTATGGTTTGAAGTTGTCACAGAGATGGAATGTAGTGTTGATTAATTATGATTCGTGCTAATTGTTATAATCTAGAGAACGAAGTGATGCTAACATGTAGTCATGAGTCGAATATAAAATAATATAATATAGGTACCTGTATTCGGCGTAAAATCAAAATCAAAAGTCATTTATTTAAACTAGGCTGAGAATCAGCACTTTTCGAACGTCAGTACGTCATACGTGTATAACCATGGGCGTAAACGCAACAAAAGGAGTATGTATGTATAGTAGAAGGTGCGTTCTGTAGATTCTGCCTAAGCCCATGGGAAGAAGGCGAGAGTTTATGTATTATTTTAACAAACGACCCGACCTGCCCCGACCAGCGCTGGGGCTCTGTCTCGCATGGGGTCGCAGCATTATGCTGAGCGATTGCCGTTTTGCGAGAATGTGACGCATATTCTCCCCCAACTTATTATTTTCGTATAAACATTTGTCATTTCTTAGCGTCATGTTTGCCGCAAATAAACTTATTTTCTTTCTTTTCTTTACCTACACAAATAACCTGTAATTAGACTGGTAGGTATCCCTAAATACATCGAGCAAACTAAAAAAAAACATCTGTTCCGTATAATTTAAACGTCACTTTCATTAGTACACATCGGACTACAAATGATAAGATTTTAATAGCAGTTGTTAACGTGACTGATAAGATATGAGTGTCGAGATTTCTTACAGTTTTTTATGCCAAGGTTGGTCGCTTGAAGTGATGAACAAGTTTTTATTTTTAACTTAAATTAATCAAAGTAATAACTTAGTTTTTTTGTTTTTTAATTTATTTATAAATGTCTAGTCAAAATTACAAATGGTCGTTTTTTTGCTGAAAGAATTTCCCGTATTCTTTCTAACATTCGAATGTTTGTTGAACTTGTCTGTCATTTGCCAGGGTTGCGGGGGAGTCCGAAAGGGATACCGGGCTCTTGGTAACAGGTAACTGAAGGAACACGGGAGGGTTTTAGTCAGTAAAAGTCTGACACCCCCTCCCGCTCTTCCCAGAGCGAGAGAAGTCATTTGAAGATAACAAAACCCTCAAAAAATAAAAATAATATCTGTAGAATCCTGTTAATCCCGTATTTAAGCTGATTATATCACTACACTGGCTCATTAACACCCCCAGCATCTTGTGCAGGCACGCTTCACTTTTCTACCAATTCCCGCCATTTGTAGTGAACTGACAGTTGACATTAGTGACAGCAACCACACTGCTGACGTGCATGAGATAGTGTTTACATATCTATCAAATAGATACACTACAATATCTATAATCAATAAAATAACTACACGCGAAACAGTTGGCTATCTTACCACTTTTTTTTTATAACTCTTAACCAAGTGTCTTGTATATACATACAAACAACAAAATAATGAATTGCATCGTCTAAACACTCTTTAGTTTAGACAATTCAACTTCGTTTGCTACAAGTTATGGTATGTCACAGGCAATCGCACAGTGTAAATCAGGCTTTACTTTATATCATCAAAAAAAAACAGAACACTCACTAATCTCCCTCTGACAAAGCTTCCTTAAAACAGTTTCAAACAGTTATTACTGTCTTTCTTAATTAAAACACTGACCTCATTGGTGTTCCACCGGTGCCTCTGTGCTGCGAAGTGTTCAGCTCTGGGCAGACTCTCCAGGTTCTCTGGCAATTTGATAGGCTCGCCATCTGTAACAAGGAATTTTAGACCTTGGTATAACAAAATATTCAGCATTATTGTCATCAGGCTATAATAGCAGTCTATGTTTGGAAATAGCCATCTCCAATTACAGGTCATTTAACCAGACACCGTTGAAACAAAGTGATGATAAAGGTTATTGGTATCGAAAAAAAAAAAGCTGTACCTAACCTTTTTACCGCGTAGGTATTGCATTTTTTTTGTTTTTTTTTAAATAACCGGTGTCGATTTCAACGCAAGGGGTCCAATCATGTACTGAATCCATGGTAACAGTTTGTGAGTCGATGTCCCTGACACGCTGTAGTATAGATTCTTTTATATTTTGTGAATGTGAGATCGTTGTAGGCCATGTAGACCGTAGATTTGTTGACTATTTTCTACTACAAGATACAACACAACTCTGTAATTTGAAAACATTGTAAAAGTCATTCATTTTTAAAATGGTAACCATGGAGTTTCTAGCCGGCTCTTCTGCATAAGAAACGACCAATTGGAACCATGCACCTAGCTTCTGGCGTTTCTTAAGTGCCCATGTAGGTTTATGTGAAATAAAATATGTTGATTTTGGCCCAAGAATTGAACCTATGATTGCCTCTTACATCCGACACCAAATTATTGAGACCATTGAAACCAACAGAAACAGCGATAATGGTTGGCTATCTGTCTAGATTTGTATGTGATCTAGAACCTACCTATGTCCGACACAGCTTGTAACTAAAACTAGAGACACAGAACTCGCTACTATAAATCGTACCGATTTAACTGAGCAAACCAACCCGGTGCGATTCTATAGAGAGTGACATGATGTCTTAAAACGAGTACCCAGATTGTATTTAGTTTTCTGACAGTATATGTATATCAGTCTCTAATACTTCATCATTAACTAGATTTTTAAGACTTGTATTAATGTATATTAATGTATTATACACATACACCTTTCGAAATAAATTCTGTAAATGATGATAATACCGCATTAAAATCCGTTGCATCACTACATTACACTATAAAACAAAGTCCTCCGCCACGTGTGGCTGTCTGTCTGTTCGCGATAAACTCAAAAACTACTGCACTGATTTTCATGCTGTTTTCACAAATGGATAGAGTGGTTCTTGAGGAAGGTTTCAGTATATAATTTGTCAAGCGGGCGAAGACGCGGGCATCAGGTAGTAGTTTATAAAAAGAACGCGGTCCGCAGAGAGACACGAAAAGCGACTTTAATTTATATTACCTATATAAATTACTAGCTGCGCCCCGCGGGTTCACCCGCGTAAGTCTCGATTCTGTGGGAATATCGGGATGAAAAGTATCCTATGTGTTAATCTAGATTATAAACTATCATTTTGCAAAATTTCATCCAAATCCATGGTTCGTGATTGAGTAACAAACACACAAACTTTTACATTTATAATTTAAGTAGGATTCAATCATATTCTATTTAGCTATAACCTACAACACAGGACAGAGTTAGTGAAATGGTGACATAAATAGCTTGTCCACTTCCTCAGAAGCCACACGAACAATTAAGTACCTTGCATATTCAAACTTTAAGTTCTAAGTCCTACTAGAACTGGGCCAGGGAAGTAAATACCTCAGTCCAAATAACAATACATGCATGGTGCAAGTATGCCGGATATGCTGAGTAGAGGCACAGAATATTTGTACCTACAGAAGGTTAGCTCTAACGACGAGCTAAAACGCTCACACATACAGGGTTATTGGTATATGTCGGCAATCCGTTATGAGGATATAGGAGAGGTCATTTGCAACCAAATGACCCCAAATTAATTTAAAATGAAGTAACTCACTTTTAAAATGAATGAAATAAAAAGTCAAATTACTTGAAAATTGTTGACATTTGCGTGCCGTGGTTATTTACCAATAACCATGCAGCAAGCGCTTTAGCTGCATACTTAGTATGTTACAATACCTTGATTGTTCCAATATCAAGATTGAATGTAAATAAATGGATCAGAAAAGGAACCTGTAGATGCTAATTTGTGAGAGAGAGAGTACTTTACAAATTGAGTGCTTTAGTTTGAACCCGAAATTATAAATGATATATTTTAATTTGACAATCGAGGTTAATTTTAAAAACTCGTTTTTCATCAATATTTTTTTAATAACAATTAATGGTTGCTGAAAGTTGAAACCTTCTAAATACTGTCTATAGAATGTCTTATTAACTCCTTTGAGTAAGTGATTGCGTAAGAATTTAACCTGAACAGGGTTTGTTTAAACTTTCATCAGAGTCTTTCGGAACAGACAATATGCGACTATATGTGCGTGCACCTGTTTTCGCTATTTGTATGGACCTAACCTTCTGTGCTAGTATGTGGTGCAAGAATTCTGGCTATGCTGAGTAGAGGTGAGGAATTCTCAGTAGACGCACATAAATTGTATCCGCGGCCGCGTGCCCAAATTTATTGATGTCTAAATCTTGTTGTGGGACTATCAGTCCACAGTGTAGGACATTAGTTTAGTGATGGATGAAGTGCAGGCGAGTGTGTTTATTGGGTTCTAGAAGAGAATGATTGTTTTTTGAGCATGTGTTTCTAGATGGAGTGCAAAGGAAGTTTGAACTGGAACTAAGTTCGAAAATTATATTTTGTGTTAGAATAAAATCGATGTGCGAATAAACGGTCATTAGCCACCACTTTTTGGCACACCGAAGGCATACTTGAAGAAAATTAATGCTATCCAATCCTTTTTTTTTATTATTGTGGGAATCATCGAATGACTTCTCCCGCTTTCGTGTCAGACTTTTACTGACTAAAACCCACCCGTGTTCCTTCAGTTGCCTGTTGCCAAGGGCCCCGGCATCCCTTTCGGACTTTCCCGCAGATGCTATCCACCCTACGCCTAATAGTTATAAAATATTTGACCATCTTTTCAGTTCAAAACGGACGAATATGAGAGATAAATCGAATCATAGACAGCTAAAATTCCCAGAATGAAAGCTTGTTGACACCGCTAAAGTAAATACGAACTAATCCAAAAAACAAATCCCCTTCATTTTTCACAATGTCCCGAAACTAAACCGCCCAAAAATCCAGTAGAGAAGTAAAGTGCAAATAAAACAATAAACAGTGCCCGAACGAGGTGAAAACTGCCCGGTTTTTGGCAGCATTCGTCAAGAATGTCTGCACTGCTACCGGGGCCACTGCCTTCCAAACAACCGCTTTATACCACCCGCCGGACGATCCAAATCCAACCTTATCTCTCCAGCCATAAAGACCCGAATGAGCGCATTCATAATCATGTATTTTGAAGCAATCGTCCAACTTGTTGAAATTCCGCCGCCGTCCGCTTTAGCGACTGCAAAATTAACTTTAACATCCCTGGGTTCTGTTTGATCTTTATGTGAGGGAGATAAGATTCGTTTTGGCATGTTTTTTGGTTGTAGTAGTAGTAGGATTGTAAGTTGGTAGGGCGTATAGGATGTAGGAAATTCGCTAGCCAAGCTTTTGGTCTGGTGCTCGCTAATTTCGCACCCAATCGTGGCTAACGGATAACGTGGGCGACATTCTTTGCTTTTATTTAGTCAGAATATTTTTTGGAGGTCAGGTGGGTATTTGAGATGCGGTTAGCGTTTCTAAATAATTTCGGAGGGACCCCAGTTGGTACTGTCCAAAAACGCGGCAGTTACCATGCAAAAACTATCGTAGGCTCTACATATTTGAAATAGCTGATTAAGCAAAACCCCACAGTAATATAAAGAGTTTTTTTTAATTCTTTTCGCACAAGGAAATAGGATTTCAGTTCAGGTTTCTTCCCGTTGTTGGTGTAAGTAAGCGCTTAACTTAGGGCGAATTTGACCAATGAAACTGAACGCACATCTAAACCGCGTTCAAGAGCTGTCAGTGTGAAAATTGTTGGTCAGCTCAGACCGCGACGTGACGCTGCGCGCACTTTTTAACAATTATCGAACTTATTTTCTTCACGAAAATGTAAAATTTCAGTGCGACGGTCAAAGAACGCTGAGATGCGCGATGCTGCGCAGCGCGTGTACCTTATTTTTAACCAACTTCTTCAAAAAGGAAGAGGTTCTCAATTCGTCTGTATGTTTTTTTGTATGTTTGTTACTCGATTTCTCCGCCAATTATGAATCGATTTTGATGATTCTTTTTTTGTATGGTAGGGCATGCTTCCGAGGTGGTCCCATATAATTTTACTAACTTTGCTTGAGTAGTTTTTGAGTTAGCTTCAATATTACGTATTTTTCCCACTTAGTTTATCTAGACGATGTTTTCATTTACTCCTTCACTGTTATTTACTTATTTACATCAGCTAGTGATATTAGAATTTGTGTGGGGTACCACAACTAAAAAGTGAAAAATAAAAACTTTTTACAAAAAATAAAAACGACTTCCAAAAAAACACTCAAAACTGAAAAATAACTTTAAAGTCGGTGGCAAAAAACGAAAATTGAAAAGCAAAGACACCGACTTCCGAAATTAAAGTTATTTTTCAGTTTTGAGTGTTTTTTTTTTGGAAGTCGGTTTTTTTTTGTAAAAGGTTTTTTGTAGTAAATAAATTCGATATTGTATAAGATCATAAAAAAGTGCGCGTTGCTTCGCGACTCGGTGTGAACTAACCCATATGGAATATTGACACTGACAGCTCTTGATACGCAGTTTAGACGTGCTGATCACGTTCAGTTTCATTGGTAAAATTGGTACTTATCTTACGTACGTTACGTACGGTACCTACTTATCTTACGTACATTACAAATTGGTATTGGTATAGTACAAAAAAGCAGCAAACGCAGAAAGCGATAAGGCCACCCATTGTATGTTTTGTAGTGTTCAATTTGTTTATTTTCGCTATGTATTTTCTGGTGTACAATAAAGTATATATAATTAAATAAAGTAACTGGCCGTTATTCTTACCAATCGTCTTTAGTAATGGTACGTGGATTCTTTAAAAACTGGAATTGAGTGAAGTGAGCGTAAAAATTATAATCTGTCCCATACAAAACTTCAATATCTACTCGACCCAAATGTATGGAACGGCCTTTGTGTAAAAGGTTCCTCCTGACACCAAAAAAAACTAGAAAGGTCGGTTTCAAGTACTTTTATATTCTTTTAAACGGAAAAAAAAAATATTTTTTGTGTTTTTTAATTTAAATTAACATAAATTACTCATGTTTTAAACACCAACCAACATAATTTGGTTGGTGTTTATCAATACAACAACACCTGGTTCTTAAAAATGGTTTAATGAGTAATGGTATTATTAGAAATAAATCCGTTTTCACCAAAATAAAGGGAAAAATCAAAAATAACTTTGTTGAGATTACACATAATAATTCCAAATGCGTATCCGTATTCACTTGTATGAATTAACATATGGGAGAATGGGGTATAACTTATTTTATACCCTCAAGGAATTCATTTTGTGGTTAGTATAAGTCACTATCTTAAAAATAATAACTTTACATAAAAAATAACTCAATAATAATAAAGAGCATAAATTGTTTACCTATTTTATTTGTTTGTTTATTTGTTTATTTGTAAAATATAAAACACATCACTGATGTTTTTTATAGGTAAAATAAAATAATTACACGAGGTCAAACACGCAATTTGAAGCGCGCGGAGTGTTTTTTGCATCTACTGTAAAGTTGCATTTTTGGGCTGAGATCCCTTTTCACTAGGGCCAATGACCTAATTGAATTGTATTTTTTTATTTTTTTATACTTTGTCATGTTACTCTTTGACACTCTGACATTAAATGAAGCATGTGTGTTCATGATGTTATGATTAACTGACATTTTACCTGAAAAAAGCCGGGATGATAAATTAAATTAAATTTGTATAAAATGATATAATGAATAAATCTCATAAATGATCTAATATATTTGTCATAGTTAAATAATTGAATAATACAAAAATTATGTTTATTTTACTAGATATCTGCACACCTGTTTAGGTAGGATATGGTTTAAAGAACTTTCATTGTATGTACCTATCACCTGATGTACCCATATTCTGGCAAATAAATGATTTGATTTGATTTGATTTGATTTGACCCTCACGGTCAGAAGCAATCGTGCTGCGACCACAATATCAACCAGTTTTGTATTCCTAACATGATCAGCAAAATTATATATACATTTCCCTGTTCGTGGATTCGTGATTGATTACAAATGTGGTGTTCATCTAAATTACTTTGAACGGCAACTGTCCTGTTGTTTGTTAAGAGTTAATCCCTTCTGATTGGTTCCCGATTGGGGTTAGATTAGGAGCTACCATTGCGGACTCATCGTGATGTCAGGGGCTTAACTTTTTTGCTCGCTAGGGTCCGTTTCCACGGCAACAGCAAGTAATAGTAATTTACATTCAATAATTAGGATTCCAACTAATTTTAATCAGTTACTTTCAGAACCCTAATTTGTTGCGTAGGCACTTTACATTACAATCGGAGAGTTTTAAAGTATATTGCTAAGCCATTGCGTCATAGGTTTGAACAATTCGTCTGATCAACTACGTAAATAACGCAATGGACGCGGTTTAACTGTCAAAATGAACCCCATGCGATAAAATTAATTGACATTTTTTTTTATGTGTTCCCAATTACCCCTCAGGAGTTGTTTTTTTCTAAATTAATCATGGCGTCATTCAACCCTCCTGAAGATAAAAAGCTTCTGTCAAAACTTAATCATCTTTTCCAAAGTGTGAATGACATAAAGTGATGAAATCATCGTACCTAATCGATCGATCACTTATCGATCGAATCAATAAGTGTTAATAGTTTCATAATTTCAAAAGCAATTCAGGTTTACTTATCATTTAAAGAAGATGGTTTTTGTAAATAATAATCTCATCAGATGTTGGTGTAATCGTTATTGAATTAGATAAACATGTTTTCGACCAAGTCGTCTTATTTATGATATAATAGTGTCAAGTAATGATCAGTTCCTGATCTTATAGAACAAAAGACTTATGTGCTAAGCATAACTCGATCAGCAAGTAGTAGGATGCCCTCAGGCTATGTGGAGCGACGATCTTCCCAGGGCGGATGGTGGAGCATCCAGAATCTACCATCCACCCCGGGAAGATCGTCATTTTAGGCGAAGTCGAATAAATTGGCTTGTGATTAGAGAGACCTATGCCCAGCAGTGGATTACTTTAGGCTGATATGACGATGATGAAAATTTATTTTAACTATAGCTTTTGCCCACAGCCTCGCCCGATCGGGAATTATTCCACAAAACCGGGATAAAAATAAAATTATTCTTTGTCCTAAGCCATGTCATGGTCGATGCATATGCCGAACATTAAAATCCGTGTAAAAAGGTAACATACAGACGACCCGACTGTCATGTGCACACACATTTCTTCAAACTTATTTTCAAAATATTGTCTTACTTGTGCCCCATACCTAACAACAAACAAACAAGACAACCAGTGCCTGTGGAATGTTCATGTAGAAGGATATTACGCTGTACTCATTATAAACGGACCACAACGGTTCAAGTTAGCCTTCTAGAGCGCGAGAGCATTTGGGACGTAAAGTTCAGGTAACTTTTTACGACGCTACACCCTATTCTTCGTACACACATTTGTGTGTTAAGCAGACAGAGGTACTTTCGCGTTTA
This sequence comes from Lithophane ornitopus, assembly GCA_948473465.1. Lineage (NCBI taxonomy): Eukaryota > Metazoa > Arthropoda > Insecta > Lepidoptera > Noctuidae > Lithophane > Lithophane ornitopus. The sequence continues at coordinate 15,079,288 of OX419625.1, forward strand.
TAATATTAGTTAGTATGCAAGTTAGACATGGATATTACCTACGGATGAGCGATCATTGACATAATCTATACCCCATTTGAAATAAGATTAGACATTAAAACAAACCCTTTTACAGTCCGTTCAACCGATTTTGACTTCTATACCGTAGGCATAAGGATAACATCAAAAGCAAAAAAAGTTACACAATACCAACTATCTACTGCGGCTGCCATTTGTCATGCCACCAACGCAATAGAATTCAAAATCGGTTAAACGAAATATAAAAAAGGCTTATCTATACGTCTAATCTTATTTCAAATGGAGTATAGTATGATAAAACCCAGAAAATAAACTCAGAAGCCTATCATGTACCATCTCAGCCTGCATTAATAAAAACCTCATTATCAAAGATCTTCCGCTATAAAACCAGGTCATTTAGAGGGCGTAATGTAATCTGTTATCAAACGATTATTCAACAATTTCGGCCCAGATATGATCGTTAGATAAAACTAAATAATTATATAGAATAATGAGCCCAAAGTAATAAATATTGTGCAACGTGTAGCGATATGCACATGGTTTATGTAAGTGAGCTATAATTATGACGTCAGTACCTAAGTGCTGTGGTTTCGAATGACAACAGGTAAAATTCAGGGACTGTCTATCTGGGGGCCTAAACCGGCCACAGTAGCAATTCCTCTAAAAGCAGTTCATTACCTGAATTCCAGCTGTCATTAGCAATTCCTTTAATTTGACACAAAAGCAATTCATATTGTGTGGACCATTTTACGAATCTCCATAGAAAACTGTCAAACAGATGAATTATTTCGTAATATGAATCGCACGCAGATCATATTATGAGTTGTCAGTTTGTGACATTTTACGACGATTCATAATATTTTCCTATTATGATTCTACCAAAGTGACTGTTTTAAGCCCCCTGATCTCTCTAGAACCCAGGGTCCGGGCGCCTTTTGAAGGTTTTAAGGCGTAAAATAAAAACGTAACAGACAGACAGACAAACAGAAAGGCAGAGTTACTTTCACATTTATAATATTAAGAAAGAATGGACAGTACGGATTATTATTTTATTTTAGTAAATAAACTGTATCGTCATTCATACGAGTATAAGGGTAATTCTTAGATTATTGATAATTATTATGACGGTCATATAAATATTATCGCGAGATTGTAGGTACGTACTACGTTACGTTTTAATAGATTAAGTATTATGAATGTCTGTGTGGTTGTGTGTATGACAAGACAAATATAATTATGCGGCTTCAATATAGGTTACTAAGATAATATTAAAATAGCTGAAAACGATGTATGGTTAATTAACATAATCAACCGCGCCAGTACCACCGTGCCTTCAGAAAACTCTATTTTGATATAAACACAAGAATCCGTCTCATCGGCGGTGGACATGGCTTTGAATTGAAAGCTCCTGGGTTCGATTCCATGAACGAAGAAATTATGGGTTATATTCAGTAGGATTTTGATAATTTTCTAGAAACAACTTACAGCCCGCAAAATTCAAAGTTCTTCTTAATCACAAAGGGAAGTCGCATCCATAAAATTAAGATGAGATACTAGCTGATGCCTGCGGCTTCACCCGCATGGATGTCTTGACAAATTATATACTAAAACCTTCCTCAAGAACCACTCTATCCATTGGTGAAAACAGCATGAAAATCGGTGCAGTAGTTTTTGAGTTTATCGCGAACAGACAGACGCGGCGGAGAACTTTGTTTTATAATATGTAAGGATGTACAGTCACGGACTTTAATTGATAAGCCACCTTCAAACTTATCAATTTTACAATTTCATACATTCACAAGATTACACGGTTAAACACGAACTCAAACCGCTCGTAAACAAGATGACAAATAAATTACTTATAATCGGAAGTAGTCTTATCCATAGAGGTTGACTAATAAGTTCTCAATGATAAAAATAAATAAAATGTTGCATTAAGGTTATCCAATCTATTTGATACTGACCTCCTTTGAATCAGAGCTCATTAACTCGGTTATTCTGAATGGCAAAGACGTTAATTTCGAAGTTGCCGAAATGACTATTAATATTTTTCCTTACGCTAACGTTACGCTTAAACAATCATTGCTAGGTTACTGTTGCTAGACCTGCAATTGGTTGACTTTAGGTAGTCACTCTGCTGTCAAGTTTGTAGTTCTGGCTCTCAGGTTAGCCAACCGGTAAAGTTATTAAATATAATTTTCTTCTACTAATACGAAGACATTATGACTTTCCTTGTCGGGAACCGAATAAACCCGATTTGCATTACACGGCGAAAATACGAACAGTGCCAGGTGGCTCATCAATTAAAGTCCGTGACTGTACATATATTCTCCTCTCCCCACTGCTTCTAGGAAATCCGGTGTGATTATGTAGTTGACGAAATAATGTAGCCTCTGGACTATGTCTGGCCACGAATGTGATGCATGATGACCTGAAAATAATGAACTGATACAGCATAAGCATAATCAGCCTATAATGTTCCCACTGCTGGGAAACAGGTATCCTCTCTTCTAGAGGGAGTGGACTGTAATCTACCACGCGGGCCCAGTGCGGGTTGGTAGATATTATCACCATGTCCTCAAATTTTTGGTTCGAGGACATGCCGTTTTCCTCACGATGTTTTCCTTCACCGTTTTGTGAGCAGTGGTGATGAAATTATTTCCACAAAGTAAAGCGCCTGCTTGGATTCGAACCCACGACCTACAACCCGTAGTCGTTACCCCTGGGCTACCACTGAGGCAAACTAAAACCATAAAGATGCGAACCGGGTGTTTCAGGACAACTTAGATGAACCTTTTGTCAAATAGTCAACAGTGTCATTCTTTATTCCTTGAAGACTATTAAAACTATTGATATAATGAGTAAGTATGAGATAAGTATTTTTTATCTAACTAATATTATAAACGCGAAAGTTTGTTAGTATGGATGGATGGATGTTTGTTACTCTTTCACGCAAAAAATACAGAACGGATTTGGATGAAATTTGGCACACAGATAGTTTATAACCTGGATTAACACATAGGATACGTTTTATCCCGATATTCCCACGGAATCGTGCCTTACGCGGGTGAAACCGTGGGTGCAGCTAGTATTACATAAAGGTCAACTACAAAGAAACACAAAGCTGACATCAGCTGATATTTAAGCGCAGGCGGTTTTTACGTTAGATAGGTATGTAAATATAACACTATGTGTGTCAAAGAACGGGACTTTTGCCATTGAAAGTGCACTCAGACCAGTTGAAATTGGCATTTATAATAAATTATAAAACCTGTTTAAACACCGTGCATTCTATTATATTAATTGTTTTTCGTTTAGGTATCTATGCTCGACAACATTTAAGTAGTTTAGTAAAGAAAAATATAATGGATAAAGCGAAAAAAAAAATATTTTTCTTTTTACCATTAAGTCTTTTTGTATTTTTCTAAATATCTAAAACTTTGATATTAGACTGCCTCGATCGAGTGGTCACGCTACTACTGAGCATGAGATCTTGGGTTCGATTTCCAGGTCGGACAAAGTGATATAGGGTTTCCACCAGGAATTTCTCAGCAGCCCGTGCCCTGTTGATGATAATAGATAGACTCACCCCCTATTACATGGGACTTAAACATAACTGGCGAAATGTGGGTGTACTATAGGTACACCTCTACCTAACCCTTTGGTGAATACAGGCGTGATTATGTTATGTTAATTCTTTACAATGCCCAATCAAAATAAAAAAGGCAATATAAATGTCGGCCGGAATATCGGCCTTGAAAGGAAATTGAATAAAAAATATATTTCTTCTAAAAAACCTGTTAATTTATTTTAAAACAATTAGAGCTTATATCTAATCATAATATATTAAATGATCTATGCTAACATCACACTCGTTATAAATTATGCTGCACTTAGGTACACACATAGAGAGAATTTTAAATTCCCTTCAAAAAGAGCCATTACCATTGAGCACGTGAAATACAAAATGTGATATTTTAATATTTTACGATTAACATAAATATTATATACCAACAATATAAGGTGTATCATTCATACAAGAAATATTTTATGAGGTCATTGTACTCATCATTATGAACAACCTTTTAAATAAAAAAATCGCGAAAAAAAAAATGCTGTTCCCTACATTTTGACGCGTTATGCGAACATAAATCTAGGGAACAGCTGATTTGTTTTTCGCGTTTTCAGGTTCGGTCCTATCGTAAAAGTTGTTAAAATATTTCGTGTATGAATAAATACACCATAAACATATAGATCAAAATAACAAAACAATAAAAACAACAATTACTTTTCTTTTTAACACTTCACACAAGTCTTGTTATAATAGTAACAATTATTATTATTTTATTTTTTTCCAAGTGCAGCTCATCTATCGCCCAAAGATCAGCATGCTATTATGCTGATATATTATGGTACTGGTATAAATGTTTTATTTGTTACATAATGCCTCAGTTATTTTATATGGCACTGATATAGCCAAAGCTTTATCTTAATCAGGAACAAGTCATTGAAATTTCACAAAAAAAAATGTTTTAATTTGGAATGTATTTAATAGAAACCCTAATAATTACAAATTTTTATTTTCTAAATATATGAATGGACAGTAATATAATAAATACTTATCTCTATTTTTGTAAGAAAAAAAGTGTAGGTAAATCATTAGAAAGTCAGTATGTTTTTAGAGGATCAATTAAACATTTCTATTATTAATTCATTTTGTTACTGTGGAAATACATTTATAAGAGAAAATTAATGTGAATGGACAATGTACATTATCTACATAGGTTTATAGTAAACTTTATATAATTAGAAAATAACAAATCACTTTATACTCAACAATGACTGCCTCGAACTAACAACAGTCTATTAGCCGTACAAATGATTGCAAACGACCTTGCGCACGAGTCTATCTCAAGACCGAATACAAAAAAAAACATTCACTTGATGAAACCAATAGGTACATTCAATTTTATTATTTGATAGAACTCTTCAGTTTCACCAAAAAGTATAATTCTTTTATTTCATAAAGTTACTTATAAATTACATTTTTAAATATTAGAATATAAAAACATTTAAAAATATAAAAAATAGTAGCCCACCGGTATCGGGAACAGGGTCAAATAATTATTATTATGTAGAACGTTTTTTTGTTTTTGCTGACCCCTTTACGAAATGCGTTTTTGAATGAATTGAAAATAATAAAATAAAATAATTATAATTATTTGATCAAAATAAAAATAGGACGAAGGGTACATCAAGCGTCAATAAGTATAATACCCACATTTATTTCGATCTTTGAGTATTAATGAATTATACTCTTGATTATTCTGCCTTTATCGAATATTAGTATTTACATCAAACAGTTCAAAATATTGTATAATCATGTTAAACGATGACGTGATTAAATCATCTGTTACTAGTCTGTTAAACGCAGAATGACGAGGCAAAACGGAAAATACTCCAATGATTATTTTTATCATTCAATGACTTGCACCTGATTATAAGGACATGCTCGAATTAATATTACTGTTAGACTGTAAGTTCTTCGGGGTACGAAGGATATAAGCTGACCTCCCATTGTACAAGCTTTCCGTACAATGAGAGGTCTACTTATACTGGAAATGTAGGTAGGTATAGTTTCAATATATCGTCGTGCAAACGCTTGCGAATCTAAATACTTTAAGAGATTTTTTTTGTGTATCATGTGATCGTGTGTGCTGCATATTTGTAATATCGTCGTTAATAGTCCAATTCCGCATAACTAACATTGTTAAATACCGCGGATGTACACTTTCGCTAATTTTATAAGAGGGTCAAAAAACAGAAGTTCACAAAAACTAATGGCCGAATTTTGAACGAATTTAAAATTAGCGAATGTGTACATCCGCGGTATTTAACAATGTTAGTTATGCGGAATTGGACTATCAACGACGATATATCTGTTATTGAATTTTGAAAACACTAATTAATCTCTTCGCCATTCAATCTACCGTTTGTTTTGAGCCGGAAGTTTGAAAGACTTCACAAAAAGACTTTCAACCGACTTCAAAATTGTAGATACGTTTGTTACGCGATTACTCCGCCAATTATGAATTGATTTTGATGATTCTTTTTTTTTTAGTAGGTCATGCTTCAGAGGTCCCATGTAAATTTTATTAACTTTGCAAGCGTAGTTTTTGAGTTAGCTTCAATAATACGTATTTTTCCCACAGCCTCTATATGGATGATGTTTTAAGTTCTTGTCACTGTTATTTACATAGCAGGTAGTGGTATTCGAATTTGTGTGGGGTAGGTACCACAACTAAAACGTAAAAAATAAAATCTTTTTAGTTCTAGTTTTTTTTGTATAATGAATTTGGAAAGGACAAAAATGATTTGAGAGTTATGTTAAATATTGATTACTTATTTGAAACATTTTCATGTTAATTTCATGCCTGTTCCCTTTTATTTGGACTTTAATGTGAATGAAGAAAAATGGACGTTAGTAGGTAAGTTATCATTATTCAGTGAAATAATTGCATTTTAATTGCAGTAGGTTTATAAGTTAAGAGAGTTCATTGAGAATTTATTACGGTCTGTGAATCTTAAGAAAGTACTACCTTTTCTACGGTTGCTAGGTAAAATGCGATACTGATTGATTCAATTGATTGCAGGTCTCCGTATCAATTGATAACAATCATGAATGGCTATAGCTGTTAATTTTTGTAACCGTTTTTAATGGTTCGAAAATTTCCAGAATATTGTAAAATGGCGGAAAATTCATCAATAAAAATAACTTGTACCGCGAGGATTAACTTTTTATGTGTGCTTTATTTCTACTTATTTTATAAGCGATATAAATTATTTGAGAGAAAAACTGACACTTATTATAACCGTGGTATGGCATACTTAATAATGACCAATGCCTAAATTACTATACATTGAAGAATTATAATTATAAATAGTGTTTGCTAAGTCAATCCTCAATCACACAGATATCCCATAGTCCCTACATTTGTTCAATTGACACTTTTAACGCAACATCTATATTTTCTTCTTTTTATCTAGTTTGGCTGGCAAGAACACTGAGATAGTCTTCTGTAAGATCTCCGTGAATATCATGGTTCCAATAAACACTAGGAGAGTCCCAATCCAGTGTCCGAAAGTGAACGGATTCCTGAAGTACACGATGGAGAAGAGAAGTGATACGAATTTCCTCAAAGTGACGGTCAAAGTCACGATCAATGATGCGCATTCTGTTGTCAACACGTACACAGCACTGATGCACAGCCCTTGAGTTAGTACATACAGAATCAACCACAGTACTTGTCTTGGGAAAGCAATACCAAGGAATTCTACAATAGGTGTCTCTGTAGCTAACTTAACGTGTCCGATTAAATTAGGAGCAGTCGGCAGCCAGAATACTAAAGGTAGTAAATGTGTGTAGTATAATGCTTCCCAAGGATGCTTTCCGTGCTTCGAATACAAGGATTCCTGGAAGATTCCCATCCTGGCAGAGACGAAGAGTGCGAAGGTAAGTATGGCAATGCCAAGGCACCACCACAGCCAATCAATAAACTTCAGTTTTTCTTCCTCAGCGGCGTCTTCATGTGTTTCTCTTGGCGCTTTCACGTCGCCACTGGATACGAGGGTACATAGTGCTATACCAGCTGATATCATAAAGATAGCCACGTACTTCAAAGGTGGGTAGCTCTTTTTCAATATCCATACACCCATAGCCATGTTTGCCATCAGAGAACCAGCTCTGAAGATCATGTGTAAAGGCATTGGTATGTTGAAATCAAATGCATAATTATTTGCAACACTACTCGTCCAGAAAAATCCAACTAGAAGCAAATATTGTTTGAAGGGAATGTTCCTCTTAGCTGTACCAAATTTTCCAACAGTCACAAATCCAATTGAAGCGATGAATAAGAATTGTAGGAATGTAGCTAAATTTCCCGCGCCCGGGTCCTCTTTCACAACCATTTCTAAGAACACTACGTTGGAACAACATCCAACGAAGACCATCGTAATGGCCGCAGCCGCCTTCACGGAAACCATTTCGATCTGAAAAAAAGAAATTAAAAATCAAAAAAGTTATTCCGATACCGGGAATCGAACCCGAGCCTCCTGGGTGAGAGCCAGGTATCCTAGCCACTAGACCATATCGGATATTGTAGTACTTGCGAAAATATTGGTTCTAATGCCGCTTAGTTACAAAACCCGTAATTCAAATACAGTACAAATTATTAACCATAAAACAAAGTCCATAAAATGTCTTCCTCAGTTTAGTTCTAAGAGATAACACCATTAAATAATTAACCTGTCATGCGCACTGCAGCCGAATTCAGTAAGGTTATTTCAACTGCAGTTTTATGTGATAAATCAACATCATAGGAATTTGAACTGATACAAATCTAAAATAATATAAAATAATACTTACATTTGTTTCTTTTCACTATCACAAACACAAAATAATCACGTAAATTACAGCATTATTTACTTTAAAACGTCAGACACGTTTGACAACGGAGCTAGCCGGGCGCCCGCCGGTGTGTGCGTAATCAACCAGTGATTGTAGTTGTGACCGTGGCCTCGAATACGACTACGCATGCGCAGAGCGCCGCTGTCGGTAAAACTGCACGCGTTAACTAACTAATATTATTAGTAATAGATGGCGCTATTATGAATTATGCAACCAATGTATCAATGTGTGGAAATTATATTTTAAGGGACTGTGTGGGTTCGATCGAAGCCTTCGTTACATTATTTACATAGCAAGGATCACTGTCTGGAGTAAAACAATAATGGCGGCAGCTGAAACATTTTTACTTTGATCATACAAGTTGAGTTTGTTTCAACAGGTCGCTGTAGTTACATTCTGATCTTACTTTAGTTTTGGAAGCCTTTTTTTATAAATAGTTCGAATTGTTTATCCTTATATACATGTTTATAATAACATGAGAAAGGGGAATAATCTCAATGGGAATAAGTAACCAATAAAGCTCGACCCTTTTATACTTTTTATTATTAATAAATACTTACAAACATGGTATTACAAATTAAAGTCGCTTTTCGTGGTTGTCTGTATATCCGCGTTTTTCTCTTAAACCATGCAACAGATTTTGATAAGGTTTTCACCATCATTTAGAGATTTTATTCCGGAAGGTTTATGTGTAAAATACGTTAATATCAAACTTACCTATAACTAAGAAATCTCGATGTTATGTTAAGTCGTAAAAACCGTGCGGAGCAGATGGGGGTCGCTAGTTTACTGTAAATTATAACACGGATTTAAATAAGTTACGGTCATCATCATCTGCCTAGTCTTTTCCCGGTAAAGCTTACCTTATTAAAGAAAAAAAAATAGGACTAGTTAGGTAGGTATACTGGATACAATAGACATTATTCTCTCATTCGCGTCATGCGTTACACATTTTTTTTAGTAACAAGCTATTGTAACTATAATCAAAGTTTATTTTTTACCCGAAGCGCGAAGAAAAAAGGAAGGTTATGACTTTTGACCGGTATGTATGTTCATCTGTTCCCTCATATCTTCTAAACAACTCATCACAATTTGACAAATGAGGTATCGTTGGAAGCGTTTTGGTCGTCCGTGGTTATAGGCTATGTGAGGTCACATTAAATGGCGCCCTCTAGAGGGCATAAAGTCATGAACTAAAAAACAAATATTTTTTAATTTTACAAATGAAATGTAATAATTAAGCCCTTTCATTTGATACCTAATCAAATGAAAGGGCTTAATTATTACATTTCAAAAATATATAATTATATTATAACCACAAAACAATTTAAAAAAAAGTAATAAAAACTAAAACCCAACTACGACAAGAAAGTCAATCAACTAAAATGGTATAAACAAGACACCACAGATAGACAAATTAAAAATCCGGAGTCACACGTACGAGATCTGTTCGATTTATGCCCTAACACGTGTGATTCCGGATTATGTTTCCTCTAGAGGTCGCCAGTTTTAATTTAATGTGACGTCACATAGCCTATAACCAGCGGACAATCAAGACGCTTCCAACGATACCTCATTTGTCAAATTGTGATTAATGCTTTAGAAGATAGGAGGGAACAGATGAACATACATACATACATACATACATACCTACATACATACAAACCGGTCAAAATCATAACCCTCCTTTTTTCTTCGCCGTAGTCGGGTAAAAATAAATTCATAATAGGTTCACCCCTATGACATGGGACTTAAACATTACTGGCGAAATGTGAGTGTACTATAGGTACATACAGGTGTGATGTTGTATTATGAATGTACCTACGCGTAGCTTCAAGTTTTTTTCGTCCACTGACGTCACAGTGCACGAGCAAAAACTTGAAACTATGCTCTATAAGGTCACTAGTCCATACATAAATCGCTTAGGTCAGTACATAGATCACCGGGTCACCATACATAAGTTCAATTGGCAAATAGCCAGTTAGATTAACAAAAGATTTGTAGCCATAAAGGCCATTTAAACCTAGCTTTACGTACCCCTATTGAAAATGTGCATTGATCTGTCAATAATTATCTAAGGGGTCGAAACGATCAATTGCAATTTTATTATTGTAGTAATATTGTCAATCGCTTCAATTGCATTTAGTATCAATCACGTATAAATTGCAATTGATCGTTTCGGGGACTTTTAAGAAAAACTATATAATGTCCGGGACAGTACTACTTATACAAAACTACGACGTGTTGGTAGGTATGTATAAAATAAATGGTCCTTATCGACAAGATAAAAATGATATGGTGGGTACCCTTTTAAGGCTATTGAGTTATACCGTATCGGTTTCAGGATATTTCTTACTTAAGGTAAATAAAAAGCGGTTTTGGAGGAAATTGTGTCTTTATGCTACAATACCTTTTCCAAATTAAAAATTGTTAGGTCTTAAAAACTTATGTTAGCTACCTACCCATATTCTTGCAAATAAATATTATATCATATCATATCCTTTCACAAGTTTGCTGGAAGATTTTTCTCAAGAATTATGTACCTAGTACCTTTGTGCTCAAAAGTCTACTATAAAAGTATAAATACTGTTATGTCGTTTAAAAACGTGTTGTCCTGGGGTAGGTACACACAAATAATAGAGTTATTAAATAAATATATAGGGATCTCCAAACTGAATAAGGAACCTGAGGGCCTAGACAAGTGACAATCGCTTCGAAAGCGTTTCGTATTTTTACAACGACTTTCAACAGGATTGACATAAGCTTTTTGATAGCTCATGTCAGTTTTTGACTTTTCCATCATCATTATCGCTGATAGAATGTCACTTTGTATAGGGCCTCTGGAAGTCTTTAAATCAGATTGGTGGAGATTCTCAGACGACTCCGTCTTGGAGTGTAAATGTAGTGCAGTTCCTCAAACGATGGGACACGTCGTGACCACGTGTCCTGTCATCTGCATATTACAGGATCTGATGAACGCTAGTGATGGCACCAAACACGTAGCCGAATTCGGGGCCGAGTCTATTAAGATTGCCACGACAGAAGAAGTAGGAAGGGAATTTTTAAATAATATTTTTTTTTTTCAAATCCGCCTAATCTATACTAACGAGTATCCCAACCCCGCATGACACCTCACAAGATTGAAGGCTAGAACCCTCCCCTAGAACCTTGACAGACCCCCCCCCCACTCCCCCACAGCACCGACGAGTGATCGGGCAAACTCTCTTGACAAACATTTCCAAGTTATCTCGTAAAATCTCTCATACTTCACATCGTAAGACATTTTGCTTGGTAATGCTTGGACTGCATGTAATGAGATCTGCATTTGTTTTTGTTGGCTATGATTCACTTGACTGAACAGGTGATGGATGTTACTGAGAGACAAAAACGATCGAAAAACCGTACGGATTGGTCTGTTTCAGCCCTGAAACGCTGATTTATTTATTGAATGTCTCTAAAGAAACTATAAGTCTTCTAACCTAACCTAACCTCTTCATTATGTCATACCTATAAGTAGGTATATGTATATTATTATGAATTATTCTGAAATGAGAGCAGTGGTGGCCTAGTATTCACGGCCGCGACTTACGAGTTGTAGGTTCGAAGCCTGACTGGCGTTTTACTTTGTGTAAATTATTTCATCGCCACTGCTCTCTAAAAGATGAAAGAAAACATCGTGAGGAAACCGGCAGGTCCTAGAACCAAAAATTCTAAGACTTGTGACATCTACCAACCCGCACTGGTGGATTACGGCCCACTCCCTCTCACTGAAAGGAGGCCTGTGTCCCAGCAGTGGGAATATTAAAAAGGCTGATTCAGGTTCGGTCCGAGGGGGGGTCCTGGGGGTCATGACCCCCCCCAAAATCTTGGGCTGCGACCGCGCCTGGGCTGATTATGTATTCTGAAATTCTAGAAGGTATTCCTCTAAATAAATAGGTAAGTACTCAGTGAAATCCACGCGTGTTCACCCGAAGTTTAAGTCGACCACAGTCGAATCAAATCTTCTCAAGTAGAGGCCACTTCTCCTCTATATTATGTACTAGGATACAAGTAGTACCACATCAAAATCTACTAAATAAAGAATAAAACCACAAACGGAAGATTTTCCATCATAAAGGAAGCGGATGAAAATATAACATAACAGACCATTGGCACCCGAGAAAACACGTATCCAGAACTTGACACGCGAAATAATATAATTTACTAAACACATACAGTCCATATTCGCTTGGCACAAAGTTAGTTGCATAACCGTGACTGTAATTCAATTATTACGGACCGACGCGTCCAACTAACGACCTTATAGATATAAACGTAGTCTGACCCAATGATATGTGAAATTTTGTTTGATTATCAGGAGATTAACCCCGGAACTAATTTCCTGTGAATATTGGACGAGTTTTAGTTTATTTTAGGTAGGATATATTTATGATATTCATAAGGAAAAAGGTCCACATTTTGTATTTAGTAGTTTTGTATTCTGCAGTGGTGGAGGCACCTTACTTTCTGTTAATAATTTTATCACCATTGCTCTCAAAACCGTGAAGGATAAAATCATGAGGAATGTGACATCTACCAACCCGCACTGGGCCCGCCTGGTGGATTACGGCCCACTCCCTTTCGGAGAGAAGCGGCCTGTTTCCTAGCAGTGGGGACATTATAGGCTGATTATAATTATGACAATAATAACACACTGAAGAGGACTTTATTATTAAACAGGACGCGTAGCGTGAAAACCATAGAAACGGGTTTCCTACGGGTTTTGTCGACGGAAGAATAGACCAAATGACAGATCGTGGTTGTTTATCTGTCTTTGTCTATTCTCCCGTCGACAAAACCCGTTTCTATTGTGGTCTGACTTAGCATTCAGTAGACTTTTAAAAGTCAACACCCCATGTGCTATGTGGCCACCGTCTTTGAAAATCTGCAGTACTAGAGACATCATAGTTGCGTTGCCATCCTAGATACAAACATATTAATAAATAATTCATGCCTGTAATTACACCGGCATCCATACCCTTCAAAACGGAACCCGGCAATGCTGCTTAGCGGAAGAAACACACCTAATCTTAGTCTCTGAGACATGCTACAACATCACCAGAAAATGAACGGACTGTAAGCATGACAGCTTAGTATTATTTACGATAACAGTTTTATATTTCCAAGGTTTTTCAAAGCACATGCAACCTTCTATCGTTGTAAATACGCAAATCCACAAAGACTGTGACGAAATAACGATTGTATTATCTGTATTTTAATACTTGATAATACATTCTGAGCCGAAAGGATGAAATAGTTTTTGATTTACTCATTTAATTTGTCATTGAAAGAAATTAAGAAAAGAAAGTAAAAATGAAAAATAAATTGTTTATTTGGCACATGTTAAAAAACACAAACAAAACGTCAAAGACACAACACACACATCACACACACAAACACACATCACACACACACACATCATCACATTTCACATTCATTTAACACTATCAATTGTGTTTAACCTCTCAAACAGTTTGTAAAACTTTTGAATCTTCCAATCTTCCAAGAGTTATCTATAGTGAGGCAACTGGTACCTTTTACCTTTCGGTATCTCCCAGTAACTGGTTTGCGGAAGTTTAATAGCGGCTACTTTGAATAAATTATATTCAAACGCCTCTAGCAGGAGTCGTCACTCTAAGGTCGTAGACTTGGGAAAAGGCTTGACTGGTCAGATTGACCTTGAAAACCTTTTTAGGGTTCCGTACCCAAAGGGTAAAACGGGACCCTATTGCTAAGACTCCGCTGTCTGTCCGTCTGTCTGTCTCTTTGTCTGTCCATCTGTCACCAGGCTGTATCTCATGAACTGTGATAGTTAGACAGTTGAAATTTTCACAGATGATGTATTTTCTAAAAAACAGAGTAAAATAAATATTTAAGGGGGCTCCCATACAACAAACGTGATTTTTTTTTCTGTTTTTATAGATAATGGTACGGAACCCTTCGTGCGCGAGTCCGACTCGCAATTGGCCGGTTTTTTAATCATGTTAATTATTAGTATATTTTCAACCCACTTGGTCCACACTTAGATCCCATGACATGAAAAGACGATAAAGTTTCATTTGTCTAGAAAGCATAAGTAGGTAAGCACCAGTTGCTCAAGTAATTGAAAAGAAAACAGAATCCAATCTCATTCAATTTCTAAAATCACCATTTCTTTCACCATTGCCTTCCAAATTATTATAAATAAAAATCTTTCAGCGCTTGTTTCCACTAAATAAAACTGGACCGTCGAATGAAAAACACGTCCCATTTTTCTGAACAAAAACTCCTAAAGAAAAATATTTGGTCACTCCCAACATGAGAGCATGAAAATACCAGTCCATTGACGATAGATCTTCAACTTTATTTTTCTGTAGTTAAGGTATGTTTTAGAGTGATGTCGTGATTTGTTTTTACAGTAGAGGTTTTAATAATAAGTAGGTTTTGAATCGTTACTTCGGTCGCGTGGTATACACCGTGACTAATCGCCTGTTATTGGTCCACTGATCAAGGTCCTCAAATCAGGGTTTGCTTAATATGAGTGATTTTTGAAAACAACTTATGAAAAGTCATTACTCCAAAACGCCAAAACTCCCAAAGATTCGTGGAAAGCAATAAAGACCATAATTAACTATACTGATGATAAATCAACTGCAGATGGCTTATTAAATTCTAATTCAAACAATATTAATAAAATTAATAAATATTTTTCACAAATAGGTAAGCAGCTTGCCGATGCCATTATTCCTACGCATATCCCTATTTACAATTTTAAAGTCCCTCGCAACCTTAATTCTATTGTTCTCTTACCGCCGGATGAAGCTGAAATTGAAGCATTAATATTAAACCTTAAAAATAACTGTGCTACTGGCTGGGACGCTATTCCAGTTCAGTTACTTAAACTGTGCAAAAATATTATAGTCCCTCCTCTCACTTACCTCTTTGAACTTTGCTATGCTCAAGGTATCTTCCCGGATGTATTTAAGAGAGCTCTCATTACTCCTGTGCACAAGGGCGGGAATCGAGACGATGTGTCGAATTATAGGCCCATCTCTGTATTGTCTGCGCTTTCAAAACTATTAGAAAAAACACTTAATAGCAGACTCATTCAATTTCTTGAACGTAAAAATATTTTGGCTAACACTCAATTTGGCTTCAGGGCGTCTAAAAGCACCGATGATGCAGTTAGTCAGCTTACTGATTTTGTTTCATCTAAAGTTGACGAAAACCAAAAGTGTATAGGAGTTTTCCTTGATTTAGCCAAAGCATTCGACACAGTCTCGATTCCAGCACTTGTGAACAAGCTAGATGTCATTGGCGTAAGAGGATCTGCCCTAAAAATGTTTGGGGACTTTTTGTGTAACCGTAGACAGCAGGTAAAGATTGGAAACTATGTTAGCTCTGATGAAAATGTTGCCTATGGCGTTCCTCAGGGCAGTATACTCGGCCCAAGTCTCTTCCTGGTGTACATCAATGACCTATGTCTTCAACCACTCTGCAACGGTAAAATATTTACGTATGCTGACGATACAGCCGTAATATTCCATGGAGAGACTTGGGATGAGGTACGTCGTATTGCCGAGAACGGCCTCCATCGACTTGGCCAATGGCTCGGAGCCAATCTCCTTACTCTCAATATATCTAAAACTTCATTCATGCAATTTTCATTTTCCAAAACTAACCTTAAAAACGTTAATATGAAAGTTCACTCTTGTAATTATCCTAATAGTAATAGCTGTTCTTGTCTTTCTATTAATAAAGTTACACAGGTCAAATACTTAGGTGTTATCTTAGATGAGAGGCTAAGTTGGGAACCCCATATAAGTCTTGTTACAGGTCGCACTAGGAAGCTAATCTGGGTTTTCAAAAAACTTAGGCACGCCGCGGAATTTCCTCTTCTTCGTAATGTATATTATTCTTTGGCTCAATCCATACTTGGATACTGTTTAGGGGTCTGGGGTGGTGCCTGTAAAACCCACATGATGCAATTAGAAAGGGCTCAAAGGTCATTACTGAAAGTAATGACTTTTAAACCCTTCAGATATCCGACTAAACAATTGTATGAAAACTGCGAATTGTTAACAGTTAGACAATTATATATATCCCTAATTATATTAAAAAAACACAAGCAAACTCCCTGTGATGTAAATGTGTATAAGAGAAAACGTGTTATTACTAACGTATGCTTACCTGTTAGATGTCGGACAGCTACGGCTAGACGACAGCAATCTTATAGGTCATCCTACTTATACAATAAAATAAATAAAATAATAAACATTCATCCACTTACTGTTCTAGAAACAAAAATCAAAATTAAGCACTGGCTACTTCAATTAAACTACGACCAAACAGAAATGTTATTGCTCATAGATTAATATTCCCTACTACCACATACCTCACCTACATCTAACATCCATCACACACACACACCCTCACATACACGCACACACACACACATACAAACACGTTATCTACATGCATAAACACAACATGAGTCATCTTATTATAATTTTTTTTGTTTTTATATCTTTTTATTCACATCGTATCAAGTAGAAAGTGGGAGAGGGCACTGACTTCTGTAATACAGGTTTTTACCTAGCTCAGAAGTCAGGGTTTTCATAGGATTCCTGTAAAAAGTTTGTGAATAAAAATATTATTATTATTATTATTATTATTATTTTAAAACAACTAAGTTATTACTCCATTTGAAATAAGATGAGACGTATAGATAAGCCTTTTTTACAGTCAGTTCAACCGATTTTGACTTCTATTGCGTTGGTGGTACGACAAATGGCAGCCGCAGTAGATAGTTGGTATTGTGTAACTTTTTTTGCTTTTAATGCTATCCTTATGCCTACGGTATAGAAGTCAAAATCGGTTGAACGGACTGTAAAAGGGTTTGTTTTAATGTCTAATCTTATTTCAAATGGGGTATAGTTATTTCGACTCGGGTAGCACGTTAGATTGATTTTATCGGACTTGATATGTAATAACAGCCGCACGGGTCGATCGATCAAGTTAATCTACGCTTGCCACGATCGATCCGTGGATAGGGGACCATCTTAACATACACAGTCCCCTCCGTACCTCGGAAACACGTAAAGCCGTTGGTCCCGGCTGTTATTCGTGGATTTTTGACAGTCGTTACGGGTCATCAGAAGCCCGAAAGTCTGACAACCAGTCTTACCAAGGGGTATCGTATTACTTAGTAACTGTGTGGTTGTGGAGGTCAGATAGACAGTTGCTCCATGTGAAAACTGGTATTCAGCAGCATCCGGTTAGACTGGAAGCTGACCCCAATATAGTTGGGAAAAGGCTAGGGAGATGATGGGCTTAATAGTGACACCTCAGACCAAATTAAAAACGAAACAGAGCGCTGCGAACAGTACAGTGAAGCATGCCAAAACTATACCTCCGCTCTGTGCATACACGGTCACACGCACACATTTACAACCATTTTCAATCAAACTACACCTCACAGTTTGCACACATGTTTACGAAACCGGCCTCGCGTCACTGTTGACAGCGCTCTGTCTTGGTTTTTAGGGTTCCGTACCTAAAGGGTAAAACGGAACCCTATTACTAAGACTCCGCTGTCTGTATGTCTGTCCGTCCGTCACCAGGCTGTATCTCATGAACCGTGATAGTTAGACAGTTGAAATTTTCACAGATTATGTATTTCTGTTGCCGCTATAACAACAAATACAAAAAAAAAAAAACATATTTAAGGGGCTCCCATACAACAAACGTGATTTTTAACCGTTTTTATAGATAATGGTACGGAACCGTTCGTGCGCGAGTCCGACTTGCACTTGACCGGTTTTTTTTATTTAGTCTGAGAGTAGCACACATAGAAAATACATAGGTCACCTTCTCTCTACCTGTTGGTGCTTCTGGTGTCGGCACAAAACAACTGAAGGATGAAGTAATATCCTTCAGTTTGATAATAACTAATTAGCAACATAATACAATCACAACAAGAGAATTCCTCCGCGAAGTAAGTTGATTCGAAACCCAGAGGCGATGTAGAGCAGTGAAAGTTTGGCTGATAAAGTAATACAAACTGTAACTTATGTTCAATTCAAATAAACGGGAAATCTTGTAAGGTAAACATATCTAGGAATCGCCAAATTCAGGGCAACACGACGAAGGATTATATATTCAAGTATGCATACTACCTACAGTAAGCTAACATGAACGTTCGTTCAATTTCGAAATGTGTTAAAGATTTGTAGTAAGTAATCCGTTGCCGTCAACTTCAACTTTAAATTCTCACATTCGTGGATATGCATTAGAGTGCTGACATATCTACGTTCCAATTTTAGATTTAAGAACATAATTTGGAAATGAAATGTTTGAAGATTTTTGTTCTTATAAACAAATTACGATTCAATTAATCACAGTCTGTCAATCTAAATGCTTGGACATAGAAACAAGTTTTAACAACTGGGCAGATTGGTATCTAACTTACAGATTCCATTAACCTGGGTACTGAAGCTCCCTCAGTACCCAGGTTAATGGAATCTGAATGTCTGATCCAGTAAACAATAGCTGACCAAAAAGTCTACTAGTCAAATGTAAAAGTAGATGCTAAAAGACGAAAAAAGAAACATAAATAAACCATATTCCATTGCATTAATTTATTTTCCTATTCTTCCATCAACATTATGAAGATTCGTTCTGTTTTTTTTTTTTTTTTTTTAAAAACGTTGCCCCACACTAGGAATTTCTTCCTGTATCGTGGGTGCGTTTACAAACATAGAAACTCACTTACACTAACACCCAGACCCGGAACAACTACTTGCAGATCATACAAATATTTGTTCCGTGCGGGGATCGAACCCGCGACACGTTGCGCAGCCGTCCATCGCTCAACCACTTTAATAAATCTTTAAACATACACAATTCTAAAGCCACGGAAAATGCCGTGAACATGGTCAAACAATTACAGGCCAAACCAATATGATAATACAATCCACTACAATCCAGGATACTTAAAAATCCAGGGATTTGCAATAAAATACAACCCATAACAAAAATCCGCAACAATACACGTATTAGTTTGATTTACGATCCCCTGTATCAATGCTAGCGACCTATCCCGGTATAACATATTTTTTGTGGCCACACAGTAGGATGATTGATGGGCCATAAGATTAGCGGGCTTATTAGGATTATGGCGCGCGGAAAGTGTATTAGATGATTATCGCCACGGGTGGAGAGGGGGGATTTTGATGTTGAAAGTTGCTGTTTACTTGGAGTAGAAAAATACACTAGGTTTCTTTGGAGCTAAAGGGGGACCTTGAAATCAATAAAATACAGTTTTTAAGTGAAATTAAGGATTTATTCTAAAGTAACTTTAACCTTAGTAAGAAACAAAAATGCAGCTGTTCCCTACATTTAATCGTGTTGGTGTCGCTCTTTACAGGGCATCAGATTTTTTTCTGAATATATAACTTCGTTTAACCAAACACCTTGTAGAAGTAATTTGCGTGCGTAAGACATCGATGTATTCGAAAATCTATAGATATTATCATTCTACTTCCTACTAATATTATAAATGTGAAAGTTTGTGTGTTTGTGTGTTTGGATGATTGTTACTCAATCACGCAAAAACGGCTGAATGGATTTGGATGAAATTTGGCAAACAGATAGTTTATAACCTGGATTAACACATAGGATACTTTTTATCCCGATATTCCCACGAGAGCGAGACTTACGCGGGTGAAACCGCGGGGCGCAGCTAGTCTATCATATAAGTAATAAGTTATCTAGATTATTATCATAACTAGCTGTGTTCGGAAATTATTCCACGGGAACCTACCGGGATGAAAAGTATCCTATGTGTTAATCCAGGTTATAAACTATCTCTTTGCCAAATTTCATACAAATCCATTCAGCCGTTTTAGCGTGATTGAGTAACAAACATCCAAACACAAACTTTCACATTTATAATATTAGTAAGAAGTAGGATATTATCTTCCCAGCTAAAGCACTAGTAAGTGATGAAGAGCGGGGCGTTTTGGGGGACTACCTTATCTAAAATGTTGACGTTCGAAAAGTGCTGATTCTCAGCCTAGTTTGAATAAATGACTTTTGATTTTAATCACGTTAAATTCAGTTAGATATGTCTCTTATGGTAGCTGCATAGGGGCAGAATGATATAGGCATACACTATCTTGACATAACTATTCATAACATTTACATATCGGCAACTTCAATCAGTTCTACGCCGTGTCACTGTGGTATCACATCAAACCTTTCAAGTACCCAAAGGGGTAGGTCGTTGACCCGACAACCGTGAGTCGTAATTATAAATTCAAATGTATTTGCTCTGTGGTTGGTTATATCTGTCGCGGGGACCACTTCGGGGTTAGACCGTAAGAGCTAACTTACTACACATATAATATAAGTTTGAACTATGAATGACTATATTATCTACCAACATAGTTTGTATACGGCTATGAAAGGGAGATTTGAAGGGACTCACTAGAGTGAAAATATTCTTATCAAAATCTGGCAGGTTTAGAATTAGTGAGTTTTGGGTAATTAAAACTATGATTAACTACCCTTTTGGATTATTTAACGTATGGTTGCTCAAAATGGCGCTGATGATGATAAATAATGCCATGAAATTCAACAAACTTTTTGGGTATTATTATTTATTTAACGGGAAGATCTTGGCCTACATCTCACCTGATGGTAAGTGACGACCGACCGAAGGTGGAAGCGAGCTTCACCCGGAATCCTCACCCACAGAGGAACTGGCTATCTTACCTCTAACTGCCGAAACACAACAATGCTGTTAACATTGTTGTTAGGGCGACAGACTTAAATAAGATGGTGGTAGCTAGCCAGGCGGACTTAGAACAAGCCCTACCACCAATCAAACCGAGTAGACAATTTTATGTATTACTAGTTGCACCCCGCGGCTTCACTTGCATGAGTCCCGATCCCGTGGGAATATCCGGATATAAAGTATAAGTCATGGTCTACCCATTTGCCAAATTTCATTAAAATTCGTTAAGCCATTTTAGCGTGAAAGCGTAACAAACTTTCGCATCTATTATATTAGTTAGGATTGAGAATGTAAATGATAATAAAAAAAAAAAAAATCAGGGGGCCTAAACCCGCCACATTAGCGATTCCTCTAAAAGCAGTTCATTTTCTGAATCCCAGCTGTCATTAGCAATTCCTCTAATTTGACTTAAAAGCAATTCATAATGTGTGGACCATTTTATGAATCTCCATAGAAAACTGTCAATCAGATGAATTATTTCGTAATATGAATTACACGCAGATCATATTATGAATTATCAGTTAGTGACATTTTACGATGATTGATAATATTTTCATAAAATGATTCTGCTAAACAGACCGTTTTAAATCCCCAGAAAGATGAAACCTGGCATTAGCTAAGAGTATTAATAGCAGGTAGAGGGAGAGACTTTGATGTACGTCTTAAAAGTATTAAAAAGTTTGTCATTAAAATGAATGGTCATTAGTAACATTAAAGAGATAAAAGGGGAAGCCTTTTTGCCCGGCAATAAGACACATCGAACTTTTATCAACAATATTGATATCGATACCGTCGAAATAATAATGATCATCATCTGCCTAGATGGCAACTATGTTGTAGGCTTGCAGAAAAAATATCGATATATCGACATATCGATATTTTTTGTTCGATATATATAGATATTATTAGGCGATATTTATTATTATCGATATATCGATGTATTGATATAAAATATGTATAAAAAACGGTATAATATTTTATTGCAAATATATCGTTTTTGAACACCGGCAACACCGTTGTCGTCACTGACTAAAACCACTGGAATTCAGAGCCGTAAAAAGTATACGTTTTTTCCTAGTTTGGTGTTAAAATAATTATAAAACTTGAACAAAATATAGTAAAAAAAAGACCACCAATATATCGATATTTTTTTTTCGATATATCGAATGCGATTTTGATATTTTTTATAAATATCGATACGATATATATCGATATTTTTTGACACTTCTTGCATCCCTACTATGTTGAGGTCGGCTTCCGGTCTAACCGGATGCAGCTGAATACCAGTATTTTACATGGAGCGACTGCGTATTTGACCTTCACAACCCTTACTGGGTAATACGATACTCCTTGGTAAGACTGGTTGTCGAAATAATAATACCTACCTATTTATTTGCCGAGAATATAGACAATGGTGTTATAGTATCGTGTATTGTATCGGTGTGTTGTATCGTATGCCAGTGATGTTTAAAGCCTTCACGATCAATTTATATGACGTAAAACCATTAGTAAGTTATTACAATGTAACTCTTATCTCATTATTATAACGTATAAAGAATGATTGCTGTAAGTTTTATAAATCATTCTAATCTATACCTTACCTTACCGAGATAAAAGTTACATTGCAATGACTTACTAATAATTTTACGTGGATCATAAACGTCCCACCTAAATCTACTCGATAATAAAGGCACAAATTCAGACACCAGGTACTGAGAAATTCGTAGTAGATAAGGCGCTACAACACGAGCATCGAACCCAGTATGTCGATTCTGTAAAATTCAAACAACAACTCGCATCTCACATCGCTATTCACTCTCACTTCGAATTTTGATTGATTCGTGCGAAGTGCGCGTCGAAGTGACGGGGGAATTACCTTACTGAATGCCACTTCTTACGTCATCTCATACTTTATCTGTCAAAATCTCACGGTCAATTTAGTTCAACTCGCTGACACGCTCGCAAGGGTAGCGCTAGTGTATCAACCGAGTTTTTAGAATGCCAATCAAGAAACTCACAGCGGATTCGGATTCGAAGTTTGAATGAGGTCTTACGGAAAACGGCACCACTACACCATCGAGGCAATCAAACAATGAACAAGATCCTATATGAATTCTCATACTAGTAACCATAATTTAGTTAGCTAACACAAGTTTACGTACAAAAGACGTCCTGCAGGTTACTCCGACGCTGTCCAGTAACTAACACAGGTGCTGCATATTAATTCCTCGCTGACTTGTCCAGTTTAATCACAAAATATTTACTGTACGGTACAGGTTCGATGCAAATTTATGCTAAAATGTCACAGAGTAAACGGTTTCCTTAGGGGCAGTTGAGAAAGTGGAGAATATGGGGAATGATGGAGAAGATTCTGGCGATAGCGTTTGTAATTGAAAGGTGTTTGATGTTATAGTGTGACTTGTAATAAGTTAAAAGAAAAAAATATTCATTGGCAAATTGTCACCCTAAATCAATTTACTGTGTTATAGCCATTTCATACAACAGCTGTCTGACTGCACTACACTGAATGGCAGTGTTGATTTGATTAATCGGACAATATATGACACAAATACACGACCAGATTAATCAAAGACTCTAGAAAGTGAAGCTCTAGAAAGTCGTTATTTTTTTCCAAAACCTACTATTACCCTACAGTCAATACAGTAGTACCGTACCTTAGTAATTGATTTTTAAGTTGTTTATTAATAAGGACCAAACGGCAAACTGTGACTCCACACTTTCACAACCACATAAAGTAATCCTAACAAATCAAACAAGCATTCATAATAACAGGATGAATAGCTCCCACACAACCAGTCATACATCACACCGATAATTTGAAATGCCGCAAATACCCCGCACAATACCATACATTCCCGGCACAATACGACAATGAGCGACCTTCTCGCGTACTAAATACGCAATGCATTGTGAAATGTACGATACGATGCGTTCCACGATCGCAATTGATACATGGTAATTAGGTGTGAGGTTTTGTGTTGCGATTTCGTAATTAGAATTTTGATCATTGCTTGTGTTTGTTGAAGTTTTAGGGTAAGAATGTTATGATTTTGTTTATCTAACTTTCGTAAGACATAATTCTATAAAATATCTATAGAAATATGTTTCAGGACCGCGTTGCGTTTTGTCGGCAATATTCTTTCGGGCCCCTTACTAATAGGCTAATTATGGCCAAGAACTTACCGATTATAAAATGACAATGCAAAACTAGAATAAAAGTCAGTGGGGTGTTACTACCCACGCGGGCCCAGTTCAGGTTGTTAGGTGTCACATACTTTACACAAAGTTAAGCGCCTGTCAGGGTTCGAACCCACGCTCTCAACAATCGCGTCTAAACAAATAACCCGGTCAAACAAAGTAACTACATTAAGTAACTTCCCAGTTGTCACAACTCACTTGCATAATCACCCTAATTACGAACACCCAATCATTTTAGCTGTAATTATTAGCCGGTGAAGGTTTGTCATGCCTCAACCGGGTCGCCGGTCACGAGCCGGTCACGAGCCGGTCACGAGCCGGTCACGAGCCGGTCACGATCCGTATTGTACCTGTCGTGCCGTGACAGCGTATGCCACAAATGTCGTGATGTATGCTAACTGTGAGGGTGGGGTTGGAGAATGGCGGAGCGGGTAGCGAACCGATGAAAACAGAGAAGTATTATCGGACCAGTGTTTCGTTCCTTTTAAGATTTCCATTAGTGTCATTACTGAGTTGGACAAAACAGGAATTCCGGTTTCCCAGAGGGTTAATTTACACGAAAACAAGACGAAGACAAACTATGCTAAAATACGCCTCTGTATCTCAATATGTACACAAACGTAGCGCTCCGGATGCATCCGTATTCACGACTGTTCCCTCGTGAATTCGATTTTAAGCCACTATAATGAAAAAAACCGGCCAAGTGCGAGTCAGACTCGCGCACGATGGGTTTCGTACCATTCTCTATAAAAACGGCAAAAAAAAACACGTTTGTTGTATGGGAGCCCCCTTAAATATTTATTTTATTCTGTTTTTTAGTATTTGTTGTTATAGCGGCAACAGAAATACATCATCTGTGAAAATTTCAACTGTCTAACTATCACGGTTCATGAGATATGGTGACAGACGGACAGACAGACAGACAGCGGAGCCTTAGTAATAGGGTCCCGTTTTACCCTTTGGGTACGGAACCCTAAAAAGATGCTATGGCTTACTCTTCTAATAGTAAGGAAAGACCAAACAAACAATGCATGGATAGTGTGAAAGATTAAATGGCTAGAATGGAGTGATAACGGGTAATAGATATGTATTTAAGAAGAAGACTTACTGTCAATCAATCTGCCTAGCCTTTTCCCTTCTATGTTGAGGTTGGCTTCCAGTCTAACCGGATGCAGATGAATACCAGTATCAGCAGTTTTAGATGGAGCGACTGCCTATCTGAACTCCACAACCCTGGGTAATACGGTATACCCCTTGGTAAGACTGGCTTTCGGGCTTCTGACGACCCGTAACGACTGTCAAAGATCCTCGCATGACAGCCGAGACCAACGGCTTAACGTGCTTTCCGAGGCATGGAGGAGTCTCGATATGTAAAGATAGTCAGTATCTACGGACCACAGCAAGCGTAGCTTAACCTGATGGATCGACCCGTGTGGCTGTTATTACTTGGCCACGAGCTCCTCACGCTCGGGCTTGGCCAGACGAGAACTTGCTGTGCGGGCCCAAAATAAACTGGCATAAGGGCAGGATAAAAGATTTCCGCATCCTTTAATTATTTTCTAAACCGAGTTTGAAAGAGCATCACATATTCGAATGTAACACTCATAATTTGAACAAAGTTCGTACAACGCTATTCTATGCACGCAGGCTTACAACACTTTTTTGATTCACATTCTATTTGTTGCAAGTTCTGACTTTTGAATTCGTGAAATAAAATTTCCATATTGATATGAATGGAGGTAAAATACAGTGTGCCAGTTATAGTTCCGTATTTTCAGGTGCGTTGAAATAGGTTGTCTGTGAGTGCAATCAGCTGTTTTTATGTAGATTATTATTTCTGGAGATGGGTATTTTTTTTGGAATTTGCTACTTCAGAGATGAAAAAAGTCCGGATGGACTAAGTTGATTGCCAAAAGCTGAAACTGGGTTAAACATTGTACAGTCATTGTGTAGTCTATACACGAGCATGTTCGTATGTGCAGTTTGATTGTAAATGAAAAATTGCACAAGCGTACCCTTGCCGCCTATCTACTTAATAAAAATCATAAATTCATTTATACATTCACTGACAGACAACGCACTGCCTAAACCGCTGGGTCTAGTAACATGAAATTTAGCATTTAGAGTTCGAAGGTGAGCACTAGGAAGGGGTTTAAAGTTCGTATGAATGATCGGCACTTTTGCGGATGGGAAATTCCACACGGCCAGCAATTTGTAAAAAATCTATTCAGGCAGTTTGAAGATCATCAGCTGTTTTTTTTTCTTTTTAAGTGTCGGGGATTTTTATACTGCTAACTTAATATTTTTTTTCAGGAAAAACCTTATATTTCTACATAATAAAGAGGTATACTCACTGGCATTAAGCGGCACGGCGGGCGCCCGCGCATGGTACGCCCCCGTGCCGCCCGCGTACCGCCCGTACCCCGCCACGCTGCCTACCCGCTGCCCACGCACATGTCGCTGAATCTCGCGCACAGACACACCGCGTGCACTAAGGTAGGAAGCTGGAACGAGAGAAAAGATCATGTTAGTAACAATATTCATAGATAGGGATAACTCCATTAGTTCTGGCGAATGTCAATATAGGAAACCCAAACATCATCTACCTAGCCTTTTCCCAACTATGTTAGGGTCGGCTTCCAGTCTTACCGGATGCAGCTGGATACCAGTATTTTACATGGAGCGACTGCCTATCTGACCTCCACAACCCAGTAACTGGGTAATACGATACCCCTTGGCAAGACTGGTTGTCAGACTTTCGGGCTTCTGACGACCCGTAACGACTGTCAAAGATCCACAAATGCCAGCCGGGACCAACGGCTTAACGTGCTTTCCGAGGCACGCAGGAGTCTCGATTTGTAAAGATGTTCACCCATCCACGGACCAACCCCGGCAAGCGTAGCTTAACCTGATGGATCGACCCGTGTGACTGTTATTTATAAGAAACCCAAACAAACAAATGAACAAATCAACTCAAAGTTTTGATGAATTGCATGTTTCATCAACGTGAACTTTAAGCTTACACTCACTCACTCACTCACTCATTCTAAATTACTCGATACGTCCTGGTCCACGCATCCTGTCACATAAAATGATAATTGCAAAATTAAGTAAAAGAAGTTGATGACGTGACATCGGTCACTTCCAACCACCATAAATGTGACAAGGTCGCACGGTTTATGTAAGATTCTCATTTTAATGTTTTACTTTAAATCGAGTTGAGGCGATAAAAATGTCGTCCACAAAAATAATAAAAATACATTGTAAGTAAATCAAAGCCACAGTTGTCAGAACCACGTGTAGCTTAAAAACTTTTTTTATTCCTACTTACATCACACAATAATAATTCCTTACAATGTAAGGTTCGGTTTTACTAGTTATATTTATGAGCTAACTAATAAAATAAAGTATACGACCTTCCCAACATAGTTAGGTACAAAGTTCTAGCACTTTAAGGCAGCCTTATTTATAGGGCAGTAACCCTAAACGTTTCCCTAATTTTACCTCCGAAAGTACTTTACTGGTTAGGATAAAATCGTATTCTATGGAAGACACACTGTTTAAGAAATCGATTAAGTATCTCAAGTGTGAAAGTGGGGCTAACACTTTCGTTTTATAGACATTCTATAATCTAGCTCAAAGACTTTGGATGACCAACGGCTGGGAATAATGTCCTATCAATAGAGCCTTCTGTTTTCTGAACTTTAATAGAGACTGTGACCTCTGAGTTTGTTTCGATCTTTTTTGACAGAGTAGTCAGGAAAAACCGAACTCGTATACTTTTTGGAGTGTTATAAGTCTAACGTGTGTATCTGTCTGCGCCATCGTAGCTGCCAAACAGCTGAACCGATTTTGTTTTGTTTTGTTTGAAAGGTGACCTGATCGAGTGTTCTTAGCTATAAAAAAAAAATCGTTTTTCATGCTTTGTTTTTGTCGGGAATTTTTTATTTTTTTTATTTAACTTGTAAAAAAATATTTTTTTACGTGTAAAAGTGTTTTGTAATCAATTCAATATGTTTCCTCACGATGTTTTCCTTCACTGTTTTGAGAGCAGTGGTAATTAAATTATTTTCACAAAGTAACGTGATTGCCTCGGTTTGAACCCACGACGACGTACGAAACAGTCGGGATCTGGAAAGATCGGGAAAAAGTCGGGAACTTTACCCCTGGGCCACCACTGCTCGTGATCATTTTAATGATGAATGAAAATAAGTAGCTTTATTTACAATTTTAAATAAAAGTGCTCATCGAGTATTTCGGGACATCGCCCAGCGGTTGGTCGACTCTTCACGTGACCACAGGGCTGGTCAAAGAATCAGCATTGCCATCCAACGTGGCAATGCTGCCAGCCTTTTGGGCACTTTTCCCACTGACAGCGATGGGGAAGAATTTTTTGGCGCCCTATGAGCTCTTCCTTTATATTTTTTTTTCCCCTTTGTACATAATGTTAGAATTAGAAAGGAGATCATTTATTTTGGGCTAAATAATGAAAGTGCCAGCCAAAAAAAAAAAAAAAATATATTCCGTTAAAACACGTTATTCTCTTCACTTTTCACTATTAGAGCAAATCTGTTGTGCTATTCTGTAAAAATCTCACCGTGAAAACTTAGGTGAAGTGAGCTTGGAGTGAACTGTCACTGCCTTAGCATCAGTAGGTATCGATGACAATGACAGCTCACTCGACGCTCACTTCACCTAAGTTTTCACGGTGAGATGGTTACAGAATAGCAATGCAGTAGGGCAATTCCCTGCGCTGTTATACGATTTTGAAAAATGCTGTTTTCAATATGTTATTGTTAAAATAATTAATAGTAATCTAATTGAAGTAATATCTTGTAGTAATAAAAATGAAGAGAAAAACCTACTCTTTCGGAATTTAGCTTTTTTTTTTGTTTGGCCGGCTCTCACAATTATAGCCCAAAAATGTATGGACGGTGAATGATGTACTTTTATTTAAAATTCTAAATAATGAGTATTTAATTAGCAAAGCAATTAAAACATTATATATTCCTTGACGTGATAATGTTTTGAATCCCCGACCGTCCTCAGAATTCTAATTTATTCGTAGTTTTCTTGTAAGTCTCACATTTCTTAGAAGCCCTTTGTAAACAAATAAGTTATTCACCGAAGACGTTTAAAGATTTATTTATCAAAGAAAATACTAAGTTTTAATTAAGTAAGCTGAGAAGATCGTATGAAGTTAATTAAAGATGTATGATTTCTTGTTAAATAACGTTCTGTGTTTTCATTTTCTGATCAAAATATACCAAATTAGAATATTATAGAGAACACAATTAGGTTATAAATTATGTATTTATATTCGCTGTAAATATAACACCGAATATGCCAACTTATTGATTATGCTACTTAATTACTAACTGTCCTAAATTACGACTTAAAACTAACCATGGGCCAATTCGAGTCCAAACTTCCCCCCCCCCACAAAACTGACCTATCTAGACACAAAGCTCAGCACAGTCAAATAGAACCTTCATAACGAACTCTCGTCTTCCATCGCATCTGACCGTCTTTGTCACAATATTCTTGACACAAGAGCGAAACTGCGCTAAGTACAAAGCGGCTAACTTGAAAGAACAAATAAGCCAGACTGGGTGGCATGTGGCCCCTACGACTCTCATCAAAGTTGCACGCCGTAGCCTCGTAGCCTCGTAGGCCTCTACGCGGCTACGCGACTTGTGGTCTACGCCCGCTACGCCACTTGTTGTGTACCGTTTGCATACAAAGCTGGTATTTTGGGATGAAGTTATTTACGTTTGAGGCGTTTTATATTTTTTGGTTGGGACTGTTTTTTACTTTAATGCTAAAGTCATGTTAGAAATTATTCGGTTAAAAATGATTTTATTAATTCAATCACTGAACTTTCTTGAGACAAAGGATACACAAAAACGACAACATTTTTTATTACATTATTTATCTATAGTCAATTAAAGCATTAAGTATGGCACGAATTACATTAATTAACATGGAAATGGAAAGATAATAAAATAACATTAATCGGTCGACCCAAAAGCCATTGAAACAACAAATACATACCTGACAATAAAACTTAACAAATAAACATTTGTGTGTTAGTATGTGTGTGTGCAAGTCCGAGGCTATTGTTACCTATTAGTACTTATGATATAGTATATATAGAAGCTGTTGGGGTACCTTTATAAATAAATAGAGGGTATGTGGTTATGACCACACGATAGAAGTGAAAACATATAGTATGATTTTCTAATTTTAAAATCGGATTGCGACTGGAGCCGAGTATACACGATTCAGTGCCGAGAATACCCGATACAGTGTCACCAACAAGCGTGAAGATTCGTCTAAAAAAGTTTTCACTTCAATAAATAAATAATAAACATCCTTAACTACTTATTCTGCTAACACTACCAAAGAAAATTTCATAGCGCTTCAGTTTTCGTCGCGCGCCTTGTACAGTCGACAATAAAATGCATATTAGATAACCGTGTTTTGTTGGCGGCACGTGATTGGCTGGCCGTACGTGAGCGGGCGGCGCACGAGTATTACTTTGTGGTACTTTATGCGGCCTCTCATGGATGGAATTATCGTTATGATCATTTTTATGTTACACCAATTTTTTTACCCGGACTGCCAAGGAAGGGTTATTTAGAACCGTTTTTGTGTGTTTTGTAAAATATTCTTTACTGGGATAGTGTGAATATGAATTTTTAATTTTTACCGTAAAAATAAAACGTTGAGATACAACACGATAATTAGTGGCTTTTCTGTAGTAACGATTGTTTTTTTACTTTTAAAACATTTTTAATTCCTTTATCTTCTGTTTATTAAGAATTATTTACACTTAAACTTTAAGCAGAAATAATAAGGAATCGCAATTTAAAATACATACTTTTTTTTTCTCATTTTGGCAAAAAAGTATCACAAAACATAGGACTCTTTTTACGACAGTTGTTTCATAAAATCAGTCTAGTAATCTATGCCTTATGTATATGTAACTATGTATATCAGCTATATCTATGTATCTGGGACAGGAATGATTAAGATAACACGTCCGACCTATATGGGCAGGCTCGAGGGGCAAGTGGCAAGTGTCAGGGCATAATCTGACGGGTACTGGACAATTATAATGCAACAGTAGGTAGATATTCGTGTACTAATGATATCTTGTAAAGTTCTTCTTTACTTGTCTCATTTTGTAAACAAACATGACGAGCTGCGATTGTTACTTTTATCGATGGCCTATATCATCATGCCCAGCTGGGCAATGGCCCATGCAATCCAGGGCTTATGTGGACTATCTTCTTTCTAGCTTATCCCACCATCTTATTCGGGTCTACCGCGACGCCTTCTGATTGTGTCAGGGCACCACATAGTGGCTACTTTGTACTTTGGTTCACAGCTCATTGGACTGTGTGACGGAGGTTTTGTAAATAATCATTCAAATACATGACTCTTTACAAAATATTTATTTCAAAGTAGATTTTGATGTTATTTTAGGGGTATGAGGAACAGGGTGTAAAGTTCACTCATACTCCATAGAAAAGGGAGGATCCTCCAACCAGACGGGTGTTGTGTCTGGCGGGCAACTGCCCAACGATTGATGTTGGGTTCTCGTATATATGTCCACTGCACGGTAAACTTTAATTGCGCGATGCAGGATTTATGTGACGTCAGGATGACGTCAGGTCTTTGATGCGTAGTTCGCATGTGGCGATGTAGATACCGCCACATTATTTTTATGATTCACAAATACTCGTAAAAATGTTCATAACAAACTTATAGTTTGTGATAATTTTTTGATACCAAATAAAAAATTAAATAAAAAAGACACCGTGCTTAGATGGTTTTATATTAGTTGTTACAATATTATTAATTATATACTTCCTCATTCTAATACTCTTTTAACGAATTGGAATAATTTTATCATCATTATAATAATTACCACTGTAATATTGTAATAATAATTAAGTATCACTGTAAAACTGTAATACGAGAATTGTAATTATCACACAAAATTTTCCCTCCATGGTTAAAGGGGAAATTACGTTAATTACCACGTTACGATATTATTAGCAGGCAGGGGGAAACTACTGACTTTTTAATTAGTTAAAGAAACTCCAAGGCTAATTTTATTGTATCTTTTGGTGACAAAGGGGCAGTAATCTTTGGCACGGATGAACGGACATGGCTAAGTATACTGATCGAAAAACGTACAAGTTATAAAAGAAACAAAAATATTTTATTTGGGACGCACGCACAGGTTTAAACAGTAATGAAAAAAGGAGCATATAGAACTGACAAAATTAACATAATTATTTTAATAATAAACATAAAAAATGGGATACGGATCCACGTGAACCAAAAACACTTTCATTAATTTAAAAAAACACGCAACAATAACAATAAACATTCACACTTCAAAAATAATCTACATTGACAAAACAGTCTGATATCAATAGAATTGATCGATTACCCATTTAATTATCGCTCGTCAATAGGGCAACACTACGTAATAATCAATTTGTTTAATGGCAACACTATTCACGCTCCCCTTTGAGCTGTGACGTCACGCAGTAATGAGAATTAGGTTATAGTTTAATTGAAAATGGAACAAGATGGCGGACGCTTCCGTAAACAAAACGTATTGTTTTGCATGCTTGTGTGTCATAACTATTTTCATCAAGGTGAAAAGCTTGTGTACTAGTATTTGTACGCAAATTCGATCAACGAAAACAAACTTACCACTTTCACTGTTGTGAAGCAGACAATGGTGCCGATTCTGTTGTTCACAAACTTAACTAAATTTAAGTTCAGTGCATCTTTTTCTTTCTATTTCATTAAGAAAAGGACAGAAGATAAATTTTAGTTTAGTAATTTGCTGGACATAGGCCTCTCCAATTGCACGCCATTCAGCTCGATTCTCGGCAACTCTCATCCAGCTGCTAGCAGCCACTCTGCGAAGATCGTCGCTCCACCTATCCTGAGGGCGTCCTACCTAACGTTCCATTTTCCATTATCTCTGTATCTAATATGTTTCAAAATCTCATGTCGAGTGATATGATTGGCTGTTTATGTTTCCGCCAGCCAATCAGAATTGTCAGCCGATTTACTAATCAGAGACATGATCAGGCTTTTAAAAATCCGGCGTATGTGTTTTGTTTTTTGCTTGAACGGTCGTAATGAGGGTACTACAAGTAGGAAGGTATTTTATTTACATTGTCTATAAGAATGTATTAAATAAATCGGAAATGGGTTAGTTGATGATATACCGTAACTAAAGACAAGTAATTAATAGTCACAGTTCGTCACTGAAAGACACTTACAGTTGTGTGTTGTATGGATTATACACCTAAACCTACACGTACACCTATTTTCCATATGGTGTAAAAATTATTAACTGCAATCCAACGTTAGAAACCTTTACAAGACACTACACTCAAAGAACCATTAACAGTTATATTTAACCAAAAAAAATACATTGCAATTCCGCGCGTATTTTCAAATTTCGAAACGTCCAAGATGGCTCCGACGCGTTCAGTTACTGTCACAAATTATAGTGGGTCATTGTTTCCACCGTAGAGATAAATGATAACGTAATTAAACAGTTTCTGTTATGACGAATGTTTCAAAATATGTCACTGATAAGAAGATTTGGAAAGGTAAATACATGAGTACATTTTAAGTGTGCATAACTGCTTACTAATTTAAATTAAATAGACGTGTCTTTCAGACGGCCCTAGCCACATGTTAGTTAAACGTGTATCTATTCGTGTATTATGTACCCTAAGTCCCTAACACTGTTTGTCCACCGCACAACGTCAACGGGACGTCAACGAAAAACGAGATTATTCGAACCGAATGTGACGTCCCGGTGGTCGTGTGCAGTGGACACTCAGCCATAGTAAATGTATCCCTACTTCGGCACCGTCATCTCATTCTCGTTGACGTCCCGTTGACGTAGCGGTGGACAAACGGCCTTATTCGTTTAGATTGAGTTACGGACGACGGACGGTCTGTAAAAAGAAACTCGAACAGCTAACTTAGAACATTAACATTTGACACTGGACATAATACAGTGTACATTAACATTTCATAAGTAGGTAAGCATTTTGCCAAAAATCTGAAGTCAAATAACAGAGAAGACACATGACTAATGATAATTAAAGAGGAAGTGAGTAGTAGAAAAACATTTATATTTTACTTTTTCAAATAATAATATAATATTAGCCCTTCCTCTATCCTATCTTTTTTTTTTTTTTTTTTTTAAACGTTGCCCCACACTAGGAATTTCTTCCTGTATCGTGGGTGCGTTGACAAACATAGAAACTCACATACACTAACACCCAGACCCGGAACAACTACTTGCAGATCATACAAATATTTGTTCCATGCGGGTATCGAACCCACGACACGTTGCGCAGCAGTCCATCGCTCAGCCACTGCGC
This sequence comes from Lithophane ornitopus, assembly GCA_948473465.1. NCBI lineage: Eukaryota > Metazoa > Arthropoda > Insecta > Lepidoptera > Noctuidae > Lithophane > Lithophane ornitopus. The sequence goes on from OX419625.1 coordinate 15,114,248, forward strand.
CAACCGTGTCGTCAATTTGTCGTCTTTGTGTGCACGACAGGGTCCACAATGATCTAAAATTATGTAAATTTTAAATTGCAAATAAATGTGTTGAGTATTGACAATGAACGAACAAAAATTCATTTTTATTCCAAAACTCTTTATTTTGCGAGTTGCGCGATTCATGATAACAAAACGTCATGCATCCAAAAACGGTAAGAAAATTTAAAAAAAGACATGGACAGCAGCAGGGGACCGCCGACAGAAGTGAAAACTATGAAATGGTTTCACTGCTGACCAAGCGCAACACGTCATACTCATAGCTGTACTATTAACAGAGTTATACTGTCATTAGCATGTCTGTGACGCGAACTTAAAAGATTTTCCCCTACCAAAAATCGCTCAAAGCGCCGACAGAAGTTTTCACTTCAAAAAATCTTTCAATGCACCAGGATTTTCAAACAACTAGTCCCCATAAATACCCTCACAAACAATACATTATATTGACGCTGTTAACAATACAGTATGATTACTAAATACTGTCCGGACGAGGTACGCTAATCCCCCTCATAAGGACAACAAATTACCCTTTGATCACAATATTATACTAAAAACTTTAACAGGATGCACTGACCCGGAATTATACTAAGTATGCTATGCAATTTCATAGAACAATAATTCACATCAGCAGGTTTTAATAACTTAAACCCGTATGTATTTGAGGGCGCTTCCCTCAAATACATACGGGTTTAAGTTATTAAAATAATGCTGGTCCTGCTCCACAACAACTAACTAATTAACATTCGAAAATACTGTTGGAGCTGCTGAAGATTGTAAGACCATCTTTGCATTGTATAAACTCAATCTACTTTGTATATAATTGCACAGGTGTGAGTACTATGTACTATAGAGCTACCATTTACCGGGTAATTTGTCTTTCATTGACTCGAATGTGCCCTGGCGGCTGGAAATGTCATGCTCACTCAAATGTCTCGCTGATGGTGGCGCATGTGTTGGATCATTTAGCTCCCTTCAAAATGGTTGAGCTGAATGGTGCTGATCCATGCGTCATGTTCGTGAACGGGCGCCGTCAGTTGTGACTGGTCATTTCTTAGCTGCCATGGCTAATTTTAATTTTTGAATTGTGCTTATTTTAATATAATGCTCCTAAAACAGCAGATTATATCTACAATCGATTAAGATAGACGAGGCCATTCGAAGTCGATCTCTTCACTAATTTAATAGAAGAACAATGTAGCTAGATAGTCAACACTGGACGTTGATGTGTTTCCAATATAGGTAAGCCATTAACAAAGAATTAATTACGAATCTTTTATGCAGTTTGCGAAATCTCTTTAAATTGTAGTAAACCTATTCAAATATTATATAATTATACATATTATATTATAATTATACATACTAACTAATATTATAAATTTGAAAGTGAGTTTGTTTGTTACGGCTAAAACGGCTGAACGGATTTGGATTAAATTTTGCACATGAGTAGACCATGACCTGGAATAGGACATAGAATATTTTTCCCGGTAGTACGTTCTCGTGGGATAATTTCCGACCGCCAAGCGGGCGAAGCCGCGGGCATAAGCTAGTTGTCAAAAAATTTAAGATTATCACGTGCGAAACATCTTGATGATAAATAAATATCAACATACATATGAGCCGTTCCTTTATATATATATATTTTTTCTCTTTTGTTCATAATGTTAGAATTAGATTGTATATTTTATTTAAAATTGTAAATAAAAGAAATCAACATATATATTGTAAATTATTATGTTAAACTTCTTGTCTTCAGCAGAATATGATTTTGCATAGCAAAATCACAGATCAGATCAAAGTGGTTTCATGTCATGTGAGGATTGAACTATCTCACTCGACAGTCAAAGCCTAAACCATAAGGTTAATGCGCATTCTGCATTAAAGTCATCATTGAAATCTCCAATCCAAAAAACGAATCGTTCATCACTCACTTACCGTCAGACGGTATCGCCCATTCATAAGTCATAACGAGCAGTTCTCACAAAGAAACTACGGCACCCAATCTCTTTCCTATGTCTGTGACAAACGCGATATATACCAATAAAACGCGCTCGCAACGCTAACTCCTACAAATTCCTTCTTCAGTGCCGAAATAGCTTGGATTCCTGAAACTTCCGGACTTTTACTGTGTCCCGAATTCCAGAGAGCAACGTGTGGTTGCCTCGCCAACGTGCACCACTTTATAAAAACATACGAACCGTTTTTATGGTTCGAGACGTCGCTTTTACTGCGCGTTATTTTTACGGATAATAATATCTAGTGTACAAAATAAGAGAGGTTTTTTAAGATGGTCTTATTATTTTTATTTTGTTTTGCGGTTGTCTTCGTACAGACGCGACTAAACCACTGAACGGATTTCGACAAAATTTGGCAAGGAGAACGATTTATTTATTTGATTAACATGGCTTTAAAAACCAATTACATAAAACCGAGTACACATAAACGAATCGCAACAATTAAATACTATTATTCTCACAAAAATGTAGGCACATAACCATTAAATTGGCGAATCTCTCATGGAACAGATCGCAGTCCGGAGAAGAAAGATAGCATCCCGGGGAATGACATAGGAAACTTTTTATACCGATTATTCCCACGGGATCGAGACTTAACCGTGTGAAACCGCGGGGCGCAGCTAGTAATATATAAAACACATAAATAACCAACTACCCACCCAATCAAAGTGTATAAAACCACAGATTTAAAACGACAAGAATCTTAAAAACCGTACAATCTTCAACGGTCTAAAAATGCAGCGAGCTCATTCTTAAATCCACATCGTATATTTTAGCACGGAGGCACCATAACCGGTCCGGTCCATAGCGCACTGAGTTAAATACACCGTAGAATGTAAAGCATCTCTTATATTTTAGTCGACGTACCCGACGAGATCGTATTTCCCATAGGAACTACAATACTTGTACTGTAAAGGAGATGCAGAAGGATAATTTATGAACATTTTAGTGACGTAGGAAAACCTTGTCCTCCTAACTTTTATGGTGTTCCATTGGCCATAGTTACACAACTGCGAATCCATAAGATGCGTGGTTTTTTAAAGACACCATGTGTGGAGGCTTCCGATCTATTTAATCAGTTGCCCGCGACTTAGATTAGAGAGAGATTCCAAACCTACCCTACCCACCCCTATTTCCTTTTTACCCTAGGAAATAGGGGTGGGTAGGTAGTTACCTACCCTACCTACCTACCTACCCTACCTTCCTACCCTACCTACCTACCTTACCTACCTACCTACCTACCCTACCTGACGTATACGTACAAACCTTGCCATGAGAATAACGAACACAACAAAAAAAAAATATCCAAATCAGTCCAGCCACTCTCGAGTTTTAGCGAGACTAACGAACAGCAATACATTTTTAAATATAATAAGATAAGATCAACGAATTACAGGCACTTTTGAATTGTCAAGGGGTCGGTCAGTCAGAAAGATGAAGCTAGTTGCCCATTCCAAAGCGTAGTAGGTTCCTATGGAGAAGAACGGGCAAGAAACTCCATGGACACTCTTTTAAATCAGAGTATTGTTACAATATATTGGTAACATCAATCATGTTGAAATTATACATGTGAGCACAATGTAGAAAAAGGTTCAAGTTAAAAGCGTCCGTAATAAAAAAAAAAAGCAAAACATTTTAAAATTTAAATAAATTATAATAAGCCGTGGCAGCAACTTTATCAAACTTTCAACGTAGTTTGTGGTGTGAACCTTTTTCCCCTCTCTGCATAGTGCTAATATATTGTATATCTTGAGTGAAATTGTTTTCTGTCAGCCGTCATAGATAACTCGTTAGGTTTGGGTTCTAGTTGTGTTACGAGTCTCAGGCGACCCACTGTTAATGTGCTGAAATGTTTCCCCAAATTGTTTTGTAGGTTTGAATGATTCGTTTTTGGTGTTGAAGTTGGAAGTTAGATCTATGGTTATATTTATGTAGTAGATATATCAGGTGCAGAGAAGTTAGAATCAGATAAAAACTTTTTACAAAAAAATAAACAACCGACTTCCAAAATACAAAAGTGAAAAATAACTTTAATTTTGGAAGTCGGTGTCTTAGCTTTTCAATTTCCGTTTTTTGCCACCGACTTCCGAAATTAAAATTATGTTTCACTTTTTTTGTGTTTTTTTTTAAAGTCGGTTGTTTATTTTTTTATAAAAAGTTTTTATTTTTCACTTTTTAGTTGTGGTACCTACCCCACACAAATCCGAATACCACTACCTGCTACGTAAATAACAGTGAAGGAGTCAAACAGAATATCGTCTAGATAAACTAAGTGGGAAAAATACGTAATATTGAAGCTAACTCAAAAATTACGCAAGCAAAGTTAATAAAATGTATATGGGACCACCTCGGAAGCATGACCTACCAAACAAAAAAAGAATCATCAGAATCGATTCATAATTGGCGGAGTAATCGCGTAACAAACATACAAAAAAAAAAAAAAACATACAGACGAATTGAGAACCTCCTCCTGTTTGAAGAAGTCGGTTAAAAATATGGTTTACTAAACTCCCTCCGGCTCCTAAGTCTGAAAACAAATCATTTCTCATAGTCGTGATAATAATATTTAGAAATGTAATACCTTACTGGCACTTTAAAACTCTAAAGGCAATATAACTTGCAACCGTTTCTGAAGAATGGTCTCATGGCAAGTAATTCAAACTAAAATGTAAATTCTATGCTATCATCAGTCTAGCCTTTTCCCAACTATGTTGGGGTCGGCTTCCATCTAACCGGATGCAGCTGAAAACCAGTATTTTACATGGAGTGACTGCCTATCTGACCTCCACAACCCAGTAACTGGGTAATACGTCTTAACAAGGGTGTATCGTACCCCCTTGTTAAGACTGGTTGTCAGACTTTCGGGCTTCTGACGACCTGTAACGACTGTCAAAGATCCACAAATGGCAGCCGGGACCAACACGGCTTAACTTGTTTTCCGAGGCACGGAGGAGTCTCGGTATGTAAAGATGGTCACCCATCAACGGACCAACCCGTAAATTCTAAACAATAACAAATATAAAACAGAACAGAAGAGATATGCATCAACTAACATGATCTTAAAACAAGCAATATTAAAACAAAACTATTCAGACATACATACTTGCATAAAATAAATAAACTCTTCTTCCCATGGGGGTATGCAAATACTACAGCAGGCCGTTACATACTTTCCAGGCATTTTTCCCGAAAATTTTGTTTACTAAACAACTCAACATTTAACCCTATCACTTTCTCAAACGCAACTCAATGTAACGAACCAGTCAATACGATTCCCTCACGCGAGCATGGCCCTGTATCACGGCCAAAAGCCTCAACTTCCGCCTTCAACTACAATTACAATCCTAGCAATTCACGACCACACCTCAATCACTCCAATTTATACCTTATTACAATTGACATAAGAGTCACATGACGCGCAGTTCTAAGTTGCATTATCTATACCAAGGCGTCGCTACGTCACGCCGAGTTTACGCTGAATCCCTTTAGCCTTTGAACCTTTTTTACTCGACAGCGCGATTTAAACGCCAACGGTTTTAAAATACGAAGTTCGTTGACATTTTGTACACATTTCGCCACGGTGCACAATTTAATGGCGTTTGTGCACATATTTCGTATATGGGAATAAAAATTTGTTGTGTGTAGTAAATATTTTTCATCTAGCGAAGATAGGGACTAATTTTTAACCGACTTCTTCAAAAAGGAGGAGGTTCTCAATTCGTCTGTATGTTTTTTTTTTTGTTTTTTTTTTTTTTTGTATGTTTGTTCCTCGATTATGGTATCTGACTTGCATCAAGACGCCTTTTTAAACCTCTGGGTCTCTGGGTCTAAGTGTTAGTGTATGTGAGTTTCTATGTTTGTAAACGCACTCACGATACAGGAAGAAATTCCTAGTGTGGGGCAACATTAAAAAAAAAAAAAAAAAAAAAAACAAAAAAAAAAAAAAAAAACCTTTTCTTTTGTAATTTATAGAAAAGTGAAATGAAAACCTTCGACATACCAAAGGGCGTTTCGACTTTTGGTTATGTACAGTGTACACGGCATGATCTAATTGAAATAAATAGCCAGAATGCACATGATACATAAACGCCTTATGTGTTCCACATACATCGCGTCTTCTGCAGTTATGCGGTTTTCTGCAGTGTGGACCGCTCGGTACATGCTGCCTCCAACAGCTTCTTGATCGCGTCTGACCATCTTGCCAGTAATTCAGTTTAATCAATCTAAAACGGTTGTCAAATCTATATGTACTGTCGAACAAGCTATTTGGTATATAGGCAGATAACATTTTGTGAGTGTTTTCAGTAGTCAACAATCCTTGTACGTCACTCTCCTACGGTATAGGATCAAAAAGTTAAATAACACACAATCAAAACGAGTTTTGGTAGTGTAGCGGAAAATGAATATATTTTGCTTGTATACCAAATAGCTTGTTCGACTGTACAACTAAAAATAATTTATGCGACCTAATTTTACGAAAATAAGCTTCTATAATTACTTAGGTACAACGTTAATTCTTAATCAAATCGATGGAACTCATCGGCAGTTTTTCATCGTTTGGCGCTAGAAAGATTAATATCTGCGTGAAAAGAATACAATATTCCATCTTCGTCTTACTAATCAATAATCGTTTTCTGTCTCCTTTTCTTTGGGGTGTTCTAAGGGACGTGATGAGACTAACAAGAGAACGAACAGCTGTTGGCTATTATTGAGTAAGAGTAATCCAAATAAAGTAATAAAGTTAACATTTCACAGAAAAATATCTGGGGTAATGTTATGATTCCGAAAGTAAGAGTCGCTGTCTGTTTCCGACGTTTTACTGCTCAACTATTTCAACAAACGTCTATAGTTTTTGCTAGATAGGTTATATCGTGCCAGAAACAGGACATAATTTAGTTACTTTTGGCTTTAGACAATATTAAAACCATAAAATAGCGCAGACAGATCTAAGTTATCGAAACGCAAACTAAACTAATAACAAATTATTCCACTAAGGTCACCTGCGAAAAATATTGATAGGTGCCGTATGTGGAATACCTCAGGTGCCATTTGCTCAGGTGCCATTTATACGGATGCCCAATGTGGAATACGTCGCTATTAATTGTTACGTTATTACAATTAATATCTGAAACGTGTTTGCACATCTAAGCAAGTTTCCAATAAGCCAAATGAACCCTGTCAATGAACCACGGATTAGCCAGGATGAAGAAACAAGACAACGTTTGACAGAACTCGATAAACCGGCACGGCCATCCACCCCCATCAAAATTAATACGCGCAATAAAGATAAACTTCTCAAGGTTCCTATTGGTTCTTGAACGAATAAACATCGTCTTGAATAATGGCGGACAGTGACGTCATCCTCTGTCTCGGCTTGGTCACGCACACTGTGCTTCTCCACAACTCCCGACACAGCGTTGCTCCCGACACGCGTTTCTTACCGCCAACGTCGGCACGTCGCGCGCAATGCGAGATCATTAGTATCTTCTTACGCGATCGCCTGTTTAGATACTGGGATTTTCGCTACCTCCCTTTTTATATGACCTGAAGAAAGATATGATTTACGATCGTCTTGACGTTGTTGAGAAGTTAAATTGTTCTTGGTAATGCTCGGATTGTTATTGTTGGAAGACAAAAGTTGTTGAGATCTACTTTTCTTTTAGTAACGAATGGTATCTACTGTTCTGGAATGAATGGAGTCTGTTTCTTGTACGTTTTAGTCGAAATATGGGTCACATTTTAGTGAATAAACTGCTCGTAAATACTGTTTTAGAGAACCCATTTAAACATTTAGATATTACGGCAATTTCAAACGTTCCACACCATAAAAATAAAAATTGAAACGAAATTCTACAATAGACTCGCTCGGCGACCGCTGACCCGTTTCGAATTTATCGTAGTTCAATTTTAGTAGAATAAAACTTATGAGTTTAATGTCGGCAGCACTGGAGAACACGTGATGCTTCCAGCCAAGTGCCTATTTGTCAAGTCTAAGAATATAAAGCGGGTTACACACGGTGCAGTTGCATTCAACACTCGCCAGGGATTTAAACAATCGTTTCGGTAAGTTGCTATAAAACTGAGGTAAACACACATTTGGTGCACAATAGTTGTGGTTTAGGTGACTTTACGACATGTTGGAAGTTTAATAAAACATACAGTGTGTTTAAACTGGGATTTAAAACACACTTTTACTGGTTACAGCAGATGTTATGATTAATCTGTTTTACAGAAAAACAATTCGTTGCGTATTTTGTAGAGGAAATTATACAATTTTCCAATCAATCTACATAAGCAAACGCAATACAGTTTATCCCGCCTTTCAAGGACTACAATGAAAAAAAATTACGTCTTCTCAGAGCATTTACTCCTCAATCGCGACTGATCAGTTTCTGAGCCAGCACTTGTAGTATGACTTGTGTGGAACATACAAATGCGCCCCTGAGAGATCGGCGCCTTTTGTTAAAGAGAGTAGCCAGTATTGTTGCCCCAAGTCTATGAATTATACTTAAGGGCTTGTACAACCAACTTATTGCTCAAGAATAAAAAAAAATACTATCAAAATCTTTTTTTTTCTGTCGTATAGTCACCTAAAATGTCGATGCACTTATGGGTATATTGGCACTTGTGGGTTATCTTCCGTGATTTATAAAACGTGAAAATAGTGTTTAAATTGTCAATGTTAAAAACAAAACCCCATTGTATATAAAATACGCTCTGAGTTTATCACTAGAGGAACAACCAAAATTGTTAAATTATTTCTACCAAAAAAATACAATGCATTTTAACAAAAAGCTATCGACAAAATACAAAAAATAGAGGAGGTTATATAAAATCTGTTAAAACTCCAGCAACAAGAATAAAATGTAACAAAATAATTCAATGTAAGAAGAATCTACAAGGAAACTCCTCTAATTCAACCAGCTATCTAATTCGTTTGACAAACAAGAGAGTAATCCGGCAAGTGAACTAGTCTCGTTTGTATCTCTTGTCCTTACAATTTAGCAACGTTTTGTAACATTATTGAATTTTATTCCAAAACAGCTTGAATATCATCCATCTTTATATTGTAAATATGAACTTTATAAGTGCGAACTGAATAAATATGCTCTCCATTGACAATCGCGTAGTAACTTTTTGACCTTTAAACCAATCCATTGATTTAAGAATATTACAGACTGGCATCAAAATCATCAACCATCTTCACAACATTCCTCGACCAATAAAAAGCCCCGCATCTCGTAATTCATTTACCTCGCCAGTAATCCGGCAAGTACACTCTCCTCGCTCACTCGCCTCGTTTGTAACGTGCGCTGCCTCCCGTACTAAGGCTTATCTCAGGGCCCGGATAATAGAGCAAAACAGGCAGACGTCTTGAGAAGATGTTCTCGAGAATAATTCGTCCTCCTTAATTTGTTGGCAGTTCTCGTCTTATAGTTGCGGATAATGTTGGTGGATGTTCCTTAATTCATTTGTTTTATGTTGCCTGATAAGATGTTTTGAGGAAAAATTGTGTTGAATTTTGTGAATTGAAACGAAAAATGCTTTAGTGATTAAAGCTTGTATTCCTAAAAAAGCGGTAAACGGTCACAGATTGACGGCTGTCTAAATACAGAGCGTTTTTGAGACCTTAATCCATACTCCATACAAATATTATAATTTCGAAAGTAACTCTGTCTGTCTGTCTGTATGTTACCTTTTCACGCCTAAACCACTGAACGCATTTCGATAAAATTTGGCAAGGACATAGATGGCATGCCGGGAAAGAACATAGGCTACTTTTTATTGACATACCATGCGGCTGAAGCCGACGGCGGAATATTTGTGGAAATGACAGGTCTTTCATGAAAGCCTTTTTATTATGACCACAACCTTTAGAAGGCTACTATCTACACAATTTTAGGTTTATAGAAGTAATTTTATTAAGAGCGTTTGAAATAAACAAACGTATTAGTTTGATTGAGGTGATATTCTTAGCTGGGTGAACCCAAACATCATCTGCCTAGCCTTTTCCCAACTATGTTGGGGTCGACTTCCAGTCTAACCGGATGCAGCTGAATACCAGTATTTTACATGGAGCGACTGCCTATCTGACCTCCACAACCCAGTAACTGGGTAATACGATACCCCTTGATAAGACTGGTTGTCAGACTTTCGGGCTTCTGACGATTCGTAACGACTGTCAAAGATCTACAAATGACAGCCGGGACCAACGGCTTAACGTGCTTTCCGAGGCACGGAGGAGTCTCGATATGTGAAAATGGTCACCCATCCACGGACCAATCCCGGCAAGCGTAGCTTAACCTGATGGATCGACCCGTGCGGCTGTTATTACTTAGCCTTGAGCTCCTCTCTTAGCTCTTAGCTGGCTGAAATATTGATCCTAAATCCAGTTAAATTTTAAAATTGCCGAAGATCTTGATAGTTTATTGTATCCTAAAAATACTCTTCTTTTATATTCGGAACAGCTTACTCTCTACTCTAGTATCCTCCAAGCAAAATCACAACCCCTTTTTCAATTCGCCATTTAAACATGAAAGCATTTATGAAATACATAACTTGACATCCTCTTAGTGAAGTTTCCGGGAAACTTTAAGATTCCGACCGCGGTACCTACTTTAACAACAAACCATAAAGGACCAATAAAGTGGGAGACAGGGAAGTACAGTGAACCTCACATCGATGGTAACAGTTTGACATTGATAGCGCTTTTATTTCGTAGCAGTAATGGGTGATTTTCGTACCATGCATATGCTGACTGTACGTATATTAGTAGAAAGATAAGTGGTCAGGGTCACCGACCTTTTTATCATAGTAGTTCATAATCGGTTCGAGTATGCATAGTTAAAGACGATAGATTTGAGAAGTACCTAAAGTTATTTATGCTCGGTTCAAATAAATATAAATTATTATTATTTTTAAACCCCCGACAAAAACAAAGCGTCAAAAAAGTAAAAATAATATAATAATTATGTAGGTAGCCCTTTAATTATATAAAAGTTGTAGGTAATATTTTGATCCAAGCGTCCGTCGTCGCGTCGGGGGACACAGTTCAGCCGGTTGGCAGCTACGATGGAACAGACAGACACACAGATACACACGTTAAACTTATAACACCCCTCTTTTTTCCGTCGTAGGTTAAAAAACTAATCGTTTTCCATAACAATGGTAACTTTTATTCATTGTCGAACTGGACATATAAATAGACAAGCTGCGCCCCGCGGTTTCACCCGCGTAAGTCTCGATGCCGTGGGAATATCGGGATAAAAAGTATCCTATGTGTTAATCCAGGTTATAAACTATCTGTTTGCCGAATTTCATCCAAATCCATCCAGCCGTTTTTGCGTGATTGAGTAACAAACATCCAAACACACAAACTTTCACATTTATAATATTAGTAGGATTCGTAAGCTAATTTTGATAGCTACTTCCATATGGGAGGGTCTACTATGCAAAGCTATGAGGTATTTGCTGCATTATTGGTAACGATAGAAGAGTCTTAATATTAACCAATCATCTCCCTAGCCTTTTCCCAAGTATGTTGGGGTCGGCTTCCAGTCTAACCGGATGCAGCTAGATACCAGTATTTTACATGAAGCGACTGCCTATCTGACCTATCTCCTCCTTCTCGCTTTAATCCATCCAAAGGTAGTATGTAAAAGATCGCTTTTAGCGATAAGACCGCCCATTGTGTGTTAAATTTCTACATTTATATCTGTATTTTTTATGGTGTACAGTACATAATAAAGAGTATTCTATTCTATTGTTATATAACTGGGTAATACGATATCCCTTCTGTCAAAGCGACGAATGACAGCTGGGACCAACGGCTTAACTAAAGACTCTTATAACATCGTCCACGTGCCAAATAAATTCAATACTCATAAAAACTAGTTTTCAGAGTGTCCTTAACATAAATCACGGACCCCTAATTAGAACGTTACACCGCCACGGTTACCATCTCTCTAGAGAACCGGGACCAACGCGTGAATTACATAAAACAATGAACTAGACAAATTTATAGCATATAGGAGCTATAAAGCGTCTCCTATAATAATGTGTCGGCAGGTACTTGATATATTTGTTTGTATTTTGATCCCACGTCGGAAACTGGAGTTTGGCTAATATCGCGTTATGAATCACCCCTTTTGTGCCATTCAACCATTTTATGTGTTAAATGTATGTGTTTTTGTGAATAATGTTTTGTTTTATTATTAATGGCCCGTTTGGTTAATTTTGTTTGTGAAAATAGGCCTAAAATTACAATTAGCATTTACAAAATTTTAGTTAAAATAACAAAATTTTATTATAATACGGTTTACTTTATTTTTAACAAAATAATCAATGATAAAGAATAAACAAATAATTATGTTTGTGGATCCACGTTTTAATCTGCGTCAATTGTCCCGCTTTGATGACGTCAATCACAATACATGACGCCAGTGGAACCAGCCAGCTAGATAAAAATATAATTTATCACTGAACGCCTATAATCCTAGTTCTGTTGTACGGAATCTTGTCAAAAACATTTTTTTTATAAAGAATAGTTTAAATTAGATCCTTGCAATAAACAATACCCAAAGAACGCAAGTTCGAGACATACTATAAATATAGGGTTTGCCCAATTTTAACTAATGATGTCATCTAGTTTTCTTGTCCAATTCATTTTTAATCAAAAAGTTTACATTTTATTTTTATTTCTCTGCAGCTCAATCTGCCTAGCCTTTTCCCAACTATGTTGGGGTATAATAAAAACGTTAACTTACGATATTTTAAGTGACTCCGTCACTGTTATTTACATAGCGGTAGTGGTATTCGAATTTGTGTGGATAAAAAGTGAAAAATAAAAACTTTTTACAAAGAACCTACCCCACTCAAATTCGAATACCACTACCTGCTATGTAAATAACAGTGACGGAGTAACTTAAAATATCGTCTAGATATATATTAAGTAGGAAAAAATACGTAATATTGTAGCTAACTCAAAAACTACGCAAGCAAAGTTAATAAAATTTACATGTAACCACCTCTGAAACATGACTTACCAAACAAAAATGAATCATCAAAATCGATTCATAATTGGCGGAGTAATCGAGTAACTTACACACAAAAAAAAACATACAGACGAATTGAGCACCTTTTTGAAGAAGTCGGTTAAAAATACTAAATTCTTAAACGATATATTTACCAAAACGTAGCCCACATCAGTCAGTATACCTATAAACTATGTATACCCTATCTTTACACTCCAGATTAAGTAAGTAATCGTGTAATGTCGTAGAAAAAAGTGATACAAGAAAATATTCGTCGGTACTATGCTAGGGATAAAACAAAATGGTGTAACAACATGGTGTTATGAGTGCTGGTAAAACTGTCATGCTCGTAATTTATCATCTAAGATTATAGTGGAAAGTATCCCACTAGCAATTTTCTAACTAATCATTTTAACAACGGCATGAAAAATACACATAAAAACACTAGTGGAAAAAACTCCTTCGTTTTGGAAAACAGTCGTTTAATAGAAATAAAAATATATTTATTTCCCAGGGGATACAATTAAACGCCTGGGTGTCACCACTGTGCGGATCGTCCGGAGGACACGGTGGAGCATACGGTGGAGGTGTGCCCTGCTTGGGCGGAGCACCGCCGTGTCCTCGTGGAGGCGATTGGCGGCACTGACCTCTCGCGTCCGGCCCTGGTCCAGGCCATGGTACGGAGCGAGAGGGCATGGGAGGCGGTCACCTCCTTCTGCGAAGCAGTGATGCTCGCGAAGGAGGAGGCGGAACGCGTGAGGGAGAGGCAAAGCCTGCGCCCTCACGCCCCTAACCGCCGCCGCTGGAGACACCCTGGGCGTCGGGAATCCCAGGCGGATTCCCGGCCACCATAGGCGTGGGCTTGCGGACGGCGAGCAATGGGCAGCTCGCCGTCCGATAAGGACCAGGCCCAGGTCGATGGCGCGTCGTGTTCCACGCGCGCCTCAAAGAGATGTCAGCACACCTGACGGGGTCCGTTAGGACCGATGCCTGCCAGGGTTGCGGAATAGTTCGAAAGGGATACCGGGACCCTGGCAACAGGCAACCGAAGGAACACGGGTGGGTTTTAGTCAGTAAGAGTCTGACACGCCCTTCCGCTCCGCCCAGAGCGGGAGAAGTCATATGATGATTTCCCACCCAAAAAAAAAAAAAAAAAAAAAAAAAAAAAAAAAAAGGGGATACAATTACAAACACAGGTAATATGGGTGAATAACACGTAAAAGTATTATCTACTGCAATTTTACACAATTAGAATTGCCAGGGAGACCCAAACTAGAAAAAAAAACGAACCAGTAACCCATTTTTATAATCACATTGATTACCCTTAAGCAAGATCAAAAATCTCCATAGTTTTAACATTTTGCTATTACACGTCGTCTTTAAAAACGTGGAAGCGTACTCTCAAAGGATTGACATTAAAAGGTGTGGCGCCATCTTGATATCGCCGGGACACGTCAAAATGGCGGACGTACAAGATTTTCCGCTGAGCACCGATCTTCCGAATACACGGCTGTGCTTGTATCGTGGGCAATATATTTTAGTTGAATGTTAAACTCTCGTGTTTCTCTTCAAAGAGATTTAAATAAACTGGATTTTAGTACGGATTAACTGTTTTTGATAAGAGAGTAATAGTAGAATGCAATATTTTACACAGCCTTTATGCCTTTATTTTCATTATCGGACGTTGAAGACGAAAATAACTCTGTTTTTGAACTCACAAAAAGTGAACAAAAATGTTTTTTGGACTGTGTTACGATATCCCTTTTTCCAAGACTTGAAATGCTATAGTGAACATCCTTTACACTTTTGTGTAAACACACTATCTTGCAATTAGAAAAATAATTGACATTTACTTGCCCCTAAAAAGTCAATAAAGGTACCTAAACCCATATTCCAAGAGTCCTTACAACCCCCAAGGGAAGGCTGGTCTTCTCCAGCCAGCCACGCATTGAAAACCTATTTTACCGTTGTGCAATTTAAAGTTTACGATGTAAAGACTGTCCCTTGCGGTCTCTTGCCGCGTGTAGCTAAGAATAATATAGTGGCTGTTGAGATTGCAATAGTGCATGTATAGGGGGTGTTTTTATTTTAACCTTTGCTAAAGTAAAGTTTCATCAAGTTGATTAAAAAAAGAAAATAAAAATTGTTATTCTGCACAAACTAAACGCACATTATAAAATAAAAGAATTTCATTTATACCCAAAAGCCTCGTATTCAGACGCTACTTAGAGGAAGAAGATGATGTCTTGATGTAGTCTCTAATCAGAAAATCAGTTTTAAAATGATGTAATGTAATCTGCTGTGACTCGGTTATTAAAATATCAACAACGTATAGGAATTGGGATAATAATGTAAAAGAGTTTAAGTTAAATTGATTTTAGAAACGAATACCCGCCGATTCAACCAAACCCAGATATCTTTTATTCGGGGAATAAAATTGACGTCTGATAGTTTTTGTATAGAAAATCTGTCAAAAATGTAATATTTACTCGCTGGGTTACACATAAACAAGAGAGGCAATTCCCGTTATTTTTAAGAACGTTCGCATTCGCATCTCATTCGCAATCTGTCAATTACTTACGCAATTACTGTGAATTTACCAACATTTTTGACAAGTTTGACAGATTGCAACTTGAATGTGAACGTATTTTTTTTTTTTAAACACGAGAATTGGCCTGCAGGTATAAAAGTTTGCCTCAAAGAGATGTCAGCACACCTGATGGGGTCTGTATGCCTGCCAGGGTTGCGGAATAGTCCGAAAGGGATACCGGGACCCTGGCAACAGGCAACTGAAGGAACACGGCTGGGTTTTAGTCAGTAAGAGTCTGACACGCCCTTCCGCTCCACCCAGAGCGGGAGAAGTCATATGATAATTTCCCAACCAAAAAAAAAAAATGTATAACAGTTTGGTCGTATAAATTCACTCAGAAATAAACAAAGAAAAAGTTGGACAGAAGACAAAATTAATAATTAGTTTTATCACTTTGTTATAAAACGATGTCCTTTTCCGGGTCATGGTCTACCCATGACCGGAGAGAGATCAGGAGCAGGACCAGCGGCTTAACGTGCTTTCCGAGGCACGGGGGTATCACACCGCTAACTTCCAAACTTCGGGCTGTTACTAAGAAATTCCTAATGGAAAAACCCAATAACACTTTGCCCGGGTATCGAACCCAGGACCCCACGCTCAGCAGTCGAGCTTGCGACCACGAGACCAACGGGGCAGTCATGTATTATTGTAATGCGTAAGGAACACTCAATGCAAGTATTTACTGTGCTTCATACATTTTTCTCCCATTCGATTTCCCTGTTTACCCCACTAAGTGCCTCGCGATCGAAGCACACTTCATTAACCAGTGAACCCATTATGTGTGTGACAATAATTAATGCATTCCGGATACAAGCCGCCATTTTACAACACTATTTAGATTTCAGATCTTAACTTAGTAGTCAAAGCAAGTATAGTGTGAGCAATTCATTTATCAAGCAAACGACTTCTTAGAAAAACTTGTTTTTTGTCCAATGTTTATTTACGACTAGCTTCTGCCCGCTACTTCGACCGCGTGACATTTCTTGTTCCCCCAACCCACTGCGTCGCATCGTATCGCATGCCCGGGCTTTTAGTTTGTGTTCGCTGAGCGTGTAAAAATAAGTGTAAAAATTGAACTATCAAATGCAAAAATAATTTTTCAAATCCGACTGGAAGTTCCAGAGATTAGCGCGTTCAAACAAAAAACAAACTTTTTAGCCTAATTATCTAGCTTCGCCGATATCTTTATAAATTATTATAGCCTATGTTACTCAGAGATAATATAGCATTCAAGAAGTGAAAGAATTTTTTAAATCGGTTCTGTAGATTTTTCATTACAATCAAAAATACTAACCTTTTCTGTTTATAATACCACTGTAGAATGATATAGTATTTAAATTGGTAAGTTGGGAGCGGGGTGCCCATCTCTGTTAATACCAAAGTGCAATAAAAGAAAGAAAAGAAAGAAAGAAAGAAAAGAAAATAAAATAAAAGAAAGAAAAGAAAGAAAGAAAAGAAAAGAAAAGAAAAGAAAGAAATAAAAGAAAGAAAGAAAAGAAAAAGTATTTATTGCGACTCGCATAGGAACTCCCAGTAAAAGAGTCTTCATAAGTGACGACAAATAAGATGTAAGTAGGTCTCTCCGCCTGTAGTGTGGGTACGGGTGCCGTTGTAGTAACAAGCACAAGAAACATTTTTGCTTTGTCACTGGGATACTAACGCACCTGTGATGCCTCTGGTATATCAAATGTCAGGAGCATCACAAGAATAGGTCATGCTTAAACATAAAATTGCTAGTAGAAAATATGCTGACTGGAAAATATTAGCCAGCCAGCAAAGTTGCGTTTTGGGCAACCCCGACCAAACCACCCAGACTTTGTCAAAAATTCTCTAATTTGATCGTAATAACAAGCGAAAATGTCTCATGTGTCCGTTTTTATCGGCACGGTGAAGCTCTCATAAAATGATTTATTAACACGGACTTTAAAAAAAATTTGACGATTTTTTACGAAAACAATTTTTATGTGTTAACTTTGAATACTCCCACAATCCCTCTACCTACATTGCATGCATTCAACCCATAAGCACAATGTTTTTAAACAGCGAATTTTCACACAAAAAATTAACCTCATTACCCAGCACTTATTTTTGCACAAAGTAAATTAGTTTAATGTACAGATTTCGAGAGCATCGTGATGGATCTTTTTGCACCCTGTATATAGTGACTTCATCTAGTTACAAGAAATTAGTCATAGTCACATAGTCTCATACCAATATTTGGCCAAACAAGCGAATCGCGACATCTCCACTTTACGACATAAGAACCTTACCTCAAACTATGTCAGTTATAAAAACCGGCCAAGTGCGAGTCGGACTTGCGCACGAAGGGTTCCGTACCATTAAATAAAACGGCAAAAATGTCTGTTGTATGGGAGTCCCCCTTAAATATTTGTTTTATTTTAATTTAATTATTATTATTAAAGTGATTATACATATAACTAAATATTCTGTGAATAGTTCAAGCGTCTACCTATTGCCGTTATCAATATCGAGCAAAAACGAGCAAAAAAATCACGTTTGTTGTATGGGAGCCCCCTTAAATATTTATTTTATTCTGTTTTTTAGTAATTTTGTTGTTATAGCGGCAACAGATATACATCATCTGTCTAGCTATCACGGTTCATGAGATACAGCCTGGTGACAGACGGATAGACAGACAGACAGACAGCGGAGCCTTAGTAATAGGGTCCCGTTTTACCCTTTGGGTACGGAACCCTAAAAAGGGTATTATGAACTATTATGAGGCTTCATAGTTTAGTCATTCAAAAGTTTGGCCTAAATAACTGGGTAGTATTAATTGCAAATTATGTTCCGAATGAGAAATAAACATTCGCTAGTAAGAATGAGGTGGGAGACCTTGAAATGTGTGTAGTTTGTTAGTTAAAAGTTATTTGTTAATAGGATGAGTATTTTAAGTAAGTATGTAGATAACATCTATTATCTTTGACAGTCGTTACGGGTCGTCAGAATCCCGAAAGTCTGACAACCAGTCTTGCTAAGAGGTATCGTATTACCCAGTTACTGGGTGGTGGAGGTCATATAGTCAGTCGCTTCATGTAAAATACTGGTATTTTGCTACATCCGGTAAGACTGGAATCCTACCCCAACATAGTTGGGAAAAGGCTATGCAGATGACGTAGATAATATCACGCAAACCGATTTTTTTCTAATAGACAATTAATGTATGAATGGTTTTAAATAATTCACTCTGCCTACATGAGTTTGACAGCTTAGCCTATGTAAAATTGTGTAGATTCAATAAGTAAGGACGCATTTAAAGCTTTGTTCTACCTAACACAATTTTGTTTAGTGTTTCATACATTTTTGTGTAGACATTCGGAACGCTAAAAACAAAAGACAGTCCCCAAAATTCCTCCCCACTTTGCGAAATAGCTTTCCACTAAAATTCAAAACTATTATTCACCACTACTGTCTCTGATATTCGCTTCGCTTGCACTCCTAGTACGATCCACTAAACAAAACGTCAGCATTCTAAACCCAAATATTATTTCAAAGCGACACAAAGACATCGAAGTTCAAGATAAAAACGAAGGAGAACAAAACAAAAATGACAAATATCCGGAACGTTATCCGTACAAGTAAGCTGTACCATAGAGTAAGGGAAAACAGAAGAACAACGCTTAAAACTCACACATAAACAACAAAAAAATCTGTTAAAATAAAATGAAAAATCGACTTGACTATGTAAATTCAGTTTAAAAAATTCGTGCCTGTGATGCGATTTAGTTGATTAGGAACTGATTTTCGAAACAATTTCAAAATAAAAGACTTGAAAAAAATCGTTGTATACCACCGGAAATGACTAATGTACACCGGAAGTGACTCATAAAAATTATCTATCGATTATTTTATAAATCGCTTCTATTTTGAAGTCGGTATAAAATAGCTGCGTTTATGCATGTGTGTGTGATAATACAAAACAGTCGTAGATTGCTACCGTCTTTTATTTCTATGTGTAAGAATTGCCCTTCTGCTCGTACTGTGGCCGGTCGCAATCTTCGCTCGGCGGAATCCCCCGGGAAATCGCGATAACTAGTGAAAGTGGGGTGTTACATCGAAATCTCGGGCGTCGGATCTCACAACCATTACAGACAGGTGCGCTCCCTGGCCGAATTAATGACCCGAGTTCCGACTGAGGTATAAAAAATGTTTCCTCACAAACAAACGGGAAGAACAGTTTATTTTGTGAGTTACGAGTTTTTAAAGACATGCGGATTAGTTGGTTTGGAGTTTTATTGGTTTTGTTGACGGCTGAAGTTTTTGTGTTATAAAGTGTTATCGCTGAATGATGGTCGGACCGTCTTTCAACGATAATAAACGACTTTAACCCGGTTTAAGATCTGAGAGAAAACGGACTATGTAGCGGCTACGGCGTAGCTATCT
The DNA here is from genome assembly GCA_948473465.1 of Lithophane ornitopus. Taxonomy (NCBI): domain Eukaryota; kingdom Metazoa; phylum Arthropoda; class Insecta; order Lepidoptera; family Noctuidae; genus Lithophane; species Lithophane ornitopus. The sequence continues at coordinate 15,134,326 of OX419625.1, forward strand.
TCACTGCTACGGGTGCTACGCTTTCGTAGCAATCTACGTCGTCTACATACATAGCTGTTACTGTTACTAGTGGTTTTATTTATAAACGTTGCTTAAGGGAGATGTGCTAAGGTAGCCCGCGAAATTCAAATTTCTTACGATTTTTGCAATTTGTAGGTAAGTATCAGGTTGTATGTTGATTAAATATGATTCGCGACAGTAACAAATATGGCTTTAAATTAGAATCAGAAATACAAGTCTCTAAGTTCATATAAGTGTATTGAATGACTATTTCATCATACATTAATATTAACTATACATATTTAACGTATAAACGTCTCTTAACTTTAAGGAACATTTAAAAACAAAGGGCCATGTTTCGACTATATTTTGTTGAATAAAATAGCCAACTGGTTCATTAATATTATAGTTTCATATGATTATTAATATCATGACTCAAAAATTGTCCCCGTGTATAAATAATCACACATTTTGTCACACCATTGTATAAAATATTAAAGGTTAAAAGTCGAGTACTAAATAGACATAAAAAAAACAACCGTTCATAACTCTTGCGATACTAAACACCAGAAAGTATCAAAAAAGGCTGTATATCAAAAAGTTAAGCCTACTGGCTCTGGAACCTCGTAACTTCGGCCTGTCATTGTACAAGTTCTGGGCCTAGACATTTTGTAAAGACCAACTTTTGAGATCTTTGCAACAAAAAAATATGGAGAACATTAAAAAGGTTTTTATTTTGGTGGGAAATAAACATGACAATTCAAGTAAGAATTAGAATATATAAAGGTGCCTGTGAAAATAAGGTATGTGTGTCTTAAATGCTTGAGTAGATTTCAACAATATGGCGGCTTTCACGCCAGTATTCCTCGAAGGGATAGGCAGAGGTGTAGGTACCTATAATACACCCACATTTCGCAAGCTTAATTTTTAGGAGTGTAGTGTTTTAGTAGTTTGTGGGAATTTATTATGAATTCACATTTTAATGCAAAGTAAGCTGGGCGATCATGAGGAAACCGGCATGTCCTAGAACCAAAAATTCGAAGACATGTGACATCTACCAACCCGCACTGGGCTCGCGTGGTGGATTTCGGCACACTCCCTCTCTAAGAGAGGAGGCCTGTGTCCCAGCAGTGGGAACATTATAGGCAGATTATGCTAAGCTGGCCGAATAAAATTTTCTAAAAGATATACAGGGTGGCCCGTGAAACGAGGTCAAAAGTAAAAGCTTCTCTCTAAGGGTTTCCCGAAACACCACCATGATCCAGTGACCATAGGAACTCCTCAAGTAAACAAGCAAACACCATCATGTTAGGTCTCCTTGAATTTCTCTTGGCGAATAGCATACGTACGAATTTCTGAGTAGCAGCCCGGAGTTTGGAATTGAGCCCGCTCGCCACCTATTATATGACACTTAAATATAACTGGTGAAATGTGTGTACTACAGTTACACCTCTGCCTAATCCTTCGGAGAAAAAAGGCGTGATGTTATGTAATATTATGTAGTCAAAATAAATATTTACAGAAAATCACAGAGAGAAAAATAAAAAAGTCTGAAGTCAAGTGAGAATTTCCCTAAAATTATTAAAAACCGTCTAGTTCCTAAGCTATAAATATTGAATTGAACTACTGCGGTTTCGCTGCTATGGTTTCGCGGTGGAGGTGTGCTACCGGCGTTATAGATGACTAAAACAATATGATTATCATAATTCAGAAAGTTTTTATCGACATGAAATACCTAATCTTACCGACAGAATTCAAAACATTTATATCATTTACAGGTAAAACCAGATAAAAAGTGAACAAGCCCAAAATACTGGACGCGTAATCTTTAAAAACGAGTTTGCGTTTCTTTACATAAACGAGCTGAACAAATGGGAGGCAAAGCTGTGGGCTTTAGAGCCTAAAGACCCTAAGGGTCTGGACACAGTTTGGGGCGAACGTGGACGAACGTATGGTTTGATAAATTACAGGCTCATGTAGCTTTATGAGAAAAAAAATAGGCAGGCATGGGAACTGCCGACAGAAGTGAAAACATAAACTGGTTTTAGCGCCATCTATATTCTATAACCCAGCACTACGCGAAGTCATAAGTTTATCTCTACCAAAAATTGCTCAACGCGCCTAAAGAATGAACGGTAGTTTACTTCTTTAATGATGTACGGTACTTTTTTGTAACATTAAAAACATATTTTACAAACATATTTTTGACCGCGAAATGACCGGGGTGTACCTACTTGTACCGTGTATTTTGGTTTACGGGTATGCCACCCCGTGTCTCGAAGGCCTTGTTATTTTATTTATTAGACCAACCTTGAAATCGCGAAAAAACACCATACATTTGTGTTCACTTAAATTGACAAAATGTATGGAACAGCTGGTTTTTTTTTTGCGATTTCAAAGTTGGTCCTAGTGGTATAGATGACACCAAACCACTAGTTTCAAGGATAACGGTGACTACCCTAACACCCATATGCAATATTTTGTCTGTTTAAATAATAATGAATCGTCATTAAAACACAGCAAAAACGTGCCCAAAACAGACTCAATCTGTGCTATATCATGTAATTAATTATTTTATTATCTTGATTTAAAGTAATCTTTAACTAAAGTGTACACACACCCTTACGGCCTGTTTCAATTCCCGGTATTTTTTTCACAAACAAACAGATAATTAATTGTTACGGTAATTTGCATATTAACCTTATTTGTTCGCGAGATACTGTGGAAATAAGATTTCGTATAATAAATCTGGAAAGTGCCTCTCTTAAATAGCGGCTAAATAATTCTAGATTTTTATTTAGTCCAGGTTTTTTTTGTGAAATCTAGGACGACTTTAAATAATTATTTTGTGGAGAATTTAAAATTTAACTTATTCTTTGCAGATAATATATACCCGGAGTAGTCGTGTGGCTTCCTTGTTGGAATTTATTTATTTAACATAAAAAGAAAAATATCAAGAGGATGGGATTCGTTTTAAAGCAGTCATTGGGCTTGGAATGTACTATCTACTAAAAGGATTAATGTACCTAATGATACTACACTTCTTATATTACATCTAACTAATATTATAAACGCGAAAGTTTGTTAGTATGGATGGATGGATGTTTGTTACTCTTTCACGTAAAAACTACTGAATGGATTTGGATGAAATTTGGCAAACAGATAGTTTATAACCTGAATTCACACATAGGATACTTTTTATCCCGATATTCCAACGGGATCGAGACCTACGCGGATGAAACCGCGGGGCGCAGCTAGTAAACCATAAAAAAATGGAATTTTGCCAGGAATGTTTGAAATTCCCAGCAATCAATATAGTCAACTACCCAGTAGGTACTAGTTAGTGTCAATCAAAAATCATAAATTATTTATTTGTCCAAGATAAATTAGAACAAACAGATTAGTGATTGGAGCCTCCCTTTAAGCAAGTAATGCCTGTTTTGGGATACTCAGACACAGTAAATCCATAAAAACTATAAAACTACTAATGATATAACTACTAAATCGCTAACCGTTTTATACTAGACATGTTTATGTAAGTTACGGCTGATTTCACCAATGAAACTAAACGCGATCAGGACATCTAAACTGAGTTCAAGAGCTGTCAGTGTCAATATTCACCAATGAACTTGACACTGACAGCTCTTAAACGCAGTTTCATTGGTGAAATTCGCCCTTAATCTGCGACAGGTGGCATTCCCTCATGCATTCTCACCAAATGCTACATAATATACAAAACAACGCGATGCTATAGATAAAGAAATATCAAACGGTATCCTGGGTTACCTACGATCGTCGTGAAACAAGATGCCAATTTATTTTCTATGCCACTTGCCTTTGTATTATTGAATGTCATGCTAGTATATTTTAAAAGGCTCTTCCATACAGGCGAGACTTGACGCGCGATATTACACCAACGATTTCATCCTCGAGTTTTATTGCATGAACACTCAACAGTCGCGCGCACGGAAAATTACGCTACTATACGTAAGTACGTACTGTACGTACGTTAATATATGACAGATCACGCTTTAGAAAGATACCATCATACAGGTATGAATGAGTGGCAGAGGCGATACTCTACAAACTTTTTACAAAATGCGAAATGGCACTTTTGCGGCTGCAGATTGCACTGATAGTATAGGTATAAATGAAATTTAAAAAAAATATAATAAATATTTTTCATTTTTACAAAGTGCGAAGTGGCACTTTTGCGAATGCATACTGCACTGATAGATATCACAAAGACGTGTCGCAAAATCGCGTCGCACCTGTGTATGGGGCCCTTAACATCGCATTGTATCGCGTTTATTGCTAACCTAGAACGCAAGGCTCAGTGAAACACAAAGAGAAACAAAATAGCTGGCAGCAATTATGTCGGTACGACGAAAATCACTTTAATTACTCAATTTGAGGGAAGAATGGATGCTTTTAACCGACAATTAGTACTGTAAACGGTTTAGTGTGGCTATAATATTATAAGGAAAAAGAGCCTTTTCCTGTATCCCAGGAAAAGGCTCTTTTGCCTTATAATATTTGTGTAATTATAGTGCAAGTTTTGCAAGTTCGTTAATTTAGCTAGTGTGAGGCCCTAGACAAAGTGACATTCTATCAACGATAACGATGATGGAAAAGGCTAAAATGTATAGGACTGACATAAGCTATCGAAAAGCTTATGTCAATCCTGTTGAAAGTCGTTGTAGAAATACGAATCGCTTTGGAAGCGATTGTCACTTGTCTAGGCCCTCAGAACTAAATAATATATACAAGCATCTGTTTATTTTATTAAGACACCATCATTCATTTTTACAGAGCTTCAAAGATCATTTGGCACTTGAATGACGTTGTTAGTTTGTGGACTTGTAGGAAAAAAAAAAAGTATTAAAAAAAACAACATGGCGGCGTTAGTTGCGATTTTAGCAACGTTCCAAAAGAAATTTGCTTTATAGCTATAAAATTATGAATTAAAGTAATTTCTAAAGTAAAAAGACAAAAACAAAGAACAATTACACTTGATTTTAATAGCGAATCAACTTTCACGACACTAGGAAAAAAAATTAAAAAAATGAGAAAAATAAATAAATTGAGAAATGAAATTGATTGTAATTGGAAAATTGAGTATTGAATAAGACCTAGATCAAATATTTTTTGATATTCGAATAGCTCATGAATGACCTAAAGAGAAAAAATAAAACATTAGATAAAGAATATGAATTAAAATATATACTTATATACATATAAATCCGCGAAATTTCCTAGGTATTATGGTAATTCAAGATTTGATGTGCAAAAACTTGCATTAAGAAAGTCGCCTAACCACAAAAGGATAAAAATGCGTCTGACGCTCACCGTTGTCTTTGGCTAGGCGTCCTAGGGAATCTATTTCTATTCAAACTCAATAACAGACGTATAATGAGGGTAAAGGACACACACTATGAAACTGTGTGAACAATGCTGAACACATCCCTTACCAGTTCTCTCGCCACCAGCAGTAATAAAAACAAATTGTGAGATTAACGATCCCAAAAAAATAACGGCCCCGTGTGTGAACGAGCTGTTGGAAAAAAACTGGTCGAATGCGTGCAGGACGCAGTTTAGGGTTCCGTAGTAAATTCAATTCATGGTTTTCCAAGTCATTCATTTTTTACAACAGTTGATCAAAAATATTTTGCTGAAAAATTCCATTCAAGTTAAATAACAATAACAGAATTTTGGCCTGTGTTCCCCAAAACCATAGGCAGGTGTATTTTACACCCATAATTTTTCCAATAATGTCTTTTCCCTATGTAATAAGAGGTGAGCTATTACCATCAACTGGTTTATATAAATACCAGTAGCAAGCCTATAATTTTCCCACTGGTGGGACACAAGCCTCGTAGGCCGTAATCCACCACGCGGGCCCAGTGCGGGTTGGTAGATGTCACATGTCTTCGAATTTTTTATTCTAGGACATGCCGGTTTCCTCACGATGTTTTCCTTCACCGGTTTGAGAGCAATGGTGATAAAACTTTACACAAAGTAAAGTGTATGTCTGGGTTCGAACCTACGATCTACAACTTGTAAGTTGGCCGTGACCACTGCGCCACCACTGCTCCAATCGTGTTGATAGTTATATGTTTAATATAAACGTATTAAACACATAAACCTTCCGGAACACATTCTCTAAACGATAGTCAAAACTTCATCAACATCTGTTGCGTGGTTTAGAAGTACAAGGCGGACATACGGACAAACACGAAAAGAGACTTTAATTTATATTATGTATAGATGTATAGAAGACGCATTTCTTTGTAGCTTAGAAACAAATAGACAGTCAGACAAGAAGATCAATTTAATAAAATTCTGTTACAGAATTACTAAAAAAAATTACTAAAAAAAACGTGTGTCAATGTCTATAGCAAATTATAGGTATGCGAGTATCGCTTACACCCTTATCCCTAACGGGACAAGATAAAGTGAGGTTTCCGCGGTCCAAGGGTATCTGTAAACCCATAACAGTGACGTATTATCTCTAAAGATGGCTGAAGAGAATAAATAGTAAGTTGTTATTCTGGAACTATGCTCAATCATTTCTTTTTTTTTCAATAATACACATCTAACACTAAAATAATAATAATATGTACAAGTATATAAAAAGGGGGGGGGGGGGAAATAATCACAAAAAAATTCGTCCGCATCGCCGTCAGCAGGAAAAGTGCCCAAAAGGCTGGCAGCATTGCCACGTTGTATGGCATCTCAATCATTTATCTCGATTTAAAACTCATTTCATCTTTTTATAACCAAAGAATTTCTGAAGTGAACCTTTTAGCATGACATCATGTCTGTAATCCACGAAGGGTTAGGCACCAGCAGGGTTAATGCAAATGTTAAGCATTTCGCCAGTTATGTTTAAGTTCCATGTAATAGGGAGCCAGCCTATTGCTACCAACTGGGCACAAATCCGGACTCCGGGCTGCTACTGAGAAATTCCTGATGGAAAAACCCAATAACACTTTGCTCGACCTGGGAATCGAACCCAGAACCTCATGCTCAGCAGTAGCGCTTACGACCACTGAACCAATGAGGTAGCTTTTTAATGTTGATGTTCTATCTGATGACTGAGGAGCTCGTACCTAATAACAGCCGCACGGGTCGATCCAACAGGTTAAGCTAGCTAGGTTAACTAGCTTGCCTGGGTTGGTCCCTGGATGGGTGACCATCTTTACATACCGAGACTCCTCCGTGCCTCGGAAAGCACGTTAAGCCGTTGGTCCCGGCTGTCATTCGTGGATCTTTGACGGTCTTTACGGGTCATCAGAAGCCCGAAAGTCTGACAACCAGTCTTGCCAAGGGGTATCGTATTACCCAGATACTGGGTTGTGGAGGTCAGATAGGCAGTCGCTCCATGTAAAATACTGGTATTCAGCTGCATCCGGTTAGACTAGAAGCCGACCCCAACACAGTTGGGAAAACGCTAGGCAGATGATGATGATGATCTATCTGATGACTACCGATGGACAACACCGAGGGGATCGGTTATCGCCGATCTAAGAGACGGGAAAAATCACGCTTGAGCAGCTTATCTTGGCAGGTATCCAAGTTCTAAACACTAATAAAATCAGGTGAACCTCTTTTAATTAGCAAGAAACTTTTACGGCTTTTGTAAACTCTCAGGTAAACACCCTGTGGAGTAATTTAAAACTACATAATGTGAAATTGATTTTTAATTAATTAGAAACCAGCATGGATGGACTGTGTGAAAGATAATATGACTAGAAAGGGGGTGACTACCGAGATGATGACTAATAGAGAAGTTAATTAAGTGATTACTCTGCGTCCAGCGCTCGGCGTGGCAGTCGTGTTCTGGTTTGCGACTGGTCAACCGTCATCCTGAGGATGCCTCGCTGAGAGTTGATACACGTGTCGATTTCTTACAAGGTTTTTTATTAGTCTCGAAAAATAGTTAAGCGGAATAGGTTACTAAATATATCTACGTCTATTGTATTTTATAATAGAGAACTATGGAAGAAAAATACATGATGCGCCGAGCCCAAATAAATTGGGATATGAGCAGGAGAATGGTGAAGAATCAAATAAGTGTACTAAACAAAACCAAACGAATTAAGCAGCTTCTATAGTTTTTATAAAATATCAAAAGTTTTTTTTTTCAATCTATTTCTATTTTAGGGTCCACCATTTTACTCAGAGAAAATTTAAAACATTTGTACGTACTCTATAAAGTAGTTTTCATAAAAGTATAACTATATTAAATTATGTCCGTGAAAGAGCGAGGTCGCTCATAAAGTTAAACATTAGGTCCCGGGATAAAGTGCACAAATACGGATATGATACTAACTTTGGAGCCCTTTATTTAGAACCTCTGGCTTATTAAAAGGTTAATATAAAAACCATTTTCTTTGTCATAAACCAGTCACTTCACAGGATATATCTTGAACTTTCTTGTAAATTAAACTAAGGGTTTACTTAGATGCTTAGTTTAATCAAAATATCATCATCTGCCTAGCCTTTTTCCAACTATATTGGGATCGGCTTCCAGTCTAACCGGATGCAGCTGAATACCAGTATTTTACATGGAGCGACTGCCTATCTGACCTCAACAACCCAGTATCTGGGTAATACGATACCCCTTGGTAAGACTGGTTGTCAGACTTTCGGGCTGCTGACGACCCGTAACGACTGTCAAAGATCCACAAATGACAGCCGGGACCAACGGCTTAACGTGCTTTCCGAGGCACGGAGGAGTCTCGGTATGTAAAGATGGTCAACCATCCACGGACCAAGCTTAATCGGATGGGTCGACCCGTGCGGCTGTTATTACGTAGCCACGAGCTCCTCCAAAATATAATGAGAATAAAAATATTTTATTTTCAAAAAGGTAGCCTACATAAAAATCGACTTGCTTGTCTTGCTACGCTTCGCAAGCCGAGTTACAAGTGCTACGCCGTAGCTCCTTTGCTACGATCGCGTAGTCGCTTGCGGTAAGTTTTGGGTAGTAAAATACAAAGTGTTCTTAGAGAGATATCTTTTAGCTTCCACTAATATTTAATGGCCCTTAATCTAATCTAATATTTTACCAACGAAAAAGTAGGGAAAGTAACATTTGAATTTGTTATAATAAGATGCGGCGCGGGCGATACCAGAGAAATACTTATTTGAAGTCCAATAAAAATGTGTACCCACATGAAAAAGGGACTATTTTTATGGGCATAAAATTCAAATGATACGAAACACGAGTAAACATAATCACGTCACGGCGAACCAATATGTTGAAAATGTAATTTTATGTCGTTTGGTCGGATAATCGGTGGGTCGGGTGACTTCGACAAAAAATGTTCAGAAGGTCAACTACATACAACGAGCTAAGATGGGCGCACACACACATAGACACGTACAGTAGGATACAAAAGTCGATTAACACTTAAGTTTTTTAAATCTTTACTATTGAGAAATATATTTAGATAAAATCATAACAGAAGTATAATTAAAAGTAACTTATTTATCTATTTTACTAGCAAAATGGATCTATTTGTCTGAAATATAAATAAATAATTATGAAAAGTAAAGAGGAGCTCGTGGCTAAGTAATAACAGCCGCACGGGTCGATCCATCAGGTTAAGCTACGCTTGCCGGGGTTGTTCCGTGGATGGGTGACCATTTTCACGTATCGAGACTCCTCCGTGCCTTGGAAAGCACGTTAAGCCGTTGGTCCCGGCTGTCATTTGTAGATCTTTGACAGTCTTTACGAGTCGTCAGAAGCCCGAAAGTCTGACACCAGTCTAACCAAGGGGTATCGTATTACCCAGTTACTGGGTTGTGGAGGTCAGATAAGCAGTCGCTCCATGTAAAATACTGGTATTCAGCTGCATCCGGTTAGACTGGAAGCCGACCCCAACATAGTTAGGAAAAGGCTAGGCAGATTTTAATTATGAAAAGTAAAGAGCAATTCATTGATTTATGTTGTGTATTTTTTTTTTTAGATTTTGTAAAAGTGTTTGTTTATGATCTTACGTACGGCGATCTCAAACAAATGGCAGTCGCAAGTACGCTTGCACTGTACGTGAAGCGTATGTATGTGTGCATGCGTTTATTTTATTTTATTTAACTAACCTTCTGGACTTATTCTGTGACTTCAGTTAACTTTGGGTATATTACGTGAACTGTATGTAGCACCATCTGCTTAAGTAAGGTTCCTTGACACATCTCGGTGGGAGTGCTACGAGCAATATTGTTTTAATGATAATAATATCACTCTGTAACTGTCCCACTCTCAACCAAATGCATTTGCTAAAGATCCTGAAAAGCCCTCAGACAGACATACAGGAACGCGAGTTTGAGTATGCATGTAGGTGTTTAGAAGTATAGGGGAGGAACAACGAAGAGAATGAGAAACAAGACATGACTAGAACGTAAACTCAAACTCAAAGCATTTATTTCAATTAAACCATTTACAGGCACTTTTGAATTGTCAGAGTCGATCAGTCAGAAATATGAAGCTAGTTGCCCATTCCAAAGCGTAGTAGGTACCTATGGAGAAGTACGGACAAGAAACTACACGGACACTCTTTGAAATCAAAAAAATAATACAAAAGATTGGTTAAATAATTCATCTTGAAATTATACATGTGAGAACAATGTAGAAAGCACGTTAAAAGCGTCCGCAATTATAAAGGTTTAATAAAAGGCTCAATTAGGTACCAACTCGGTACCTAATTGATTCTTTATTAAACCTTTGATGGATAATAGGAACGTTTGAAAGAATACAAGCTGCGCTGACGCCAAATAAATTGTAATAATACCGCACCCCATAGCCGTGTTCTACAAAACTGGTGCTCTAGATAGGGACGCGGCAGACCACGAAGGAGATGGCGGGATGAAATGAATGATTGGGATGAATTTTTATAATACAAAAAAAAACCGACTTCCAAAAAAAACACTCAAACTGAAAAATAACTTTAATTTTGGAAGTCGGTGTCTTTGCTTTTCAATTTTCGTTTTTTGCCACCGACTTCCGAAATTAAAGTTATTTTTCAGGTTTGAGTGTTTTTTTTGGAAGACGGTTTTTTTTTTTGTAAAAAGTTTTTATTTTTCACTTTTTAGTTGTGGTACCTACCCCACACAAATTCGAATACGACTAGCTGATGTAAATAACAGTGAAGGAGTAAATGAAAAAATCGTCTAAATAAACTAAGTGGGAAAAATTCGTAATATTGAAGCTAACTCAAAAACTACGCAAGCAAAGTTAATAAAATTTATATGGGACCACCTCGGAAGCCTGACCTACCATACAAAAAAAGAATCATAAAAATCGATTCATAATTGGCGTATACATAAAAAAAAAAAAAAAAATTCAGACGAATTGAGAACCTCCTCCTTTTTGAAGAAGTCGGTTAAAAAGAGGAAAGCAGTTAGTGCTCTGGGACACAACGCTGTCACCGCGCCGCCACCGCGCCTCTAAGCAGTGAAAACGGCGGCACTGCCGTGTTCACGAGCCCTTACAAGGAATTGAGAGAAAAGTCTAATATGGAATTAAGCCTTCTAAGAAGCCTTCCCTTGCCCAGGACTTTCTCCTAAAAATCTTCAGTAACTAACACGCTATATTCCCTAATACTACAAAACCTGCAACTTGTTAACATAAAACCGCTTTACAAAAGCAAAACAGGGATTTAATTAAAATTAAAAAAATACACCCGAAAATAATATTTAAAGGGCCGTTCCACGAAAAATTTCACATCAAAGGTTCGCGTTCTGATTACAAAGATGGGTGTAATTAATTTTATTTTCGATGGAACCCTCCCTTCGTAGGTTTATAAGGCAAGTGTAAAGAATTTACTGTAAAGTAAATACATTAATGTTTTTGAAGGGAATCTTGTGTTGTGTGATCTATTTTTGTTTTATGTAAGGTTTTCTAAATACCAATGATTAGCTAAGGGGTTTATATACGTATATTGAGTTTAATCTGGGAGGTTTAGTTTTATATTATTAAGATAAAAGGATTGTTGGTATTTACCTGGTCGTGTGCTATATAAATACATTGATTGGAGCTTTTAAATAATCTGAACCAGTGTTATAAAAAACGTTCGGAAAAATGAACAAGCGATGACAAAATTTTTTTGTAAAAAGTTTTTATTTTTCACTTTTTAGTTGTGGTACCTACCCCACACAAATCCGAATACCACTACCTGCTATGTAAATAACAGTGAAGGAGTCAAACAGGATATCGTCTAGATAAACTAAGTGGGAAAAATACGTAATATTGAGACTAACTCAAAAATTACGCAAGCAAAGTTAATAAAATTTATATGGGACCACCTCGAAAGCATGACCTACCAAACAAAAAAAGAATCATCAAAATCGATTCATAATTGGCGGAGTAATCGAGTAACAAACATACAAAAAAAAAAAAAAAAAAAAAAAAAAAAAAAAAAAAAAAAAAACATACAGACGAATTGAGAACCTCCTCCTTTTTGAAGAAGTCGGTTAAAAATATAAATTAACTTTATCTAAATGTAGGCAAGAAATCGGCCTATTAACCCTTTAAAAAAGCTAAACAGCCAACTTTATTTCCAAACCCAAGCTTCCAATTTAAACTCGTACCTCTAAAAAACCTGACTTAACCCTCTACCTACAAATGCCAATTTAAACACCTTGAATCGCACATAATCCCGATAAAAACTGGGGGGAAAAAAACTTCGTACGAAAAAGGTCAGAGCGAGATTAGTTAAAACTAGGCTAACGAAAATACATAAACAGCCTGATTACCATGCTCCAACGTACTCATTAGAACTTCTGTACGAACATAAAATAAATTAGAAAAACTTTTAGTTGCGAACACTCTATTTAGTTTTGTGAAAAACTTATAGGTAGGTCGTGCTTTTAGTGGGATTATCAAAACATGATGGAGTTACAAAAAACTAAAAACACACGGCTCTCATTTACATTTTAAAAGGAGAATACTGCTAAAGCGTATTGTAGAAAATTACTATATTTTCGATAAATAGAAAATGATTGTCGTTTCGAACAAAATTAAAATACTCCGTCAGTAGTGAAGGGTTAAATACCACTTTCAGTTTTTATTTTTAAACGTGTGAACTCACATACATAAAATATACATCTAACTTTTTTAGTATACTGCTTGTAGTTTTGATTTACGTCAATTTCATTAGTGACTTTCACAAACTTCCTCTGAAGTTTAATTCATGAATTCAATCATTTATATTTAAGTATTGTAACAATATTTATGCAACTAACTGCATATTTATACTAATAACAAATTTTACAAACCCATAAATACGTTGTTTATATATCTAAACCACATAAACCCCACAAGTAACCCCACCAGTCACCCCACACAGCCAACAATACACGTCTTACCCGCGACATGAACGTTCCGCATCACTAGTTTTTCAATTCGGATGTTTCAAGCTATTTGATTCGCGCTCGATCTAGGTCATCAGTCAGACGTGCTTTGTGTTCGCAGATAAATAACGTTTAACTGAAAACAAAGTTACGAATGTTTTAGCAACTGTAACAAAGCGGGTCTAAAGCGAGTGGAGGTTGGGTTTGATGGAGCAACGTGGGTAGAATTTTGCATAAAAAAATTAAGCCACACCATACAGTGTCACAGATTTGCCTTCTTCATTGTTGATGGACAAATAATGTGTCTGGTAGTTAATCACCCCTACTCTGGTGAAGGGATCACCAACTTTCGGATCGTATAGTATCTTGAAAGATGACTAGAGCTTTGTGATAAAGGGATAGACAACATCGTCCTGCTGTCTATGATAAAAATTAAGTAATAAAAACTAAAACCCAACTACGACTAAACAGGTATAAACAAGACACCGCAGATAGACAAATTAAAAATCCGGAGTCACACGTGTTAGGGCCATAAATCGAACAGATTACGTGTGACTCCGGATTTTTAGTCGTACTTGGGTTTTAGTTTTTATTACTTAATTTTTTTTTAAATTCTTTTGGGGTTATAATATATATATATTTGAAATGTGCTCATTAAGCCCTTTCATTTGATACCCAACATGGTAGGATTAAACAATTTTTTTTTTATAGTTCCTTACTTTATGTCCTCTAGAGGGCGCCATTTTTTATTTAATGTGACGTCATATAGTCTATAACCAGCGGACGATCAAAACGCTTCCAACGATACCTTATTTGTCAAATTGTGATGAGTAGTTTAGAAGATAGGAGGGAACAGATGAACATACATACATACATACCGGTCAAAAGCATAACCCTCCTTTTGTCTTCGCCGTAGTCGGGTAAAAAACAAACTTCAAATACTTACATTACGTTATCGTCCTCCTCTGTGAGTTACTAGCTGCGCTATTATCACCCGCGTAAGTCTCGATCCTGTGGGAATATCGGGATAAAAAGTATCCTATGTCCTATTCCAGGTCATGGTCTACCCATGTGCCTAAATTCATCCAAATCCGTTTAGCCGTTTTAGCGTGGAAGCGTAACAAACAAACAAACTCACTTTCGCATTTATAATATTCAGTTAGGATTGTAGCAATCAAGGAAGCTCGTGGTTGTAGACATGTTTGGGTTGATATGATATCTGAGACTATACCGTTATTTGTGAACCTAAATCAAAATCCCTCCTCAATGAACTTTAATGACTGAACTTGAATGCAAGCTTTAGGGTCAGTTCACGCCGAGACGCGACACGACGCGCACTTTTTAACCGACTTCTTCAAAAAGGAGGAGGTTCTCAATTCGTCTGTATGTTTTTTTTTTTTAACCGACTTCAAAAAGGAGGAGGTTCTCAATTCGTCAATATGTTTTTTTTTTTTTTTTGTATGTTTGTTACGCGATTACTCCGCCAATTATGAACCGATTTTGATGATTCTTTTTTTGTTTGGTAGGTCATGCTTCCGAGGTGGTCCCATATAAATTTTATTAAATTTGCTTGCGTAATTTTTGAGTTAGCTTCAATATTACGTATTTTTCCCACTTAGTTTATCTAGACGATATCCTGTTTGACTCCTTCACTGTTATTTACATAGCAGGTAGTGGTATACGGATTTGTGTGGGGTAGGTACCATAACTAAAAAGTGAAAAATAAAAACTTTTTACAAAAAAAAAACAACCGACTTCCAAAAAAAACACAAAAAATGTGAAAAATAACTTTAATTTCGGAAGTCGGTGGCAAAAAACGGAAATTGAAAAGCAAAGACACCGACTTCCGAAATTAAAGTTATTTTTCACATTTTTTGTGTTTTTTTTGGAAGTCGGTTGTTTTTGTTTTGTATTATGATCCGATACAATATCGAATTTATTGACTACACAATAAGTTACACGCGCTGCGCAACACCGCGCATCTCAGCGTACTGTGACACGTGTCAACCCTCGCACTGAAATTATACCTTTTCGTGAAGAAAATCCACCCTTACTTGTTCAACAAAACTTCTTACTAACAGATATGACGCCATTTAAAACCAGATAAATAGGTACAAACTCACAAAGTAAACTGAAAATGTTGATTTATCTAAGATTCCTGACCTGACCCGAAAACCTTGGCATAGTACGGTGCCAACGAAGCCAAATGGCTGGAATAAGGACAAAGTTTCCATTACCAACCTGGCTTGAAATTAGTCCACCTGGTAAAAAGACTTTCTGAACTAAAAATAACAACTACACGGTAGGTTTTCACACGGATTCTGGAGCGCTAAATGAAAGTGTAATATGAAGCTGTTGGTCTGAAGATTTTAAAATGAGTTCTGCTTACAAATATAGGGAGACTTGGAAGTAATTTTGTGTTTATAAGTTTTTGATATTAAACTGGCTTCGGGCCGATTTTTATCTTTACATTGCTTAAAGTTAATACTCGTACCTAACGCCCGTAAAACCATATTCTAGTTTTGCTTTTCATTTGTTGCAAATATTTACGTAAGAACAGTCACAATATTGATGTCAACCTTTTTAAAGTGCCTTAGAAAAATGGCTAAATGATGCGTTTAGCAACAATAATGATCCGATAATCAAAAAAAGAACGGGACATTGACTTAGAGGAATAGGGATTTTGACAAAAAAAATGTTGTTTGTCAGATTGATTATTAAAAAATTACGGCAATACATCGAGTTAAAATGTGGCATGAAGTCACTGGCCGGTAGATTTTATACTGACTTATGACGTAGCGAGCCACTCCCAAACTTTAATGCGTTTTATCTACATATTTTTTTATTAATATGATAAACCAAGAAATCGTGTCGAATATTTTTTTATTATCTGATCGACAGAACTAAACAGTTTTATTTTTTATTTTTTTACCCAGTCAACATCCCCATTGTTTTAGAAAAAAAACTTCACCTAGTGCCGTTTTGGTTAACCAAAAATTATACTAAACTCCACAAAATAAAGGGCGGGCCCATACCCATTTTATCCCCATTCCTACTAGCAATATTTCACGTCCAAAATATATAGACTTTATCACACATAACATTTGTCTTAAATAAATTTGAAAGCGAAAATACGACGCCAGAGAGCTGACGGATGTGCAACGTTGTTATCATGGGAACACTGTAAGGAATGCTTGCCAAGACTAGGGGCAGTCGTATCTATAGATTAGTTTCAGAGCTGAAAAACACATTGTTTGCACACAGGCACTTCGAGACGTATTAGTTCGAAAATAATCTAATTTTCGATGCAGTTTCTGTCTAATAAGGGTTTTGAGCTTTTCTAAACCAAAAATAAAATTAAAATCGAAAAAAAAATATATATATTTTATAATCTTATTTTACTTACAAAAGCTACCAATATGTGAGAAACAATTCAAAAGTCTATATTCTATTATTAATCAATACATCACTTACATGAATTATTCTGACCAATAAAAAAGTCTGGATCGGCTTCCAGTCTAACCGAATGCATCTGAATACCAGTAATTTTTCTGACCAATTACGACCAGGAAATGAATACACTAATCCGATAAATATTTTTTGGCGTTATCCATAACCGTTGGCGTTTCTTTATTTCGAAAATAGTAAAAATTAACTATCATAGAAAATATTCTAGAGATGCACCAAGAATTTACGGACGTTCCCGCAAAATTAGAGAAACCCGGCGAGCTTGCCAAAACCTACTTCCCCGATGTTTATTGTATTATTAATCTTTGAACTCAGCATGTTTCTTTTATGTACGTCGCCTCGGTAGTGGTGTGATGGTTCAGAAGGCTTCACACAGTGGTACTAGTTGGCCGCGTTTTGAAGTCTACAGTCTGATCTTATTATGAAAGGAACTTTGTACAAGTTTATGAGGTAGAAATAGTTGTAGCAGAAATATTTTAAGTGCTCTACAAAGCTTCTTAGTGCTTAGAATTTTATGTAAATAATTTTGTTTTAAAATGCATTTAACCTCAAACATTTTATAAATGTGAAACTGAATATTTTTAACAGCAACCTTTATTTAACATTTAAACGCATTCAAGGACAATGAACGAAATACAAAAGAAGTTTTATTATTTTATCGTATATGGGTACTTGGACACTAAGTGCCCATATAATAGGCTCAAAATGTTAAAACAGGTGTTTTGGCTAGTAGTAAAAAATGTTACAACTAGCACACCAAAACACATGAAGGTACCTACTCTGCAATTTCATTCTTTAATCCTACACATTCAATTGCAGTGACAGCCTAGTGCTGTGACCGTCGGACTGCCAAGTCATAGGTCTCGAGTTCGAACCCAAGACACGCACCGTCGCTGACTTTTCGGATTCATGTGCGTATTGTATAATTATCACTTACTTTAAAAATGGTGAAGGAAAACATCGTGAGGAAACCGGCATGCCTGAGAGATTTCACGACGGCATGTGAAGCCAAGTCAGAGGCCCTAAACTCTGACACCAGGTTAGTCACTAACCACACGAAAAGATGAAGACGAATCCTAAACATTTGAACCGACCGGAACCGGACGATGTGACAACACGTGGGAGAGGCCTATGTCCAGCCGTGGGCATCCTTTGGCTAATGATGAAATGATTGTGATGATGTTGATATAACACTTGAATCAAAACTACAATTTCTTTAATGGCCATCTTACATCATCCCAGGGGGCAAAGTCTACTAATTTACAAACGTGTCAGTGGTCTCACAATGACGAGTTTTTGACAGATTGTATTTGACAGATTTGTATGGCATATTTGTCAAAAACTGATCATTGTGAGACCACTGACACGTTTGTAAATTAGTAGACTTGGCCCCCTGGTCACGTTACAAGATATCCGAATATCCGAGACAACTCTTCACCCCACTAGGGGGCGTCTACATGGCGCTAGCTTTGTTGAGCATTCTATTTAAAGAGATGCAACCAACGGCCGCGTTCAGCTCGCCAACTATCCCCGCTTGTCAAACTTTTGAGAAGGGTATCGACAACTTGTAAACACCGCTTTGCATATTTTGAGAAGACGCTATTTAAGTCACCTAGTTTAAAATTGTTGCTGAAGTGGTATTTAAAACTAAATAGCACAGTTAAGTGGAGTTTTATTGTAACATTTAAGAAAAAAAAAAGTTTGATTACAAAAAATAAACAAACATGGGGAAAATATGCATCACATCCGCGCAATGTTTAATTAGCACAATAAAAACTGTCAGATCAAAAATCACGCTGTGAATTGTTGAAACAAAATATTAGCCAATTAGCAGGGTGGTAGTGACACTATTGTCAACACACTTTCTATCACAATCTGAATGATTTTAAAAGACATTGCTAATCCATTACTTCAAATGTTCGTAAAATTTGTCTGTTCAGAAACGTAAGTAACGCAATTAATGTTGTTGAAATGTCAAAATGATTTAAATTGAATATGAATTGAATTCTGAATGATACCTATTATTATGTTATGTATTTATTTCAAATAAATTGAATGTTTATACGTAGAATTTTTACTGACGTAATCACTAAAATATGATTCTTAATGATAAGGAATATATCCAAACGTCCCTACATATTTTGTACATTAAACTACCTTCACTCGGAATTCCCTTTTCCTCCTAATGTTTGATGACGAAAATTCAGCCAAAGACTATGTATTTTATTAGATATCACTCACTCTCATCGAAATAACCGAGACAACTCAAAGATTCAACCCGCAAGGGGCGACTATATGGCGCGCGCTTTGTTGAACTTCCTCTGTTTAGAGAGATTCTACCCGCGTCCCACTCTTATGGCGCGTTTACGTGTGATACATGAGGCAGTAGAGTACTGAAATACTAGTAGTGGTCGCTCAATACAAACCCTTTGAGATATTAAGACAGTAAGCCATTTCTGTAGGCAACATAAGCTGCCAATGTAAATACATATGTATTTATTTACTAAGGCACCAAGTAGTCCCAATATACTAATCACAAATACATGCAATTCATTCAATTCATTACATCATTAAAATGAAATAAGAACATTACAATTCATTAGAGATTTGCATGATAACAAAATAACAATTAAAATTTATTTATTTATTTTCTCACAATTATAATAAAATATTAATTCTAACATTATGTACAAAGGGAACAAATAATACATAAAGGAAGGGCTTAGATTTATTCGATCATTCAAATAAAATATGTACATATAACTCAAATTCAAATTCAGAATTGTGGAATTCGTTTTTTTTTTTTTTTTCATATTGATTTATGAATTTCCAAGCGGATTATACGTAACAGGAACTAATAGATGCTACTGATACCTAAAGTTGTACACGTCGATTAGTTCGGAGCTGATACAATTTAGATTGAAATGGCCACATGGCCACAGTAAATGAAGAAACTCAATTTTGAAACGGGTACAGAGTACTCAATCCATACTAATATTATAAATTCGAAAGTTACTCTGTCTATACGTCTGTCGGTCTGTCTGTCTGTCTGTATGTTACCTTTTCATGCCTAAACCACTGAACGGATTTCGACAAAATTTGGCAAGGAGATAGATGGCATCCTGAGGAACGACATAGACTACTTTTTATCAACATACCACACGGGCGAAGGCGCGGGCGGAAGCTAGTACTCAATTATATTAATTTCATCCACATGTGAACATAGGTGGTAGGTTTTACAAAATATGATCATTTTGGACCCTTTTGTCGACAGTAAAAGTAGGAGAGAGGAGTACGGGCTACACAGCTTTTAAATCACGCAATGAGTGCTTGTTTCAAGTGCTCTGTCTCCTAAACTAGCCTCCTTACTGTCTCAATGTCAACGCGGCCTTAATCTATTCGTACCTACTTGTCAAACTTTGAGCGAGCATCGACTTGTGAACGTCGTTCCACATGAATGGTTTAAGTCGTGTTTTAGTCGCTTTTATGTTCGAGGTTGCTTTTTTATTTTTTTAGGGTTCCGTATGTCAGAATGTAAAAACTGAACCCTTATTGGATCACTCGTGTGTCTGTCTGTCCGTCTATCACAGCCACTTTGCTCCGATTCTAATGGATCGATTAAGTTTTTATATGGTAGGTACACATATGAATTTCTATGACCCAAACACGAACCGGTAAAGTAAATAAATGAATTTTGAATATGGAGGTTAATTTAGGGGGGAAGTAAGAAAATTTTCTAAAAAAGTTTGGAAATGTACCGTGTGACATATTAAATGAAGGGGCTACTGTGAGTGTCTCAAATTAGTTTTTAATTAATGATCATTCGGCCTTATCTCCAAATACTAAGTATTAAAATTAAAATTAAAAAATACAGAAATTGTTCTACATTATACTGTGGCGGTATCTACATCGCCACATGCGAACTACGCATCAAAGACCTGACGTCAGACAGACGTCACATAAATCCTGCATCGCGCAACTAAAGTTTACCGTGCAGTGGACATATATACGAGAACCCAACATCAATCGTTGGGCAGTTGCCCGCCAGACACAACACCCGTCTGGTCGGAGGATCCTCCCTTTTCTATGGAGTATGAGTGAACTTTACACCCTGTTCCTCATACCCCTAAAATACTTACTTATTGATTACAGGAAAACCTATAAGAAGTCTATGGTCTTAAAATAACATGGTAAATCCCCCAATATTGCGCGTGCAAACTTACATTTGCAGTTGGGATGTATGGGAGAACATGTTTTTCAACTACAATATTAAGTTGGTTCTCTGGATAAATTCATCCCAACTACGAAACACTTTATTGCGCGTGTTCCGACACCCACTTGGTTTTTTAAGTATAAATACGTGTTGAGTATTTTTGTAACCCTAAACTGTTATCAAAAGTTTTACATCAAACTATACTTGTGCTATTACGTTGAAAATAATGTTTTTTATCAAATCCCGAAAGTATAGACACACTCATAAAAAAAAAACTATTTAACTAAATCAAATAAGTTCTATCCATCTAAAATCAACATATCCTTATCCCCATCCAACGTTAACATTCACATTATATTTCATCAATAAAAACGACTAAAAAACCGTTCACAAACGTTATAAAAATATAATAAAACCCGTTTATTAGCACTCCGTGGGATCAGCGGGGTGGGCTCGGTGCCGGCGCCGGCGGCCGAGCGATCTTATTAAGCTATACACATATCTGCTCCATTCAACCGTGGATAGCTTGTAATTTGTCGGGAGCGTTTCCGAACACCACTACCTCTATCCCACTCACTCTATTATCACGTGAAACAATATTTTTCTTCACGAATTTTGCTAAGAAGTACGATGGATGGACATTTGTTTAAACACTTAAAATAAAAGATCGCTAATGATTGATCTATTTAATTAAATTTTGTTTTTTAATCTCTTAGACTAATTTGACAGGTGCAAATGTCAAACTCCAAATTGAAAAAAACAATCACTTGAAATGTCAAATTAGTCTACGAGATTTAAAAACAGACTTTAGAGATCGAAGAAAATTAGACTTGTTAAATTAAGTTAAACTAAAACTTCCATACAAAGACGATGGTCAGCTTAAACTATGACATTAGCAATACAGATAATTTAAAACAATAGGCATATAAGTTAATACATAGTTAAAAAAAACAGAACACATTATATTTAACCCAAAAAAAAAAGAATGCAAATTAACACATAAATTACCCATCCCGGAAAGGACACAATAGGACATCTAAATACGTAAAACTCCAATTTTTTTTTTCAAAAACAAACAATAACATTTAAAAAAAGGGGATTTTAAGCGGGAAAGCCGCCATTTTGAATCAGACGTAACAGCACAGAGTAATGAAAAAGATGAGAAGCCCACCTCGTTTGTTTCACGCTACCGGCATAAAAGTACTTTTTATTTTCTAAATGGTCGGCTAAATGTTCCTTCCTTTACGTCCGGGATTTTTTGGAAACATATCTTCACCGTTTTTACTGAAGCTCCAACATTTTCTCTATTGAAACCCGCTCTGATGTTTATAATACGTTTAGCTTTTTATGTTCTTAGAATTTTTGGACTTTGATATTGAAACTGGGATGTGCGTATGTATACAGAGGTTTATTTATATGTTTGTATAACGGGTGTTGGTTATGTACTGGCTTATTGCCAAGATCGGCTTTGCTTAAAAGAAGCTTGTTAACAAGGCCAGTTTCTTTATTTACTACTTAATCCGTTCTAGTTATAACACATAATATACATAAACTCACGCTTTTTTGTCATGGGGGTAGGCAGAAACTACAGAACGAAAGAAAAAGGTTTTTAGTGTTCCGTAGTCAACAAGGAACCCTTATAGTTTCGCCATGTCCGTCTGTCCACGGCTTAGCTCAGGGACCGTTGGTACTAGAAAGCTGTAATTTAGTATGAATATACATATAAACAACGCCGACAAAGTGGTAAAAAATAATCATAAAAAATATATTTTTTTAGGGTACCTCCCCTGCACGTAAAGTTGGGATGGTTTTTTTTTTGGTTGGGATGGTTTGGGTTATCGTTGGAAAGGCGGTTAAAAAATAATGTGAGTTTGCGAAAACTATTTTTGGATTCAGGGATCCGTTTGCGGAATATTAAGCTTTAAAGTACAAATTTTTGTTAGAGCCAAGTGTCCCCCCCTCGTGCCAGCTAAATGGTTGGGTTTGGATATGTGAAAAAATTCATGGCAGTAGTATATATAACGAAATTAAAAGGGTAACTATCACCGCTACGTAGGCTGCACAAGTTACCGAGTAATAATTGACCAACTTAAATTTGCAGTTGTATAAACATGTCATCCCATACATTCTATATCGGAGAACAAGTTTTTCAACTACAATGTTAAGTTTGTTTTTTTTTGGAATCCCGAAAATTCTTGTCAAAACGGTCAGGTGACGATTACAGAAATATTTGGCAGAGACGAAAGACGAACTCATAAGTTCAGTATTCGGAGATCTGTCAAATATACTATATCAGGAACATTCTTGTTTATGTGAACGCGCCATACTCAGTCCAAGAAATGACCAAGCCGCCAGAAACACGCAAGAAGTCGCGGTAAACACAATATCATGTTCTACGTTACTGGTAATCCGTCTAACTGGGTTTAATACGCTTGTGTAGTTAGTTAGTTAGTAGTTTAATGGATAATTTGACAATGGTGCCGATTCCCTTGTTCACAAATTAAACTAAATTTAAGTTCAGTGCATCTTTTTCTTTCTATTTCAATATGAAAAGGACAGCCGATAAATTTTAGTTTAGTCCTGTCAAATTAATCAGCGCCTGACGTAAATTGACGTAATTTTAGTAGGCAAGTTTTTAATCGCGTCTAAACTTGTTTGGAGGAGTGATAGTTTGACAGGAATAAACTAAAATTTATCTTCTGTCCTTTTCTTAATGAAATAGAAAGAAAAAGATGCACTGAACTTAAATTTAGTTTAGTTTGTGAAAAACAGAATCGCCACCATTGTCGACCGGCAGTCAGATGCCTTAAAACAATTGCCGCTTTTACTCGAAGCTTTGAACTATCTAACGAGGCTCTAACTGTTCATGACACTTTACAATTAATTAATTACGTATCATTATTTTGTTAATAATTGTGAATTTGTGATTAACTTCACTTACGGTCTATTTTAGTCTTTGGTTATGCCTTATTCACAAATCTGTCAATTATCTTCGATATAACTTATCCGGCGATGAACAAATGTGGTTTCCTCAACTCCGCAGATAGTAATGGGCAATTACTATCAGCGGCGTTGAGGAAACCGCTGAAACTTTTTACTTTACTTTAGCAGTACCTACAATCAAAAATATATTTTAATAAAGAAATACTTTTCGAAAAGGAATAATTTATGTATTTATTTAAGTATATTATGTTAATTTTCTTGCGTATACATGTAGGTATATATTTAATATTTTAGTTAAGACTTCGCATGTTGATCAATCATGTTTTTCTCTTCTTGTTCAACACACTATTGTCTACATTTCTTTCTCATTTCTCCTTTCGCAGGTCTGCAGGTAGAAATTTCTTATGAAATAAACAGAACCTTTGTACTCATGTTATAATTATGTCGTATCTCTATGTATTTTACTGTGTGTACATAAATAATAAAATAAATAATCACATCTATAAAAACTAACATCTGACTCACCAAACACAAAGTTTAATCAGAATTTCAAAACAGCGATTAGTCTCTCCACAAAGAGTGATGAATATATGAAGGAACGTACCATTTCAGTCTGTCTGTCTGCGCTAAATAAAACTGTATACGTCTCTCTTTCATCGCACAGAGTAGTGTCATAAATCAGAGGTATTCCCAGGTAGCTAGCGAAACTACTCGGTAAGAGAAGTATTTATTATTTTTGATAAATTTAATGTTCTGTGTTTTTTTGTGGACAGTGTTCGTGTGTTTCTTGTGTTACTAAGGGCTGATTTAACCAAAGCCGACGTCTGACAGTTTTTGTATAGAAAATCTGTCAAAAATTTAATAGTATGTTAGAAAAAATCTAAATCTTTTTAATAAAATAAGTGATAGACATAATTTTAATACTAGAAATAAAGACAAAATAGATCAACCATTTTTCAGATTAGCTAAAGTACAAACATCTTTTATGGGGTACTGCGTTAAATGCTATAACAAAATACCTTGTGATATATTGCAATTAAATGAAAGAAAATTTAAAACCCATATTAAAAGTACACTTTGTAAACAAGCCTATTACAAATTAGAGGATTATATCCAGGATAAGAATGCATGGATACATGCTGGTCTTGCTCCATAGGACAATATTCTATTAGTCTGGACAAAATCAAACTGGTTGCTAATCTAGTTGTATAATTTACTTTATTTGTATATCATAGATTTTTACACATTTTGTGATTACTTAAACTCACACACTGTCTTATTAGTATTATTTGTAATGTAAAAATGTTAGGAATATTGTGATATTGTATAGGTACCTACTTTTACAATGTTTGTAAATGTGTGAACACCATGTATCTATCACATAATTTTATTAATCAATTCATTTGTCATTGCTCCATTTTTAATTCTTTTTACAATTTGTGGTAAAGTAATCGTATTCTAGGTGCATCGTATTCACATGTAATTATAATTGATGTATACAAAATATTGTAAACCATTTTTTTTTAAAGAGTAACGGTGGAGTTTCTTGCCCATTCTTTTCCATACGAAAACTACCTTTTGGAAGGGGCAACTAGAATCAGTTCTATTTCTTAGTTTTTTTGACGTTCAAAAGTGCCTTTAATGTTCCTATTTGAAATAAATGATTTGACTTTGAATATTTACTCGCTGGATTAGACTTATACTAGGGATAAAAGTTTAGTCGAATTCGCCATAAGAGATGTATTAGTGAAAAAGCTTAAATAAAAACAATAAGTTTCAAAATACTTCAATTGGAGACTACTGATTCTGTTACTTAAGTGTAATAGTACCTACATCTACATTTATATTAATATTATAAATGGAAAATATTTGTATTTCTTTTTTTTGTAATGAATAAACTCATAAATACTGGACCGATTATAAAAATTCTTGCACCAGTAGAATGCTATATTATCACTGAGTAACATAGGCTTTAATTTATAAAGATATGATATGATTGAAGCTAGTAATTCATATTTGTACGCCGTTAACGGCAAAATATAGTGGTCTCATACCAGATTTATTTAAAATACCTTTTACGCCTATATTTTACAAATAAATTTTTAATTTCGACTTTGATTTAAATGATAAGAAGTACAGATTACATAACATCACGTCTTATTTCCCCGAAGGCTTGAGCAGAAGTGTAACTATAGTACATCCACGCTGAAGTCCCATGTAATAGGGGGCGAGCCTATTGTCATCAACCGGGCACTTATCCAGACTCCAGGATGCTACTGAGAAATCCCATATAGAAAAACCCAATAACATTACCCAGCCTGGGAATCGAACTCAGGACCTCATGCTCAGCAGTAGCGCTTGCGACCACTAGATCAACGAGGCAGTCAGTACAGATTACTTCCGTAATAAATCATCATTACTAGCAATTTTCGTATGTAGTTTCACCCAATACCTCCCATTTAAAAGAAAAATTCCCGTTCAGAGTGCATGAACATTTATCAGACTGATTTAATAAAAGATCTATCATCATAATACCATATTATTGACGCTAAAAGAACCGAATTCCGTTGATACCCGACTCACACGAAACGTGTATATTAAATTCATAAGCTGATACTAAAAGCTCCAAGTTTTCACGTTCTACGAAAACTCTCCCCATTATGTCTACATCACTTTTTTCCACAGCTAAATAAACGTAAACAAAAATATATGTTTGAATAACGCATTTTTTGCGTCAATTTTACATAATTTATTACGCAAACATGACACGGCCATGATGCTAAAATACTAAAACGTTCTTCCATCTAACACCATTTATATTGCATCCCATTTTAAATCAGGATGCTTCAAAAAAGGAACATCTCTTAATTTCGCGTAACGTATTTCTAAACAAAGGGATTCCAGATTGAAATGCGTGGGGCGACTGCGCGGCCCCCACTAGGAGTTATATAAACTTCAAAAATAGAATTTCGCCGTCGCAACCCGGTTTACGACTTGGCTCATAAAAGGGGGTGGAACGGGCGGCCGTAAGGGGAACGCAGCATATTTTCACCTTTATTTATAAAGGAAATTCGGTCAAGTTTGAGTGATGTTAATTTTAATAATATTTGTTGGGACGTTATCGACGGGTGTATTTAGAACTAAGCTATTTATATTTTTATCTACACCCATGCTATAAATCCTCTATTAAAGTTCCTGAAACAGCTTATTGCCAACATTAAAACACTGGTTGTTTTAATGTTGTCATAGTAACCATAATATCATCCAAACGGGTGTTATAATGTTGTACTACATTTCATAATGCAACTCATTTCAAAAAAAGAACATTGTCATGCAGGCGCGTTTCACTAACAAAGCAGCGTAATTTAAAACAAAAAAACATCTATGTTATTCGAATTCGAAAAATTCTAATTCACGTGTGTCGTATCCCTCCATTTTTGTTGATTTGTATTGCAAAGTACCTTTTACAAAGGATTCATATCATGGGTGTAGAAAAAGTCTTGTATGCAACTGTAAATAATTAGGTATTATATAACAATTGCATAAATAACTATTACAAATACATAGGGGAGGCGTTTTACTGTATTAAGGCGAAAGCGTCAGTAGCCCACGAAATTCAAATTTTCTTACGTTTTTTGCAATTTGCAGGTCAGTATCAGGTAATTGTATGTTGATCTAAATATGATTTGCGGCCATATCAAATATTTATTTATAGAATTTCGCGGGCTACCTTAGCGCATCCCCCTTAATGATAGACTTTTTAATATCATAAAGAAAATAAACGATCTTCCATTGCCCCTTAATTGTGTCAGCGAGTTATGGAACGAGCTATGCTTGGAGTATCTCTGAGGAATAGAATCCGGAATGAGGTAATCCGGCAGAGAACCAAAGTTGTCGACATAGCTTACAGAATAATCAAGCTGATGTGTAAATGGGCCGGCCATATTAGCCCTAGAACCAATGACCGTTGGGGTAGATGTGTTCTTGAAGACCGCGGTAGGACGCCCTCAGGCTAGGTGGAGCGACGATCTTCGCAGGGCGGCTGGTAGCAACTGGATGACATGATAGTTGGCGAGAATCGAACTGAATGGCGTGCAATTGGAGAGGCCTATGTCCAGCAGTGGACTGCAGATAGGCTAATGATGATGATGAACCAATTATTTTCTACAGAAGATAAATGACACTTGCAATAATAAAGACATCGCTATCCAAATGGGCAGTCGTCACGTCCATCGGGTTGTATGTTAGATACGTAATAACTGTTTAATTTAGCGCAAATTAACTTGTTGAGAAGAATTATTAAGGTAGTGAAAACGGTGTAATGAAGACAAAAGTATCTCGACACAAAATAAACTACTTAGAAGATTTATCACGGTCTTTCTTACAGCGTTTTCTAAGGAAGACAGGTCGTCAGAAGCCCGAAAGTCTGACAACCAGTCTTACCAAGAGGTATCGTATTGCCCAGTTACTGGGTTGTGGAGTTCAGATAGGCAGTCGCTCCATGTAAAATACTGGTATTCAGCTGTATCCGATTAGACTGGAAGCCGACCCCAACATAGTTGGGAAAAGGCTACGCAGATTGATTTAATAGGTTGACAAAAGCTGACTTTACTCCATCAACAAAAAAAATTAGAAAAACTAAAACATTGTTGCCGAATTTGTCATTCCCTGCTTGCTTAGTTTAATATGAACCCGTCATCGTCACTACAAATCTTCAACTGAGTTTCCTAAAATACGGCAACTACCTACCTATGCTAATCTTATCTAAGATTATAAATGTGTAAGTGACGTTGTTTCTTTGTTACGCTATCACGCTAAAACGGGTGACCGGATTTAAATTAAAGGAAAATCGGTATCCTACGTCCTAATCCTAACACAGGTCGTGGTCTACCCCATGACCTGTGTTAGGATTAGGACGTAGGATACCGATTTTTATTTCGATATTCCCAAGGGATTGAGATTTATACGGGTGAAACCGCGGGCGCAGCTAGTAGACTATAAATAAATGCTATAAACAAAAACTACTAAATACTTCTTTTCTACCATTCAAGTTCTCCCGCTAATTTGGTATACGGGACTTAATGAGCTACTTTTAATTACTCTATTAAAGCGACCAGCTCTTTGCATTTCCACTATTCTACACCCCCCCCGTACCTCCTCCCCCCCTTCTTCTAGAACTCAATAGCTTAGTTTCGAAAGCTATAAATCTAAAGGAGCTAAAGCGTTTTCTCAAAATTTTATTGCAACAAAATTCATGAAGTCGAAAATGATAAACAACATTTTATGGGCTGCAATTTTGCATAAGTTTAAAATATTTTAAGGATGTGACAAATTTTCCTTGAATTTGGGGGAGGAATTGCAATTTGACTGTGATTCGGATCCAGAAGGGTGAGATTAACCCAGCTTTGGGTCTCAAAAAGGTACAACTTTGGCAAACATGTCCTTTGAATGACAGAAAATAGCGCACATGGTACCAATCTGCCAAACATTGTTATTACGGTATTTATTTTATACCGTTCATTTTAGCCACCATGTCTGGCCTGTTTAAGACTTTATGGGGACTAATAAATTAAAAAGAAAAGAGTATGTAAGGAGCGTAGCAGGTGGCGTTATAATTATAGTTCCTACCCACCCCCTTAGGACGAAGGCGTGAGCTTATGTATATTTAAATTTCAAAATCAATAAAACCTCGACTTCTATAAAGGGTGCTCAGTTTAGAAAGATCAATTGCAATCATCATTTCAGCCGAAAGACGTCCACTGCTGGACATAGGCCAAGCACCGCCACTTCGACCGGTTTTGTGCTTCCCGCATCCAGCGGATTCCTGCGGCGTTCAGCCTTCCAGCGCTACGTTTTCCGGCACGCGGTCGCCACTCCAAAACCCTTTGGCCCCATCGGCCATCTGTTCTGCGAGTAATGTGCCCTGCCCATTGCCAGGCAAAGCCCATTGCAAGTTTGGCAATTCTTTGGGCTATATCGGTTGCAATTGCAATACTCGGTAATATAGAGCTGGGTTAATTTTATTAGAATTAACTTACTTATATATTTTTTATGAACGCGTCTGTGCGAATACACCAATTTTTTTTTTTTTTCGTTTATTTCAATGACCTTTCTTGCTTGTTGTGAATATGGAAGAAACTGTTATTGCCCTTACTTCCTACAAACAAAATAAAATAGTGATTGTAATCTTTCACTAAACTGACAATCTTATAACGTAAGCATCACAGATATACCTACCTAACTATCAAACACAACGTTTTTGATACAAGCAAGTTATTAAAACAACATGCGATCCCTTGTCGAATACCTCCTACTAACGAGGCTAGCTTGTACAAAGGGTTACAAATATATACATACATGTATATGTACATATACATTGTATACAATAGTTACCCGCCGGAGGATGTACATGGCGAGAACTATCTTATAAGATCTTATTACATCTCTTGCTCTTTACACAAAATACTGGGAAAATGAATGAATGAGTTGGTTTCTTCAAATAGAAAGACGAGAAATTAGCTGATATTCGTGTGGCTATGGAGATATTTTATTTTGTGATACTAATTAGGTTTCTTTTTCTCGTACCATCATGAATTATACCTATACACAAATGTTCATACAATTCATGTATAAGAATAGATGATCGCATGCCCTGTGGCACTGTGTTAGCCAGGGTTTTCTAAGATACGCCAGACTTAGATACATTTTTAACCGATTTCAAAAAGGAGGAGGTTATCAATTCGACCGTATGTTTTTTTTTTGTATGTTTGGTTCGCGGTTTTTCCGCCAAATTATGAATTCATTTTGATGATTCTTAAAACTAAATTCTTCTTTCTAAAAAATAACTTTAATTTCAGAAGTCGGTGGCAAAAAACGAAAATTCAAAACCAAAGAGACCGTCGAAGTTATTTTTCACTTTTTTTGGAAGTCGGTTATTTTTTTTTTGTAGTACTTAACTTTTTATATGATCTCCATTTTTACTATTTTAATTAAATACACCCTATTGTTTATTATTAAAATATGAATGTGTGAGTAGGAATCATTTGATAGATATTCAAACAAATATAGAATTACCAAAACCAAATAAATCCCGAACATACCCGAATCAATTCGTACCAAACATTTCCATATCAATCCAACACAAAACGAAGCCTCTAATCACACATCCAGAATAGGGTAATAACGATATAATACACGAACAAATTGTTACAGCAAGTTAGATTGTGTACGCACAACTTAGAATCGTCTGCCTAATATAATGGATGATCCCCGCCCTTCCCGCGGCTATGGCGGGCTCTCGAAAATATCTGAACATTAGCAGTTGGGTGATAAATGGTATGAGGATGTATTTGATACATTGTCAGGAGATAGGAGATCTAGGTTAGATATTAAGAGTATGGGAGGTTTCGATAAGACGATGAAGCGTTTTTGGATGTGCTGTGCAGGTTTAAAGTATAACTATGTAGAAATAGGTTGGTCGACTCTTCACGTGACCAGAGGGCTGGCCAATTCTGAGGTCAAAGAATCAGCTTCACGTTGCAACGCTGCCAGCCTTTTGGGCACTTTTCCTACTGACAGCGATACGGAAGAATTTTAACTACTTGTGTAACTATTTTATTTATAATTCACTAGCTGCGCCCCACGGTTTCACCCGCGTAAGTCTCGATCCCGTGGGAATATCGGGATAAAAAGTATCCTATGTGTTAATCCAGGTTATAAACTATCTGTTTGCCAAATTTCATCCAAATCCATTCAGCCGTTTTTGCGTGATTGAGTAACAAACACACAAACACTTCACATTTATAATATTAGATTATGTTATCTTTTTAATATTTTGTTATTATTATTATGTTTCTCTCAATCAGAGCACCAGCCATCTTATCTCTTCACCACACTCGGTTGACTGGTAGAGAATGCCTAAGGCATTAAGTCCGCCTTTTTATCTTATTTGTGTTCGAGAAGTTGAAATAAATAAACGAAGATGATATTATTATGGCTAGGAAATAAATAAACAATAACATGACAGTTTATGGAGATGTATGGAAAAAATTACGTAGACCTACAACATCAAATAAATTGGTCTGCGTTATGATAGACAAACTATTCATTAAAAAAAATACAATAGACGTAGATATATTTAGTAACCTATTCCGCTTGACTATTCTTCAAGAGTCCTAAAAAACCCTGCAAGAAATCGACACAGGCGACGTGTTACCACACCGAGCGCTGGACGCAAAGTAACACGTCGCGTTCTGGTTGCAATTGGTCAATCGTCATCCTGAGGATGCCTCGTTGAGAGGTGAAACACGTGTCGATTTCTTACAGGGTTTTTTAGGACTCTTGAAGAATAGTCAAGCGGAATAGGTTACTAAATATGTCTACGTCTATTGTATTTTATAATGGATTTCCGCAAAGTCACGCCTGAATCAATTAACAAACTATTCATTGTCCATCTTATTCTTGACCTATTAAGGTAGGTACTTACGATGGGACAATTGAAATGATATTTAAAACTCAGATAAGTGTAACATCAGTATGTAGGTAGCTCTTGTGTTGACATGTCAGAACAAAGTATAGAGCTGCCGCGAACAAGATGAAATAGAAAGCCGCGGAGATTTTG
The DNA here is from genome assembly GCA_948473465.1 of Lithophane ornitopus. Classification (NCBI taxonomy): domain Eukaryota; kingdom Metazoa; phylum Arthropoda; class Insecta; order Lepidoptera; family Noctuidae; genus Lithophane; species Lithophane ornitopus. Next base: position 15,166,926 of record OX419625.1, read on the forward strand.
ACGCCAATTCACCTTGATATTGGACTCAAAAGATTTAGAGAGATTCGAACTTTATTCCGGTTTTAGTTATATTTGAATTTTTGGGAAAGGGAAGAAAATGAGCATACTTATCATATACATATCAAACCAAAAACAAGCTATCTAACATTTTTGGCCATGTATACAAATCATCATAAAATTTTCTCCTCATAAAATCCTCATCTCATAAAATTTTTGATCGCGAATAAAATAATAATATTTTTATTAAAAATTCAAGCGACCAGTTTCACAAAAACATGCACTGAAAGTAAGTTATAGATACTCATACTATAATTTCCATTTCGTTATTAAAATCAGAAACAAATTCCCTCTACGTTTTAACTCATACAAACTCAACGAATATTTTAACTAAAGTAAATACTAATCATGTTTATTTCTAGAGGATTTGTTTACACAAAGATGAAAGTTAATAAGTTATTTATCTTCACACTTGTAATCCCCACAGAGGGTAGCTCTAGAGCTGAACTTTAGCCGTGTCATAATCTTTGCTTGTTTCCAACTTCTTGGCAGGACTAACACCGCGGAATGCGTTTACGCTAAGTATAATATAAGTGTGAAACAGCCTTATACACTTATCAGATTTTGAAGTCTTCTAACATCACATGCCTTATTTATTTATTTTATTATTTATGTACACACAGTAAAATACATAGAGATACGACATAATTATAACATGAGCAAAGCATGCCTTCAGGGTATTGCGGCTTCATGTCTAGTCTTTATGAATTAAACTATTGTTAGAAATTCCTCACTCTGGGTAAACTAACTTATGTTACCTATCCCTGCTAAATCAGGTGTTATTAAACCCTGTTTTCTAATAAGCCACTAAGGAAGACTGAAACAAACCCACATAAATCCTGATTAAGCCAAAAACAATTCACCATAAACAAAAATAAAGAATCTAAATAGCTCCATAAAACACTTTTAGCATGGACGTGTACAATCGGCACAAAAAACACATTCACAAAATATGTACAGTGCGCAAAACGGTCGGCTCCTAACCTCAACATACAGTTTCTCTCATTTTAAAAGGGGCAACTAAAAAAAAACTCAATTACATTAGCTTGCGCGTTCCATTACACGAAATACGAAAGGCTGTGTACTGGCTGAATAGCGGAGCGGCCTGAGGTTATGCTATGCAAAAGTGATTTTATTTACAAGTTAATTATTTTTAAAAGAATCACGTTCTAGAATGATATTTGAAATTCACATCGCATGTTTTTTTTGTACATACATGGTACCCTGAACTAATGGTATATATAGAATGATTTTATTAAGTTCACCATATTATACAGAGCATATTACACCGTATATGGTAAACTTATTTCGTGATACATACAGCCTACAGTTTCTGACTACAGAATGTATTTTTATTTAATTTTTTATTTATTTATATTGACTACAAAACATGGTTAATGGGCGGCCTTATCGCTTTTTTTATCCTATATTGTATCCCACTTCTGGACAAATGGCTCCCCTTATTTTCCTTCCAAATCTCTCCGTTTTGTCCTGTGTATCTATAGTACATATTATAAATTAAAGTCGCTTTTCGTGTTTGTCTGTATGACCGCGCTGCTCTTCTAAACCACGCAACAGATTTTGATGAGGTTATTCCGGAAGGTTTATGAGTATAATACATCCTATTAAATGAGCTTTATTTTTATATTTTATATACCTATATATTTTTGTATTCACGTTGGAGAAAACGGCTGTAACGGCTTCGATGTAAATTGCAATATAGGGGTTTACAGGGGCGAAATTTCTGTATTTTTTAACGCTATCAATAACTACTCATTTGTCAAATTAAAAATCAGATTTCAGTATTTTATGTGTGAAAGTTAAAACTATAAACAAGCTTTTAAAGGCTATCTGAATACCATTGAGTTCACACGTGCTTCAGCGAGACGGAACAAATGACAGTAGTAACAGTTCACATAAAACACAAGCTGCACATACATTCATGATGTTTTATAGTTTCAGCGCTCACTTCAACAACTATTGAAGTATTGTTCAGTATTTTGATAAACGTATATCTCAACGGTGCAGTCTGTGGTGGCCCAGTGGTATCGGCCACGACTTAGAGTCAGCGCACACCAAGAGCAGAGCATTTTCTGAGACTACTGAAAAATTAATCTTATGACAATTCCATACATTATATACACCTACACGCAAGCTCGAGCTTGCTCGAGCATCAAGTTGAACGCTCAACGTGTATTTAATGTTGGCAGTTTATTTTGTGTATATAATTTCATCACCACTGCTCTCAAAACGGTGAAGGAATACATTGTGAGGAAACCAGCATGTTCTAGAACGAAGAAACTTCCATACCAATATTATAAATTCGAAAGTAAGTCTGGCTGCCTACCTTTTCACGCCTAACCCACTGAACGGATTTGGACAAAATTTGACAAGGAGATAGATAGCACCCTGCGGAAGGACATAAGCTACCGCGCGAGCGTAGCCACGGGCGGAAGCTAGTGAGGAACCTTTTGCGAAAAATTAACAACATAACATACCATTTTAGGGGTATGAGGAACAGGGTGTAAAGTTCACTCATACTCCATAGAAAAGGGAGGATCCTCCGACCAGACGGGGGTTGTGTCTGGCGGGCAACTGCCCAACGATTGATGTTGGGTTCTCGTATATATGTCCACTGCGCGGTAAACTTTAATTGCGCGATGCAGGATTTATGTGACGTCTGTCTGACGTCAGGTCATTGATGCGTAGTTAGCATGTGGCGATGTAGATACACCCACATTTATTTATTGATTGCCCATTCACAATGCACACACAGTAACAGCGAATGACTAGGCTAATCTTACTTAACATTTCGCCAGTTATGGTTAAGTCCCATATAATATATGGCGAGCCTATTGCCATCAATCGGGCATAAGACGGGCGAAAGATTATGTTACATTAATGGGTATTAAATCATAAATATCCCAGATTTCTAAGCTTAGATTAGATGGCCGGCTCATCTAATAATATTAAAACCTTAACTAAGGAATATTTAGTTAAAAGTTATTCATTATGTAGGCTCTACAAGTAATGTAAGTAATACTACAAGATAATGAAAAAGGCAAGATGAGTTGTGTACAGTGGAACCTTGATATTTAGAGCTGGAATTTGCTGGCCTTTTTTTTGAGGTTGTGAAATCATCAAATGACTTCTCCCGCTCTGGCGCTCCGCCCAGAGCGGGAGAAGTCATTTGATGCCCATTCACAATGCACACACAGTAACAGCGAATGACTAGGCTAATCTTACTTAACATTTCGCCAGTTATGGTTAAGTCCCATATAATATATGGCGAGCCTATTGCCATCAATCGGGCATAAGACGGGCGAAAGATTCAAATGACTTCTCCCGCTCTGGGCGGAGCGGAAGGGCGTGTCAGACTTTTACTGACTAAAACCCACGCGTGTTCCTTCAGTTGCCTGTTGAAGCTCACGTTTAACGTTGCTTTTTTTTTCTGAAATTGGGTAAGTTGTTCGGTTTACTGCCTCATTGGTCTATTGTTATTGTTATTGGGTTTTTCCATCTGGAATTTCTTAGTAGCAGCCAGAGTCTTTGGATTTGTGCCCGGGTGATGGCAATAGGCTCGCCCTCCATTACATGGGACTCATACGTAACTGGCGACATGTGTGTGTATTATAGGTAGGTACTCTGCCTAAGCCTTCGGCGAATACAGGCGTGATGTTATGTCATTATGTTAGCCTTGTACAAAATTGCTAACTGGCTATTATTTTGATAACGGCATGAGCAATTTTTTATACCCATACAAGTCTTGATTAACCGTTCGGAAATATAAATACAGAACAAGAATTCAAAGACTAAAAGAAGAAGGGATTCTACCCGGTAAAAAAAAACTGGAGTACTACAGATTTTTTTTTTCAAACTTCGAATATGATTTTCAAGGGGATTTTTTTTCTAGTATGACGGGTAAAATCCCTTGACGGATGCAGGTGTCTAAATCACCACCCTGTTTTTATCGTTTTAACAATATCTAATGTATACAATTCTCGGGTCACAGTGTTAGTTACCATACTCCTCCGAAACGGCTGGACCGATTTTTATGAAATTTTATATGAATATTCGGTAGGTTGGAGAATCGGTCGTAATCTATTTTTTACTGCTGCCAGCGGGCAGCAGCTAGTAAAATTATAATTATTGTTTTGTTTGTTTCAGTCCCATACTAACCCAACAAGACATCTACAATGTGTTCAACTGTATCAATCGACCAATTTTGTTTATGTCAGTTGTTACTTCTTTTTTTTGTATTGCGAACTTGCTTTTCCAATTCACTTCAGACATTGGCAGAATGGTCTTTGCTTGCATTATAAAAAATATAATACTTTTCACACAAACCCTTATACTAAATCTAATAGACCCAAAATTCTGTGCACGTCAAAATTCACTAAAATTTTCCAAGGCGCAGCGTGCACAAGCCTTCAACCAAGATAAAATCTAGTTCAGGCTACAATGTGCAAGGGGTGGCAAATGATTTTTTTTATTGTTTAAACAACTTGACGCGGCTCACTGTGCTTTGTTTTATAGCTAACTGTTAAGATTTATTTGGGTAAATTCAGGTTTGTGGTTTGATTGCAAAATGGGAGAATATTTAAGTGATAATCTTCTGAAGTGTTTTGTCTCTTTGGGGCTAATCTGAAAGATTGAAATTCATGAGACCATAAGTTGTATGCCCAATGGGATTACCCATCAGCAAAAATTAAAATTTTCCATACTACAAACTTTCATCCCCTATTTAACACGTTTAGGGGATGAATTTTCAAAAATCATTCTTTATTATAAGGAACTCTTGGGCAAAATAGACTGAGCGATGGCAGTCAGTAAGCGAAAGTGAGCACTAAAGAAGGTTTTGAAAGTTCACCCCCTAAATAAGGGATGAAAGTTTGTATGGAAGTTCATCATATAAGCCGATGGACATCGTTTCGGGTACTCTGCTTATTCTATAAATAAGCTGCACCCCGCGTTTTACCCGTAAAGTCTCGATCCCGTGGGAATATCGGGATAAAAAGTATCCTATGTCTAACCTAGGTCTACCCATGTTCCAAATCTGTTCAGCTGTTTTACCGTGAAAGCGTAACAAACAAACTCACTTTCGTAATAATAACAAAAAATCTCACTTTTGCAATAATAACATACAAACTCACTTTCACAATAATAATATTAGTTATACAGGATTTGAATTACCAAAATATTACAGTTTTAAATAAACGCCCTTTATGCCTGGAGGTTTTTATTTAGGTATTAATTTCTGTTTACGTTTTTAGTTATTATCTCTGCTTGAGTATAGCTTTCGATGTTTTTTGTTGGTGTATGTTAACGTGTGCTAGCTTAGATATGGCAACTAATTTAATTCAATGTAAATTATTTTGCATACTATTCGATATCAACTTTCAAACTGAACAGACAGCTGTGCTGCTGGGGAGTTTTTTGCGCCACTTCTTCTCAGCTAAAACACTAGGAAGTGATGAAGGGTGGGCGTTTTTGGGGACTGTCTTATGTCATTTTGACGTTCAAAAAGTGCTGGTTCTCAGCCTAGTTCGAATAAAAGACTTTTGATTTTGATGATAATACTGATTCCATTACCAAGCCCACAAGTTTGGTTGTTCATACAATACAGTATATAATTACGTATATGAAAACATGGCATCTCAGTTAAACGAACTACTACAACTATACCTATTAAATTACACACGCAAATTACCTATTTCGGCGGTCAGGGCTGGGTCAATACTAACCAACTTAACTTAAACTCTGTTTACAAATCATTTACTTCTTAAAAGAGGTCTTCTTATACTGGTCATGTTAATATTGAGTGAAATAAAAATTATTTTAATTTTGCAGGAAATTGAACTTTATTATAATAGTGTTAAAGGTTATTGTGTAATGGTTTTGGTATTTATGATGTGAGCAGCGTTTGAAATTATCGAGCTTCCATTCGTGTGAGATGGTTTATTGGTATGCTAAAAGGAAACCGTACAGTAATGTTTTAATAAAATAATGAAATTGAATCTGAAGAACAGACAATGGAAATAGCATTCAAGAGGTTTTTTTTATAAATAGACGAGAATTTTAATTGAAGATTGTTGTTTTACGGATTGCCTCTCAAATCATCTGTTTCGCCTTTTCCCAACTATATTGGGGTCTTCTTCTAGTCTAACCAGATGCAGCTGAATACCAGTATTTTACATGGAGCGACTGCCTATCTGACCTCCACAACCCAGTTACTGGGTAATACGATACCCCTTGGTAAGACTGGCTGTCAGACTTTAGGGAATCTGACTACCTGAATTGTATCTCAAATAAACACCACACAGAGACCAAGGTAAATTAACAATTTAACTCTCTCTTTAAGTACTCAATTTGTACCATATACTGAGAAATAAATAACATTCATTCATTCACATTCATTCATTCACATTCATTCATTCACATTCATTCATTCATTCAACTTCATTTCAACGTTTTACCAGCCTACCTGCTAAAAAAAGTCAAACTCAATCCAGCTCAAATCAAGGCTAGTCTATATTTAATCTAGATTCCTAGCCCCAAACTAGGTATTGCCGACTTCCGCGAACAGCGCCCCCTAGTGAGTGTTTGCTGTCACGCGAATGACCCATCATTGATAAGTACTGATAACACATGCTTGAGCGGTGGTTTATCTGTGCATTTGAATGTTTTGAGGGCGCAAAGGAATTTGTGAATAATGCCTTTTGGAGGAGGTGAAGGAAATGAGGTGATGACTTGTGACTTTCATAAATTGTTGCATAATCAGACTATAATGTTCCCACTGCTGGGACACAGGCCTCCTCTCTGTGAGAGGGAGCGGGACGCGGGCCCAGTGCGGGTTGGTAGATGTCACATGTCTTCGAATTTTTTGGTTCTAAGACATGCCGGTTTCCTCACCATGTTTTCCTTCACCGTTTTGAGAGCAGTGGTGATTAAATAATTTACACAAAGTAAAGCGCTTGTCAGGGTTCGAACCTACGACCTACAACATGTAAGTCGCGGCCGTTACCACTGGGCCACCACTGCTCTCAAATATGTAACATTTTAACTATAATAATGCCATTTTAACGTGTTTATTGTGTTGCCCAGAAATCATTTTATTCTCCGAGATCTTCGTGGTACTTTTATAAACCGGAAAAAATAGATATTAACTTTTGTAAAAAATAAAAATAAAAAACCGTTTATTTAGTTTTAATCAGTCATTTAGTTTAGTACCTAGTGTAAATAGATCGTTGTGTATAGTATTTTAATGTTTAATGTATATTTTAGTTAATTTTAATAAATAACCTACAACTGAAATATGTATCCGTTAATGTTAGGGACGTGTTACTTACATAATTGTCTGATATACATATAAACATGATTTATTACTAGTTTATGCTTTACAATTTTGAATTAAATACAAATATATTTATCTAGACATACTATCAATCTACTGTTCATAAATATGAACTCGTTTCTTATCAACTTAAGACATACATCACTCACACACACACACACATAGTAACTTTCAATAACCTTAATTAAAAAATAATAAAATACACCCGAGAAATACAGTAATGAAATTATATGCTACATAGTAATTACCGCTAGGCTTCTCGTAGCGTTTGCGTAGCGCTACGCCGTAGCATCGTAGCAACGTAGCATGGGAACGCATGGAGTGGAAGGGTATTGTACTTGTAACTGTCGGTTACGGATAGAAGCCTTGCTTACTAAAGTGTTTTACTATTAACGAACGGCTAAGATTTACTGTTACGAATTAAATTGAGTTGTAGGAAGAAATATTAATTGTTTTAGGATGTTTTTTACTTTTGAATATTAAATTGAAACACGTTTTTTGTCAGGTAATAACATTCAATTAAGCTAGAAATAATTAATAAAACACAAAAAAGATTAAAAAACAAGTTTTTTTAACTAATAATATTCAGGGTGAAATTGAATTCATGGGGATCCTCGGAGTCATTGTACTCATCATTATCAACAATTATCACTATGGGACAAAAAAAAATCAGCAAACATTTATGTTCGCATATGTAACTCGTCAAAATGTAGGGAACATGATTTTTTTTTCATAACTGGCGATATTTGGGTGTTCATAGGTACAACTACTGTTTTTTTTTTTTTTGAGGGTTGGAAATCATCAAATGACTTCTCCCGCTCTGGGCGGAGTGGAAGGGCGTGTCAGACTTTTACTGACTAAAACCCACCCGTGTTCCTTCAATTGCCTGTTGCCAAGGTTCCGGTATCCCTTTCGGAGTTTCCCGCAACCCTGGCAGGATAGGTACACCTTTGTCTAACCCTTCGGGGACTGCAGGCGTGATGTTATGTTATGTTATTTCATTCAATCAGTTTTAATAATCCGCTATTAACTCGAAACCCAATCTCACTTCACCTTCAATAACAAAAAACCATCGCGAATGATTTCACTTCACGTTTTGTTAGCGTTGCTCTTCAAAAGAAACCCGATATCTTTGTACAGTCGTTTCCCATCATTACTGAGTATCCTGATTACTGCCAACTCTTTCGCATTCAGCCTTTTAAAATTAGAAGTAACCACGGATATCGAGTAACAGTTTTTAGAAAGATTCTGTGGTACTTTTTAATACGGCGCGTTTTAATTGATTGTTGAAATGGATTAAAAAAAATACAATGGACGTAGATATGTTTAGTAACCTATTCCGCTTAACTATTCCTCAAGAGTCATAAAAAACCTTGTTAGAAATCGACACATGTTTCACCTCTCAACGAGGCATACTCGGGATGACGATTGACTAGTCGCGAACCCGAACACGACGTGTTGCCACGAGCGCTGAACGCAGAGCTTGGTTTACTCGAGGATTTCCGCAAAGTCACGCCTGAATCAATTAACTATCTTGGATTTTTTTTGAACAAATATTTCTAATTGATAGTGGAACATCATAGAAATTCCTAATAATTTTTCTAATTTACTAGTAACAGTTATATGCTAGTTACGTAGTAGATATCACTTAGACAGCGCCTTATTTAAAAAAAAAGAGTAGAGAGAGCAATAAAAATAATGCACAATCTTATTTTAGGTGTAGCGGCCACCTAAGGAGGAATTCGTGGCTAAGTAATAACAGCAGCACGGGTCGATCCATCACGTTAAATAACGCTTGCCAAGGTTAGTCCTTGGATGGATGACCATCTTTACATACCGAGACTCTTCCGTGCCTCCGAAAGCACGTTAAGCCGTTGGCCCCGGCTGTCATTCGTGGATCTTTGAAAGTCGTTCAGAGTCGTCAGAAGTCCGAAAGTCTGACAACCAGTCTCATACCAAGGGGTATCGTATTACCCAGTTTCTGGGTCGTGGAGGTCAGATAGGCAGTCGCTCCATGTAAAATACTGGTATTCAGCTGCATCCAGTTAGACTGGAAGCCGACCACAACATAGTTGGGAAAAGGCTAGGCAGATTGATTTAGAGGCCACCTAAAATAAGTTTAGTGTTATCTGTATAACACTGACGCGCGTCAGTAATTTCAGGTCATATTTGTCATACAATTTTGTGGCTTTAAATTGTTTTTTTTTAGAGTTCCGTACCCGAAGGATCCCAAACGGAACCCTATTACTAATCCTCAACCTATTCGTCCGTCCGTGTGTCTTTCGGCGGGCTGTATCTCGTGAACTTATGCAAATAAATAAATAAATATATAAATTCTAAAATAAAGAAAATATCAAAATAAAGAAATTATGCAAATAAATAAATAAACCGTAAAAAATAGACGGTTGAAATTTTCACAGATTGTGTACATGTATGTAACAACAAATAATAAAAATAATATAAAATTGTTAAAAATTAAAGTTTTTTACTAATTATTGTACGGTGGTACGGAACCCTTAGTGTGCGAGCCTGACTCGCACTTGGCCGGTTTTTTTTAATTCTAATTTGGCTGATAGTGCCGTTATTTTAATAGCCTGTAGGCCCAAGAGAGTTGAATGGTCTAATGTTATAAAAATGATTAATAAGCTAATTAATCATTCGTTGAACTAACATAAAATATGTGATGAAAAACGTAAGGGCGGTGTCATACGGCTTAGATCAGAACACCTTGGGCAGCTTTGCCAACCAGCAAAGTTTTTAAGAGATGAATAATTAATAATTAACACAGATCGTAACGGAATCACTTTATTTAAGACCTAAAGAGATTTACTGCTCATCAAATGCGTAACACATTTTCTATCACAATCCTAAGAATTTTGAAGGAAATTCCTAACCCATTGCTTAATGTTTGAAGATTCGTCAACGTAAATAACGCAATGAAAATTTTATAATTGTAAAAAATTAACGGAAATTTAATTGTGAGTGTATTATGCAATTATATACCCAGCTGGCTGACTACTGAAATACAAGTTATTATCAATTATAAATCCGAAATTATGTTAATTCATGAAAAATTATAACAAAATCTCAAATTAAGTGAATTTCTTCAGCCAGTTGCATTCAACAAAGACTTATCGCATAATACTCTTGAATAATAAAACAAATACCAGTTTTATCTCTACGTGATGTTGTAAAGAACCCGATAATAATGGAGATGACATGTTTTTGGACATCATGTAAAAAAAAAAACTCTCAAGATTTATGTACCCCATAAAACTGTGAACATATAAAAGTACTACACTAGTTTCGTCATTCAGCACTGTCTATGTAAAATTAAGGTCACCGACTAAATCCTAAGGGAACGTACATACTCGTAGTTACGAGTTTCCTAAAACAATTTCACTACATACCTACCTATTTGTGTATGTAGTGGGAATGTGTTAATACGTTTGAAAAAGATGTATGTTTCGTTTTTTGGTTATAAAACAGGCATTAAATCAATGATCGTGTGTGTGATTGCAATGATTGTGTTCAACGAATAAGAACGGTTATTTAAAATTATTGTAAATGTGAGGACTATGTGGTTTTTTTTTTTTTTTTCAGTTAGTTTAACGATGGTCTGGCAATTTGAGTATTTTATGCGACCTACCCAAATGTCGTTTCTTTGGTACTGTTCGTCGAGTCGTTGAGCTCCTTAAGTTCTGAGTTGAGCTCCACTGACAAATGCTTGCACTGACTGGACAGGTCCACTCAAATCGTTGTGGTTCTTTCCTTAAAAGGCCATTTCAGACTCACTCATATGGCTTGACCAAGATTATGTCTGGACTTTAAAAGAGACTGCGACCTCTGAGTTTGTTTCGGCCTTTCTTCTCAGAGTAGTCAGCTACGAAATGCCGACCTCATCTTGCTTATTTTTAATATTTTTTTATATGACGTGTAAAAGTGATTCCAATATCCTATTTACAGAATAAACAATTTCATTTCATTTACGTTTTACTTTAAGAATTATTCATGAAACTGGGTAGATAAATGCTATTAGTATTATTATTTCTTTCTTTTTCGTGTGGTTAATGAGCAACCTGGTGTCAGAGTTGTTATGCCGCCCATGTGGGCCTCTGGTTTGACTTCACACGCCTTCGAGAAATATCTCTTAGGCATGCCGGTTTCCACACGATGTTTTCCTTCACCTATGACTTGGTAGCCGATGGTCACACCACTAGGCTATCCCTGCTATCATTAGTTGAAACTCAGACTTGTATCTTTCTTTACTTATTTATTAATTAATTATATCTGAACACCCTTAAAGAGTATTTATTTGATAAGACATTGACACCCGAAAAATGTTTTCCATACATTTACACAATTGGAAAGAGCACCTTATGGCGAGTCTCATATCCAGTATATAAGTTCAGTTTCAGGAACTAATCAGGCAGATAATTTCATACTAATTCTATTTTATTTTTTAATTATTTAGTATATACTGCCTATGAAACTATGTATTAGATACTATGCTATAAAACCGGGCCTAAATATGTTGTTCAAACTGAACTCCTAACAAAAAATATAATTTAAAAAAGGGTCCATGGAGTTTCTTCCCTGCTGTTCTCCATAGGCACCTACGATGCTTTGGAATGGCAACTAAAATATCTTCATATTTCTGACTGACCGACTTTATGACAGTTCAAAAGTGCCTGTAAATGGTTAAATTGAAATAAATGCTTTGAGTTTGAGTTTGAAAAGAAAAAAGGTCACTGTCAAAGTGTTTTATCAGCCGAGCATTTCTTCACTTCACAATATCAACAATCATATTTATGCCTATATACGTGTTTACATACAACTCTTATAAGTGAGTGTTATCAAATACACAAGCCAACAAGATAAGAAGAACGATTAACTCGATATTTGAGATAAAACTATATTACATCAATTGTGATAACAATCATGTGGCTTACAGAGGTATTGTTACTGGAACATTTTTTTGCTACTCAGTGCCCATGTCCGGCAGTGTTATAGAGAGTTTCCATCAGGATTTTCTCAGCAGCAGGATAGGTCTGGATTTGTGCCCGGTTCGAAATCAAAATCAAAATATTTTATATCGCATAACTTACATGGGCACTTATGAAACGTCAGAAGCTAGGTGCACGGTTCCAATAAATTGGTCCTCAAAGCATTTATTTCAATTAAACCATTTACTTTTGAATTGTCAAAGAGTCGGTCAGTCAGACATATGAAGCTATTTATTTATTAGTTGCCCATTCCAAAGCGTAGTAGGTACCTATGGAGAAGAGCAGGCAAGCCAAACTCCTTGGACCCTCTTTTAAATATTTTTTTTTGTTAGGAGTTCAGTATGGACAACTTATTTAGGTCCGGTTTTATAGCGTAATATCTAAACCTAAGAACAAGAGCCGGCAAGAAACTCCATGGTTACTCTTTTAAAAATAATGGTTGATGGCAATATGGCAAAAGACACCCTATTATAGTGGACTTAAAAACATAGCTGGCGAAATGAAGCTGTAGGTACACCTCTACCTAACCCTTCTAGGGTTAGGCAGAGGTGTGATGCAGGCTTCATGTTATGTGTTATATAACTTTTATTAGTCAGTTTGCGACGGCGTAATTGTTTACCGACGGGAATTTGAGACTAACCTACTCGATAGGAAAACGTGTGGAAATGTCAACAGAATCCTTCGGTACAGTTTTCAATCAAATGAAGTTTAGATAAATAATAACATATTTTTCATTTTTGTATGTCAATTGAATATAATCGATATGTTTTTATGTGATAATTGATTATTTTTTTCTAAATTATTTGCTTTATTCAAAATGGCGTCCTTTCCTGTTGTCATACGGTTTTCTATGACAGTCTCTATGGATAATAAGAAAATATTTACCTTTGTTCATGCAGAAATACCTATCTATATGTTAACTTTTCTCTGTTTATTATGTGTATATATAACAGGTTAAATAAATAAATAAAAAGAACGTGAATTAATGGCGACTCTTGCCCGCTCAACTGTTGATTGTCCTTTTAAAGGCCGAAAACAATTAAAATCCTATTGTGTCTCGTTAGACAGTTAAAGGTTTATGCGCTTGATTTTATAGACCGTATCCTACAAATCCTTGCAAAAGTTTGACAACAGTATCTTAGTATGGAATATTGACATTCAGCCAGATCTGAATCACATTTGCCGATGAGAAATCCTGTCGGGCATACGACTTGTAAATAGATAAAACACAACAATAGGGCATCGATACAAGATCAATCAAGTATTTACATGAACGCACATAACCTCTTGCAAATTGAACCGTAACAAAACGCTTGAATGAAGAACACTGGAATAGGAAACATATAAACAGATGTATAAGGAAAACATAGGAATGATATACATATATTTTGTATTGTGAATTATTTGTAATATGCGTCTTATATTGAATTCTCGAGTGTTCTCTTCGACACAGGGAGAAACGTGCCGTTGATGTATCGCAATGTTAAATACCAGTGTCGATTTAAACGTATAAATAATACCAGCCTATTTATCCCACTGCTGGGCAAAAACTTCCTCTCATTCCGAGAAGGCACGAGCATGGATCACCACACCTGCACAAGCCGAGTTGACGATTTGAAACTTATATTAATAACTATAAGTATACTCGTGGCTTAGTAATAACAGCCGCACGGTCGATCGATCAGGTTAACCTACACTTGCCGGGGTTGGTCCGTGGATGGGTGACCATCTTTACATTCCGAGACTACTCTGTGCCTCGGAAAGCACGTTTAGCCGTTGGTCCCGGCTGTCATCGTGGATCTTTGACAGTCGTTACTGGTCGTCAGAAGCTCGAAAGTCTGACAACCAGTCTTACCAAGGGGATATTCCCTAGTTACTGAGTTGTGGAGGTCAGATAGGCAGTCGCTCCATGTAAAATACTGGTATTCAACTGTATCCGGCTAGATTGGAAGCCGACCACAACATAGTTGGGAAAAGGCTAGGCAAATAGATTAATAACTATAAGTTCAGATCGTGGAGAAACCCTGAACTGTTCAGGGTTTCTCCACGATGTTCTTCCTTCACTGATGCAAGCAATGTCCAGGATAAACTCAAAGTACTTATTAATTCAAAAAAATAACATTGGTATTTGCCAATATTTGAACACACAACCTCGTGCATCAGGCCATCACGATTTAAGTGTTGGCCGATTCTAAATAAGAACTAAAGGATAAACCATCATGTTGGAAGAATGAACGGGGGACTTAAAACGGCCACTTTGGCAGAATCATAATAGGTAAATATTTTGAATCATCGAAAAATGACAAAAACTGACACTCATAATATGATCTGCGTGCAATTCATATTACCAAATAATTAATCTGTTTGACAGTTTTCTATGGAGCTTCGTAAAATGGTCCACACATTATGAATTGCTTTTGTGTCAAATTATAGGAATTGCTAATGACAGCTGAAAATCAGGAAATGAACTGCTTTTAGAGGAATAGCTAATGTGGCCGTTTTAGAACTCCAGTACCTTAAACAATGCTTCAACTAGCAGTGTTACCGATAGACCGAGATCTCGGTAGGAAGAAGTAATTACATCAGTATATAAATACGTTTTCCAATAACCACTATCATTTTCTTTTATATCGCTCAATCACTTGAAGAGTTTCTAATGAATTTAGGTCAAGTAGATGTTACAAGTAGTGGTACAATGTTGAGCAGTGGTGGCCCAGTGGTAACGGTCGCGTTGAGGTCGTAGGTTCGAACCCTGCCAGGCGCTTTACTTTGTGTAAATAATTTCATCACCACTGCTCTCAAAACGGTGAAGGAAAACATCGTGAGGAAACCGGCATGTCCTAGAACCAAAAATTCGAAGACATGTGACATCTACCAACCCGCACTGGGCCCGCGTGGATTACAGCCCATTCTCACAGAGAGGAGGCCTGTGTTCCAGCAGTGGGAACATTATAGGCTGATTATGATATGATGAGATGTTACAATAGCAATCATTTCTACGTTTAGCTAAAACACACATAACATCACGCCTGTAATCCCCGAAGGGTTAGGCAGAGATGTACCCGTAGTACACCCACATTTCGGCAGTTATAAGTTTCAGGTCTATCCAGCCAGTACAGCTAGAAACCGATGCAAAATGAACTTTGATTGATTTACAGACATTTTGCACTAATGTTTATTTATAATATGTTTTTAACGAGAAAATAGATATAACTAGCTTCCGCCCGTGGCTTCGCCCGTCTGGTATATCGATAAAAAGTAGCCTATGTCCTTCCCCAGACAGAGTTACTTTCGAATTTATAATAATAGCTAGCCGCTGCTAGCTAACTAGCTGCGCCCCGCGGTTTCACCCGCGTCTGTCTGGATCCCGCGGGAAGATCGGGATAAAAAGTAACCTATGTCCTATTCTAGGTCATGGTCTACCCCTGTGCCAAATTATATCCAAATCCGTTCAACCGTTTTAGCGTGAAAGCGTAACAAACAAATAAACAAACAAACTCACTTTCGCATTTATAATATTAGTTAGGATTAGTATGGATGGATTTGAACGATACATTGAAGGATCATCGAATATTGTATGGAAACCCCTGGTAAGTTATCTTCCCAAAGTCACGGATGAAAGCTACTTGATAACATTTTATATTGCAAGATTTTTTTCCCAGAAACTCCTTAAGACCGGAGTAATTTTTAATAACATTGAGGTTCAGCCTTTTTCCTTTTAATTCCAGATCGGGTATGATAGTAAAAAGTAACGACATAAGAATTTGGAAGCCTGTACTAGTAAAATGTACTAGATTTGGCCCTGGTCGCCGACATGCTATGTCCTCGATAAAGTTATGACGGAGGCGGTCCACTTACTGACGGTACTTGTGGCTTTATATTTAACTAGCTGTGCCCCGCGGTTTCACCCGCGTAGCACTCGATCCCGTGGGAATATAGGGATAAAACTTATCCTATGTCGTATTCCAGGTCATGGTCTACCCGTGTGCCCATCCTCTCTAGAGTAGGGAACGTCGCACGTTGTGGCGCCGGCGTCGAACGGTTCGCGTATTGCATTTTTATACTCGCGATAACTTAGAAATTAAATGTCCGATTCGAATGAATTAAAAAGTATTTTACTGTTACATAAATAGCCTTGATGTTAAAACTATTTATTTGAATAAGAATTAATATTATGCTGATAAAACTCCATCGCAAAATAATGCATTAATTTCGTACAAATTAGATTGCCATAAAAAAGGTTATAGTGAGTCAATCATATAAGATAGACATATGCTGTCGCGGACTTTTTTTTAGAACTTTTAAAGAGAAACAATTCCATCATACATGATATTTGCGTAAACTCAAAAAGGAATAATTCTTTCCGTTTTTGCAACATTTTTCATTTATGCTCCGCTCCTATTGGTCGCAGCGTGATGTTATATAGCCTATAGCCTTCCTCGATAAATGGACTATCCAACACAAAAAGAATTTTTCAATTCCAACCAGTAGTTCCTGAGATTAGCGCGTTCAAACAAACAAACAAACAAACAAACTCTTCAGCTTTATAATATTAGTATAGATTTTTATTAACTTCCATATGCTATGATAATCGCGGAAAACCTAATTATCTAGGTAGGTACTGTTTTACGTATTTCTTTACTAAAAACCTTCTATTACGATTTGCATACCAGATCCATGGTAGAATATATGGGAGACTTACTATGTATATTTATCAATTTATTGTTACTCGTATTCGTCCAAATAGGTAATATTCTTATTATTTTATTCCTAAAGTTTCAGATGATCGAAAAAAGTAATTTACCTGGAGTAAAAAAATGCCAAATATCGGGACGATGATCAGAATACGGAAGTTACAAGATCTTCTCGAATTTCGATATTTAGGTAAATGATGTGATTACATACAAAGTTGATTTTGGTTATCTATTGCATGCCAATATTTACATTCATATCCGTGGTTGACTAACTGATAGACTATTCACAGCCTAAAATACTGAAAATAGAAATAAGTAATTTAGAAGAGGTTCTTGGGGCGTAAGCAGCCCCTTTGGCAGAATCATAATAGGAAAATATTATGAATCATCGTATAATGTCACAAACTGACAATTCATAGGATCTGCGTGCGATTCAAATTACGAAATAATTCATCTATTTGATAGTTTTTTCTATGGAGATTCGTAAAATGGTCCATATAATATGAATGTCTTTTGTGTCTAATTAGAGGAATTACTAATGACAGCTGGAAATTCAGGAAATGAACTGCTTTTAGAGGAATTGCTAATGTGGCCGGCCCCAGGACACTTAACGTTTCCTGTACAGACTGTGTTTTCAGATAATAAGTATACAAAATAGATAAATATTATTTCGCTAAGGGCTGAGTTTTCAGGTCAGCTATCTTCAACCTGAGGGATTAATAAGTATGACAGTTTGACATCGTAATATTTATTCTTCAGATAAAAGTTATCCGCCGGTTGAAAAACCAACCCATAGATAACTAAAGAAGATTCTTAAAAGCGAATTATCTACACCAATATTAAAAGTTTTTTTTTTGTAGTGAATAGACTCAAAAACTACAGAACCGATTTAAAAAATTCTTTCACCAGTAGAATGCTATATTATCACAGTAACATAACCTATAATTTATAAAGATATCACGCGGGCGAAGCCGCTGGCAGAAGCTAGTCAGTAATAAACTGTTAAAAGGTAAGCGGAATCTACAAAAACTGCAAGAAACACTTTGAAAGAAAAACACACATTCCCAGATCGAGAATCATTCCGGCTTCATTCCAAATATTACAGAATTTAAATATTATTTTCATAAAAGTAATTTTGACTTTCATGAGAGAAAACTAAAGGCAAAAGATTTTCCTGTTGATCATATTATTAAAGTGTCCCTTGAAGCGATCGTGGTCGGAAAAGTTACATTTTGTATGCATTTCCTAGTGTGACCAAATATCATAGACAACATATTTATACTTCAGGAGTTGCATTACATTTGAATTTCATGGGAGTTCATTTTATTTACATTACGTTGAAATTTTTAAGATAGTTATTTATTTTTATGATAGTTAAAGCCCAAAAAGTCAGACAAACCACTTACTGGGTATACGATACCCCAGTAGCATGTGTTGTGAAGGTCAGATCCATGTAAAATACTGGTCTTCTGCTGTATCGGGTTAGACTGGAAGTAGACCCCAATATAGTTGGGAAAAGGCTAGACAGATTGCTTTTAGTTCCGTTGCTCAAAAGGAAAATATAAACAGTTATCTGTCCGTGTATTTTTGTGTGACAGACAGTTTTGTCGTATAGCCGAGAATTTGAAAATGTTTTGACGAAGACCGTAATATTTCAGTTACATAATTATTATTATAAACGTTTTTTTGTCACTTTCATGAAAACCGATTAAAGATCTCTGTAAGAGTTCAAAACTTTACGAAAATATTCGAAAAAAAACACTAAGTTTTTTTTTTTAAGTTTACATTGTTTTAGTGCACAAACACATGCACATTTGTTTGTCTACGTTTCCAAGTCGCGTGATAGCAAGTTATCAGAACTTTATCTAATTCCAGCGATTTTGATTTCTCTTATCAAATGATGCATTCGTTATTTGATTAGATAACAAAATACTGAACAAATTAAGTAATACCGTTTCTTTAATCTAGATATTATATTTATTGTTAGCTGTACTAAATATAATTTGTGGTCTTACCATATTTTTATTCAATTCAAACAGGTCTTCACTAAAAATTAGTCTTAAAATAGATTTAAAAAATTCAGGCGTCGGAAAAACGGAATCCGCCCTTAATCCGTTCCGTAACCATGTCTAAAGCTAAAACAGAAACGTGTGTGACGTTTTAACTAAGTTATAACTGAAACATGTGACATTTTCACTGAAAAATCGATACGAATAAGAATTAGACACTTTTAACATTAAATTATTGATTATATACGCACTTTTTAATAAAGGCTCTGAAAATACTGACAGAGACGATGAAATTGTGTAAAAATGAAACGTTTTAATAAAATCCGTCATACAAAAATCAGAATTTCGTCTAAAATTCAGTCCTATCAACATTCACATTAACAAACTCAATATTTATCAGCGTTTCACTGAATTGAAACTCGCTTACCTCATAAAACCATCACCTAAAGGGAAAACTCAACCAATTTCATAAAACTTTCAAGGATCTACTCCTAAATCGAGTACCTTTTCATAATTTGTAAGGTTATTTGTACAGTCTGTACAGGTTTACGTTTTCCAGTTCGTTCTCGACACACGATTCTGTCCAGTCTGAAGTTTATTCTATGTGGCACGTGGAATGGCACTGACATTAGCCACATTATCTATCTAATGCGCTCATATTACTCAATAAAAGCATTTTTTCACAGAAACAGCGGCCCTAACACCCTTATCTACCCATCGCAAATAAGAAACCACTAAAGTACATACAACATGAAAAATACGCACCAAAAACGTTGTTGTTCCTCTCCCTGGGCTGTTGTTGTGTGTCAATACGGGTTTTTCACGTGACCCTACCGTCGGCCATCAGATCCGGGGGCACGTGTTAATGTGATATTGTAAACAGAACGCATTAGCGGCGTATTGTGTGTGTTTGACGTGACGGTGTAGCCGCGGAGTCGCGAGGGGCCGAGGGAGCGCGCGGTCGGAGCGCGGCGCGACTGCTCACTGGCGACGAGCGACGAGCGCGAGCCGGGCGGCGCGCGCAGGCGCCGGTCGATCGCCGACACTCGGTCACTGGGCCGGCATTGTCTTGTTTCGCGTTCGAAAACAAACCTTTGTCTAGGTGGGGGAGACCGCGAGGCGCCTCGGACCGCCCCAGTCGGTAAAATTAGTTGTGTGTTTCACACCTGTTGGTTTGTTAATCACGTACTTTAGTATTCTATTACTAAATCATTAGTATCCGCCGAGATGCAAGCGGATTACAAAGCGGCGCCTGTAAACTATTGAGTACAAGTTTAACGAGATTAACAAGTACCGCTACCCGTAGGAAATAAATTTACTTTTTAAACGGAGAGCAGCCCTTTTACGAGAACACATATAAAAGAAGGTAGCGAACTCGTTTGGTGGAAAGTTTTATAGCCGGGAAGGTTCAATTGCCCGCGTTTGCCTCTTTACCACCCGCCGCGGTATTGGAATTTAGGTAAAGTGTCTTTACATGGGATATTGTATGGCGGCCCTTGGGTATTCCTTGATTTTGGACTCGGAACTTTACAGATCAATACAGACGAACCAAGCAATTTGCGAATATAAAACTACTAGCTGCGCCCAACGGTTTCATCCACATAAGTCTCGATCCCGTGGGAATTTCGGGATAAAAATATCCTATGGCCATGGTTTACCCACATGCCAAATTTCATCCAAACCTGTTCAGCCGTTTTAACGTGAAAGCGTAACATATAAACAGATTAACAAACTAACTCACTTTCGCATTTATAATATTAATAATAAAGTTAGGATTAGGCATGACTATCGCAGACTATAACTTTAAGCAGTTTCAGTGGTTTCAGGTTTCAGCCACATTTGATATTAACGTGTTGAATCAACAGCTGAAAGCACGTAGGTACCTACGCTGTTAGAGATTAATGGAGCCTGCTTAAATCCTTTGATGTGCCTTCAGGGACCACACAGCCATATACCTCCATACCTACACTGAATTCCCATTACACATCAGTGCAGGTGACATTATATTATGCATGTTGAGATAAACACAACATCACCTTTCATTGAAAGGATATAAGCAAATATAAATATGAATTTAGTCCTAAATTCATATTTATATTTAGAATTACGGTCAGTGGGTAATCTTAGGGAACTTGACGGTCATTGCAACAAGCCTGATAGCATAATCAGCCTATACTGTTCCCACTGCTGGGACACAGGCCTCCTCTCTTCGAGAGGGAGTGGGCTTTTACTCTACCACGCGGACCCAGTGCGGGTTGGTCGATGCCTATGTCTTCGATTTTTTTGGTTCTAGGACATGCCGGTTTCCTCGCGATGTTTTTCTTCACCGTTTTGAGAGCAGTGGCGATGAAATATTTAAACAAAGTAAAGCTCCTGTCAGGGTTCGAACCCACGACCTACAACTCGTAAGTCGTGGCCGTTACCACTGGGCCACCACTGCTCAGATAACAAGCCTGATAACAAAATAATTATTATCATGAAAAGTTATCATTATTATCCATACATCTCGCCCTCATTCCCCGATATAACACAACATTCATTTTAAAATTCGAATACATAATTGTGGGTATACCTACTTACATCAATTTTCACACTTTTAAAACAATTTCTCGTGAATCTGGTATGCTGTACGTTCATTATTGTCACTACAGGGATGCAGCAGAATACCAGCATCAGGTATACCGAAAACCTGACACATGCAGAGCTGGCCATACATTTTAATACAATCTTTAGACAAACCACATGTTGGTCCAAGCCTCCCGACACTAATTGTGATTGTTTTCATCTGTCAAATTCTAATTTTATAAAGTTGTTTTTTTCTGGAGGTTACGGTTGGCACTGCACGTCAATGTATCGTGTTTTGTTTTTCTTAAATTCTTATCCTATTTTCAAATATTTCCTCTGAGCTATGCTTTGCTATTTTATCAAAACGCCGCGCCATTCCAATTTAAGAAAGGGTCTTTGGGCCAGGGCCGGGTTTAAAAAAAAAAATATGGCGGTTTAAAATATTTTCTATAAAATTGTATGTATTTTTTATTTACTAAAGCTGTCGATCTGCAGTTTTTATTCCTCAGAATGAAAGATAAGTGAAGATTGAAAGCGAAATACAATGGCTTTTTAATTGTTTCTGTAATAAGAAGGGTGAAGGAAATCTTAAAGAAATCTGTACTTACATATTACGGTCTAAATAATCAAATCGCAGCTAGGCAGCGTGATGATCCTTGCAAATTCTGCAAATATACCAAATTATTAATGTATAGTTTGTATATTTTGTATTAAGAAGTTTATTGCCCCAACCCAATTCCAAAAGATCTACCAAACCTAGCTTACTTCGACAAAGTTGCTAGTAGTAACCGGTGGCCCAAGTTCGCGGTCACGTCGAAATCGTAACAGAGAACTTTGTCTCACCAACACGTGTAGCTGAAAACTTTCATTATGACGGGACACTGTTGACGTACAATATACGAACACTTTAGTGTTTTCGTATAAAACTTGTACTAAGATCTGCTACAATGTTTGTGGGAGAGATTGTTGAGGATAAGGAGGGAGATTCGTTTACAGCAAACTACTTTTACTTAATTTATAGCACATTGACAGCCTGTCTGCAGTATCGTGTTTCTCAGTAGCTTGGTTGTGGAGTTCAGATAGGTAGTCGCTCCAAGTAAAATACTGGTATTCAGCTGCATCGGGTTAGACTGGTAGCCGACCCCAAACGTACCTAATTCGGAAAAGTCAGACGATGATGACACCTCAGTCCAAATAAAAAACCAAGACATTACGTCTGTAGACAGCAAAACCTGCTTGCTTGGTGCTGAGGTGAAAAACATTATGTAATTTAAGTACTCCATTTTAATTTTAAATAACAATAACAAACGAGTAGATACAATAACTTTGACAAGGATGAAAACATAAAAATAAATCAAAATACATTACACGAAAATCAAACAAAGGAAATCAAAATTAAAATGAACAGCTCACTTTGCAACACAAATCTAATAATAAAACAATAATGTATCCACAAATAGTTAAACATTTCATCCATTAACTGACTGTAATCACCTAGGAACATACTCAAGCCTCACCAACTAGTAATTTTAATCACCTAGCCTACTCAGGACCGTCCTTCAACTTCAGAAGCCGAGTAGCACCTCAAGTGACATTCTAACCGGTGATTGATGTACCGTCATACAAAACCTAGCTTATGCTTAGATTACTAACTAGGTAATTGGCATTCACTCGGCCATTTTACCTTTCGGATTTGAATAATTACTTGATACTTTAAGCTGTAGGTACAATCTATTTCAAATCTTATGTTTATGAACTTATACAACCTCAAATTGCTTAGCATGATCCTCCGTTATGTCGAAAATACTGCAGCATTAATTGTGAAATAAATATAATTATGTTAAAGTTGAGGATTGATGTAGGTCCTCTTTGACGAGAACACGAATACATAAAACTTTATAGGAAAAAATCCAAAGTTACCTCTAAACTGAACTATAAACCGCTGGTATTCAAAAAATACTTCAAATTAAATCATGAAACTTTGCATAATAACCGAACTAAGCAGGTCTTATGTTTTTTATTATTTCGAAATTACTATTATTTTCATCGTAATAAATCGTAAT
The DNA here is from genome assembly GCA_948473465.1 of Lithophane ornitopus. Taxonomy (NCBI): domain Eukaryota; kingdom Metazoa; phylum Arthropoda; class Insecta; order Lepidoptera; family Noctuidae; genus Lithophane; species Lithophane ornitopus. The sequence continues at coordinate 15,190,674 of OX419625.1, forward strand.
AAACGGTGTGGGGTGCCGGCGGCTCCAAGGCTCGAATAGTTTAGGTGATTAAACTTTAATCACCTAAACTATTCGAGCCTTGGAGCCGCCGGCACCCCACACCGTCTCACTCCGCGAGTAGTATGGTACGATCGAGATAAAAAGTGAATTTGGGCTGAGGTAGTGTAGGCTCTTAAGGTTGGAAATCTTCCATCATGTGAATGTATGTTGATAAGTATTTTGAGCGAGAGTAACCATTTGTCTTTCTTCTTTCTGTGTTCTATATAGTACTAGAATATTTACCTATATCGCTTGTACCAGCTGTCCTAGAACGAAAAATTCCAAGACATTTGACATCTACCAACCCGCACTGGGCCCGCGTGGTAGATATACTCGTCCACTCCCTCTCAAAAGAGAGGAGTTCTGGGTCCCCAGCAGGGGAACATTAGGCTTATTATGTTATATTATGTACCTACCTGTCTGTTATTTTTATGATGATTGGCGTAATGTGACGTGTAAAATACTTAGCTTTTATGCGCTTAGTAATATATTTTAGTATTGGCTACTTTCGATTTATGTTTGGACATAGCTGTAAAATTCGACATTTTGTTGCATCGTAGCATTCTGCATGGTGTTGTGTCAGGCATCAATTCATCATACTATGTAGATTAAAACTAAAACCCAACAACTTTTTTTAATGACTTTATTTAGACATTCGATACATAAAAAATATATTATATACAGGGTGTTAGGGTAAACACCGTTATCCTTGCAACCAGTGGTTTGGTTTCATTTATAGAACGTAAAATCAATGGAAAATGACAACTGTTTTTTTTTTTTTTTACATCTACATTTTACCACAAGAGCCTAGCGCATAGGGCAACGAACTTGCGTCTCAACACTGGCAGGGGGTGCGGGACGTAACCTGACCGGCCGCGAGCGCGATCCCTCCCTCAGTCAGTCAGCTGTTTCGCTAGCGAGCACGGTGTCGGATAGAAACTTTTTAAAATCTTTTAATGAAAATTACGTTTTTTTTTATTGTTTTCGGTCATTTATTGAAATATTTAAGTCAACTCCCCATGGTTTGAATGACAACGGTGTTTACCCTTACATGCTGTGTATAATTATGTATATAAAAAATATGAGGCTTATTGGGGCCTCTTTTTTTTAATGACTATCATCTAGAGGTCGCCAATGTAATATGACGTCACATAACCAGCGGACGATCAAGTCAAATTGTGATGTGTAGTTTAGAAGATATGAGGGAACAGATGAACATAACATACATACATACCGATCAAATTCATAACCCACCTTTTTTCTTCACTGCAGTCGGGTAAAAAGAGTACTTTTGTAGATATAGCCACGACGTTCTGTAACTCGAGTAAACTAATTAAAACTTATTAATTACCCACGATAAAAAGAAGGTGGAATTAAAGCTTCAGTTATTGAAGCTTTATTGAGCCAGCTTTGCAATATACCCATAGATAAACGCCCGAATCGGTCCGCATCACCGTTATTCAACCATCCAATAAAATTAAAATCCCGGCCACAGTTTGTCGATTCATCAATCATAGAAAAGCGTCTTAGCTAGCGTTTCTACCCGGTAGCGTCTTCAATAAAAGCTGTGTAGAAGTGCAACCGACGTGCGGGGACCACTCGAGTGCAAATAAGTCAATGAGAGCCCCGGAGGGCCCTTAACAGGTGTTCGATCATCGATTTCAGTTTGGTTAGGCGATTCTAGCGGTGGGCTGGTATCGATAAGAAGTCTGGGTGGAAAATGACCTGAGGGCCTAGACAAGTGACAATCGCTTTCAAAGCGTTTCCTATTACTACAACGACTTTCAACAGGATTGACATAAGCTTTTCGATAGCTTATGTCAGTCCTATACATTTTTGCCTTTTCCATCATCGTTATCGCTGATAGAATGTCACTTTGTCAAGTCATGTCAAAGTGAAATTCTATCAGCGATAACGATGATGTCAGTCATGTCATGTCAAGTCATGTCAGTCACATCATCGTGATTTGGATTCTATGCCACGAAGTTGTTTTCATCGTGGGGAAAATTTGTACAGCCTTTCTTTTGCATGTGGTAATCGTCATGTCCTCCGCCCTGGTGCGGGCTGCCCGTCAGAGTCGAAAGCTATACGGTTTCCTAAGACTGCGGTGGCCACCACATAGCTTCCGCAATTTGCCGTCGAATGACGTCACTGCAGCCGTTATGTGGCGGCCGCTTTTCTAGGAAACTTTAGCTTTACTGACTAAAATCACACCAACCTATACTCCATTTGAAAAAAGATATTAAACAAACCTTTTTGTAGATTTTGAATTCTATACCGTAGGCATAAGGATGGCATTAAAAGCAAAAAACCGGCCAAGTGCGAGTCGGACACGCGCACGAAGGGTTCCGTACCATTATCTATAAAAACGGCAAAAAAATCATGTCTGTTGTATGGGAGCCCCCCTTAAATATTTGTTTTATTTTAATTTAATTATATATTTTTAAAGTGAATATATACCTAACTAAATATTCTGTGACTATTTCAAACGTGTACCGGTTGCTGTTATCAATATCGAGCAAAAATATCACGTTTGTTGTATGGGAGCCCCCTTAAATATGTATTTTATTCTGCATTTTAGTATTTGTTGTTATAGCGGCAACAGATATACATCATCTGTGAAAATTTCAACTGTCTAGCTATCACTGTTCATGAGATACAGCCTGGTGACAGACGGACAGACAGACAGACAGCGGAGCCTTAGTAATAGGGTCCCGTTTTACCCTTTGGGTACGGAACCCTAACTAACTGTGCCTATGGCTCCTTCCACAAGTGAACCATTTTATTTTTCCGGTTCTGGCATCAGATTATAACCATTTTGAAGATATCTCAAACCGTAATCATTTCGGGAAAATTCCTCCTTAAAAAATCTTTTATAAAGGGGAAAACTTTTGTATCTTTTCGCTTATGTCTTTACGAAACTTGTGATCTGTGAAGATAAAAGATAATTAGTTTAGTTTTCTTTTATTTTAACAGTACCTACTGCTGTAGCTGCGCCCCACGGTTTCACCCGCGTAAGTTTCGATCACATGGTCTACCCATGTGCCAAATTTCATCTAAAACCATTCAGCCGTTTTGGCGTGAAACCGCAGCAAACAAACTCACTTTCACATGTATAATGTTAATTAGGATGTTACGGATATCTTAGTGCAGGACACATTCCGCCACAATATAATGGCACATGGATAGACCATGACCTGGGTTAGGACGTTCCCCGGGGATACAAAGTTATTCTTTTAGGCTCTTACATACAGGCGCGATTTGTCGCGCGACGCGACGCCGCCGCATTGTTCTACTTCCTTAGTTACTAACTACTTTCTGGTACCCAAATAAAGCCCAATTGATATAATCGTACCATGACATACTTTATTCTATAATTATATGCATTTATTTTATACCCTTAATTTCATCGATAAAATGCACGTGTCGCATCTCTAGCACTCGAAGCGAAGACGCCACCGTCAGCCTCCCGATGTCGATGGACTCGAACCGAAGATTAAAACAGATCCTATTATTGTGGAGATTGCAACATCATGCTACATCGAATTGCATATTATTTTTAGGGTTCCAGACATCTTTATGATTTTTTACAAAGTTATTTGACTATATATATAGTGCTTACCTATGGGATGGTTTACCTAGCTACTAGGTTTCTTCCTCGGTATTGAAATAGTGACAAAGCCTCGCTAATTCGTTGTCCCATCTTGATGATTTTGTATCTGCTCTCTTTTTAGAGTCTCTGTCCAACCTGGAAAAAGGCGTAAGGTCTATGAATGAATGAATGAATGAATGAATGAATATTTATTCATTCATATAGTCCTCCTGACCGTATTTTCGGCCACGGCGGCCAATCTCAACGGAGACTAGCCTTCGGCGCGGGAGATATTATAGTGCACAAGTGTGTGCGCAGACACAGGTGCACTCTCTCTTCCCTCACTCTCATAGTCCGATGGGACGGAAATCCGACACGACCGGAGAGAGATCAGGCGAAGGACCAACGGCTTAACGTGCTTTCCGAGGCACGGGGGTATCACACCGCCAACTTCCAAACTCCGGGCTGTTACTACGAATTTCCAAATTGAAAAACCCAATAACACTTTGCCCGACCCGGGAATCGAACCCAGGACCCCACACTCAGCAGTCGCGCGATTCTGAATTAACACACACATGGAATACTTTTAATGAGTATTTATTGATGTCATTTTGCACTGTGAAGGCTTCTGATGTGCTGACCACTCTGCTATATCTCAAGAAATAAACCCGTATTCACTAAAATACCACATCATCTGTGTCTCCTACTTCTTTCAGTGTGAAGACTCATTTTTGTCGAAGAAATAGGAACTCTCACAAAATACTGCTAGGTACACGAAAACGTAAGTATGTTACTAAAATATGATCGTCTATTACCACAGCCAAGCTGTAACATTGCCATGCCATGTCTTAACAAATATAGGCAGAAATAATCGCTCTCACATCCTCATCTCATCTATCCTGAATATCCTAACTAATATTATAAATGCGAAAGTGAGTTTGTTTGTTGCGCTTTCACGCTAAAATAGCTGAACGGATTTGGATGAAATTTGGCACAGTCATCGGTAGACCATGACTTGGAAAAGGACAACAAGGGTCAAGGGTCTTGAGTTACACTGGTGAAGCCGCGGGGTGCAGCTAGTATCTTTTAATACCCACTTGTTATTAAAAAACCTGCCTACTAAAGAAAAAATCAATTCAATCTCCAGACGGTTGCTGAATACTCCACCCAGACTATTCCTATCCCCACGATGAATATAAACAAAATCGTACAACAATATTCACCATACGTTATCCAGGATTTACATAAAATACACGTACAGAACCCACTTCTGTATTTACAATTCAGTAGACTCGCAAATCTTAAGATTTCCTCAGGCTTTTTTGTCTATATTCATCTCGAATCTTCCATTGCATTGGCGAGCGATTCCAGATTTGTTTGCTAAAACGAAAATGATTTTATATTTTCATTTTCCTACTTCATTACTTTCATTTGGAATTGCTAGTGGAATATTTGAACGGTTTATAGAATTTTCTTATATGTTTTATGTAGGTAGGTACGCTTTTGATTTGATGGAGTTACGGGTCAGCTCTTTATATAGGTACTTAGCCGATGTGTATACTGCATGTAGCAACCGATGCGATCCGAAAGGGGGCGCCTAGGTACCGCAATAACATTACTAAAAAGAAACCAAAATATTTTTTTTGTGAAAATAAGAATAGGTATAAAATTCACGTTTTTGTACCTACCAAAATTATCCCAATTTCATTATAATTTACCAAATTTTCTACAGAGGTCATAAGCTTGTAGACACCCGCTAAACGATGGCCGCCCGCGCCCCATGTAGGTAATAACCAGGTAAAATAACTAATTGGAAACAAAAAAAAAAACTTGATTTCAAAAATTGCGAGCTAGACCGTCGCGTGCTCACGCCCTTAGGAACACAAATTGTATACAATCAAATGAATCTTTGTCGATGTAGGTTTGTAATTGTAGACACAAGATATTTATAACAAACTCCTGTAAGTTCCATTATTATACGCCGTAAACACTAAACTTACACTGTGACTGACATAAATATTTAACGAGTAATATTTCAGGTTTGATTACCGTCCTGGGCCTTTGTTTTAGTCAAGTCCTAATAGGAAATCAACAAGAAACAAAGTTAGCATCGTATGCCCTGGATGGTGCGACTTGCGAGCTAGAACAAATACCTACAGGCGCCGTACACAGCCTCGTAATTAATTCATATCAAACTTGAACCAAGTCGCTGCCCAAGAGACTGGAAACTCATAATTGTACTTCACAAACAAACGTTCATTCTTGCTTCGTTTAAATTATAATGCAGATATAAATTCTTGTATTATTTTCGCAAGTTTCGGAGATTTGAATTTTAGTCCCTTACCGTTGGTGATGCATAGGTCTCTAGATGATTTAGTCAATGGCCAGAAATGGCCTTTTAGAACTGTTAATTAAAGTTATGCTCTACCTAACTTTTTCCAACATTATGACAGTGATTAGTCAAGTAGTGTCTAATTAGCCAGCAGATAAATCTAATTACCTACTACACCTAATACCTACACACTTTTTTTTTGCGTGGGAAATGATCAAATTACTTTTCTCGCTCTGGGTGAAGCGGGAGGTATCAGAATGTTACTGACTAAAACCCACCCGTGTTCCTTCAGTTTTCAGAGGCCACGGTATCCCTTTCGGACTTTCCCGCGAATTACCTACCTAATCTCAACCCTTGATGTGACCGAACTAGACGACCTAATGTATTTATTTCTAAAGACGAAATCTCGTGGTGACTTGCTACAAGGTTTTAGGTTTTAAACAGGTAAGAGGGAACAGGGTGTAAAATTCACTTATCCTCCATAGAAAAGGGAGAATCTACCGGCCAGACGGGTGTCGTGTCTGGCGGGCAACTGCCCAACGATTGATGTCAGGAACGGTGCTACAGGGTGTTTAATTCATGGGCATTCTATTAAAGGGTCATTCTACTCATTATAATGCACAACTTTCACTGTGGGATCAAACATGAAATCGCAAAAAAAGTCACCTGTTCCCCACATAACATAAATAGAGTGAACAGCTGATTTTTTTTTCAGGGTGGTCCCATATTTAAATTTGTTCATAATGACGAGTACCACGAGCCCTTAAGAGGATGCCCATGAATATAATTTCAACCTGTATAGGTATATGTCGATCGCGCGGTAAGCTCTGTTTGCGCGATGCAGGATTTGTGTGACGTCAGGTATTTGATGCGTAGTTCGCATGTGGCGATGTAGATGCCGCCACTGTCTTATGCCATTTCTGCCCTAGAGCCTAAAGTGACTGCACTGTATATCGCCATCAGTTCCGGGTACGATTCGAATACTAATTGTTTCCTTCCATGGATTTAGTATACTTATATAATACGATACCCTCGCCCGACAAGCACCCGTCTTGTATAGGTGTGTTGAGCTTTAGTACCGCTTATTATGTGAACTATTTTTGAGCACACTGCAATCCAATTACTTTTTACCCGACTACGGCGAAGAAAAAAGGAGGGTTATGATTTTGACCGGTATGTATGTTCATCTGTTCCCTCCTATCTTCTAAAGCACTCATCACAATTTGACAAATGTATCGTTGGAAGCGTCTTGATTGTCCGCTGGTTATAGGCTATGTGCGTCACATTAAATAAAAAATGGTGACCTCTAGAGGACATAAAGTCAGGAACTAACTTACTACTAACTTAAAAATCCGGACTGTTCAATTTATGCCCTAACTCGTGTGACTCCGAATTTTAATTTGTCTGTCTGTGGTGTCTTGTTTATACCTTTTTAGTCGCAGTTGGGTTTTAGTTTTTATTACTTAATTTTTTTATAGATAGGAGTACACACAGCTACATAATAATATCAAGCTGTACCAGTTCAGTTTATGCTGACCTCTCAGGTCAGCATAAACTGGACTGGTACGGAAACACAATGCGAGATCAGCATAAACTGGAAATGTATAGCTTGATGTGTAGCCGTGTGTACAGTTGGATTCAAACGTAATGGCGGCTCGGTAAATGAGGCGAGTCGCTGCGCAGTATCAATTTAATGTGCCAGCGGGGGTGAGGGGTGGGGTACTGCGCAGCGAGTAGCTAACTTCCGAGCCGACATTAAGTTTGAATTGATCTGTACCTACAAATAAAACAAATATATATTTTTTACCATTTATTGTACATTGTTTTTGTAACACGATACATAATAAGCATTCCCTATAACAGCACGCATACACTTGCGTGCAAAGAAACTGACACATTTATTTACAAAAATAATCGGATGAAAAAACGTTGATGAATGTGAATTTATCACAAAGATTGAATAATTATAAAAGAATACTGTTCATTTAACTCATCGTATTAGATGATTATTATAATCTTTATTTATAATTCTTCTGTACAGCGGGACAGATGTTAATGACGTTTCTTGTGTGTGTTCGATTGGCTCCAGTGGTTTAGATTCAAAATTGGACCCGGTAGGTGCAGCTGCGATCGAGTTCTAGAAAACAGGACAACGTCTGTCCGGTCAATAATAGGTACTTTATGCAATTGAATAACTGATTATATTAACAAAGAAAAGCAATTTTCCCGTTGTCATTTGGAGTATGAGATGTAATTATGAAAAAGTTGTCTGACGGTAAAAAGTCGAGTTTCTTTGCACACCAGCTTACATGAACAATTTCGAAACATTGTATCAGCTTTAGAAATATTAACTATGAATTCAAATGTTTGCCTTTCATTCGTAAATTCTAATATTAGGGATCATACACAAAATATGTGTTGATATTTTATTGGTCATTAGGTTCATCTAAAAAAAAGGCGTTTATACAACTACTTATGTATAACTAGCACTAAAAGAGCTATGTATAACTAGCATGCATTGAAAGTTGGTAAAATAAGGCTACAGTCATGAAAATGGGAGAGGTAGTTGGAAAACAGGTTCTTTCTAATGTTATAACGTATTTATGAATATTATTTAAACTTTTTATGACATTTTTTTTTTTACGCTTGCGTGGTGATGAATCCATCCCTGCTCTCTATGAGAAGAAGCTTATGCCCTGCACAATTACAGATCGATATTATCACCAACATTTACTTACGAATGGGGAAGCTTTTTTCCGTGTTTTTTGCTTGTCTATCTCGATATCAAGGAGCCGCCTACGTAACATAATTTGTAGATGATCCCTTTATCTAATTCTAATAGTTAATACTATTGATTACCTAATATTACATAACTTCATATTATAGTGATATTCTAAATGTAGAATATATATTATTATATTATTTACTAAATATACATATATGTTGGAACAAAGCATTTAATGTCGAGGAATGGTTAAGATAATCTTTTGCGTACTGATTTTTTTAAATTAAATTATATTAAGTTCATAGATAAACCATTACTTTTTAAAGTTTCTGGCTAGTATTTAATTCAAAAGGATCCTCGGATCTGATTACTGCAACAGATGTGTGAGCCGGATTTCATTACGGACTTCTGACTTATTTTTATCAAAATGTCAAAATCATCATTTTCCAATTTATTTATTTTATTAAATTATTTTAGCAGACAAGTCGTCAGCTCGCAAAAGTTTCGTTGGAAGGGGCGAATGTTACAAGCGACGAAACGGTATTATAGTGATACACGAATGAGATTCGATAATTATATTGTACAAACATAAAAATATTTAAAAAATATGCAGCCTATTTGAGACGTAACAGTTTACCAATGTCATATAGTTCGATTATTAATTTTATGAATGTTATTATCAGTATTAGACAAAAGGAATTTAATAATGTTCATAATTCATAATTAATTACTTAGTAAGCAATAGAGGTGATTATTGCTTGTTTTTTATCTGTAAAACAATCGCGTTTATAAATACATTTTTACATAGTTTATAATCTTAGTATGGATTCATTCCTTCTGTCTAGCATTTTTATAAAATAACCAGAAAATGAATTTTAAATGACCTGATAGAATTATCTTTTCCATAATTCATAAAACATAATTCTCATATTATTATATAAAATATTGCAATGATTTAAAACCTCGTAATGTTTATGTGAGCATACATAACTGAGCGTAAAATATTCTATACTTAGTTGAAAAATAAAAAAATAGAACTCATTGAAGGAATCTCTGGAGTGATGTGAAATTATATACAAAATATATTATGTAACACGCCATTACTATATCCGTTGAACCACTTGCTCGTGCATTTCCTGGAAATATAAATATAAATCAATAAATTATAAATTAAAGCAAAAGATTGAAGAGTTAGCACGTCAATGCAGCACGCATTCCAAAATATGACTGAGGTATTTACTGCTGCAAGGATCTTTTAAGGTACGGCGACCTTAAAATATCCTTGCAGCAGCAGGTATTGTTTTTTTTTTTTAAATATAATAATTGAGTATTGCTCCTTGCTTTTGGCGCGTGTAGCAGCACCATAAATAAGAAAAATATAATAAAAAGTATAACACCAGTGGCGTGCCTAGGGGTCAAAATCAGGGCAAACAGACAGGCTTTTTACGATTTTAAAAAAATAGCCAAGTGAGCGATTTACGGATTTCCTATGTTGTTCATGGTAACACCATTATTATATAGTGTTATTTTTTATTTTTTATTGATAGTCTTAATTTTGAAGGCAGTCCGGGCTTTTGGGCTCTATGGTAGGAACGCCACTGTATAACACCACACCTGTAATCCCCGAAGAACTAGGCAGAGGTGTACCTATAGCACACCCACATATAATTGTCAATAGGCTCGCCCCCTAATACATGGGACTTAAATATAATTGGCGATATATGGGTTTACTTTACATGAAAAGTATTAGTGGGGGTAATGATTACACAAATAAAATCGTCGGGAAATCCATACTATCCATACTCCATCTTAATATTATAAATTCGAAAGTAACTTTGTCTGTACATGTTACCTTTTCACGCCTAATCGACTGAACGGTTTACCTTAAAATTTGGCAAGGAGATAGATGGCATCCCGGGGAAGGACACAGGCTACTTTTTATCGACAAACCACGCGGGTGAAGCCGCGGGCGGAAGCTACTCGCAAATAAATGATTTTGATTGAGTAAAACCGCAAAAATAAATAAAAGCATAATCATTCCCACTGCTGGAACACAGGCCTCCTATTTGTGAGGAGGGGTCATAATCCACTACGCGGGCCCAGTGCGGGTAGTGGATGTCACATTTCCTCGAAATTTTGGGTTTCTACGGTGGTCATGCCACGCGTGTAGGACATGCCGGTTTCCACACGATGTTTTCCTTTCCTTGCTGAAGTAATATTTATGAAAATGTTATGTAGGTAAACATACTCACATTATAACCGGTATTCGTTTAGCATCTCGTCTCGTAGAGCCCTGAGCGTCCGATGTAGCGCACCCATTTGATGACGTCGTGGTCTGAGTAGTTTAGCTTAGGCTCGAACACTTTCAGGTAGCGAACCTGCATGAGACACATGATTTGAAATATCAGCTAAACGGCTGTAGGCGTAGTATGACCACCGTACAAACGGGTTTTGTCGACGAAAGAATATACAAAATGACAGATAAACAATCACAATTTGTCATTTTGTCTATTCTTGCTTCGACAAAACCCGTTTCTACGGTGCCGGTGGTCATGCTACGCTTGCAGTAGTTGTGTAAGACACAAAAAATGGCAATCGATTGCAATGGCTTTCATTTTGACAGTTCATTGCGTTATTTAAGTTGTTGAGCAGCAGATTTCTTCAAACTAATGAAGCAATGGATGTCAAAATAAAAAGGCATTGCAATCGATTGTCATTTTATGTATATTTCGCAATTATCTCGCAGGATGCAATAAAACTTTATGCTTCTAGATGTAAGTTCCAGTAACAAATGTAAGGGTTTTAGATCTTTTTTTTTTTTCAAAATTCATTATAAATCTGACCTTAAATCCTGATGGTGCGAAGGGCACCTCGAATCCCATGGAGATGGGCGGCCTGGTCCACTTCTTCTTGGTGTCGGTCTCCAGCAGCTCGATCTCAGCGGACAGCTGCGTTTCCTTCATGCCTGCCATGCGCTTGATCCTGAGGAGAAAAACGATATAGAGAGATTATCTCATATATACCTATAAAATTCGGCAGTTCACAGTCGCAGTTGTGTGCTGTTTCCGTAAGTCAATCGGAGAAGGACACGTCATAAAACTTCTATGAAGATTTAACATCTCGTCCCACATTCTGGTGATTCGCTGCAGAATTAGTCCACTTTTTACCGACTTCAAAAAGGAAGAGGTTCTCAATTCGTTAAGTAATTTTTTTGTTTATTTGTTACACGATGACTCCTTCAATTTTGAATTGATTTTGATGTGTGGGGTAGATACCAAAACTAAAAAGTGGAAAATAAAAACCTTTTACAAACAACCGACTGCCAAAAAAACACTAAAAAAGTCGTAAGCAAAAAACGAAAATTCCAAATCAAAGACACCGACTTCCGAAATTAAAGTTATTTTTCACGTTTTAGTGTTTTTTTGGAAGTAAGCTTTTTTTTTTGTAATAAGTTTTTATTATTTCGTAAAATTCTATCATCTAGTCTTATAGCCAGGCTGACTGTACATATTGTGCAGACAACTCGAGTATTATCACTAATAGAAGATATTGCAATGTCATTACACTACTATATAACCCAACAAAACAACTTACTTCCAAACAATAGCATTCTCCGAGGCCTTATACTTGGCCTTTCCTTTCAAACAGATGAGCTGCACTCCACTGGTGTTCAGAGGTGTTGGGATCTTGACTTCAATCTTCTGGCCAAGCAGGGAGGGCTTGAAGTTACTCTTCAGTACGACCTTGACCTCCATCTTGGTGCGGCCCACTTCACGGACTAGGGGGATCACGCGGAATGGTAGGGATATGTCCTTAGTTGTGCGGTATCTATGAATAAATTGATTGATTAGTCTGGAAATGGTATGTGACAATAGAAGACAATTTTTTGGCGTCGTCGTTTCTGTTTAAAAATGTTTCTGTTGTGGTGGAGAAATGATGATTGAATTATTTCTTATGCAAAATAGGATGTGTTATTATTTTCTCAGTGCAGAGCAAAGTCCTCTATACTCTCATTCCACTTATCTATCTTAGGATCAATGGAAGTCTTTTTTATCCCAGTTTTTTTATTTATATATTTTATTTTTTTATTACAATAATTCAATAATATACAACATTATTTTTTCTATATGCTAAACCCGAAAAGATGTCATTATTCGACTGCCGTTGTGATATTTGATTTTGAAGAATGATAAATTGTCAAAAACATCCTCGAAGTGGTAGAGTTGACGTGATTTTATTGTAATTAAATAATACAGGTTCAAATTAAATAAGCTAGAAATTTGACAGATGTGATGAATTCCGATGTATTAAGAAAACAAAAAAAAAAAATGGTTTGTTTTTTTTTTTGTGTCAGTCTCGGTTGGAAGTTACTAGAAGTACGGTTTTTTTTTTATGGAATACACTGGTTATATCACGTTTACTAACCTCATAAGTTCGAACTCTCCATCGGGCGGTATGAAGGAGATGGAGTGCTCCGTCTCGAACTTGCTGAGCTTCACACACTGGTGGAACTGACAGTCGTCGATCACGACAACCGGCTTGCCTGAGCGCGCCGGATCGCTGTCGGTGTTGCCGGAGATACCTCCTGATCAATAATAATACCATACAATTAATTAAATAATATGATAACACATTCTAAGGTCTGTGTGTAAATGTTATTTATAAAAAACACTACAAATTGAAAAATAACTCTAATTTCGGAAGTTTGTGGCCAAAAAAACACGAAACAAAAACAATTTTTGTAAAAAAGTGTTTTATTTTTTTCACTTTTTTGTTATATATTCAATAACTAGCTATGTAAATAACAGTGACAGAAAGTTATAACATCACAAAGTGGATTAAATACGTGTTATTGAAGCTAACATAAAACTGTTCAAGCAAAGTGAATAAAATGTATATTGGGCCACCGCGCGGGCTTTCTCTACCAAATGAAAAAGAATCATGAAAATCGGCCCAGTGAACACGGTGAAACAGGTGTAAATAAATGAAAAAAATATATACTTGCCGAATGAATAACCTCCTCCTTTTTCTGAAGTTGGTTAAAAAATACAAACTTTAATTTTATTTTATTATTATTTAATGATGTGAAAATGTAAGAAAAGGCACTTGGATCCATTTATTAGCTTATAAGGCATATCTGACTGACTTCATAAACATATTGAAAATTCAGTTAAAGTTAAATTAGTTAACATGACAGCAAATGAAAAATTTCTATCAAAATTTATATAATTACTGCTTCTTGAAGAACTAAAAGAAGAAAAATATAAATAGACAAAGCATATAATATACACGGTGACATTAGTTTATAAAATGCTAAAATAATGCTCAGATTAATTTTGATAGAATTTGGGGTAATCTATGGTCCTTTTCCTGTATTTAATGTTGCAATAAACTCTAGAAGAGAGATTATAATCCATTAGTAAAGAGAAACAAACACTCACCATTGCCCTTTCCCTTGGCTTCCATGACAATTTTGTCATTGATACCAAACTTGCATTCTGGCATGCCAGAGAGGTAGGACTTCATCACCACTTTGCCTGCAACGTGGGCTGACAGCACCTGACCTGGGTAACAACAGAAAGACATCATTATTATCACCTCTTGTATACAATTCAATTTTAGGAAAACTGTCTATGGTTACAATATTTGCAAATATTGGAGCACCATGTATTGTTCCTATTGTAGTATAGTAATGAATTGCTTACCTTGTGGTGACATTAACAGGTTAACATACTCCAGTACATCTAGGAACAGCTCATTTCGCCTGTATTTGATGCCTTCGCGACGCCAACCAATCTGGCCTGTCACCTGCACAAAACGAAATGAATGTTGAATTGGAAAATTGAAAAAAAAAAAACAGGAAAATTATTATTTTCTGCTTTTATTTTTTAAATTTTCACAACCTATTGGTATCTCAATTTTTTAGGTGCACTACATAGCCCGTGAGTAGCAAGGAGTTCTTGTTACTCAAAGACTATCCAGCATAGGTCTTGGCAACACTTAATAAATGAATGTGTCTTCTGCAATAAAATAAGTTCCAATACCAACCTGTGAAGTGATTTGAGCTTGTTCCTCTTTGGAGGCCGACTTGATGCCTTGCTGGGTTATAAAAGTCTTCAGAACACCAGTGTCTGAGTTCTGAGGGTAGCCAAAGTCCAGGATTTCTGAAAATTATAGAAATAATTAGTCTATGTTTTCTTTTATCTTCTTTTCGTGTGGTTAGTGACTAACCTGGTGTCAGAGTTTTAAAGCCACCCATGGACCTCTGACTTGGCTTCACAGGCCATCGAGAAATATCTCTCAGAGATGCCGGTTTCTTCAAGATGTTTTCCTTCACCGTTTTTTAAGCAAGTGATAATTATACAATAAGCAAATGAATCCGAAAAGTCAAACTTGTCAAAAATGTTGGTAAATTGATTGTATTTGAAATAAGATTAGAATATGAACATTCTTAAAAATCATGGGAATTGCCCCCATAGTGTCTGAATGGAGCACATTATCATACATCATAAAAAACAAAACTAAAGCTGTACACTCACCGTCAAGCAACTCATAAATAAGAACAAAGTTGTTCTTGATGTTCTCCTCCGAGATCTTGCCGAAGTAAGACTGCATCACATCAATGATCTTGAGCAGAAACTCAAACACCATCGCTGCATTCACATTCTGCTTGGTCACAGCTGCCAGCCAGATGTTTGCCCTCTGTTGAATAAATTATTGTGGAATATCAGATAGTAGGTAGGCTGTGGTGCCTGATATAATTATCATTATCAGAACAGGACATTAAAGAATGGGATAAACTATGTTTGGTAAAGTAATAACGTTTTTATATTGAAATACTTAAAAATGCAACAGAAAGGTTTTTACCTTTCTGTTGCATTTTTTAGAGCATTGAGAGAATAAATGAGCATAATAAGAATAGTAAAAAACGCCCCCTATTCTTTGCATTTCTTAATATAAGCTACTTAATATAAGCTTAAATATTTCTTTCCAGCCTTTTCTTTTTAGTGGCAATTACTTACATGATTTTTATGTAAGTGTAGTATTAAAAAAATACATATTCTGACTTACCAAAAGTGCATTTCTATCTTATACCTACTTTATTGATAGCTAACTTGCATCACTTACCTTGATGTGAAAGAAGGAAGTTCTGGCGATGTTGGTGACGGGCGAGCGCACTTGCTGCCTAGCATGTATTACATTCACTCGAAACGCGTCCACGGCATTCCGCCCTATATCGTCACGGTAGACCCGCGAGATCAGGACTTCGCCCTTGTGGTTGTACACGAATAGGCCTCCAATCATCTTGATTTAGACCTGGAAACACGCACAGCCCCTTTTTAGATCCAGCTACACTTCTCCACATCAATTCATATAACTCGCCGAAAAGCGACGTAATGATTTTTCTGTCTGGTCTGGTGATCTGCCAAAATCTACCCGCAAATCATAGTTCATAATACACGACAAATCTCAACCGTGCAAAAGCTGAGATAGTACTCGAAGAAATTGGGCTGATTATGAATCAATAGGGCAGGATACGGCCAATAAAACCCCCGATTTGATACCGATTACAGAGAAATACAAACGTCAAATGAACTCACCTACGGTACTGCAGATAGTAACATTAGTTGTGTAAATTATTTTAATAGACTGGAACTAACGTAAAATGTTAAATTATCTCATTTTGATTAAAATTCCCTACAATAGTAAAGTGACGATACCCGCCCCCAAAATGAAACGTCAATAGAATTTTGCCACAGACTAACGACTGCACATCTCCACCACAGATAATTTATATTTTTATTTCCACAGCAACGCAAACGGCAGCAATAGTGATGACCATTTTAGTATTTATAAAACCGGTATTCTTAAAAAGTAACAACCTAAGCGCTCGGTAAATATACGGAACTATGTAGAAGTTATGTTGTGCTTTTCCAAGCTTTGTTGTCATGGTAAAAATCACGAAAGATTTTACTAACGGCCTTTGAGACTTTGAGAGGCCAAGGATCTATTTTTATCTAACTGCCCCAAAAGGAGGGGAGTTTTTTTTTTTCAAATAAACGTCCCTGTTCAACTTCATTTTAAAAGGAACTTTTGTTGTAAAACACAGAAGTATTTTAAAATGTCATGCTTCTAGATCCAGTGGTTTAGGCTTGACGTTGTTTGTGATTGAATGAATTCAAGATTTTGTGGGCCAGGGGCCAGCGGTAAATCCTTGTATTTTAAATAGCGCAGATATTGATTAAATTAAGAAATAATTTTCTAGTGACTTTTTGCTCCTGGACCTTCGGATCACCAATAAAACGGCGCTAAATTGTCCATGCACTTGCAAACTGCACATTTACATACAAAACCTAGTTACTTTTGGGCGCACAGAGTACATTTTTCTTTAGGGTAATATGGGCGTGCTCTGTCTCATTTCCTATCTTGATGCACCTATCTTTGAAAATTGGGAACTAATTTGCCAAACATATTTTTTTTTCAAGATTAGAGAATGAGCTAAATAAAAAAAGTAGACAACGATAATTAAGTAATTATTCAGCATAGCTAATCCCAACCACTCATGCTGCGTGTCGAAAATGATTTTTTGATCACCGATTCGCCTTGCTCCCGACATTAAACATCCCAATACAACAATAGAAAAATAGCGGTCGGATTACGATTTAAAACTGTTATAATTTTCGTGCTTCGGATTTGCGAATAGTCTCCAAAGGACTCTTAACCGACTTCCAAAAAGGAGGAGGTTCTATGTTCGACATTAGGTAGGTACGTTTATTTTTTATCGATATTTTCGTCACTGAGAACCGATTCGAGTTCCTGCCACTGTTATTTATTTACCTAAGACGTATCCGAATTTGTGTGGGATAGCTACCACAACTAAAACCGGAAAGAAAAAAAAAAAACAACAGGCTTCCAAAAAAAATACTACAAAGTGAAAAATAACTCTAATTTCGGAAGTCGCTGACATAGAATGAAATTTTCAAAACCGAAGTCTGTTGTTTTTTTTTTGTAAAAAAAATTTCATAACATTGATCGATGTTCGATTCGGCACGGAAACGTATCTAATGGTTGTGAATAACTATGCAGCTTTATATTTCATATCTTGCACTAGAAGACATTACAAGACAATTAATATTAATTCTAGTTTCATATGATGCAAAATCCTGGTCCATTTGGAGGCTGTGCGTGTATGTCGCGACGATTCATGCGACACACATGTTCTTCGAGTCGGCAGCTGGCTTCCTGTTTTCGGTCACTATAAGACTGATACCTCTGCATATGCTGGTCCAACCTCATCATATTGGTGTAGCCGCTCCATAGTGCTTCAGCTACTGCGCTAGCACGAGGCCATACCCTGATAAAATCAAAATATTTTTGGTTTATAGCACATAAGTAGGTAGGTACATAATCTATACTGAGCATAACTGTTTTTTAACCGGCTTCTTCAAAAAATGTTCGTCTGTATGTATTTTTGTTTGTGTATGTTCATCGATATTTTCGCCAATTGTGGACCGATTTAAAAAAATATTTTTTAGTTCGAAAGGTTATAGGTACTGCCGAGGTGGTCCTATCTAAATTTTATTAACTTTGCTTGCGTAGTTTTTGAGTTAGCTTCAATATTACGTATTTTTCCCACTTAGTTTATCTAGATGATATCATAATTTACTCCTTTACTGTTAAAACATAGCAGGTGGTAGGTATTCGAATTTGTGTGGGGTAGGTACAACAACTACAAAGTGAAAAATATAAAGACACCGACTTCCGAGATTAAAGTTATTTTTCAGTTTTTTTTTGGAAGTCGGTTTTTTTTTTGTAATTATATTTCTATGGAGCTTATGATGGTACCATCATCTTTGCATGAACAGCCTACCTGCTTATCATATTATTGTCGTCGACGACCTCGCCCCACATGCAAGCTTCTCCTCCCAGAACGTCACTCTCCTTTGATTCAGGGACAGATCCTGTGACTATTTCTCGCGGATCAACTTCGTAGTATTTATACCAGTCTCCACCACCACCAATATGATCCAAGTACCACGAAGAAGAGTAAATAACTTTGTGACCGGCAACCAGGATCTGTAAAGCGATTTTCGAAATTATAGGTAAAAGCAGAACGTGATACATAATCACGAAGACTGAGCTACTTACTATTTGAATTGCATTGGAATATTTGACAATTAATTTAACTCACATTTCGCATTTCCCAGGCTTCAATATTTTTCCATACTTGCACGATAGTACCGCTTGGCAAAGATACACCCTCATCAAAGACTTCCTGCAATTAAATAAATATGTAAAAAAAAAAACCCACTTGTTCTTTTTTCTTTTGTGTTCTTTCTTTGCATCATGGTTACCGCAAATAAACGTACTTATTTTAGTTCTTTCTATTTATATTACTTATATATACCTACTTACATTAGGTAATAGTTCAGATTATCATGTGAATAAAGTCTCACCTTCTGTGAAACTTTACAAATAAAAATAAAAATCCATCCTAATACTCTCGTTCTTATTTGTATGGAACGAAAATTAAAATAACAATAAAAATATTTTTCGCGTAAAATACTCGAGTGTTTTCTCCATCTAGGATCTATCTAATTCGGTGATTGTCCAAGAAATCCCAACAACTCCGTCATTAAATAAAATAGGGTAAGATGGTAAAAGTGATTTCACAGTAAGGTATTTAGTCTGTGAAGCAGTGGCGGATTTACAAATTTTCAAGGTATATGCTGTAAAGTTTTTGCCGCCTCTACAATTTGATTGTCATGTCCTAGATTATTTTTACAATCCAACAATTTCGTTGAAATTGCACATAAAATAATGTTTGGGTATATTTTTGTGAGCATTACAAAGCTCAATCATGTCGATTAATAAGGCGGGGTTATTGGCGTTTTTGCGTAATCTTGTCTAAAAATTTTACTCAAGAATATGGAAGTTTGATCGGAAAGTACAAAGACAAGGAAGACGGGAAAGTCATCGGCAAAATTTGTTGCAGACAGAGATAGAGATCTGCAAAACATCAGAAAACCGTCATGCAGAAATCTTTAGATTTCGAAGAGTTAGCAAAAAAAAAATCGGTCTCCAAATTTGCCGCCCCAAAAATCTGCCGCCCTGGGCTCAAGCCTACTCAGCCTGCTGGTAAATCCGCCACTGCTGTGAAGTACTGTAAGATACGCAACACTTACTTGCCACACTATAGGTTTCGACCTGTCACCTAGCAATGGTATAACTTTGCTCATGAAGTATGAATGTAGCTCGCTAGTATGGGTCATATTATGCTCCTCCATAAATTTTGTAATCATCGCATTTGAGCTCCTGAAAAGATGACATAATATTTTTCTCCTCCTATTATTAGCTTAATACTGCACTACAATTAATATAAGAGCAAAGTGATACTAACCAGCAGTCCAGTTCGACCTCATCACCGCCAACATGTAAATACTTATCGGGGAATCGTCCCTGCACCTCACGGAACAAGTCATGAATAACCTTGTAAGTCATATCATTTGTTGGGTCCATCGGACCCAAGCCTATACTTTGGCCATACCTGTAGCATGTTGTCAGGATACTCGGGTACGCAATTCCCCAGGAACTGGTGTGCCCTAGGAGATGTTTTGCGTGATTATTACACTTCAATAATCTCATAATTATTGACATAAACCATTGTACCTACTGCAAAACCGGACAGACAGTTTAAGGTTTATTCGTGTAGGGTAACATTACCCTACAATTTATAAATTGATACTACAGGGTAATATAGGGAGTAAGGGTAATAAGGCCCACCTAAATCACAATAGAGGTTTGCCTCAATTGTGATTTATGGAGCCCTTATTAAAAATAAAACACTTATTACATGAAAAATACGTGAATAATATATAAAAAGTACCTGGCACGTCAAATTCAGGTAGGACGCGTATGCCTCTGTCTCTCGCGTAGTTTACAATCTGGTTGATGTTTGTTGCATTGTATATCATTGTAGGATCGTATGCAGCTTGACTGTAAATAAAATAAGGTGGAATAAGAATTGAGTTGCCAATGATCGAAATAAAACTGAGCAGGTATTAAAACTGTACGGCTGTACCTAACTAAACTTTTCAGTATGTTACTATTGTGTTATTCATTCATAAATGCACTTTCTTCCTACGAAATCATGAAAAGCAAACTGTGAGTTGTGAATTTACCAAAAGGGTACAAAGGTACGAGGGTACACTACAAGGGTATATGAGTAGTCAGGTACGATCATAGTGAAACAATATTAGTACCTCAACTGCGGAAAGACCTCGCTCTGATAAGGGAAACTCTGGTCATCGACGATGTGCCAGTGTAAAACATTCATCTTGTTTATTTCCAAGGCGTCCAACGTTTTGAGTATAGTTGATACAGAGAGGTAATGTCTTGAGGTGTCAATAAGAAGTCCTCGGTGGGTGTATTTAGGGTAATCAACGATTTGTGTTGTGTTGATGAGCACGCTCTGTAAGTGAGGTTTATATACTTAATTAGTGTTAAGTTTGAGTAATAGTGCAGATAATCCGTCGTGATAATAAGTCAAAAGAATCTACTAATGCCTTATTGACCACTTATAAAATAGATCCGGCTCCGAGTATTACTTTGTATCCATCAGCAATATAGAACAATTGTGCGAAACTCTCGAGTCCTCTCAGAACGCCCCATACGGAGTCACTGTTGAGTGTCGACACCGCCGCGATATCAAGGCTGTCTGAAATCAAAACTTATTATTTATGTACCTATTATAGACTGTTGACCTTTTATGTTGATATAACCTTAGACAAGGTTGATTTTTATGTAACTGGTTTAAATATGTAGAGATGATACTGACTTCAGTCTGATACCTATCCAAATTTTTATTGATCTGTTGTTCTAGAAAAGGAATCAAATTAAATTATTTAATTCAGTCGGATAAT
Organism: Lithophane ornitopus; assembly: GCA_948473465.1. Lineage (NCBI taxonomy): Eukaryota > Metazoa > Arthropoda > Insecta > Lepidoptera > Noctuidae > Lithophane > Lithophane ornitopus. The sequence continues at coordinate 15,212,285 of OX419625.1, forward strand.
GTTTTGGATTCTAAGTCCCGCTTTTGTTTACTACAATATGCTTCATTTTATATGCAGAGTTTATCTCTTGGAGTCACGATGCCATTTCTTATCAATGACTACCAACAATATATTTACTCGTGTGTAAACAGATTTTTGGATTCATGGATGATGATTTTACTTTTACGTCAGTCAACATACATACACAAACTCACGCCTCTCGATAGGGGTAGGCAGAAACTATAGAACGCCAACAAATAACAAATACCTACCTACTGCCTGACCATCTAAACTGCTCGTATATAAATAAACAAAACAAAAATAAAATAGTATATTATAAGCTGGACATGGAGTTTCCACTGACTCACATTTCTCATCCATATCCAAGTGCGGGTAACTTTCGCATGGTGCTGAAAGGTTAATTTGTAGTTCTTGCAACGTTCCCTTGTAGTTGGCATCAGTATCGGTATCACTGACATGATTCGTGAGCTTCTTTGAATGTCTCTCCGCTATAAGATACGTGTTCGTCAACACATTAGTGTAACGTTCTATCGCAGCTTTTAATATATCACACGTTTGTCCTTTTTCCTGTTAGGAATAGAATTTTTATAAGTACTTTATTGCTTACAGGCGGTAAATCCCTGTTCTTTTTAGGGTTCCGTAGTCAACAAGGAACCCTTATAGTTTCGCCATGTTCGTCTGTCCGTCTGTCACACTTAGCTCAGAGACGGTTGGTACTAGAAAGCTGTAATTTGGCATGGATATACAGATAAACGACGCCGATAAAGTGGTTAAAAAAAAAACGTTTTTTTTTTTTTTCTCGTCTACTCCTTTGTGTGGGATATCGTTGGAAAGGTCGTTTAAAAATAATTAAGCCATTTTTGGATTTAGGGATCCGTTTGCGGAATATTATGCTTTAAAGTGCTAATTTTTGTTATAGCCAAGTGTGTCCCCCCCCCCTGCCAGCTAAATGGTTGGGTTTGGATATATGAAAAAATTCACGGCAGTAGTATATATAACGAAATTAAAAGGAAAACTATCACCGCTCCACAAGTTACCGAGTAATAATCGACCAACTTAAATTTGCAGTTGTAAAAACATGTTATCCCATACATTCTGTATCGGAGAACAAGTTTTTCAACTACAATGTTAAGTTTGTTTTATAAATTCATCCCAACTACGGAACCCTTCATTGTGCATGGTACGACATGCAGTTGGCCGGTTTTTTAAATAAGTTGTATCGGATATATTTATTCAAATTTAGACAAACACGTCTCGTAGCTTTTTGCCACAGGACCGAACCATCTGGAGTCTTGAACTCTGAAGGTCATCAAAAAAGGTGCTTGTTCTGTACTGCATCATCTGACATAAAGACTTATATCTTGTTACTAGAATGACGGGACTCGTAATGAAACAAGAAGAACTGACCAAACTGAACCTAGACTAGCAGTGATAGGGTCATGTCAGGGTGAAGGTAAAAAAAAATCTCTGGGACACATACACATATACCTATGTCGGTATTAGTAGGTACTAGGTACAAAATAAACAAAACTTCTCTTCTCTGATGCAAAATAACACTGTGATGTACGGACTCAAAACCTAGCTACTAGTTAATAAGGTAGGTAACTAGTCAAATAAGACTTAAAATCGATCAACGGTTAATAATAAAAAGCAGCAACAATTTTTTTTTTAACTTACCGTAATCGTAAAATTTGCTGGTATGAATTTAAAATAACTATCCGATTTTATTTGTTCATGTGGTCTTGGCCATATCGCCCCCTTCATGGGCGGATATTTAGGCCCAGGAATAACAATATTTACACTTGTCGCGAAAAACACGCAAAAGGCATTTAAAAATAAAATGTGCCGCAGCATTCTTCCGGCAATATAGAAACGATAGTGCCTCGTCAATGGTGCCGCGCAAACTGTTTTCTCATTTGTGTTTTTATCATTATAAATGTAGTAAGGTCAATATTGATAAGACGAATTTTATTACAATATATTAGTTTTTAATGATTTAAGTTTTACAAACGGTAACGTTTAGGGTACGCATCTAGAAATATTAATGCACTAGAGAGTTTTGTAATAGTTTTATTTTATTTTACTTACATTGAACAAAAATATAATAAATACCTAATCTCAGAATGATGAGTCCGAAAAAGCTAAAGGCATGCTCCTGGCATATTTTAGATTTAAGCCGCTTGGTTGATGTTGAGTTATATTCAGTATGGATGAGCTATGAATAGTCGTAAAGATTGCAGAGACTACCAAGTTTTACACTACATTATTGTCAAGGATCCTTTTCCCTATCCTCCTGAAATTATGAACTGTGTCAAGTCGATTATGTTCCGTTGTGAATTCTTTATGGGTAGTGGACTAACACAACGCCATGTCTGTCCGCCAGTAAAAATTGATGTTTCTAACAAGTCTGGACCCGGAGTACGTTTGGGTGTGCTTTTTCTCATTTCTATATACCCTTAACCTATCCATACATATCCTTTAAAAAAATGTTAAATTGCAATAATTGTAATAGAACATCTTTGCAAAAATGTCTTACGTTGATGTAAAAAAGTAGCATAGTTAATATTTATTTCTTAATTTTAATGAAATTAATTATAATTATTATAGTAGATAAATCATTTTACTATTTGTGAAATCATAGATCACACTTATGTATTAGTACTTGAGTGAGATACCTGAGATACAGGTTTATTCCTAGTTCAGGTAGAATCAAATTATTATATACCACCTCTAGTTTAAGGCCCTATTTTGTAAAATATTTATGTAAATCAATTATTTCAATAAACAATTTCAATTTCAATTTCATTAGGAAAATTGGGAGCTGCCAATCGTCTATTTGTAAAGAATAAAAAGAATACATATTTTGAATGTAGTATTTCTAGTTTCATTCATATGATGCATTTGCCGCGAGGATTCATGCGACACATATGTTTTTGGAACGGTAGCTTACTTCATTTTTTTGGTCGCTAAAGGGATGATGATTCCATATCTGAATTTGCTGATACCTTGTTAAATGGGTGTAATTATTGCTACTCTACAATGCTTCGCAGCTACTGCATTAGCACGAGGCCATACCCTGATAAGATAACACAAAATATTTGTGAAATTTTATTGCATTCTTAGTCTAATTCCGAACTAATGTTCGTCGTTACACCTCGTGTCTCGTGTTCGTGTTCGTTTTACCAAGTAACTGTGTTGTGGAGGTCAGATAGGCAGGCATAGCATAATTAACCTATTATGTTCCCACTTCCGGGACACAGGCCTCCTCTCTGCGAGTCGCAGTGGCATTTAATCCACCACGCGGGCCCAGTGCTGGTTGGTAAATGTCACATGTGTTCGTTTTTGGTTCTAAGACATGCCGGTTTCCTCACGATGTTTTCCTTCACCGTTTTCGAGAGCAATGGCGACGAAATTATTTATACAAAGTAAAGAGCTAGGCTGGGTTCGAACGTCTCCGGGTTGCTACTGAGAAATTGCTAAGTAATGGAAAAACCCTATAACACTTTGCACGATTTGGGAATCGAACCTAGGATCTCATGCTCAGCAGTAGTGCTAGTGACCACTAGACCTGGCTAAGCTTTGCCTGTTGCATAGAAGAGTGAAACAATCACCTAATAATGTCAGGGTCGAAATTTCCTTTAAGCGAAACAGAAATTTCTGCAATAAAATAACAAAAAAAGTCAATAGATCACAATCACGAGAAATCACAATCGCACAATCTAGAGAAAAAGGCAAGAACTAAAAAAAAAAAAAAACAAAAATATAATTATAACCCCAAAAAAATTTAAATTAAAATAAAAGTATTAAAAACTAAAACTCAACTACGACAAAAACGTAAAACAAGACATCTCAGACAAGTAAAAAATCCGGAGTTACACGTAATCTGTTTGATTTATGTTCGTGAGCTCAGCAGCACTATGGTAGGCTGTTCTATTGACGGAACACTCGGAACACTAAGGAGACTCATGTCTGTTTGTGAGCGGTATGCGGAGGCCCAGGGCCTCAGTTATAATGCAAAAAAGAGCGAGCGTCTGTTGTTCAAGGCAGGCACTAAAGGCTATCGCGAGGTGCCACCTGTCACACTCTGTGGGACTGAATTAGGATGGGTAACATCTTTTAAATATCTGGGGCACTGCGTCACCGCAACGCAGACGGATAATGTTGACATGGAGAGGGAACGTAGGGCGCTGTTTGTCAGGAGCAATATGTTGATCCGTAGGTTTGCAAAATGCTCAAGGGGTGTAAAAACCACTTTGTTTAGGGCATTCTGCCAATCTTTTTACACCTGCAGTCTATGGGTCAACTACACGCAGAGAGCTTACAGCGCCTGACGTGTCCAGTACAACAACGCATACAGGGCGCTGTTGGGGTTGCCACGACACTGTAGCGCGTCAGGGATGTTCGCAGAGGCACGTATAGACGACTTTTATGCAATCATGCGAAAGCGTGTCGCCTCCCTGATGCGGCGGGTGCGGGGCAGCGCCAACAGCTTCTTGATCACTGTGGCCGATAGGGCGGAAGGTCTAATACTAAGACACTGGACCAGGACACAAGTATTCCCTTCAAACCGTGCTTTAAAATAATGTTTTGATTATTGTATTATTAATAATTATGATTTTATTGGTGGCCATTCTGACATTATTGTGAATGATTTTGAGATTGTTGCTATTAATTATTTTGACATAATTTTTAATTATTTTACGGGATTTGCCAAATATAATTTACTAACACTAGTGTGTAAGATATGTTTGTACATGATTACTAACAAGTTGGATTGTATGATCTGTTAAATAAATGATAATAAATAATATGTACGAATTCTAATTTCAAATGATGCAAAATCCTGGTCCATTTGGAGGCTGAGCGTGTATGCCGCGACGATTCATGCGACACACATGTTCTTCGAGTCGGCAGCTGGCTTCCTGTATTCGGTCGCTATAAGACTGATACTTCTGCATAAGCTGGTCCAACCTCATAATATCAGTGTGGCTGCTCCATAGTGCTTCAGCTACTGTGCTAGCACTAGGTCATACCCTGATAATATTCAATATTTTAGAAATTTGCATTATTATAGCATACATTCATATCTGTACTGAGTTTATGGTAGTACCGCGATCTTTGCAAGGACAGCCTACCTGCTTATCATATTATTGTCGTCAACGACTTCGCCCCACATGCAAGCTTCGCCTCCCAGAATGTCACTCTTCTTTGATTCAGGGACAAATCCTGTGACTATTTCTCGCGGATCAACTATGTAGTATTTACACCAGTCTCCACCTTCAGCGGTATGACCTAAGTACCACGAAGAAGAGTAAATGACTTTGTGACTGGCAACCAGGATCTGTAATGCGATTTTCAAAACTATAGGTAAAGTCACAACTATAATATGTACTTACTAATATTTGTAATATTTGACAATTAATTTAACTCACATCCTGCATTTCTCTGGCGTCAGGATTTTTCCACACTTGCACGATAGTGCCGCTTGGCAGAGATACACCCTCATCAAAGACTTCCTGCAATTACATAAAATAGTAACAAAAAAATCCCCAACTTATTATTTTTTGTTTTGTGTTAAAATGTTTTGTGTTTGGTATTATTATTCGGGTTGAGTTCACTCGGGCCCACTTGTCACTGACTCTGTTTTCCAGGTCTACCTAATTCAGTCACTGTCCAAAAATCCCAACAATATCAACAACTCCGGCATTCAAATATGGTAAGATGGTAAAAATAAGGTATGTCTATGTAGTCTGCGAAGTAAGGTAAGCAACACTTAGTTGCCACACTATAGGTTTCGACCTGTCACCTAGCAGTGGTATAACTTTACTCATGAAGTATGAATGTAGCTCGCTAGTATGGGTCATATTATGCTCCTCCATAAATTTTGTAATCATCGCATTTGAGCTCCTGAAAAATGACATAATTTATAAGTTGCTACAGACGATAGTACGAACTTCTATCATTAGCCTTACATACCAGCAGTCCAGTTCGACCTCGTCACCGCCCACATGGAAATACTTATCGGGGAATCGTCCCTGCACCTCACGGAACAAGTCATTAATAACTTTGTAAGTCATATCATTTGTTGGGTCCATCGGCCCCAAGCCTATACTTTGGCCAAACCTGTAGCATGTTGTCAGGATGCTCGGGTACGCAATTCCCCAGGAACTGGTGTGCCCTAGGAGATGTTTTGCGTGATTATTACACTTCAATAATCTCATAATTATTGACATAAACCTGTGTACCTACTGCAAAACCGGACAGACTGTTAAAAGTTTATTTGTGTAGGGTAACGGTAATGTTACCCTACACAAATAAACTTTTAACAGTCTACAATTTATTCATTGATACTACGGGGTAATATAGGCAGTAAGGGTAATAAGGCCCACCTAAACCTAAATCGCGATAGAGGATTCCCTCAATTGTGATTTATGGAGCCCTTATTACATGAAAAATACGTGAATATTAAAAGTACCTGGCACGTCAAATTCAGGTAGGACGCGTATGCCTCTAACTCTCGCATAGTTTACAATCTGGTTGATGTCTGTTGCACTATATATCATTGTAGGATTGTATGCAGCATGACTGTAAATAAAATGCTCGAAATAAAACTGAGCAGGTATTCAAACTGTCACTAAACTTTTCAGTATGTTACTATTGTGTTATTCATTCATATCCACTTTCTTCCAATGAAATCACGAAAGGCGAACTGTTAGTTGTGATTGTACTAAATATGTATGATAATAATGAGTTGTCAGGTACGATAATTGTGACAATTAGTACCTACTCCTACCTCAACTGCGGAAAGACCTCGCTCTGATAAGGGAAACTCTGGTCATCGACGATGTGCCAGTGTAAAACATTCATCTTGTTTATTTCCAAGGCGTCCAACGTTTTGAGTATAGTTGATACAGAGAGGTAATGTCTTGAGGTGTCAATAAGAAGTCCTCGGTGGGTGTATTTAGGGTAATCAACGATTTGTGTTGTGTTGATGCGCTCGCTCTGTAAGTGAGGTTTATATAGTTAGTGTTTGATTTTGAGAACTAATGCTGAGAATCTGCCCGTAATAATAAGTCAAAAGCATCTACTAATGCCATAATGACCACTTATAAAATAGATCCGGCTCCGAGTATTACTTTGTATCCATCAGCGATATAGAATAATTGTGCAAAACTCTCGAGTCCTCTCAGAACGCCCCATATGGAGTCACTGTTGAGTGTCGACACCACCGCGACATCAAGGCTGTCTGAAATAATAAACTTATTATTTATGTACTAAATGATTCCGACTTCAGTTTGATACCTATCCATATTTTGATTGATGGAATAAGGCTCTAGAAAAGGAATCAAATTACATAATTTAATTGAGTCAGATAATGTTTTGGATTCTAATTCCTGCTTTTGTTTGCTATAATATGCTTTCATTTTATATATAGAGTTGATTTCTTGGAGTTACGATGCCATTTCTTATAAATGACCATCAACAATTTATTTACTTGTGTGTAAGATTTTTAGATAAGGACTTACATATTATAATTACATGTATATTGACAACATAATTATTAATTAAATAAACTCACGCCTTCCGATGGGGGTAGGCAGAAACTATAGAACGCCGCGCCGGTCCGATCCGTGAAGGTGTTGTTAAGAATCATACTAAGAGTCTATTTATGTGGTATTCTTTTGGAAAAAAGAAAAAATAAAATTTACTATTTGGAATTTTACCGGTTTATTAAATGGGGCGCGGGCGGCAGTCGTTTAGCAGGTGTCTACACTACAAGTCATACCTAACATAAGAGCTCTGTAGAAAATTTGCTAATTAATAATGAAATTTGGGCAATTTTGTCACTAAAAATGTGAATTTCAAATTGCAATAACTTTTTTATTTTCAATAATAATATTTTTTTCTGGTAATATTAAATATTATAGCAGTACCTATGTGCCCCCTTCGGATCGGACGGGTTTTGTTACATTCTTTATATAATTTAAATAGATAATAAATGGTTTATTAAATCATCTTCGTATATAGATATTCATTATAATTATTATAGAACTAACTATTATTTAACAAATTAAAGAAAAAAAAATTACAAATAAAGGGGAGGGGCTCATTGGGCATCAAAGAAAGGCTAGCAGCATTGCCACGTTGAATGGCAATGCTGATTCTTTGGGCTAAAAATAGGCCAGCCTTCTGGTCACTTGAAGAGTCGACCAATCGCTTAGCGATGTCCCGAAATACTCGATGAGCTCCCAATAAGGTTGTTATATTTGCGCCGTTGGAGGTTTTCTGCTCCTGTAGCAGTTGCCCCAGCACAGCACGCCGTGCTAGGAAGATGGGGTGGCGCAAGGGTGTCGACACAGGTTGCGTCCCACACCAAAGGTCTACCCAACTTCCAAGGCATTATGGTCATTCCGTCTGGCCTCTTCCCATCGTCGCGTGCCAAGCCGTTGGGTTCTAAAACAGCTGGCACCCCGGCGGTGACAAGAGCCCGAAGGATAATGTCGTTAGTGCTGGCGTGGCGTGCCATCCTACCAGCGCTCTTGCTGCAGGATAAGCCGTGGTATCTGAGGCAGTCGACTCCTTCACCGCATTGACAACGATGTGGAGCACCACAAGGAGCGCCCAGACGCAAACATGTAAGCCGGAATGTGGTGTCACCCAGCATAGTGCCTACGTTGGGTGACGGTAGCGCCTGAAGCCAGAGGCCCGACTCCCATTCTCCCACAACCAGCAGGCGCGCACGCTTAGCAGTATTGGTGGACGTATTAATAAGTTTATTCCGTACCAACCTGCAGAGCGGCTCATCCCACTGTCTTTGGGAAGACGGGTTCTCTGACTGAACCGTTTCCGGGCAAGCCACTTTCCAGGCATTCATTGCATCGGTCAAACACGGCACTTCAGAGTCAACCCGAGAAGATGCTAAAATTCTTGCGGTTAACTTTTCGGTGCTGTGGACCGAGGCAAGGAACGCCGGTACACTGGAAATTTTGCGGACGCCGAGCCCACTCGAATCATTAAAAACTAATATTATATAAGCTGACTGGTAATTAGTGACCGTCAGCTTATATTAGTTTTTAATGATTCAAGTTTTACAACACTCACCTACCAATATTTATTAGTGCACTAGAGAGTAATGTTTTCATTTTATTTTACTTACATTGAAACATAATCTCCGATGAAAGAAAAAAATAAAAGTTATAAAACAAACCCAACTACCTACGACAAAAAAGTCTATCAACTAAAAAGGTATAAACAAGACACAACAATCACAGACAGACAAATAAAAAATCTGGAGTGACACGTGTTATAAATCGAACAGATTACCTGTAACTCCGGATTTTGAATTTTAATTTATATAATAACTTTTTTTTATGGGTTTGTGATTTGTATATATATTTATATTTGAAATGTGCTAATCAAGCCCTTTCATTTGATACCCAACATGGTATGATTACCTAAAAAATTTTTTATTTCATTACTTTTTGTCATACCTATAGAAGGCGCCATTTTCAATTTAAATGTGACGACATTTATGTATGGTACCTAAACTATCCGAGGAGGCGGAACGCTAGAACTTTCGAGCTCGCTAAAATATGCGTTCTACATTCAATGAACGGATTCCTAACTGACACATTTTAAATAACTGTATTTTTATTATTATAATTAATTGATTTGACAACTCATACTAGAATTTATTATTATTATATTTTATTGGAATGTTTTAATGCACCGACATTGTACCTAATAATATGATATTTTGTAATAAACAATTTGACATGTATTATGTAATTCAAACTATTTGACATATTTTTGTATTATTATAACTTATTAATTGTTATTTAAAATTAAACTGTCTTTTTTAATATGATTTGCATGCCCATGTGACGGTAGAACAATCACAGACAGACAAATTAAAAATCCGGAGTCACACGTGTTAAATTGGACAGATTACGTGCGACTCCGGATTTTTAATTTGTCTGTCTGTGGTGTCTTGTTTATACTTTTTACCTATGTTGATTGACTTTTTTGTCGTAGTTGGGTTTTAGTTTTTAGGGTTCCGTACCCAAAGGGTAAAACGGGACCCTATTACTAAGGCTCCGCTGTCTGTGTACGTCTGTCTGTCTGTCCGTCTGTCACCAGGCTGTATCTCATGAACCGTTATAGTTAGACAGTTTAAATTTTCACAGATGATGAATTTCTATTGCCGCTATAACAGCAAATAACAAAAAAACAGAATAAAATAAATATTTAAGGAGGCTCCCATACAACAAACGTGATTTTTTTGCTCGATTTTGCTCGATATTGATAAAAGCAACAGGTAGACGCTTGAAATATGTATTCACAGAATATCATAGTCACTTTAAAAATAAATACTTATCCCATACAACAGACATGATTTTTTTGCAGTTTTATAGATAATTACTAAACCCTTCGTGCGCGAGTGCGACTCGCACTTGTTTAACTTTTATTTTGATTGTTCTTGACCTTTACCACGGCATGAGCTAATTTATTCATGTCATTGACATTTAAGCATCATTTCGTAAAATTATATAATGGAAAATCGTGTAAGTATCGAAAAATGCCGATTATACCCAAGCACAGATATTGTTGGTAATCATCATTATCACCATTCCCATTCCAATTTATTTGGAGTTGGCGCATCATGTTTTTAACCGACTTTCAAAAGGAGGAGGTTCCCAATTCAACTGTATGTTTTTAGGGTTCTGTTCCCAAAGGGTAAAATAGGACCCTATTACTAAGACTCCGCCGTTCGTCCGTCTGTCTGTCTGTCTGTCCGTCTGTCACCAGGCTGTATCTCATGAACCGTGATAGTTAGACAGTTGAAATTGGTGCCGATTCCCTTGTTCACAAACTAAACTAAATTTAAGTTCAGTGCATCTTTTTCTTTCTAATTCATTAAGAAAAGGACAGAAGATCAATTTTAGTTTAGTCCTGTCAAACTGTCACTACTCCAAACAAGTTTAGACGCGATTAAAAACTTGCCTACTAAAATTACGTAAATTTATGTCAGGCGCTGATTAATTTGACAGGACTAAACTAAAATTTATCTTCTGTCCTTTTCATAATGAAATAGAAAGAAAAAGATGCACTGAACTTAAATTGAGTTTAGTTTGTGTACAAGGGAATCGGCACCATGATGTATTTCTGTTGCCGCTATAACAACAAATAAGTACTAAATAACATAATAAAATAAATATTTAAGGTTATTAAATATTAATTCCCATACAACAAAAGTGTTTTTTTGCCGTTTTTATAGATAATGGTAAGGAACCCTTCGTGTGCGAATCCGACTCGCACTTGGCGGGTATATTTTTTTGCGTGTTTATTACTTGATTACTCCGCCAATTATGAAATGATTTTGATGATTCTTTTTTGTTTGGTAGGTCATGCTGCAGAGGTGGTCCCATAATTGTTTTATTAACTTTCCTTGCGCAGTTTTTGAGTTAGCTTCAATAATACGTATTTTTCCCACTTAGCCTATATGGATGATGTTTTAAGTTCCTGTCACTGTTATTTACATAGCACTTGTTAGTGTTACTCGAATTTGTTTAAGATACTAACGACATCAAAAAAGTGAAAAAAAAACTTTTTCTTCAAAAAAAAAAACACTACAAATTGACAAATAATTTACTTATTTCGGAAGTCGGTGGCAAAAAACGAAAGTTCAAAACCAAAGACACAGACTTCCGAAATAAAGGCTCGTGCAAACTGTCGCGATATCGCGGGCGCGACAGCCACCGCTGCCTTAGAGTTAATAATTTTTCACTTTGCAGTGTTTTATTCTTACATTTTACTGAGATAACGACTAATAGAGAAGTATTTTATAGGGGGTGACTGAGTAGGTACCTAGTCACCTTTTATCTTTAACACTATCCATCGGTTTTTTGGTTTTCCCCTACTCTTATAACCATCAACATTCATACTCAAAACTTCTCTCACGACATTTTCCTTATTTCGCCGCATCACATGACAACCGATTTCCTAGTAATCATTGGCAAGAAATGGCATATTCATGACCCCAAGAGATAAACTATACAAAAGTGGGACTGTTTGCGGAAAATAGCGGTGTAATAGGTAATAAATGATAACTTGATAAGGCAAACATTTGGCAGCACTTCTAAGTTTCCACTTTAATATGTTGCAGACAGCTTCATAATATCTACATATTCTACATACAGTATATTAACTAAAAAAGGGCGTTCCCGCAATAGTATAGCGTCCATACATGCTAAAAAACAATATTACAACTCAAAAAAACTATTTTTTTTTAGTGTTTAATGTTCACAAAATTAAATTGATACGTAAAGAAAACACTCTGTACACGCACACTTGTATTTCAACGTAGAAAGACAAGTGTGCGTGTACAGGGTGTTTCTTTTCCGTATCAATATATATATATTTTTTGTGAATAAAAGTAAAATTAAGATTTTTTTCTTAAACTTCTATGCCTACTTGTGGACAGCGTTGTGGGTTACTTTATAACCAAATTGCTATTTTGTGAAACTATAACAGTTGTAAGTCCTTATAATGTAACTGTTTGCTGTTCCTCTCAATAAAAATAAAAAAAACTAAATTTAAGTTCAGTGCATCTTTTTCTTTGTATTTCATTAAGAAGAGGACAGAAGAAAAAATTTAGTTTAGTCCTGTCAAATTAATCAGCGCCTGTCACTACTCCATAAAAGTTTAGACAAGATTAAAAACTTGCCTATTAAAATTACGTCAATTTACGTCAGGCGCTGATTAATTTGACAGGACTAAACTAAAATGTATCTTCTGTCCTTTTTGAAATACAAATAAAAAGATGCACTGAACTTTGTGAAAAAGGGAATCGGCACCAATGTTTTAGATTCTAAGTCCCGCTTTTGTTTATTAGTTTTTGCTTTCATTTTATATGTAGAGTTTATTTCTTGGAGTCACGATGCCATTTCTTATCAATGACCACCAACAATATAGGGTCACTGGTAATTAGTGACCGAACATAGGACCTAGCATAAATCCTCAACTTTAACATAATTATATTTATTTCAATATTAATTCTGCCGTATTTTCAGCATAACGGAGGATCATGCTAAGCAATTTGAGGTTGGGTAGGCCCTTAAGTATTGTGTATATTTGAATTGCGTCTTATACAAGAATCAGCCGAGATCTTCGTAAAAGATCAGGCAGTCACAAATTTTGATACCTACTGCCTGACTACCTAAACTAGGTGCACGCATATAAATAAACAAAACAAAAATTATACCTACTTAAACAAAATAATTTACGATAAGAAAGCTACAGCTCACCCGGAACATGAGGCGAGTCGCTGTGCAGTAACAATTTCATGTGTCAGCGGGGGTGAGAGGTGAGGTTCTGTGCAGCGAGTAGCTAACTTCCGAGCCACCATTAAGTTTGAATCGAACTGTACAAAGGATGTAACAAAACAAGCCGACCAAGACAATGGGGTATGAGCTGGAGATGAAGTGTCCACTGACTTTTTAACCGACTTCTTCAAAAAGGAGTAGGTAGGTTCTCAATTCGTCTGTACGTTTTTTTTTTTTTATGTGTTGCTCGATTACTCCGTCAATAAATAATCGATTTTGATGATTCTTTTTTTGTTTGGTAGGTCATGCTTCAGATGACTTTGCATGTGCAGTTTTTGAGTTAGCTTCAATAATAACGTATTTTTCCCACTTAGTCTATGTAGACGATACCTATATTATTTGACTCCGTCACTGTTATTTACATAGCAGATAGTGGTGGTCTAATAAGGATAAGACAATTTGATTACAATAATTTAGCCTTTAATGATTCACGTTTTACAAACGGCGACGTTTAAGTTACGCACTTAACAATATTAGTGCACCAGAGATTTTTTAACACAATAATACACGTCTCCAAGTTATGCGGTCTTCTGCAGCACAGAGTACTTTTACTATGTTCTGCAGTGTGGACCGCTCGGGCGCCTTTTATATCTAGGCTAGGCCCTATCGGAGTATCGCGTGTTATCTTTAGGTAGTCTCTACAGTATTTCTGTAGTTTCTACCTACCCTCATGGGAAAATGGCGTGAATTTATAATGATGGTATGTACACACGGCTACACATCAAGCTTAAAGCTATACGTTTCCAGTTTAAGCTGATCTCGCATTGTATAGGAGTTCCATACAATGCGAGGTCAGCTTATATCTACTGGAAATGTATAGCTTCATGTGTAGCCGTGTGTACATAGAATAAAATGTCTTGCAAGGGGGATATGACACGATCAATCTGACATTAGTACATACCGGGTCAATCTGCTGTGAAATCTGATTGATATGGATATAAAAAATGTACGGATATTTTGCGTCAATCCGGATCACTAATGCCACCGGTAGACCTAATGCCAGATTGAGGTCCCCCTAATGCATTATATAAAAACCGGTAATTTACTGAACTGCGTGCGTTGGAACTTCACTAGTGGCATAGACAAATATGAAAGGAAAAGTCTGTTTAGTTTATGGCACGCGAATTGGGTCGATTATGTCATGGCGGGTTAGATGTTTTCGGCAGTTGATTTTTATTGAATTTGTTTTGAATTACGCCGTCAATGATCTCGTTTGAAACGCTGTCGTTTAAAAATAAGCTTATTTGTATAGTAGTGATCTTTTTATAAACAATTCAAATGCTGAAACGGTTGCAAATGGGCCTTCGCGCGTTCATGCTGCTCGCATCTAAAGTATGGAGTTGTTTTTGTTATATGTTTAAGAAGCAATATCGAGCGGTAAATATAAATAAAAATTCGTGCCTTGTTGTTTAATATTATAATTTTACGCAGGTGTATAAAACTCTCACGTGGCATTTGATTTTCAGTTGGCTCAATATCAATCCGTCAAATATGAGATGTATCCACTTTCGCCCGTATCTAGACACAGGCTGAGTGAGTATTTACTATCTTTTTTATCGCTACTAATATAACGATATATCGCATGATTTGTGACCGTCGTACTTATCATAAATATGTAAATATTATCATTATTTTGTCCTCCGCATTTATTATCTGAGATATTAATTTTCTATTATTCTAATGTAAACAAGTCTTCCTTAGAATTTTAAGTAAAAATATTAAGTCAATGACTAAGAAGACCCACTGACCGATCACTCTCAAGATAATGCACAGTTGAGTTGAGGTATTCATCAAGATTTTTATTAGAAAAAAATATGCAGCATCCATATTTCAATATTCATTAATTATGCTGTATCAGGTCTTATGTTTATTTTACTGTGAAAAAACTAAGTACTACAAGTGTGGAAAATATAGTAAGTACAAAAAACAATACAATGATACCAGTTTCATTCCATTTTTCAGTTGTTCCATTGCATTGATCACTGAAAATACTATACAAAATATTTTATATTCGTATTCTGGAGTTATCAGCTTAATATTGTTACTTGTCTACTGTATCACAGGTCTTCCTCAGACTATGTACCTGAAAGATTATTCTTGTAAAATACTGTCACCAAACAATTTTTTTTTTAAATAGGTTATTAACATGATTGTAGGTTATAAATGTACAATAGGATGCTGGTAAACACTCTTTTTGGAGCTGTCATTAATAGAGTTAAAGGAACCTTAAAGATAACTACTTATAACATGTCTCAATGTCTCCTTAGTAATTAACTCATTCTAAGGTTACACTACTAGTATTTAAGTTCAGTAAACCTCCGCTCCGACCTTCCGATACATCTATGATATTAAAAGTAACGTACTCCTGACCAACTCTCAATGTACAGTACAGCATACTTGTTCTTTGTCTTGTGGGGACTGGAGATGTAGCAAAGGAATTTATTTTATTACAGGACTATTTAATTATTGTTCTTTTTAATCTTCCCAGATTATCTAAGATTATTTTCTTATTAGATTTATAATTATCAATAGAACAATTATTTGCATTCTTATTAATAGTAATGATAATGATCTAATTCTAACATAATGTAAACTGTACCATGTTCCACATAGTAACACAAGTTCATCTATTTTAAGCAGATTAAGACAAAAGACAATTATGTTGAATCATGCTGAACAAGCCATTCAGTGTCAGTTTTATGGCGTGTGATTGTATTTTTTAAACCTACTTATGATTAAAGTGCAGTGTCTGCCAAATGTTAACAAGATCTTCTATTACTTTTCACACTGTATACATGAATCCTCTACAAAAACTGTTCTTTAACTCTGAAACTCCCAAAATATAGATTCATAGCTTCAACCTTAACTTTACGCATGAGGTAGGTTATGTTATCAAATCGGTCTTGGCTTATCAGTTAAAAATATTTATTTTGTCATCGTTACTTGCAGGATTTTAATCATCAACATTATATAAGTTTATCACAATTATATCTACTTCATTACAATTTTATAGGTTATTCTAAAACAATGTTGCAGAAAGCTTAGTTGGTGATGAGTAAATAATGTATTGAAAAAAACCCTATGACAAATCTGTTTGTGGTTGATAACATAAATACCTAGAATCTTTTCCTAGGTTTCTATGATGATAACTTCTGTATAATCATTGAGTCTATTGCAGTTGATTACCCTAAGTTGAGTTCAACCTTCTCTCAAAGATGTATATGTACCAGATTGAGCACACTGATTGCATATCAAAATACTTCTTATCAGTTTCTACACTGCATTTATATTGTGTGTAAACAACTAAAGAAAAAAAAATATTTTATTTAGAAAAATATTTCAAAATCATGAAAACAATAAAAAATAATAAAAAACTGGCGAAGTGCGAGTCGGACTCGTGCACAAGGGTTCCGTACCATTATTTATAAATACGGCAAAAAAATCACGTTGGTTGTATGGGAGCCCCCTTAAATATTTATTTTATTCTGTTTTTAGTATTTGTTGTTATAGTGTCAACAGAACTAAATACATAATCTTGTGAAAATTTCAACTGTCTAACTATCACGGTTCATGAGATACAGCCTGGTGACAGACGGACGGACGGACAGTGGAGCCTTAGTAATAGGGTCCCATTTTACCCTTTGGGTACGGAACCCTAAAAAAGACCTGTGCGAGGCCAAAAAGGCTCGTATCTCAGCATAATGCTAGCTACGATATTTGAGAAAACAAAACAAATACCGCAGCGCTGGTATTCAGTTAGGGCCTACCTTTAATATAAACCAAAGTTATGTTTTGAAACCCAACCACAATACATATCTGCCTATTGCACATTGTTATCGTATTGATCAATCAAATCAGCTTATCAGTCCAAAGTTACAAACTACCTCTGCTTGTTTACTGATAATGATAATAAAAGATTCTGTGTTATCAAGCATTATGATGAACTAAAGAAACTTGTCGTATTTTGAGACGAGGAAACTGTTGGCAATGATAAGATATGATAAGATTATCACATCCGGTTTGGGGCTTTGTTATTATAATATCATTATTTTCACATGTGAATGTTATGTTGTATCATTCTAGGAATGGTATATCAATCTATTCTGTAATTTTACAGCATAAAATATTTCACAACAACTGAATAATGAAGTAGAGAAGTGAAATAGCTTCCCTATTTATATTTCAAATACATGAATATTTCACGTTATTTTCCCTATTAAATTACCCAACTACAACGGCGGTGGTTAGGGGGCTGAAAATAGCTCCTGTCATTAGGCGATTAACGTCATGCTATGACCGACGTATAACCGCTCGTCGAAAGTTAGGCTGGCCGCACATTGACTACTATCGCCTGAGCTATAGTTGCTCACGCTATAATTTACCGGTTTTTCAAGCCAACAACCACCACCGTAGGCTTAATTTTTATTGCTTGTTGGCGTTCTTTGTATAAGTTGTAGCTCAAACAAGTTGGTGGTCTATTTTAGTACTAAAGCTAAATCGGATTAAGAAACTACATAGTTGCTTAGTGACAGTAGCTCAATGTGCGGATAACCTTCCATACTGCATTAAGCCTCGTACAGACTGGCGCGATATCGCGGGTGCGACAAGGGTAGAGCTGCCTGTTGCGAACGCGATATCGCGCCAGTTTGTACGAGCCTTTAAACACATTGTTTATTTACATACTTCGATCGCATCGTTTTGTCCGATAAATTATTTAACACTTAATTTTGTACCTCCTGTTTAGCCATAAATCTATTTTTTCACAGCATAATGCTGGTTATAGGGCTGAGATAGGTTATAGGGGTCTTTATGGCCTCCATACAGGACTTAAAGTTTTTTTTATATATATTGTTTTGTTTTTATTCCTTTTTTATTTGACTGTTTGTGTTTGCGATTCCCAATGAAAACTTTTTTTGTTCTTTTTAACCGACTTCTTCAAAAAGGAGGAGGTTCTCAATTCGTCTGGTTTTTTTTTTTTTGTATGTTTGTTACGCGATTACTCCGCCAATTATGAATCGATTTTGATGATTCTTTTTTTGTATGGTCATGCTCCGAGGTGGTCCCATATAAATTTTATTAACTTTGCTTGGGTAGTTTTTGAGTTAGCGGGTGGTGTGTGTGGAAGTGGGAAAAATACGTAATATTGAATTACGTATTTTTCCCACTTAGTTTATCTAGACGATGTTTTAATTTACTCCTTCACTGTTATTTTCATCAGCTAGTGGTATTCGAATTTGTGTGGGGTACCACTACTAAAAAGTGAAAAATAAAAACTTTTTACCAAAAAAAAAACCGACTTCCAAAAACAAACACTCAAAACTGATAAATAACTTTAATTTCGTAAAGTTATTTTTCAGTATTGTTTGTTTTTGGAAGTCGGTTTTTTTTTTGTGTTTCACAGTACAATAACACAACTTTTTAATTTTCAGGTCTAGTAAAAAGAAAAATGCTGGTCTTAGATCTAGACGAGACGCTGATACACTCGCACCACGACGCGATGCTCCGGCCGACCGTGAAGCCAGGCACGCCGCCAGACTTTGTGCTCAAAGTTACTATAGACAAACATCCTGTGCGATTCTTCGTACATAAAAGGCCGCATGTTGATTACTTTTTGGATATAGTAAGTTAATTTGATTATTTTAAATAACTTTTAAGCCTCTTATCGGCACGAATTTTCAAGAAATATTTGCCAGTCTCTGGGACAGTAACAGATTGGTATTATTAGCCAGTCAGCAGGTCAGTATTGCGGCTGACTTCCCAGTCACGACGTGGACGTACCCTTAGTACCGTCATTTGTGGAATCTCTTTTATTACAACTGTCTCCTATTGATAGGTTACCCCTTACGCGTAAAAACACCCTACAGAAGGGGGGTAACTAAATAACGTTGTTCCATGTAGCCAACTTTAAAGTTACCTACCTTTCGAAGGTCCCTTCATAACTAAGAGCATAATTAACATTACGAAGAGGCAATCTATGTCAATCAAATTAATTGCATGCATAAATACATAAACTCGTCTTTTATCCTTGAGGGTATACAGCAACTACGGAACGCCAAACAAAATAATAAATATATATTTTATTTATACAATCTTTGTATACATACCTCTTTGTTAGGGTTCCGTAGCCGAACGGTGCCAAACGGAACCCTACTACGGGTCAGTTCAAACCGAGACGCGACGCGACGCGCACTTTTTTATGTCCCGATACGATATAGAATTTATTTACTACACAATAAGGTACACGCGCTGCGCAGCACCGCGCATCACAGCGTACTTTGACATGAACGTGTCAACACTTGCACTGAAATTATACCTTTTCGTGAAGAAAATAAGTTCGATAATTGTTAAAAAGTGCGCGCAGGGTCGCGTCGCTTTTCGTTGCTGTCTGACTCTGAACTGACCCTAAGCCTCCACTGTCCGTCCGCCTGTCTGTCAGCGGGCTGCATCTCATGAATTGTAATAGGTAGACAATTGAAATTTTCACAGATTGTGTATCTCTTTGCTGCTATAACAATGTATTAAAATGGCGTAAAAGAAACACGTTGGTTTTTTTTTTCGCGGCGTCTTTTGGTACGGAACCCTTGGTGTGCGAGTCCGACTTTTAATTGGCCGTTTATTTTTTTATAATTGACGGATACCAAGGTCGATCGAGTTCTGAAAGTTAACTTTACAAGAAACAGATCAATGCGTCATTCATGAATTTCGTATCTCAACGTATGCAGGTCGTAATTGTTCGGTTATCCAGTTTCCTTTGTGTTGGGGATAACATAACGTAAATATAAACGGTGGAAATAATAATAATATAAACAAATACATTCAGTCCTGACCACATGTGACGCACGGTAACCACATGTTGTTGGAATTTGCAGGGAACGATGTTTTAGTCATCAGTTAAGCCGAAAGCTTCAGGGTAGCCAGCGAAATTCAAATTTTCTTTAGTTTTTTGCAATTTCTAATGTCAATGACTATTGGCGATGCCCAGAAGTAGGACCAATCTACTGAGTACGCGTACCTTGCGTATACTTAATGACGTAGCAGACAGCATAGATATGTTTACTTGTTCTCTGAGTGAGTTCACAAAAATCACGATGTACATGATATGTTATGGACGTCCGAATGTCACTGCAGGGATCCAGCAGACCTGCCAGGGTTGCGGAATAGTCCGAAAGGGATACCGGGACCCTGGCAACAGGCAACCGAAGGAACATGGGTGGGTTTTAGTAAGTAAGAGTCTGACACGCCCTTCCGCTCCGCCCAGAGCGGGAGAAGTCATATGATGATTTCGCACCCAAACAAAAAAAAAAAAAAAAGGGATCCAGCAGAATATCAGCGCCAGGTATATTTGCCTGACCCATGATGAGTTGGACTCCCATTTGGTGCAACGTTGAGACGCACACCGCGCTTTGTATATTTCGTTATTTTTTAAAGTATGTCATAGACAATATTGTCTCGCTGTGTCTAGTTTTCTTTTACTGTTCTTTTTTTTTTTTGTATTTTGGCACTTTGTAACTATTATTATTTAACCGTGCTTTTGTATGTTGTGTTGTCTTTTGTATGCACCAAATAAACGTTTTATCTATCTATCTATCTAAATAATAAAACTGTAATTATGGCCACATTATTGAATTAGGAAATTCCTGTAATGATAGTGACGATGAGTAAATAAATAAATAAAATAAATTTGCAGGTCAGTATCAGGTTGTATGTTGATCTAAATATTATTAGCGATACAACTCACACAACACAACAGCTATACAACTCCTTAAGTTCATGTAAGTGCATTGAATGACTATTTCATGAAATCCTCATTCAATGCACTTACATGAACTTAGAGACTTGTATTGCTGATTCTAATGTTTATCCTACTATCCTATTAATATTATAAATGTGAAAGTTTGTGTGTTTGGATGTTTGTTACTCAATTACGCAAAAACAGCTGAATGGATTTGGATGAAATTTGGCAAACCGATAGTTTATAACCTGGATTAACACATAGGATACTTTTTATCCCGATATTCCCACGGGATCGAGACTTACGCGGGTGAAACCGTGGGGCGTAGCTTGTAATTCCATAAATCCATATTTGTTACGGTCGCAAATAATATTTAGATCAACATATAACCTGATACTGACCTGCAAATTGCATAAAACGTAAGAAGATTTAAATTTCGTGGGCTACCTTAGCCCACCCCCCTTAATATCGATAATCAAATTGATATCCTGTTTGCGAAAATAAAACGATTCTGTCATGTCAGTAACACTTTATTGGCCTCTATCTATAATCGTATCAGCTTTCGCGCTGTTCACTCAGGTCTAAAACAGTTTATTGTTTACTAGCTTCCGCCCGCGGCTTCGCCCGCGTAGTATGTCGATAAAAAGCCTTGCCTATGTCCTTTCTCAGGCTCTAGACTATCTGTGTACCAAATTTCATTTAAATTGGTTCAGTAGTTTTGGCGTGAAAGCGCGACAGATAGACAGAGTTACGGAAGTAAGGTAAGGTAAGATAACTTCTCTCTTACTTCTTTTACTTACTTGCTGATGCCCGCGGCTACGCCCGTACAAATTATATAGGTACTAAAACCTTCCTCGAGAACCATCTATCCATTGGTGAAAACAGCATGAAAATAGGTGCCGTATTTTTTGAGTTTATGAGACAGACAGACGCGGCGGAGGACTTTGTTTTATAATAATAGGTCTTTACCTATGAAATTGCCGTTTTGTATGAAAAAATTTAAACGAATTTTTTTCATGAATTTTTTATTTGTATTAATCGAAGTAATCACCCATGCAATCAATGCATCTTTGCCATCGCAGTGGCAGTTTATTGATGCCCTTCTTAAAGAAATCAGCTGGACGGGAGGCAACAAATTCTTCAAAGGCATTTTGTACTGCCTCTCGGGTATTGAATTTTGTTCCCGCCAAGAAGTTATCCAAATTCTGGAAAAAGTAGTAGTCTGTAGGCGCAAGGTCTGGTGAGTAGGGCGGATGACGGAGAGCTTCCAACCCCAGTTCTTGCAACTTGGAGACCGTCTGCTGTGCAGTATGAGGTCGCGCGTTGTCGTGCAGGAGCAGCGGGACGAGCGATTGACCAATGCTGGTTGGAGATGCGCCAGCTTCTCCATCATTGTGTTCAGTTCTTCACAGTACACATCTGCAGTAATGCTCACCCCGTTTGGTAAGAAGCTGTGATGAATCACAACGGCGCTAGACCACCAAACAGTGACCATCACTTTTCTAGGGGTAAGTTTTCGTTTAGGGCATTGTTTAGGTGCTGAACCAGGATCCAACCAACTTGCTGAGCGCTTGCGGTTATCAGTTACAGAATCCATTTTTCATCGCAGGTAACAATGCGGTTCAAAATTCCTTCATTTGTGTGTCTGTTGAGCAGTGCAAGGCACGTCTCGACGCGTACTTCGCGCTGGCGATCATTGAGTTCGTGGGGCACCCATTTGTCAAGCTTTTTTACCTTGCCAATTTGACGCAAATGGACCAATATTGTTTTGACGCTAACGTCGAAAGCTGCTGCTAATTCAGCCGTAGATTGTGTATCATCAGCTTCCACAATCGCCTTTAATTCGTCATTGTCGACCAAAGTCTTCGGACGACCGCGAGGTTCATTTTTCAGGTCGAAATTTCCAGAACGGAAGCGAGCAAACCAATAACAGGTGGTGCATTGGTTTGTAGTGTTAGCTCCGTAAACGTCGTTGATGTTGCGTGCCGCTTGTGCCGCGTTGCTGCCACGACGGTACTCATATTCCATAATTACTCGAATTTTTAACGTATCCATAAAAGATTGAAATGCGATGAAAATGTAACACTAATCAATAAAGAAATGACTACTTTTGGAAAAAAAATCCATGTTTTTAAAATAAAATTAATTTGAAATTAGAATTCTTAGCCAAACAAAAATTATTTTGATTTGAAATGGCCAGTACTGCAGAACGGCAATTTCATAGGTAAAGACCTAATATGTAAGGGTGACATTTTAATTCATAAAAAGTGTACAGACAGACAAACATATAAACATATTTCATACAAGTCATGTCATAAAGATAAACTGTGCCACCGCGCGCATATTTCCCAGTGACTTATCTTCATTGCTAACTTCCTGATTATTTTCATCAGATAATTACGCTATTAACTTGATACGCGAAACTCGACAGTGCACATGATTCCTTGAATAAATTCATGTTGCACGTATTATTGGAACTTGTGAATTAAATGAATTCATGAAGATTTTTCTGATGAGTCATTGATATAAATTATCGTAGACCTGTGTTTGCGCCGCTCCTTATTTTATACATATTGCTTATAAAAATAGTTCCGGGACACGCAACTAGGTACCGATCTAAGATCAAATAAATACCCAGACTGAGCGCTGCGAACAGTACAGTGAAGCATGCCAAAACTACACCTCTGTCCATACACGCTCACACGCACACATTTACAATCAAACTACACCTCACTAAGTGCACACATACTTACGAAACCGGCCTCACGTTTCTGTTGACAGCGCTGTCTTGGCTTTTTATTTGGTCGGAGGTAACATTCAATAAATCAACTCAGCCCATCCACTGCTGATCAGAATGAGGCATCTTCCAAAGTTACGCCACAAGACCCGGTTCTTTGCCTTCCGCATCCAGTCTATCCTAACTGTCTTTAAGGTGAGGACATATCCTTAAATGATGTAGAGGTGCACTAAGTCAAATTCAAATTATTTAAGTAATTTCACATATACCAACATGGGGTTACGAGACGCACAGAAGCTAGATCTCTCTATACCCCATTTAAAATAAGATTAGACATTTAAATAAGCCTTTTTTACAGTCCGTTCAACCGATTTTGACTTCTATTGCGTTGATGGCATGACAAATGGCAGCTGCAGTAGACAGTTGGTATTGTGTAATCTTTTTTGCTTTTAATGCCATCCTTATGCCTACGGTATAGAAGTCAAAATCGGTTGAACTCACTGTAAAAAGGTTTGTTTAAATGTCTCATCTTATTGGAAATGGAATAGAGAGCTCCATGGTTACTCATTCTCTAAGAAGGGACTTTGTTCCTACTGTTTACATTACGAAACACTTTTTATATCCTTTCGAGAATGGCGATAACTCTCCTCGAGTCAGGATTGATGGCTTCATGCCATCATTCGAAAGCGGCACGCCCCGATCCTTCGCAGAATACTTACCAGCTCCCACAGCATCCTGAACACGTTGTGCGGTCTATGGGATTGTCCAATACTGCGCCACTGGGTCGGACTTCATACTACGTGGATAGTGTGAAGTTCGGCTGAAGACTTTACCTAGCATAAGATTATGATGCATAAGTTTAAAGTTTTCTTTACTAACTAGTGTATGGATTCTCTTTGGTCTGAACATAAAGGTATATTATAATTAGTGTTAAGTAAACAATATTGGTTGTTGTCGTAGGTATCGCAATGGTACGAGTTGGTGGTGTTCACGGCGTCGATGGAGATCTACGGAGCCGCGGTCGCCGACAAGCTCGACAACGGCCGGGGCATACTGCGGCGGCGGTTCTATAGGTACGGCTTACCTTTATCATTTAAATAACTGCCTCATTGGTTTTCGGGTCTGCTAAACATGATATCCTGACTTCGATTTCCAGGTCGGACATAGTATGATTGAGTTTTTCTGTCAGGAATTTCTCCGAAATCTAAGTTTGTGGCCAGTTAATGGAAGGCTCGCCCTCTAGGGACGGGTATGTCGGGCATGCCATTAATCGGGCACAAACGGGCCTAAAAACATAACTAAAAGAAAATGTACTCACCTCTGCCTAACGCTTCCAGGAACACTCGCGTAATGTTATGTTTGACAGCTAAAACGTCAGTTTTCGAAAAGGTCAATCCTTATATACCTTCATAAATAACAACTTTGCTCCACACAGCGAACGTGGGGAGTATTATTTGTGGTAATTACAACCTCACGCGAGCTGTAATGGCTTCCTCTCACCGACACGGTACGCTAATATCACGAGCGAGATCGTATGTACGGTACTGTTGATAAATCACAGAGTACGAAGGAAATGGAGTGTTCATAAGAGGGGGGAATGGAAGTCCAACAAATCTGAAAAAACTCCGGAAAGTTTACTTGACTCGTGACAAACCATCGAATGATGTAAGACCACACACAGTGGCAACGTTCTATACAAACACTAAGCAAAAAGCAGATTAGTAAGCATTTTTTTCGAGACAAATTTATTGTTGATCAAACTGTCGTAAATAAATATTATAAAGCCATTTGTATGCAAATAATCCGTTAGATATAATATGTGTTGTTAATTTGTGTGTTGACAGACAACACTGCACAGCAGAAAACGGTTCCTACACAAAGAATTTGTCGTCTATATGCGACGACCTCAATAGAGTGTTCATATTGGACAACTCTCCCGGAGCCTACCGGGACTTTCCAGGTGAGATACATACACTCATTATGAATTAACAAAACACACCTTTTTAGGGCAGTGCAGTCGTGTAAACATTTATACTCGAAATTGCGACTTTTTATGTAATTTCCATTTCATGACAAAAAAAAACCTTATTGCTCAAAATCTTTGAGTTTAGGATATCTTTTCAAACTTTTATTCAAGCAGGAACTATTTTAACTGATCATTCAGGATAAAATTTGGGCGAACGGTTTCAAATAATCTTCACCAATTATCGAGTCATGCCGCGGCAAGCTAGGTGTTAATACTTCATTGGTTGACTTATCTGTGGTCTGGGATAATCCCATTTGTACTCCTTGCTAAATAATTTTCAATGAGTTATTAGACTGTTTGTAGTAATCAATTTTACGTATGTCTCCCCCAGATAACGCGATACCTATAAAGTCGTGGTTCTCGGAGCCGCTGGACGTGGCGCTCCTGAACCTGCTGCCGGTGCTGGACGCGCTGCGCTTCACGCACGACGTGCGCTCCGTGCTGTCGCGCAACCTGCACCTGCACCGCCTGTGGTAGTACACAACACGTGAGTATTTACGAATTTGGATGTACTTGTAAAAGAGCTCAACAAGGGAATTACTAAAGCCGATATCAGACACTTCACTTTTCCTTCATTTTTGCCTTTCCTCTTTCACTCAAAGCGTCAGAGTTAAAACGTCTGAACACAGAATGAAGCAATCGCGTAGGTAAATTAAGTGAACCGGTCCAAGTTCGATTAGTAAGTAGTTCGATTTTGAAACTCGCTTACCATCGATCGAAAAATAAAATGAAAGAAGCGAATGAACATTCATTCCCTTATAATTCGGTCGGTGTTGTGTGAACGTGGAATGAGACACAAATGAACACTAATTCACTCAAGTGAAGCGCCTGATATCGGCTTAAGATACAGAACAATTAAATATTATTTACTTAATTATTTCGCCTGCTAAGCGGGCGTCATTGCTGATTTCCATTTTGACCGAAACCGCTGTGCCACTTAGGTATGCAAATACGTGCCTCAGGGGATGGGGGCAGTGCAGGCCGCTCATTCGTCAACACTCACGGCGTCTCGCGCCCCGTCTCGCCGCGCATTCCTAGGGCGCGGTACACCGGTCTCGGTCAAACTGGCAGATTACAAAAATCGGAACTTGTTAATAATCTATATTTTTTTGAAATGCTTTAGCTTTGATCTGACAATGATTTGAGGCCAATACTATCATTGTAAGAAGATAAATTATTCATGAGAAAACAGCTTTCCAGTGTCATGACTCATGTGTCAATATTGTATGGTGGTAGCAAAATTTTGCCCCATACTCATTCAACGAATTAAAATAAAATCGGGTCGTCAGAAGCCCGAAAGTCTGACAACCAGTCTAGCCAAGAGGTATCGTATTACCCAGTTCCTGGGTTGTGGTCTGAGGAGGTCAGATAGGCAGTCGCTCCATGTAAAATACTGGTATTCAGCTGCATCCGGTTAGACTGGAAGCCGACCCCAACATAGTTGGGAAAAGTCTAGATTGTCTTTGTAACTTCTGTCCGTTGTGTGCCTCTTTTTGTATAAACCGCTAAAACCTTTATTTTTCTATTATTTCCAGATAAAATACCGGCTTTTGTACAAATGATGGACGCCACAGGCCTCCTGAACTTATTTATTATTTTGTCACTCGTTAGGCGGTTCAGCTTCTATTCATATAGATTTAATATAGTTGAATATTTTTTTTAAGTTTTGTTTTTACGTAAATAAAAGTGATTATCCGGTGTAATGTACACACGCATTGTGTATGTTAGTAAGTTACCTACGTATGTAGGGCGGAAGCGTTTTTAAAACGCTGTTTTTGTTATTTGAACATAAATGTAAGTGCAAGAATGAAGGTGCGGTCTCACTGCGAGCGGTAGGAAATACGTTTTAGATGTTCCTAAATTGAGCTTCAGTGTCGTAGTGCATTACCACTTTAATATTTAGTCAGAAAAATATTCTCGAACATTCTTCAGTCAGTTATTTAGGTACTGAAACATCTAATAATATGTTAGTAAAATATATTAATTCTATAATCTACTTTTGGTATATTTATGAGTCCCATTGAGTTTTTCCATGACATTTATTTATTCTGAACCTTGCATTGACTCGAGTCTCTCTTAGGACCCTATAAACTATTATAAACATGGTACCTAATCTATGATGTGTTCATTATATCCGCCTTAGATGACACGAATTAAAAATGATATATTACTGGTGCCCTAGATCGATTTGTGTAGCTTGAAACTTATTTTTTAATGCAAAATGTCTTTATTTTATAAGCTTTCTAACTTGCCCAATGCCTCTAAAGTTGGTCATCGAAAATCAGGAATAGTTTGTAAAATTTCTATGCTTACAGTGGGGCCACATCTCTTTCCAACATAGTGCTGTCTCGTTCGCTAGTATAGCAAAATGTGAGACAGTAACTATCTTCAAAGGGCGTCATTGTTGCACTTTTAAGGGCTGTCTCGAAATCATGACAATTTCGTTTCCAAAAATAAATTCGGTTTTGTAAAAGCGAATGTTTGGTAGTTCATTTTGTATGGTGTGCTAATTACTATACTTAAAGTGTATGACTGCTATTGTAATAAGAATTGCGTTGTGAGTTATGATATCAATAAGATTTTGAGTTATTGTATTAAAAGTTTTCCTAAGACATTCACTGAAATTGACGCTTTTTAATCAGTTGTGTATGATCTAAACGTCTTCAGCAGTGAATGTGTTGCCAATACAACAGTTAAGATCAACGATTTTAGTCAAATAAACAGTACTGATTGAGTATCATTTGATTTAATTACCTATGTTTTTTCTAAATTTCTAGACAGCCCTGAAATCAAATCATATCTTTTTTTAGACTTATTTGAAGGGTTTAAAAGATACGGCCTTAATTTTTATTACTGCTCTTTGTATATAAAACTTTGAAACCATTATGATTCCTGCAATTTAAATTAATTTAAAATTACAATAAAGTTTGTTTCGATAATGTACTTATTTATAACAAAGATATTATGATCATAACTTAATCCAATCAAGTTATATTGAAAAAGTAAATTACGGCCATATCTATTAAATCTGTAAAACTTGCTGCCCACCAAAATCTAAGCTTGCAAATTAAGAACCACTTTTGTTTATGTCACCTCACTTTCGTGAAATCAAAATAAAAGTTACATCTTTACGTCACTTTGACAGAAGCAATTCGATGTTGCCAGGTTTAAAAAATGCGATACTAATTCATCCTTTTTATTTTGGTTATAGAAAGTGAGGTGGTTTGCTCAACAGTAATTTTCAAAATTATTTGTACCAATTTTTTTATTAATTAGTTTATGAATTATTGTGACTTTTACAATTCAATCTCTACATGCAACATGAATATACGTATTCATAAAGTGTTAAAAACGGATTCTTTTAATAAAAATCTATTAATACTATAATGTGATGTGTGTTATGATTTTAATTTATACCACTGACTTCTTTCATTTAAATTATAATGATTTTACAGAATTCCACTTCCTGGCAACACTAGATTATAATGAATTTACAAAATTCCTCTTCCTGGCAACACTAGATTATCCGCCACCCGCGGCTTCACCGAATTGAAACCATTTTATTCCCCATAGAATAAAGTTGGTACAAATAATCGTATAATTTCTTCCAGTGGAATAACTAATGTATGTAAATATAATTTTTTAATGGACAGTCTTGCGTGATTTGCCTATTTTTGAACGCGCAACGTTGATCTCTTAGGTATAGTTTTCGTTTTACTTTGCTTCTTGGAAGCCCCTTTTTAAATGCCGAATTATTTTTAAACTACCGTCATTACTTTTTCAAAAGTAACAGGTATTGTTTTTCAACATTGACTTGGGATAATTAAGAACAAATAAATGTATGTAAAAATTGTTTCACTGAAAAATATGAGGTAATTGGCAATTTAGTTTTGATTCAAAATAAACGTTTTTATTCCGTGTGAAATCTTAGAAAAACGTTTTTTCTAACAATAATTTAAAAATCGGCAAATCACTAAGGGTGCGTTTACGCCGACTGTTATACTCTATGCAGTGTAACGCATCCTAACTCTTTTGTACGTCACACACGCTGTGGACCTCTTAATGACAATAGAATAGTGTACGTTACATAAACTATCTGGTACAAAATGTATGCCGAATCAGTTACGATTACATTTTTGTTTTTTAAACGCTTCATGAAGTTTCCGAAATTCTAAATTACTGCTTGGATATGAACAGACGATCGTTTACATGGCATTACACCTCACGTTTTTGCAGTATTCGATTTTAACCGTATCAATGTCGGAATGTTGAAGTACGATCTCAGCATTATAATGCAAAATAAAAAACGAGCAGCGAAATACCATGTGATCGTTTTTTGACAATAGAATATACAGAAACTAAAAAAATATTTGGCTGATGACTTTTTCACTTTCAAATTCAAGTATTCGTATTTTTTTGTGAATAATGTATTACATTATTCTTTTTATTTTTATGAAGCGATTATAGAAAGCAAAAGTAAGAGTTTTAAAACATGTTATGATTGTACGTCGAGACTCGGCACGTCTTCTTAGTTTAATCCCATTAAATCGTGTATAATTATTAGTTTATAACGAATTGTTTCTGTATAGAATTAAAAGTTCTTTTTAAAACCAAATAGTTGAGATAAATAGTTTTTAGTAATAAAAAAATGATAATCTATTAGGACTCATTTACTGGTGGTGTGTTTTTGCAAAAACGTATGTATTAGTAAAATTTATTAAAAACTATTTTTCACTTTTATTAAAAAATACATAAAATATTCAAATTATGCGCCTAATTATATACAAGAGAAAAAAAAAAAACAATTCAGATGAGACAGAAAACAATGAATAGTAATTATATAATATGTTTGACTTTTTTGTTGTTATTTGTTTTTGCAAAAATCACATGTCTGCCATGAAACCGGACTGTTTACTAAATTGTCATGTATAACACATAGATCGTTATGCGTTCGAACGCAGCAAGGTTGCAAGATCTTCAGCTATACTTACCTTATTTTAGTTTATAAGGTTGATTTTTCATTGATTGTGTAATTTTAGAACGGGTGTAATGAAGTATTGAAGGGTCTCGCCACGTCGGCAAATACTGTATGGGGGTAAACTTATGTTACAATGGTCCTGGAGTCGCTTGAGAATAACATCTATGTACAATATTTTAAGGCTGTTTCACTGAGATACCTAAAGCGCAGGTCACACTCAGAGCGAAGTGAAAGCAAAGCTAAGTTCGTTAAGCTTCACTCATGTAGCTACCGCGTCTTTTCATACTTCGGTTCACACTGGGAACTATGAACCGCATACGCATAGACAACTGGACTGGGCAGTAAGCCAATGTTTGTTGCCAAAGTTTGACCAAGTAAAAACGATAAAGTCAGTACAGTCGTTGTGCTTGAATCCCCATGCATTTTGCTCTCAACTAGCAACATAACTGTAATCAGGATATATTTTAAATTAAGTTTCTATAGTTTGGCTGAGACCGCTGTTCCGCGCCTGAGGCATGTGCGCGGCTCACGGGGGGGGGGGGAAATGGCCGCTCATTCGTCAACGCTCACGACGCGCGGCTCGGCTCGCCTATCGTTGGTCAAGGCTGCCCCTCGCCTCGCCGTGCATTCCTATGGCGCGGAACAGCGGTCTCAGTTATACTATAATAACTAGTATGCCCAAATACAGGGGCAATGTAATGCAATTTATTTTTCATGTACATAATATACTTTATCTGTAGCATAACATAGATCCATTTTGAAATTCACAGGGTCATTCGTTTTACAGTGAGATTAAAAGTAATTTTCTGTTTGTCAACCCAGTAAGACGTGTTTCAAATGTTTTGGATGAAAAGAACTTATAAAATAGTGAAAGCACATGCACCTACAACATTAATAAAACCACGGCAAATATAAACCACTGAATGTACTTACTTAATTAGTAACTTACTTTATACCAATAGTATTTGCACGAACCAGCAAAAGTATAATCTGACCAAAAATAACTATTCATAGAAAACATTTGAAACATTGAGCAAGTATCGAATATTGTATTCACAAACCGCATAGCACAATTTATAACTGTAAAAAATACAATTCAAAATTAGCTGTTATTTTTTTCTAAAGATATTCCCAAATCATCCCATATTTGTTAAATACCGGACTGGCGAAGGCGCAAGGACACTTAATACAACCAATCATAGAGAATTGCGTGTAAAATTGTAATGTATGAATCTAAAGTCGTTTTTAAATGTTTTGACTATGGTGGCATTATAACTAACAGTATTCGATAAGTATTTTTCACCATTTAGAATAAATGTGAGGTCAATTTATGTGACACAAAAACATTTTTATATGCACCTGTTTTGAAAAAAATACTTTGAATTCTCATAAATTACTACCATCTAAGAACAAATTATTATTTCAATTTTATTATCATCCATTGGTACTTTAATGTGAGTAGGTACTTACTAAGTGTCACTGTAGTTAAAATATGTTAATATGGCTGTAAGTTTGATAAATGTTTACCGTTTAAATATAATACATGAACACGTCAAAGATGGCGATTAAAAAAATATTGAAAACTGTAATATTGCGGTCTCAACTGGTTGTTCAAAGTTCAAAAGCGATTTGTAATATAGCAATATTAAATCGATTTCAACAATTTTATTTGTTTTACTTATGATCCTGACTCGTCCCGCTCTAGCTGCAGCATTTGTGCCAAGGTAGATTCGAGATTTGCTCTCTTTAATTCTCATCAAAATTAAACTGTCGCATATCATCCACATCCAAACAAAAAGCTGAGACAAATTCAAAATCGTTCATTCGAGGGAAGTCTCGTTATAGGGTTAGTAGTGTTACAACACGATACCCAAGATACGAGATACGATCGCACATGTAACTGACAGCAGACGGACAGTCTACTCTGTCAGCAATCATTATCAAAACCCAGGTAGTGTGACCACGAGTCCGCACCCAAAGTAACATGCTCTGTGGTTAGGGCTGGCCCAAGGAACATAAACTCACTTATGGGCTGGCCATGACTACCCACCATCGACGATGCTGCGCGCTGGCGCATCATTTTAAAGGCACAAGAAAAAAAGTCGCACGTACATAAATAGTAATTATGCACTCCTTGCAACTTAACACTCATTTTAATTTGAGGTGTAGCACTATTGAACTGCACTCGATGCAGTTACCACAAGACACTTCTGTCTACTCCCAAGTTCACAAATTATGGTATTTAGTTTCAATAGCGGTAAAAGTAATCTTTCCTTGAACTTGGCTTGACACACTGCCGCGTGTCTAGATCTGTTGCAGTTTACAGAAGTTTTATGTAATCTTTTGTCAACGGAATCGAACCCAGACCTTGCGCTTGCGAAGAACGGCAGAGCTTCGATACTAACCACAAAACGAACAATAAAATTATACTGTTTATGTAGATTGAAGAAAAACCCATAACATTTTAATGACACTCTGGTAACTTGGATCCACTGGATTGGACTAAAGATACGCAAGTTACCTATCCATAAGAATAACACAGGAATTCATACATACATGAAAAATTGCGATTTTTATGGGGAATATGGGTGTGGCAAAGAAGCAACAAGGCAGATTTTATCAACATGGGTTTGTTATTATGCCTCATATGTGTTTTGCTCCATCTTAAATTACAGTAGGTAACTAGGTATGTGGGAAAGGTCGTCAAATAAAAGAAAGTTTTTACTTCGATGAACCCTTTAATTTGAGACTATTTTTATGATAACATTCTAACTGAAAATTGTCAAAAACTATTATAGCCAGAACTAAGTTTACAAAATATTTGACAGGATTGTGGGAGCATTTCAAAAGTAACACGGTTTCATAATCAAACTAATTATATGTACAGGATCAATGTTATGTAGGCCAAAATTAGTTTTCGTCAAAACATTCTGCTCCCAGTAATGAGACGTAACAAAAATATCTCCACACAACATCAATAGCTGTCCAAATTTATAATTTTCTTAAAGATAACAATTATAACATCATCATTTAGCATAGCATATGAGATGTAAAAGCACTTAGATGGTTTAAAATTTTATACATGTTTTCTAAAGTGTTAACATTTTTTTTGTCTTATTCATGTTTTATGATTTACAATAAACACAATGGTCGTCGATTTAATTCGACCATATTGAAAGGTGATTTTCAATAGTTTGGCAAAGTACATAATCCATTTCAGATTTGAAATGGCGACTTTTGGGGTATTATATGGTAGATCCCCTTGGAAGTTTCATGAAAACTTCCTAGTAATTGAAATTATATATTTGTCAGTGTGCCTAGCACAACCTGCACAACACACCATCCTTAGAAAGTTGATTCTTAGGAGAAATATAACTTACGAAATTATTTACTCTCCCTAAACAAGTGACTAAATTTTACATTTTTAAAGAAATATATTTTTAACCAATATTATCATTTGATTTCCCCTGTATCTAATGTATATTTAGTCTTCTGTTTTGTATAACATTCAATACACATACTAAAATTTTACTGGAAAATGAGATATAAAAAGAAAAAAGGGACAAATCTTACTAGTAGCTACTGACAAAATTTTACATGAAATAAAAACATTTAACATACAATAAAACCTAAAAAATCTGATGCCTATGCTGTAACTGGTAAGAATAATTCATGTAAAGATATAGCAAATTTTTGCAGTCCTTTAAGAGGTTTTTTCCTCTCAAAATTATGGAAGTTATAATGCAGCACATCAAGTCAATAAAAATATCTCTTAGAAAAGCGTATTTGTCAAAGTAGTCATAGTATTGTCTTTTAAAATGTACATATTATAATATTGCAAAGAACTCGTAGTTACAACCTAAATTGAAGGTACTTATCGTTCAAATATATTGGATTTTGAATGCAACCTTAAGCTGGAGCCAATATAAATATCACAAATAGCGGCTTAAGGGACCTTCTCAACGTCTGTCCAAACTAAAAGAAGATTAGTCACTAAAATTCATTCTCTGTACAGGTTACAGTCAAAGGTTTAAAACTTATTTAAAAATACTCCAAACAATGAGTCACTACAAAACTAGAAGGTCTACACAACATTTTTAAGAAGATTCAGTTTATACTGTTTCAGTTTACATTCAAATTACGGCTGTACATTTTATACTTTATATGACTGCAAGTGTTTTAAGCAGCCACTTATTAACGAATCAATTTTATGACACAGAGAATGCCTTTTCTGAAAAGGATTTAACATAAGCCTCATGCAATTTGTTCACAAAGTCAGCATCATGTTTCAGCAGATAGTTGAAAGCTTGAAGCAGCTGGTTCCTAGTGAGAGGCTCAGGGGAAGGCTGGACGTCTCCACCCGTGCTAGCAGTGAACATGGTGGGCGGCATCAGTGCTGGCTTCTGCTGAGTTGACACAGAGTCAATCAAAGGGTATATTCCAATCTCTTCCAATTTGCTACCATTAAAAGAGCTTACCGTATGGTTGATGTCCTGTGACTGATTCAAGTATGTGGCCAGGGGAGACGTTGGCTTTGGTGATGATATATGCATCAGATTCAACTCATTCTCCAGTGGTATAATGCCATTGGTGTCATTTGAATCCAACTGCCCCTTCTTCAGACTAGATATCCTCTGCTGGTTGGGCTTGTCAATAGGAGTTGACTTTAATGGGAACCCACAGTTTTGTCTCATTGCTGAATCCATGTTCATATTGCCGTTTGAACTTTGAGCCTCTTGAGGTGTCACAGAGCGTTGTTGTTTCTCTATATGTTCAACAGAATGTGCTGGGTTGCTCATGAGCCTCTGCAGCAGCTGCGGCACTTCCCGCGCGTCTGTCGAACGTGGCCCGAAAATACCTGGCGACGGTAGCGAGGACACAGCCGGCATCTGCGAAGCGGCACCGCTCCCAGCTTTCGCGAAGAAGTCCATCACGCTTTGCGAAGTCATATCGGGCGCACGCGACGGTGTCGAGTCACATTTGTTAGCGACGAGTCCCTTATTGGAATTGAAGTCATCCTGGGCCTTGCTCAACATGCTGAATATATCGACGGGCGCACTAGACGGTGTAGATGTACTATATACAGCGTTCTGCGGCATGTTCTCGCCGCCTGGAACTTGCTTGATCGGGTCTTTAATCAGAGAATTTAACTTTGTCGCAACTCTAACGCACTCGTCTTTATCATAGAACCATATGCCGTAAATGCGACACTTGGCGTTCCGATACAAAAGGAAAGGTTCCTTCAATTGCAATTCTATTCCTTTCGATACTGGTTCGATTAGGTTATTCGTATTCAATCTGTTCATAATCACTAAACTATGGTACGGTTCACCATTTCTACTGTACACAAACAAAGCACCCTCGATGTTAGTTTTCTCCCATTCGTTCTCTTCGAATGTATAAAGCGCAACGTGGGTAGCACTGTCGATTATTTCTCTAGCGTATGGATCTGCCCTCTTTAGGGCAGCGAAATTCATACGTAGTCCGGTGTCAGCCATTTTATAGCAACAAAATACAAGTTTTTATACAGCGAGCAAGCATCACAGCAAAATGACAAGAACGAATAAATTCGCCATTTTCCAACCGTTCCGTAGACTCGCTCGTTGAATTTTATATACTACCTCCAAACATAAATTGAGATAATAAAAATATATTGTTTGGATTTCTTGAATTTAACATTGAATCTACCCGAATCTCAGTTACTTTCTAAAGCTAAAATTCAAAACTTATATTAGAATGAATTGATTGTTTTATTGTTTTAACGTTACTGATTCTGAGTGCAAAGGAACGATCTATCATTGAAGTGAAGTATGCAGTGGTGGAAGGGTGTGT
Source organism: Lithophane ornitopus (assembly GCA_948473465.1). NCBI lineage: Eukaryota > Metazoa > Arthropoda > Insecta > Lepidoptera > Noctuidae > Lithophane > Lithophane ornitopus. The sequence continues at coordinate 15,248,975 of OX419625.1, forward strand.
AAGGTGGCGGCAGTTTAAAAAAATATTTTTTAATTAAAAAATTTTTTCTTCACTATCCTTTATATTTTAAAATAAAAAAGCAAGTTTTGGTTTGGAAATAAACTGGTAGTTCTCACTTCTATGCTAAGTGCATTGAACTAAGATTCATCTGTAACTAAAGCGAAAAACTAGTTTGAAAGTTGAAACAAAAATAATTTTAGGAATCAAAAACTTTGTTTGATTCAATTGAAGCATCGATCTCAATTAGAGGCTTAGACCATTTAATCTACATGGTCTAAAATTGGAGGGTTTGCTCTGCTAGAATGGCTATGGCTAGGAGAGTTGACCCTGACCCCTAACCACTGCTTGTATGATCTTCTCGTACATTTACAAATTGTTATTGTTCCAATGGGTCAGGGTTTAGAGCTGAGGCTTAGGAGCCAATGGTTAGGGCAGACAATAAAATACCATTACAAATAGGATACCTAGGTACTACTTTAGAGCATTAAAAAAAAGTATAAAACCTCGTTACTACAGCAATTCAAAATCCGAACCACATTTTTTTTTTTGTGTATGGGAAATCATCCCCTCGCAACTGGGCCTGGGACCTGATTGATCTTGAGCACGATGAATACTAAAAATACAAAGACAAAAAATAAACTTTATTAAATATTTGACGAATCCGTTCTCTAAAAATATTGTATTCGATTTCATTTTTTAATTCAACAAAATGATGTAATTTCATCACACTGTACAGAAAAGTTTGACCTCTGTCGTTTTGCTCTTGTAGGAATTGAGTAAGATACAGAGATAGATAAGTAAATCGAATGCGACATTTCCATAGCAAAAGTACTTTTGCTTAGTGTTGTACCTACAATGGAATAAATTGATCGATAACGATAAAGGTTTCGTATAACGGCCTCAGTGATGGCCGTCATGCAAATGAAGGCACCGAGGTTTGACTTTACGGTCACACCAACTTACTTTTATAAATAACATTTCATTGACATCATTCGACGATAAATTGCAGACGCTATGTGGCGGCCACCCCACAACAGACTTGGGAAACTCTAGCTGTAGGCATGATTGGTCACTATTATCATGATTTTCTTTTCTTTGTTTTTCCCGAGAAAAAAAGAGAGCTGAGGAAAAAGAGAGGCAGATGTGTGCGAGTTTTGCATCTTTTGAACTAAAAGCCGGATATGATGCGAATATTAGTTATTGTTTTTGTTACAAATGGGCCATCGATGTGTTTTTAACAAGATGGGATCATGCCATTTTTTGACCAAAAACTAAACAATATCTAATTGAAAACATCAGTCGGTGTTTACGACTATTGTATGTTTATTGCATATTCTAATTTATTTATAAGCAAATCGAACTTATATTTTTGAAACTTTTTAGCACATCAAACCCACCATTTTTGAAACAAAAAACTAGCTAACTAAAGTTCGTTTTTTAATCCCATAGACTAATTTGACAGGTGCAAATTTCAAACTCCAAACTGAAAAAACAAACAACAATCATTTGAAACGTCAAAAAATATTGTACGAAACTATACTCCCTTTGAAATAAGATTAGACATTTAAATAAACCTTCTTTACAGTCCGTTTAAACGATTTTGACTTATATTGCATTGGTGCCATGACAAATGGCAGCTGCAGTACACAGTTGGTATTGTGTAATCTTTTTTGCTTTTAGTGCCATTCTTATGCCTACGGTTTAGAAGTCAAAATCGGTTGAAGGGACTGTAAAAAGGTTTGTTTAAATGTCTAATCTTATTTCGAATGGAGTATAGGTTGGTATACGTAGGTATTTCTTCCATCGACATTATACTTAGCCCAACACTAGTTACCGCATCACAACTAAACGAAACGTCAACAACGTCATTCATTTAAAAGTTTGCGCGTGTCAGAGACGGCAGTATATAAATAAAATAAATAATTTTCGTTAATTAAACATAACTGCATCTTGGTATAATACAGATAATCGTAATCATCTCTGGCTAGAACTAATAAATGTTAGCTAGAACTTGTTTTAATTGTTTGTAATTTGGACACGTGACGTATAGGCTAAGTTTTAGTAAACAACAAGGTAGAATGTCTGGTGGTAAAGTTCTGGTGATTGGAGGCGGCGGGCGGGAGCATGCTCTGTGCTGGAAGCTAGCGGACTCTCCCTTTGTGCGCCAAGTATACTGTGCACCCGGCAGTGTCGGCATCGCGACCACCAACAAAGTTGAGTGCGTCGAACTCGACATCAATGATTATCCGGTAAGTTTCTTATTAGAAAATTATGTTGTATTACTTCTATATGTTTGCGCATATAACATCTCAGGAAGTCTGAAAGGCCCCATCTTCCAGTAGCTATTGATTGGGTTCAGTTTGATAATCCATTTATTTTAATATAAAAAATTAATTATTATTTTCTTACGCAAAACATAAGTACTTACATAATTAGAGGCTATGGGTATCTTATTATCCTTATATCAACCAACTATCTTGTGCTAAAAAATAAACTGTAAACTTAATATTATATGTAGCACAAAAACATTAATGAATTATTTATTTTGTTTTTCCATACATTACATACTTACTAAATAATACAAAACATAAAATACAGTTAACTAAGGCAGTTCAATTATTTATATATATTTTTTTTTTTCAAAACATTTTGCCTATTTTATTTACAATTAGTTTTAGCCACGAAAATATCTCAGGGTTTGAATTGCTTAAGAACTTCTAATAAGTATTCTTGACATAATTATCATAGTCATGTCTTATCACATGATAAGACATGACTATACAGATATCTATTCAAAAACTGTTAAAGTAATTACAATAGTTTTGAACTAAAAAATAATACCAGATAATGTCCCACTGCTGAGCAAAGGACCCTTCTCATACTGGGAAAGCATGTGCATTGATCACCACACTTGTGCAAGACAGATTGGCAATATCAGACTTACATTACTATTGGTCCAGGATTCCAAACAAACCAACAAAAAAAAAAGACCAAAGAATATTTTATTCTAACTGTCAACTAAAGCATGCATTAATTGATGTAGTTTGAATAAATTATGAGATTATCGTTAGTGTGTCTATCAGTATGTTAAATAATTACTGACTTTATTGTTGAATAAAATAATAATAAACTTGTTATTGGATAATCAAGTGATTAGTTTGTTCTAGAAGTAGTAGTTCACTGAATAGTGTTTCTGATAATTTGCGTGAGAAATGATATGAAAGAGAAGGGAGTGAATGATATATATGTGACTGTTGGTAGGGGAGAATGGAAGAGGAAAATGTGTTGCCTGACCCCAAGTAACATGGGACAAGGGCAGGAATTACTAACTTAGGTTTAGCTTGAGTACAAATCTAATTTTGAATGATAAATCAACATAAAATGGTTCAATGAAATCATGCACTGCATAGACAAAAATGGTTAAATCATTTTTATGATTTATTCTATTTCGTTCATGTACTTTTATTTCCTTTTTTGAATTCTATTTGGGTTTTATATTTTTTTTACCAAGTTTTCTAGCTGGATAGAAAATTATCAACATATAATTACCATCAGACAAACCTTTCCTGTCAAGTTAATATATACCTTGCTATCAAAAGCCCAAAGACTTCTTGTATATGGTAAGTGTGGACATGTGTTAATTTTACTTGTGGTATCTATCTATATCTATGGTACTTTCACTCCCATTATCGAAGCGTACGGCGCTCTAACAAGTACAGTTTATCTTATCAATAAGCCACCAAGGAGCATGCACATCTACCTTATTTGGTCTGAGTTGATATTAAACTTTTTCGGGATCATTTAAACATTTTCGGAAAAATGGGAAACAAAATTCTAAAAGCCATTTGAAGTCCAAAAAAATTAGGAACATTGTATACCTACTTATAAAAATATTTTTCATAAAATTTCCATTTTTTTTTTTATATGATGGTTACTAAAAATATTGGTCCTTGGAGTCTGCATGCCTTCTTAAGCCATGGCCATAAAAAGTTATCAATTTATTATTTGTAATGAAATAATTGGCTTTCTGTTTGCATACACTCAAAATAAGAAAACGTCTATGGTATGTCGAAAACTATCAGAGAAGGCCACCTCCAGAAAAACTTTTCTCACTGAGAAAATTAAAATAATTAAATACTCTTTTCACTACCAACCAAAATCTACCTACTACTACCAAAATCTACCTACTTCTTAACATTCATAGGCTGAATGCACTTTGCCTCAAAGAGGATTGATAGGTACACATACATTCTTGCAAGTCTTTCGCCTGTACTAGAAGTTCAGGTAAAGTTGTCAATTTCAGCACCTACTACTAAGTGTGAAAGGAAGTCGAAAAAAGTAAAGAATTTTAATATTTGGCGTGCTCCCTAACCTTCTCCAGCTATCTACTGGATAGATATGAAGTCGATGACCTTAGATTACTGTCACATGTACGAAATGTGTAATGACCATTATCAGCCGGTTGCTATTCCGTTCGGTTAGTAACAGGGAAGTACCTACTGCGATAAATATGACGGGAGATGTTGTTTAAGAAATTGGGATAGTGATAAATAATAATAAATAAATAAACAGTACCTATATATTGCTTGCTCATAGTTATAAATACTTGTTGGTGTTGCTACACTGAAAACAGTAGCTACCGAAGTTCTGGCTAAAGGATGTTTGATATTTCCGAACGTTTTTGTGGATTAATTCGTGCCTCAATCTTCGTTGATCTTATACTTATTGTCTACTGCCTGGTTCCCTATCGCAAGTCAGCTAGACTACCCAATAAAAGTTATAAAACTATAACCCAATTACGAAAAAAAAGTCAACTAAAAAGATATAAACAAGAAATCAAAGACAGACAAATAAAAAATCCAGAGTCATACGATTCTTTGTGTGATCCTGCATTCGCCCTTTTCTGCATAAGTTAACAAAGTTCTCTTATTAAACTATATCAATGCACACGAACGGCACTCCCAATAGTGGGACACAAACTAGGTTACCATACAAAGCTTTATTTACTTACTAGCTGTTGCCCGATTTTGTCTGCGCGCCCGGGATGAAACGAAGCCTTTATCCTTCTCCAGATCCTGGTCTACCCCTGTGCATCTAAATTCGTTCAGCCGTTTTAGCGTGAAAGCGTAACTAACAAACAAAGTGGCAAACATACTCACTTTCGCATTTATAATACATATTAGTTAGGAAGTTAGGATTAGGATTTCATTTGGTTTCCCAGCAATTGTTTACACTGGATACAATAATAACTAGTCTTAATTACAAAAAAAAAACAACCGACTTCCAAAAAAAACACAAAAAAAGTGAAAAATAACTTTAATTTCGGAAGTCGGTGTCTTTGCTTTTCAATTTCCGTTTTTTGCCACCGACTTCCAAAATTAAAGTTATTTTTCACTTTTTTAGTGTTTTTTTTGGAAGTCAGTTGTTTTTTTTTTGTAAAAAGTTTTTATTTTTCACTTTTTAGTTGTGGTACCTACCCCACACAAATCCGAATACCACTACCTGCTATGTAAATAACAGTGAAGGAGTCAAACAGGATATCGTCTAGATAAACTAAGTGGGAAAAATACGTAATATTGAAGCTAACTCAAAAACTACGCAAGCATAGTTAATAAAATTTATATGGGACCACCTCGGAAAAATGACCTACCAAACAAAAAAAGAATCATCAAGATCGATTCATAATTGGCGGAGTAATCGCGTAACAAACATACAAAAAAAAAAAAAAAAAACATACAGACGAATTGAGAACCTCCTCCTTTTTGAAGAAGTCGGTTAAAAATAAAATTACAGTGCAACAACATTTATGTAAAACCATAAGTATAATAGACGTACAATAATTCTTTATCCACTCTCCTGTCAACCGTCACGCTATCATTTACTCCCTTCTCTTTCATATCATTCCTCACACAATCCATCCATCTTTTCTTTGGCCCGCTCCATCCATCAACATTTATATTCATCACTTTTTTAGTCACATGCGTTTCGTCCCTCCTCATCACATTCAGTACTTACTATTTGATAAAAGTGGTAACAATGGTCATCTTTACTTCAATAACCAGTTCAAAAGCCTTCGTTATTGTACTGAGGCCACATTTCCCATTTCATCTGTCGTTACTTTAACAGTTGGGACTTAGCATTTCAAACCCACGAGCCCAAACTGGTAAATTTCAATCCATTATACCATTTGTCGGAGTCTCGCTTATAGAATCAGGTCAACGACGCGGGCGATGCCCTTCTCAATATTTCTTAATCAATGATTTCGGTTTTATCGTCCTTTGCTCTTGTTTTTTACCCGACTGTCCCAGAAGGAGGGTTATGTTTTTCGAGAGTACGTATGTATGTTTGTATGTATGTATGTATATTTCTTTGGCACGCTCTGTAGCCTAAACGGCTTGATGGATTTTAACATACGAGGTGTCGTTAGGTTTGTCTTAATTGTGAGAGTGACATAGGCTATATTTTTTTTTATATATTTCATCTGCAAATAGAAAAAAACGGATGGGAAGGTTTCGGATATTGGTATCAAATAAATAAATAAATAAGTAATGAGTTAATTCAAGCTTGTTTTTCTCTTTTTAACCGACTTCTTCAAAAAGGAGGAGGTTCTCAATTCGTCTGTATGTTTTTTTTTTTTTTTTTGTATGTTTGTTACGCAATTACTCCGCCAATTATGAATCGATTTTGATGATTCTTTTTTTGTTTGGTAGGTCATGCTTCCGAGGTGGTCCCATATAAATTTTATTAACTTTGCTTGCGTAATTTTTGAGTTAGCTTCAATATTACGTATTTTTCCCACTTAGTTTATCTAGACGATATCCTGTTTGACTCCTTCACTGTTATTTACATAGCAGGTAGTGGTATTCGGATTTGTGTGGGGTAGGTACCACAACTAAAAAGTGAAAAATAAAAACTTTTTACAAAAAAAAAAACAACCGACTTCCAAAAAAAACACTAAAAAAGTGAAAAATAACTTTAATTTCGGAAGTCGGTGGCAAAAAACGGAAATTGAAAAGCAAAGACACCGACTTCCGAAATTAAAGTTATTTTTCACTTTTTTAGTTTGAAAACTTCTTTAGGCGCGTTGGGCACTTTCTGGATGAACAAAAATCATGGAACTCGCGTCATCGTCACTCTTGAAGTGATTGGTTTTTTTTAGCGCCGTCTACCTTCTACCGTTTGAATTACGTCGAGGTTGAAGTGAAAACTTCTTTAGGCGCGTTGAGCACTTTTTGGGTGAACAAAAATCAAGAAACTCGCGTCATCGTCACGCTTCAAGAAATTAATTAATGTTACTTAGTTTTCACTTCTATCGGCAGTCCTCAAATACTTCCCCGCATGCTTTTTTGAAGAACGGGAAACAGATTCAGATCACTGTCATATTTTCGATTATCATATTACACGACCAAGTCTTTGCAGACTTCTGGGTCAATGATGCAAACGGTCTGCAAAAGGCACGAAGTTTACGTAAAATCTGTACTTAACATTATCACTTATTATGATTATTTTAATTGGATGGACAAACATGCAATATCGCCTATAAGTTAAATACAATAGTACTCTATAGTGACAGAGGGGCATTACGAATTGCGCGAGCCGATAAGAAACTACGTTATGTTTTTCTCGAGTTATCAACGGCGTAAAGAAAAATAAGATATTTTAACGCCGGATCTTGGGCATTTAATTCTTGATTACCTACCATGTTTTCACTGTTCGAACAAGTCAAGCCAAGTCAGTGGCCCTTGGGCGGCTCTAAAACTCTGACACCAGGTTAGTCACTAACCACACGAAAGGAAGAAGACTGTTCGAACAACTTCAGGAATCAGAGGTCCTAGACAAAGTGACAATCTATCAGTGATAACGATGATGGAAAAGGCAAAAATGTGTAGGACTGACATAAGCTATCGAAAAGCTTATGCCAATCCTGTTGAAAGTCTTTGTTGAAATACGAAACGCTTTCGAAGCGATTGTCACTTGTCTAGGCCATCAGGACCTTGTCGAATTCTCACAGAAGTAGGAGTAACGTTTGTCAACACATTTCCTTGACAGAATTTCACCCTATTATCATCGTTTTGTCATAGATCTGCTAACAGTCTAACAGGAAATTATTGCGGAGGGGTCGGAAGAGTAGGAAGGGAAGGGAGAGAGTGAATTTTCCTCAGACAACAACATACCCGTAAATAGATGAGATACAAAATGATCAGCCAAATCAAATGATTACACATGAGTCGTGGTTAATCATTTGATTTGGCTGATCATATGAATAGTATGTGTCGTGTTACACGACACAAATACTATTCATACCTACCTTGCGATCAAAAACAACTGTTTATAGATTTTAATAGACGCTCGTGTATGTGCGATAACCTCGTTCCTTTCATATCGTGAAGTTCAGTACTTCTCGGGGCAAGTTCACTTGTCACTCGAAATGCTTCGTTCAGAATACGTGGCGTTAATATTTGTCACAGGTTCGATGGGTATATCTACGTAACTTTTTGTAGGATTGAAGGAGTCTTAGCGATTCATTTCCACCGGAATGTGTTTTGAAGTAGGTATTCTACTGCGAGATTCCAGCGAGAGATAGGATTCTGACCCAAATGCCCATTGTAATCTTGGGCCCACTACGATTGAGTTAAATTCAGTTGCATGCAGCTCCGTGTTTTACAAAAATATAGGTTCCGAGATCCTTACAACGCCAGCCTAAAACCTTAGGGGTCAAACACATAAACACGTTACGACGACACAACGTGTCACGGCACATTTTTTCCAGAAAACAATAATGAAAAAATGTGCCGTGTCACGTTGCGTCGTCGTAACGTGTTTATGTGTTTGAGCCCTTATAGGTTGTCGTTGAACAAAGCAAGGTTAGGTCGCCGTTGAACAAAGCAACATGCTAACATATTATGTCTTTCCCAAACAATAACCGAAGTTTTAGCTATTCCAACTTTGCAAACTCACTGTAACTACCTTTTCTATTGCAGGCAACAGCAAAATGGTGCAAAGACAACGACATAGACATCGTGGTGGTTGGGCCAGAGGATCCCCTTGCCAACGGCATCGTGGACAACCTCACCCCCCTAGGCGTCAAATGTTTCGGACCTACGAAGGCTGGAGCTCGCATCGAGGCCGATAAAGACTGGTCCAAGACCTTCATGAACAAGTACCAGATTCCTACAGCGAGACATAAGTCCTTCACTGATGCTGCGGCGGCTAAGGAGTTTATCAATACGTGAGTTTATTTTGTTTTTATTTTCTGGGGGATATGAGGGATGTACCTAATTGTATAACTGGTGGTCTTGTGACATACTTAGTGACTAGCTCGCATAGAGCATAGGTAGATCTACACAGTATACCAACTTGAAGTAGGTACTACAGAGGTTTCCTAAAATCACCATTATTTCAGCAAGCCGTAATCTAGAATGATGAAGAATGTTCTGAATCGAGGACAAAAAAAATGTCAAAAAAGTAAATTTTCATAAAAATGAAGACATTCCTATCCGATCTTAATTTGCCTCCAATATTCTTTCGTGACCATTTCAATAAATACCATCTCCCTAATTGCGTCATACAGGATCAATCCCAATCTGAATCGTTTTGATACAGGTTGCTAATCCATTGCTTCATCTGCTCAACAACTTAAATAATGCAAATGCAATTAATGTTGTTGAACTGTCAAAATAAAACAGATTAGTCTTAATCTTTTACGAAAATGTGTGCAAGTAGATATCAGCTATCTAATTTTGAGTAACTTATTTTCGTATTTTCAGATCTAGAAGTCTAGACAAGTCCTTCCTGGACTCGTGTCTTGAATATCATTTGTTGAATGCACTTTAGAACTGCAATATGTCACTGATAAAGTTAATAAATTTTGACAAGCAGCGACAGTAAATAATGATCTATGATTGAGCTTCTACTTAGAATTTATTGTCGTTGGTATCACTCCGTATCGCCTTTTCTCATTTGCGTCTGGCTCAATTTTCTTCCAAAGCCCACCTTTTTGCTCATGCACAAATAAAACATATTATTATTTGATTTACAGCTTTTACCGTTTCGATTGGACGTAATTCTAAGGCCCGTCGTCCACGACGCTACTTGGTTGATGAGATGACCCTTAGTTGTCCAAAATTCAAATCAAAAGTCATTTATTCAAACTAGGCTTAGAATCAGCACTTTTCGAACGTCAAAATTACATAAGACAGTTCCCCAAAACGCCCACCCTTCACCACTTCCTAGTGCTTTAGCTGGGAAGAAGAAGTGGCGCAACAAACTCCCCAGCAGCACAGCTGTCTATTTAGTTAGAAAAAACATTCACATTACGCAACACAAAACATAAATCGATTAAACATAAATTGTTCTAATTTAGGCGTCGTAAAAATCGAGACTCAAAAGGTTGGTCTTTCATTATCCCATATTTGTGTTGCACCAACTTTATGAAATGCGCACGTCGTGCAAATTATATTGATTTGATAGTTATCCATTATTACATTTGTTGTCGCAGCCCATAAAAGTATGTCATTAGTACCTACATTGTACAATCAGTCATAATAAGTAATAAGATAAACACTTTTCTATCCCTACCTACACGGAAAATGTCGATCACTGCACTCTGTCTGCACGAGCCCCTCTCATAAACACTAGATTATTCTTATTCAACCCTACATGTGTTCTAATAACTACGTACTTTCGATATAATAACCTCACATAATTAAGATTACGGCTTGTTAACCTGTGACTATCGTCTATCAAGTGTTGTTCAGTTAGTACGGTCAGCATCACAAATATCGGGACGAATTGTCTGTTCAACAAAAATATCTGAACAACTATGAAAAATAAACTTTATCCGAATGGAACAAGGGGTGTATCAGAATGAACACAGTACAGGACAACTGTCATTCTGGCAAGAATTTTATTAGTTGTCTTAGGTTGTGCTGGTCATTTTAAGTTTTAAGTCTGGTCATTCGGATATTTTTGACGTTGACTGTACAAAGAGCTCGCTGGCTGATATATATGTTTATAATGCGGGTACATTAAGAACGATAATGTGATAGGACAATGTGGATTCGTCTAGTTCATTCTAGTCATCGTATCCGTATTTATACGAAAGACTAATTATACCCACGGCTACGCACACAAGATTAATACATACCGAACCTTAGCTTAAGAATCTCATCCTTATCTGCGTAGCCTTTTCTTTTCCCAACTAAGTTGGGATCGAATTCCAGTCTAACCGGATGCACCCGAATACCAATATTTTACATGGAACGACGGTCTAACTGACCACAACCCATTTTCTTAGAACATAAATAATTACGTATTGAAATCAAAATCAGTAAATCTAATAAGTACAACACCAATAACCAATAAGTACAGCACCAAAATGTGTAAGGATTTGAAGAGGCCTTAATACCAATAGGGATACCAACTGCGCTTTCAATTATTTACTTAATTATTTTTTGATTATTTATTTATTAATTAATTATTTGCTTAAAATTCGAATACCACTACCTGCAATATAAAACTAAATAACTGTGACAGAGTCACTTAAAACATCTTCTAGATATAATAAGTGGAAGAAATACGTAATATTGAAGCTAACCCAAAAACAAAGTTAATAAAATTTATATGTGACCACCTCTGAAGCATGACCTACCAAAAGAAAAAAGGATCATCAAAATCGATTCATAATTGGCGGAGTAATCGCGTAACATACACACAAAAACTAGCAGCAAACCAAGAAGCAGCAGAAGTCCAAGTCGTGTCCATGCATTGATATAAGGTTTCAGGTAATTTCATCATGAAGATAAACTTAATTAAGTCAAAGGACACTATCACAAGGATGTCTACAGCATATTATTTATATAAACAATATAAAAATAACGTCTCGTCACCAGCATTGGCCTACTTCATGCAAATGCAATTATAGCAACAGAGAAAAATGATAACTCTTTTATAATTAAGATTAACTTTAAAATGGCCGGATGAAGTCATATTCAGGGATGTTTTTATTTGATAGAGGTCGAACCAGTGCAGTTATTACTTGTGTCTTTTTCGATGAGTTCTCAAACTAAGAAAAGTTGAAATGCCTTCGTATAAATGAGTGTAATTTCACGCGCATTCATCCATACCCTTTTTTTTACCTTTTTTAATTTTACTCCAAAATACACCAACTGAAAATAATATAATGGTACCTAGTACTCCCCGGTAGGGATGCAAGAAGTGCCAAAAAGTATCGATATTTAAAAAACAATATCTATTTCGATATATCAAGCAAAAAATATGGATATATAGGTGAAATTTTTATTTTTTATAATAAGAATATTAGAAAAATATTTGTGTTTGAAATGGAACCCAAATCCAAATTATAATTTGATGTGTTTGTTTTTTTTGATAAAACACTACTAAATCAAATCATTTATTGAATATTGTTATGCTCTAAAATCTCCCCTTTGGGCTTACACTATTACACATTGATAATAATTATAATAATAAGATAATAAGATACAATTTAATTTAAAAATAATCAATTTCAATAATCAAATTCAAATGTTATGAACTCAAAATGCCTCTTAACTTATTTACAATTTCTGTCTTTCTAGCGCTACATACCCAGCCTTAGTAGTGAAGGCTTCAGGTCTGGCTGCTGGCAAAGGTGTGGTGGTCGCAGCCACCAAGGAGGAGGCTTGCCAAGCAGTTGACGAGATTCTGACAGATGCCAAGTATGGATCAGCTGGACAGACTGTCGTCATTGAAGAGCTGCTTGAGGGAGATGAAGTTTCAGTGAGTATTTGGGAATTTATTGGGATTTTAGATTTTGAATGAAGTCTGAAGAGTTTCAGTATCTTTCTTTCAAGGTCTTTATCAGATTCCTTAATATTTAATAGGTCCATTCTCCAACTAATCACTTAATCTGTATAGGTCAGTATCTTGATACAAACAAATTTTATCCATACTTTGTCACAAATACCCAGAAATGTTGTTACTTATTTATCGAGAAAAATTAAACCTATCTCGACACACCAACACATGATAACGGAGGTCAATTCTTCACTTATTTTTTAAGCACCCATTGGGGTTCCGATAACGAATGAGTTAAGTACCAATTGTAATTAGTCAGTATTTTTATTGATAAAACTATTTAGAGAGAAAAAACAGAGTTGTTTGTCATTCGATGTTTTTAGAGGTCAGAGAATTAAGTTAGAACACATGATTTTTGTTGATTATTATTTAATAGATAGTGACATTCACGTAGATTTCGCACGTGAATTAGGGACTAAAAAAATATAATCTACAGAGGCGCATGTCAGAGCGCAAAAATACAAAAGAAGCCTCTTTTGTATTTTTGCTAGGGACTTTTCTTGTTGATCTTTCAGTTCGGTCTTCCAGGATTTTAGTGAGACAAAAATACCTGAAGACCATAAAATAATGCCTTTTTATTTTCGCCATACCTCCACCACTTATAAGACAGATCGTTGACCGCAGCATGCTCAAGGATGTTGCTACACATTCTTCTGAAATGGGTCCTTGAGGTGTCATTTACGACGCCAACGGACAAGATACATTTTGTTATTAACAAGAATACAATAATAATATATCCTCTAGGAGTGACGCTTCTAAACGTACTCTCAAAATAATTGAATAGGTGGAGCTGGAGCGCCCTGAGCAGCACGCTTAGCATGAACACAATAGAAACCGGTTTGGTCGACGGAAGAATAGACAAAATGACAGATAAACAATCACAATCCGTCATTTTGTCTATTCTTCCGTCGATAAAACCCGTAGAAAACCCGTTTCTATGGTTGTCTTATTAAGCGTGCAGAGTTAAAATACTTATTGTAGAGATGGGAACCTTAAAATCACTTGATACAAAAGCTACACATTGCTGACATGCAATTTTTACCACGACATGAAGTTTTTTGGTATCGCACGTGCCAATAGTAGAAAATATTACAACATTATTAAAACCCATTTTCCCTTCCAGGTCCTAGCCTTCACAGATGGTGAGACGGTCTCAATGATGCCGCCAGCCCAGGACCACAAACGCGTGGGTGACGGCGATACAGGTCCTAACACAGGGGGCATGGGCGCCTACAGCCCTTGCCCACTGATCACCCCTGACCAGCTGTTGGATGTCAAGGAACAGGTCCTGCAGAGAGCCGTCGATGGATTGAAGGCTGAGGGGATTAAGTATGTTGGTGAGTGTATTTTGAGTTCTTATTTTATTCAAGGAAACTATGTCTTAGGGATTCAGTGTCAAAATTAAAAGGTGTAATGTCGAAAATTGTACAGGAGCCAATTGTTGTCTAACCTTCAGCATCACCTTTATAGACTTTTTGGATTTTAGGATAAACAAGCTGATACCCGCGGCTTCGCCCGCTTGACAAATTATATACTAAAACCTTCCTCGAGAACTACTCTATCCATTGGTGAAAACAGCATGAAAATCGGTGCAATAGTTTTGAGTTTATCGCGAACAGACAGATATACAGAGGAAACAGACGCGGCGGAGGACTTTGTTTTATAATATGTTGTAGTGATTTGGGACTGGGCCTTTGTTTTATAATATTTTGGTCACGCTAGTTCAACCGAAACGCGTTACAAGAAGTCATAGTCTAGAAAAACTAGTATACGAGATGTGGACAAGTGCTAAACCGACTGAATGCTTTTAAGAATTGGTTAGGAAGCGTTCCCCGTTAGGCTAAGTTAGAACTGTGACTATCTTACACGTACGGATCGATCGTGCCACGTAAACGATCGACAAAGTTCCAGAACCCGACTAAACATAGTTGAATCTAGGTTTGGGAACCGTTTGTCCTGTTAAAACCTGGTTAAGGCTGCCTTTCCATCGGAGCGGAGATGAGAGGAGCGGAGCGGAGCTGTGCCAATATAAACCAATAAAATCTAAACTCCGCTCCAGACTTTAGAGAGAGACCTCACCGCGCTTCTCCACACCGGTGTGACCTAGGCTGCATTGCGTTGTCGATCTTAAATTTCAATTATTATTTATTTCAATTAAACCATTTACAGGTACTTTTGAATTGTTAAAGAGTCGGTCAGTTAGTCAGAAAGTTGAAGCTAGTTGATCTTGCTTTCCCTCCTAAAATAAAGCTCCCTTGTTCTATTCGAAGAACAACTAAACCAATCAGCAACTTATCTACCGCACACTTGAATTATGTATATGAACCGATAACAACGGGTTCTCACTGCTTTGATGCACCACTTGGTGCTCTCTGCCATCTTTGAGTGCGTTATCTATGTTTTATAAACTATGCCGATGCATCGCGTGTTATTAAGTATCGGTTTATTTCAAGTTATGTGTTAGGAGGTATGTTATAACTAATAAGATAAAAACATTTGACTGACTTATACATATGATAATTAACAAAGGGCGTCCATACATGGTAAAAAAAAATTAACACAAAAAAAAAAAAAATTGAATATGTAATAACTAATAAGATAAAAACATTTGATTGACTTATACATATGATAATTAACAAAGGGCGTCCGTACATGGAAAAAAAAATTACCAATAAAAAAAATAAAAAAAATTGAAACTATTAAATTGATTGGTACGTAAAAGAAACACTGTGCACACGCACACTTGTATTTCAACGTAGAAAGGCAAGTGTGACAAGTGTGCATGTAGTGTTTCCGTATCAATGTAATAGTTTTTGTGAATATTTTAAATTTTTTTTTTTTTTTTTTAGGGTATTATTTTTTTTTGCATGTATACATATACTCTATACTATTGCAGGTTAACTAGAACGCCCTTCGTTAGATAACATACTGTATAGGGTGACTGGTAATTAGTGATCGATACTTAAACACGTGACTTTACTCATCATTATATGAACAACTTTGACTGTGGGACCAAATGAGAAATTGCGAAAAAAATAAAAAATTTTCGCTTCCCCTCAACTTAACCTGCCTCCTGGAAGAGTGTTAAGAGGTCTAGGAATAAAGAATGGAACTTGTATGCGCCCATATTTAAAAATATTGCACACGTCAATTAATAATTGTAGATAACGTCATAAAGACCGTCTTATCGCAAATCGAATGAAAAATTCTTTTACACACGAATTTCTATAATTAGCACTATCGACATTATGAATAACAAGCGTAGTGTTGGAAAATTCCTATGTTTTAAACATATGTCATAGGTTATCCGTAAGGGCGATATCAGACAATTTTGGAACTTAATCCTTAGATATAGGGTTTTTATTTGAAGTGCTTATGATAAGTCCTAGTTTATAATGATAATCTTCTTTTGAGTTACGACGAAGATGATATTAAATGATTTTACCTTAGGGGCACAAATCACAATACTTGCTAATGAGATCCGGGTACAAAATAAAACGCACAGTGTCTAAAAATAGATTTTGATAAAAAGATGGACACCAATACTAGCGTAGCCGTAGCATAAGGGTCAGCTCAGACCACGAGGTGAAGCGACGCGACGCTGCGCGCACATTTTAACAATTATCGAACTTATTTTCTTCACTAAAAGGTATAATTTCAGTGCGAGTGTTGACACGTGTCAAAGTACGCTGAGATGCGCGGCGCTAGCAGCGCTGTGTGTTGTGTAGTAAATAAATTCGATATTGTATCAGATCATAAAAAGTGCGCTTCCCTTCGCGTCTCGGTGTGAACTGACCGTAAGACTCTGTTCAACGGTATTGTTAAATTAAAACAAAAGGATTAATAAAAGAGGGTGTGTGGCATTGCTGCTTATCTTATTAGTGGCCCATTCATTAGGTGTGTTAGTTACCAATCCTGAATTAGGTAAACGGCCCAATACTGAATAAAATAAAGGATGAACCCTGAACCTCGTACAGGGAACTACCCTGAGTTATGTAATGGGTTCTACTGTTCTACTAAAAATTTGGTAAAGGAATGTACCCTGAATTAGGTAAAGGGATGTACCCTGAATTAGATAAAGGGATCTACCCTGAATTAGGTAAAGGGATGTACCCTGAATTAGGTAAAAGGAAATACCCTGAATTAGGTAAAGGGATGTACCCTGAATTAGGTAAAAGGAAATACCCTGAATTAGGTAATGGGATCTACCCTGAATTAGGTAAAGGGACATACCCTGAATTAGGTAAAGGCACATACGCTGAATTAGGTAAAGAGGTATGTTTCTTTGAGGTAGTCTTAAAGTTACTAAAGATAACGGTTCAGGAAACTAATCGATACTTGATAACTTGCTTTATCGCGGACGGGGGGCTTCACTAATAACTATAAGGTCACAGTAGATAATATTGTTATAATTATAGACTAACCATACAATGCCTTATATACAACTCTTCTGTACCTATGTTCATTATATACATTAACTGACGGCATGAAACACGTTGAGGAAACCGACATGTCCTAGAACCAAACATGACATGAAAAACGCACTGGGCCAGCGTAGTGAATTACGGCCCACTCCCTCTCACTGAGAAGAAGCCTGTGTCCCAGCAGTGGGAACATTATAGGCTGACTATGCTTATGCTACTGTCTGTATATCAATATGATTGGCTATTCTTAATGGTAGCCATACATGGTACGATATACTTGCGCAAGCTTAGACTTGCACAAGTCAGCGCCACACTGAATGGCCCGGATACTTGTGCTAATTCAGCCCAACCCACACTCGTTAATGTATACTTATGCAATGCCAATTTTGCGCAAGTATATTGTAACGTGTGTGGCCTGCATTAAATATCGTCCATAAAAACAGTTTCATGATCTTTGTAACTAGTCTGAGATAAGGTACGGTATCAATTAAGAACCTTATCGGACACAGCAGCACAGATAAGTGAGAGAGACATAGTACAGATTTACACGATGGTTCAATTTAATTGTCTATGGCATACTATAATTTGAAGCAACAATAAAAGTTGCACAAAGATTCAGTTGCTAAGCAGTCTTTAGACGACTGACGATGCAAGTCATTTGGTTGATGCTTAAATTCTATTGCAGGCAAGTTTGCATCATGTAAATCGGGCTTAACTCTCAATCAATATTGACATAGGTATTTTCCATGACTATAAAAAGCGCGCATAATTAATATTGCACATTTTAGCCATAACAACATAACGTCCTAACTAATATAATAAATGCGAAAGTGAGTTTGTCTGTTTGTTAGGCTTTTACGCTAAAACGGCTGAACGGATTTGGATGAAATTTGACACATGAGTAGACCATGACCTGGGTTAGGACAGGATACTTCAATCCCAGTATAGTACATTTCCGACTTCCACGCGGGTGAAGCTGTGGGCAAAAGCTGGTTTTATAATATTTAAAAAACAATCTTATCACAAAACACATCAGGCAAAAACTTTTGCCTGAAAACTGAATACTTTTTACGTCACACTAACTGTATTACGTATGTCAATGGCATTTGACCCATCATTGTTTACACCAACCACCGACGCACAATTACCGCTAGATAAATACTCAATAAACAAGATTTCATCTAAATTAACTACTATATTAAACGATAATATAACCTGTTGTTGTACAGATAAGGTCGCTTTTTAATTGGGCAAGAGGGATAGCAATTGTTTTGTAGTATTGCGTTTGTTTGTTTGCCTGTTTTCCAGTTGCCAGGGCGTTCCGTTGTAGATAAATGTATGGATGAGTTTTTTTTTTATTGTTCTGTTGAATGAAATTCTGTCTTGCGTTACATACGACGTTACATCATGAAACGCTTGTTTATTATGTTATAGGTCAAACAGAAATTGCAGATAAAATTAATTAAGTATTCTGTATTTTCGTAAAAAAAAATATTTTAGCCAATCTTAAGATGGGGAGTGATGCTCGATTGGATGCATTTTATAAGACTCAGGAAGTGTCTAAAGACGTAATTTTTATGATGCTGATCACGGAGATAATGAATGTGAATGATGAAAAGAGTGAATATGTCACAAGTGAGTCAGAAATTAGAAAAGGAACGGTTTCGAGCTCTCCAGTACCCATAATTAGTGCGATACGTATTTTTAAGGGACCAAAGGCTTAAGAGGGACACAGAAATAAGTGAAGATAATTATGCTTCCTGTTTAAATATCTTCTTGAACCTGGGATAAGAATAACTTGCTTTGTTATCGTAGTAATTAAATAAGATTTTGAGAGGTTCTACATTACGTCCACGATTTAATCAGAAAATACTTATTTCGTATGTATGTATCTATTATTTAGGATATGTATGTATATGTGTATCTATTTTAGTATATTGTTTATTTATTTTTTGCACCTACGACAGCCCCATCTTATGTCCAGGCAAATCACTGTCCAGTGTCCATTCCAAGGTTGCCTGGAAGAGATAAGGCCGCCCATTGTATATTTTGTAGTGTTTGTAATTTTTTTTGTTATATTATTTTTTTGTTGTACAATAAAGTATAAGTATATAAATAAATAAATAAATACCTTTTAGAATCTAATTTGCCCACCCGTCTCTCTTTGTTTCTAGGTATCCTATACGCCGGCATGATGGTGACCAAGTCAGGCCCAATGACGCTGGAGTTCAACTGTCGGTTCGGCGACCCAGAGACACAGGTGCTCATGACGTTGTTGGAGACTGATCTGTACAAGGTTATAAAGGTGAGTTCATACAAACATACTTAAAGCGAGAAATAGATTATAGAAGCTATTTGCTCGCTAACACCTAAAGAAACAGCAATGAGACTATATTTCTTTGTATACCTTTTCTAGGCTTGCGTGGAGGGTACGTTGAAGCAGATCCAAGTGACGTGGAATACCAAGCTGTCTGCCGTCGGTGTTGTCATCGCATCCAAAGGATACCCTGAAACTTCCACTAAGGGCTGCGTTATTAGCGGTACGTAATGTAGACATAATGTGATCGTTTTATGATGGTATTCTTAAAATTATAGGGTAAATGATCCATAGGGTAGATGTTCCATAATATTAATCGAGGAATATAATTAAAAATTATGCTATGCAAAAATATTTGGCGCGAATTTTACTCGCTTTTTCAGGTTCCAGTTTCGTGCTGTCATTTGTCTACCGCATAGCAAAATATTTTCAATTTGTGTTCTGTCGTGACAGGTCTTACCCAAGTCCAGTCCACCCCAGGCATGGTCGTGTTCCACAGCGGCGTCGCTCGCGGCGCCAACGGCTCGCTGGTGACGTGGGGCGGGCGCGTGCTGCTGGTGTGCGCGCGCGCAGCGTCGCTGCGGGCGGCGGCGGCGGCGGCTACTTCTGCGGCTGCGTTGGTAGACTTCCCCGGAGCGCATTATAGGAAGGATATCGCGCATAGAGCTTTTACCAAGTATGTATAGTATTTTTTTTTAGCTATGGCATAGTAAAACTTCCTTGGTCTACTTTTTAAACGAAGGTTTCTGTTGCTTTTTATTTTACACTTACAGACTGATAAAATGAACCCGTTTATGAAGTATTAAAACTGTTAAATTAATAATATCGGTAACCAATTCTTGTCTCTGGCTCGTTTCATAATATCAAATTTCGTTTCAACTAAATGCACAAAAGTAATCACATAATAACAGCACGTAAGTAATTAACATAACCGACATTTATTCAACGGATATTACACTCAATTTAAAAACATCTTGGCATGTTATCAAAGAAGTACATAAAAATTAAATGTATTTTGTTTCAGCATGTATGCCTCCGACAAAGAGCGCGTCATTTAAATACATTCCTGATGAAATAAATTAACTAATCAAACATTCCTAATTAACGGTTGCATTTATCTTAGCTCGCATTTGTAGTGGGATTTTGTGGGTAAGAATCATTTACGTAAAACCTCATTTTGTATAGTTGTTTGAGAAAACCTTTTTGTATTTTTTTAATAAACTTGTCGTTTTTATTTTGCGTGTTTGTTTTTCAACCCTGGTTTTTCACTTGCATCGCATGCTCAGAATGTATTATTCTTGCATAAGGAGTTTTCATCTGGACCCAAAAATTACTCAGTAAAAATATCAAGAACGATCAACTTTGATGCACATTAAACTTCACAACATCGTAACTTGGGGTCGGGCATGAAAGCCATGAATAGTATTTTTTTAAATATTTGTTCTGGACCTGTAAGTACTACAGACAAACTAGGTATGATATATCGGAGATATAATATAGATTCAGACAAATTGTAGACCAAAAAAGTGACGTAGTGAACCTGCTGTAATAGTACAAGCAATGTTCACCAAAAGCTAGTATTAGGTAGTTTTTTACACAACATAACATCACGTGTGTAATCCTTGAAGGGTTAGGTAGAGATGTACGGTAAGGGGGACGTGAGGTGTGGTAGATTTTTACAGAATAATTACAACACATGCGCTAAACTAGACATAACTTAGTGGCGGATCTAGTATATCGATCGGGGGTAATTTGAGCAGTCCTAGGTGGACAGCTGCAACAAAATAATATCACGCCTGTTTTCCCCAAAGGGTTAGGTAGAGGCATCTAATAAGTAGCAAACAAATGAGCCATTAGTTATGTATGAGCGTAGACATTCAGTGGGGGGTTGGGTTATACTGCGGCCTAATCAGTAGATAATTATTATAAAACAAAATTCTGTCCACCGCGTCTGTCTGTCTATCTGTGTGTCGCGATAATTTCAAAAGCTACTGCACCGATTTTCATGCTGTTTTCACCAATGGATATATTGCTACTCGAGGATGGTTTTAGTAAATAATTTGTGAAGCGGGCGAAGCCGCGGGCATTAGCTAGTATAAGATAATCGAGGGTTTTTTGAAATGTTGTTCACTAGGTGGCAGCATTGAGTCGTCAGGTCTTGGCATTTATGTCAAAAAAATTTTTTAGTCATGCCTTGTTGCGGGACGAATGCATGAAACGTATGATGAACGTCATCTTATATTTTATATTCATTGTCGAAATGGAAACCCTCATTGCTTTCGCATGACAAACTACTCTCAGGAACATTAATGCTAACAATACTTCATGACTTCTTACCCAGAATCAACGGGCTCTCATACCTGCAAAGCGGCGTGGATATTGACGCGGCCGCGACCTTAGTCCGGCAGATAGAGCCTATCGCCACTGCCACACATAGAAGAGGAGTGTTGGGCAGACTGGGCTGCTACAGTGGGCTGTTCCAATTGTCGGCCATGGACCCTAGCCTGAAGGATCCAGTGCTGGTGCAGGGGACTGACGGTGTTGGCACTAAGCTTAAGGTGAGGTGGTAGAAACGGCAGACAGGTCTATACTGGCCGGGGTGGCCTTGTGGTAACGGCCGCGACTTACGAGTTGTAGGTCGTACGTTCAAACCCAGATAGACGTTTTACTTTGCGTAAATTATTTCATCGCCACTGCTCTCAAAACGGTGAAGGAAAACATCGTGAAGAAACCGGCATGTCTTAAGACCAAAAATTCGAAGACATGTGACATCTACCAACCCGCACTGTGTCCCAGTAGTGGGAACATTATAGGTTGATTATGTTACTATACTATAGCACACATTTATACAAATTTCTCATTGAAACTGAGAATCCAAAACATTTCTCTTCCAGATAGCAGAACTAATGGAGAAATACGACACATTAGGCCAGGACCTGGTCGCGATGTGCGTGAACGACATCCTGTGCGCCGGCGCCGAGCCCTTCGCGTTCCTGGACTACATGGCGTGCGGCCGCCTGCAGGTGGACGTGGCCACGACCATCGTGCGCGGCATCGCCGACGCCTGCGCACTGTCGGGCTGTGCTTTGTTGGGTAAGTTTGTTTTGTTTGAAAGGTGACTTAATCGAGAGTGTTCTTAGCTATGATTAAAGAAAATCGGTTCAGTCGTTTGAAGATTATCAGCTCTTTTCTAGTTGATGAATGGATGTGAGCCTCTTCCACAGGTCTACTATTGGAAATGTAGTCTTCTGTTACTTCAATGATATGAAAAGAAGATAGTAACCTTGAACTGATGCTGCAGCATAACCTGGAATTTGCATGATACCCAAATCCCTCACCAACTTACAGCATAGGTATCGTGTTTGGACTCATTGGAACGGTCTCAAAAAATAGGTTACAGATAGATGGTGATCAGGGTCTGATGATGGAGTAGGAAAGATAAATGAGACTAAATTATTAACTAGCTTCACTGTGGCAAAAATACGTACAGCTACGCAGATTTCGGCGAGACACATTATGTTGATCGTAGCGTTTCTACTAGTAATATAACATACAATTTAAAAAGCTAGAAATAAAAGTTATATTAAAAAATTTAAAAACCCCCGCCTGAAACAAAGCATCTAATAAGTAAAAAAATAATATGTATTGGCCCTTTTAGTTTAATATAAAAGTTGTAGGTAATATTTTGATCTAAACGTGGTCGCGTCGGGGGAAGGCTAATATGAAAACGCCAACACATACTAGTAATAATGAATGTATGCTATTTTAGAAAGGATCGCTGCTGTTAATTTCCTATTTTCATGAGCCGTCCCCCGATGCGATGACGTTTAGATCAAAATATTACCCACAACTATTATATTAAACTAAAAGGGCCAATACATATTATTTTTTTACTTATTAGATGCTTTGTTTCAGGCGGGGGTTTTTAATTAAATAAGAACCATTTTTTTCTCGAAGGTCTAGACAGAGGTGTGACTACGTTCACTCACATACCGTCAGTTACGATTACAATTTCAAATCCCCTTTTTGATCCTTTAAATAGGTGGCGAAACAGCGGAAATGCCTTCGATGTACGAGATCGGTAAGTACGACCTCGCCGGCTTCGCCGTGGGCGTGGTGGACAACAAGAAGCAGCTGCCGCGCGCGCGCGACATCCGCGCCGGCGACGTGGCGCTGGCGCTGCCCTCGGCCGGCGTGCACAGCAACGGGTACAGCCTGGTGCAGAAGATTATGGCGGAGACGGGCCACAGGTAATACGATACTTTTTTATTTAACTGAGTACATCGTCTACACTCGGCAAAAGCACAGTATAATAATAGTAACAGTATTATGTCTCGGCACTGTTCTTGAAATAATTACCTACCACCGTTCGGTAGATAATCTTTCCACGTCCAGATTTCGAAGCGCGTCGTTTCGGCCGTTTTCTATGAAGACATAATACTATTACTTATTTATACTGTGGCAAAAGATTATTAACCATAATAATAATAGCCAGTAGCAAACGATTACTCATTGTATGAAATCTGAAATCCTGTCCTAAGTGAAGCGTGTCCATTTCTCTTATTGTTTTTCTTACGGAACATAGAGAATACTTGTTACCCTGAACAAAAGTATTTATATCCGCGATCAGAGGTATCAGAAATTAATTTTTCATCAAAAATTAACCTATTCACGGTACCGCAACTTTTGCAATAAGCTTCTACACAGGCTAAAAAATAATCACAAAAAAAATGAATTGTTAAAAGCTAAAAAAAACCCTAAAAGGACCTGGAATATCATAAACACCATAATGAATAAACAAACCTCTAGATCTTCTACTATGGAGTTGTTGTCTATTTCCAACCTAGACTGCAAGTCCTCATTAAACTTAGTCAACAATTATTTTGCGAATATTGGCAAGGAACTTGCAGCTAAGCATACAAATGCTGGTATTTTACACGAGTCTTATGTCAGGGACGACGCCCAGCTGAACTCAATTGTTCTTCTCCCTCCGGATCATGTTGAAGTTGATAATGTTATAATGGGTCTTCGTACTGATTCTGCCCTGGGCTGGGACGGAATCGGTTCACAGCTTCTAAAACTGAGCAGACAGACTCTTGTGCCCCTTGTCACTCACATATGCGGTCTTTGTATCTCTGAGGGTGTATTTCCGAAAGTTTTAAAGAGAGCTGTTGTTCACCCTATTCACAAGGGAGGAGACAAGGGCAGTGTCAACAATTACAGACCAATTTCGGTTCTTCCGGCATTGTCGAAGGTTCTTGAAAGGATTCTGAACGATCGCCTGGTGGCTTTCATGGAAAATCATAATATTCTCTCCTGCAATGAATTTTGGTTTCCGTAGGGGGAAGTCATGTGAAGACGCGTTTCTCGGCCCTGATTGACGAGGTTGTTGACACTCTTGATAAAAAATCGAAGTGCCTGGGTCTATTCTTAGACCTATCTAAGGCATTTGACACTGTCTCTATCCCCATCCTACTAAAAAAATTGGAGAGATTTGGAGTCAGAGGCCCTGCACTCGCTACCTTTGCGAGTTATCTGTCTGAGCGAACGCAGTATGTTAAGGTCGCCGCATATGTCAGTGTCGAGTGTTGATTGTCCTTCGGAGTGCCTCAAGGTTCCATTTTGGGGCCTACACTCTTTTTAGTGTATGTGAATAGTCTATGTGATTTAGTACTCCCAAACTGCTCCATTTACACATACGCTGATGATACAGCCCTTCTAGTTCATGCTGAAAATTGGAATGAAGCCCGAGAGAGAGCTGAGTCTGTTCTTGGAATTGTTATGTCTTGGCTTTCGGCAAATAGTCTAACACTAATTGCAGATAAAACCAACTTCATCACGTTTTCCCTTAAATCAACTTCGCAACCTGACAACACAGTTTCAATTAAAGCTCATACTAATTGTAATGCTTACCCTAACCAATGCTCCTGCCTTCCCCTTACAAGGAAAACAAGTGTGAAATACCTTGGCGTGCTAATAGACAACCTCATATCATGGAATGCTCAGATTAGAGCATTGTCTGGCAGAGTTAGAAAACTAATTGCCGCATTTAGGTGCCTGCGGTATAGTGCTTACACAGATACCTTACGCATGGTTTACTTCTCTCTTTGCCAGTCAGTATTAACATTTGGTATAACGGTCTGGGGCGGTGCCTCGAAGACAAGTATGATACAACTGGAAAGGGCACAGAGAGCTGTCCTCAAGGTCATGACTTTTAAACACTATCGGTACAGTACGACTCAATTGTACAAAGAATGTCTGGTTTTGACCGTGAGGCAGCTCTTCGTGCTAAATTGTATGTTGCGCCGACATACTTCTTTACAGTTGGATCACAATCGCTTGACAAAACGCAGGACCACAAACGTGTGTACCATAGAGAGGCACAGAACAAGAATTGCTGAACATTTCAGAATCCTTGGTAGTCGCATATAGCCGGAATCTCCTAATACAGGCACTATCTGCCTAAAAGGTGGATCCAATCACAAAAATTGTTATTATAACCTATACATGTTTTACCAATAAATTATTGTATATATTATATATTATTTATATACAACTTTGTGAACAAACAATGTAACATCTACACGTTCAATTAATTTGATTGTAAAGCTATGGTCTGCAAATGGCTAATGACCCTTACCAATGACGAGGTTGAAAAAATTCTAAATACGTAGATTTAACTTACATCCCCCTCACCCAAACAATAACCCTCCCGACACATCCTCGAATACGCCCACCGTGCAACACAACACAACACTACATTACACACACACACACACACACACATACAACACCCATACATACACACACATACAACACACACTACATACACACACCTACAAAACACACTATACAAATGATTTTTCTTTTAATTATTTTATTTTAGTTTTTATTTAAAATCTTTATTTTCTGCTGATTAGTACCTACACGAAGAAAATCCGAATTTCTATTGTAAAAGTAGTGTTAAATTGAGAGCCCTGACACCCATAACACAAGTTTAATCTTAGCTTGGGTGTCGGAGGTTTATAACTCTGTATTAACCTACAATTTTATATGACAAATCTAATTTTGGTATACAAGTGGTAAATGTAAATTGTAATCTGGAAATAAAGATATTTATTATTATTATTATTATGTATATGTTTACATATCTCGGGACCATGGGGTCCCGGTCTTTTGGAAGGCGTACGAGGAGCCGAAGCCAACTCGCAGAGGCCCCTTAGACAATTTCAAAAGGGATGAGGCACCAACCGACGATTATCCCTGTATGCACCATGCAAGTGCATCCAAGGACAACCCCCGGTTGGTGTAGGACTATTGCAGAACATGGAAACAAAACATATTGGGTTATGGGTTTGGGTGGCTATCTGTGGCTAGTGGACTGGATACCTAGAACTATTGAAGGACTATGGCCCCTGCCTGATCAATGTTATGGTATACACGGATAAAATGGCAGGGGGTGACTTGCACACTCAATAATGGTCCCTCGAAAACAGTCGCTAGCACATAGTGACGTAGCGACAAGGGGGCAACACTTCCTGAGGTGCTTGACACACACAATCCCAGAGCCCGGAAGATGGTCAAGATCCCTACGAGCACTTACTGAAATACTTCCTTCCTCCGAGCACGTTTGCTCTTGCGAATCTCCACTCAAGCCGGCCAATCAAGGCAAGAATGAGGTGGGAGCTCTGTTCCTCGTCATTGTTCACTCCAGCCGGCCATTAAAGGCAAGCCAGAGGTGAGGAACAAGACTTCTCCCGGGAGATAGGGTCCGTGGGGTCGCAACTGCCCAACAGCTCGCCACATGCTGCCCTGCGGGTTTTTGTATCTCTCTTGGTCTGGCTCCTCACTCTAGACCCGTTCCGGCAAAGTAAACTCTGCCGGCTCAGACCCAGAGTTCGGAGCGCGCAAGCCCCACCACGACGTCAACGTAGAGATACGGCGGTGGGGTTATTGTTATTATTATTAATTTTGTTTTTGATTTCGGCCATAAAACAGCCGATAATTCGGCCACGCCAAAAATTAAAATTTCGTGAATTTTCGCGCATCATTTGACCTACTTCGTAAAGCTCGCCAATATTACGACTAACTTCGGGGAGAATCGGGTCCGCTCGTGTTTTCTTTTAAGCATAACATATTTGCTTCTTCTCTCCCTAGGTGTAAAAACGAAACAAAGTTTTCAATGTACAGTGGAAGTATTAAATGTCTGAATCATTTTCGTTTTCGACTGAAAACTCAATTTTCGGTCGGACACTACTAATATGTATAATATCCAATTTGTGTGTATGATTTTTTAATCTCCACGCCTAACTTACTACGACCTCTATTTTACGCCATCAATCATCTTCCAGATACAACGAGCCAGCAGCTTTCAGCACCACAAACAAATCCTACGGCGAGGAGTTCCTGGAACCCACTGCCATTTACGTGCGCGCCCTAATGCCGGCCATCAAGAAGCAGCTGCTCAAGGGGCTGGCTCACATTACCGGCGGAGGGCTGTTGGAGAATATTCCCAGGATATTGCCTCCAGGGATCAAAGTGAAGTTGGATGCTACTAAGTTTAATATTAAGCCGGTGTTTGGGTGGCTGCAGGCTAAGGGTGAGTTTTACTGATATGATGTTTGTAATTTCTTGCTCTCTGAGGTCGATAAATTATTGATCAACACACAATACTGTTTTAAGCTTTTTCATGTGAATATTTTGTGCCTTAACCAGGATCAAAAAATTAAATTCCTGGTTTTTTCTTTTTAATTGAAATGGATGAAGAAAATTTGATTTAACGAAAAGGCTAATTTAATGTTAAGTGGTAATTATATAGTTATCTTGTTATAGAAAAGAAAAATGGTTTTATACGCTGGGAATGCGAAAAGGCGTTCGAACTTCGAATGGAATTTCTTGACAGGAACAACTTTCATACCCATGTTTGTTAAAAGTACACTGAGATTCCAATAGTCCGTAAACACAAGTTAGCCTAAAACACTTCCATGTCCGTCGACTCCGCTATTGAATCCCAAACAACCTAACACAACACTTTCGATCAAAATAACACTCTACCTGTAACATAAAGTTTTAGTTTGACTTCCTAGTCCAATTTTATTCCAAAATACACTCTATCTCAACTAACATAGCGTCCATTATCCCCAGGTGTGGTATCCGACTTCGAGATGCTCCGCACGTTCAACTGCGGCGTGGGCATGCTGGTCATAGTGGACCCGGTGTGTGTGAAGGAGCTGCTGGAGCTCGTCGACGGAGAGATCGCCATCGTCGGCACTGTGGAGCAGATGGGCAAGGAAGGTATGTAAAAGGAGTTATAAGTAACTACCTGTTGCCCCCGACTTCTTCTGCGATCCAGGATGAAAAGTATTCTATGTTCTTCTCCGGATCATGGTCTACCCATGTGCCAAATTTCATTCAAAACCATTCAGCCGTTTTAGCGTAACACACTAACGTAACACACTCACTTTCCCATTTATAATACTAGCTTCCGCCTGCGGCTTCGCCCGCGCGGTATGTCGATGAAAAGTAGCCTATGTCCTTCCCCAGGGTGCCATCTATCTCCTTGCCAAAAATGTTGTCGAAATCCGTTCATTGGTTTAGGCGTGAAAAGGTAACAAACAGACAGACAGACCCACAGACAGACAGAGTTACTTTCGAATTTATAATATTAGTATGGATTAGGATTTTTTTAAGCAACCTCTTCCATTCACAAATTGACCTGTTTCACTCCGGGTATATTAAACGAAATTTATATGAAACCACTTTAAAGACTGGTTATTACCAAATTTCATATAAGCAGTGTTGAATTTTTGAATTATCTAGCTAGTAGTGCCCGTCTGGAGACTATAAAACAAGCTCTTATTCTCGTATATCAAGAGAAAAAGTGTTGCTTTTAAACAGGACGCATGATATCGATTGTTGTAACCGTTAATAGAATCGGTATTTTTCTTAAATAGTCAGTATTTTCAAGTACATAACAATAATATCTTCCACCAGGAGGTCACCAGGTCGTAGTTGAAAACTTCAAAGAAGCGATGCAACCTCTAATATCTCCGTACACGAGCGCGCGCGTGTCTCCTCAGAAGTCTCTCTCGTATAAGGACAGCGGAGTGGACATCGAGGCGGGAGACTCTCTCGTGTCCATGATCAAGCCTTTGGCGAGGTATGTATCAATAACACTCTTTTCCATCAAAAGATCACCAGTGCTCTCCCAAAAACGGTGAACGAAAACATCATGAGGAAACCGTCATGTCCTATAACCAAAATTTCGAAGACATCAACAAATAGTGTGCGATATCATACAAGGTGTAAGGGACAATCCGCAAATTAACATTCAGCAAATTAACATTAAATTAGCATTCAGCTCTTTATTTTGAATCATATTCCATAGGAAATGTTCTCAGGAAAATTTACATTTTTTAAATTGGTTTTTTCTGTTGCTATTCCTTTATTTCAATGTAAAATTCTCAAAATATTCTCTGTGCGCAGCACTCCATTTATGTAAATAAAACAGCTAAAATAAAATAAAAACAGCAATGGATGTTAAAATACTATAGCAAACGACGCGTGATCCTCAGAATTTACTTTGATAAATCACGTGGCGCGAGCGCGCCCCCCCACGGGGAGTGCGGCCCAGTGCGTATTGCCACGGTAACGACACATTCGTGTGAGGTAGTAAAACAATTCAGGTTTATTGGATTCCCATAAAGTTCCTGAAATAATTTCATGTACCGGTCGTCTCAGTATGATAATTATGCTGAATTTATCCCATCAGTCTGTGGAGGGCTGTCCCTTACACTCTGTTTAGTTATTATTGTTGGAATAAAATCACAAGTTACGACGTCGAATTTAGTCAGCCGGAAAAACAAAGAATCCTCAGTAAAATAACTTTTCAACATACATAACCTAACATCACGCCTGTATTGTATTCCCCGAAGGGTTAGGCAGAGGTGTACCAACTTAACAAACTACACCAACAACTGGTGACCAACTGGCCAACTGGCCAACTGGTGTAATAACTATACAATGTTGTTCATACCTGCAGGTCGACATCACGCTCGGGTGTGCTCGGAGGTTTAGGCGGATTCGGAGGCTGCTTCCAACTGAAAGCCGTTGAAGAGGAATATAAGGTATGAATAATGTTGAAAATATAATTATATTTTAATTTTGATCCAACTCTGCACTTAGAAAAGCACTTCTTTCTTGATAACGTTATCTAAAAAAAAAAAAAACTAACTTTTGCTCGCGGTTTCGCTCGCGGTTTCGCTCGCTTAGTATATCAATAAAAAGTAGGTACCCCTGTGCCAAATTTCATCCAAATCCGTTCAGCCGTTTTAGCGTGAGAGCGTAACAAACAAACTCACAGGAAGTTAGGATTGTGTTCCCAAACAACAAAAATACTTATAAACTTAAATACACAATTAAATTATTAATGTTTTGACTTCGAAAGTCCAAAAGTCTTCTTCACTTTTGCCAACTTATTACTTCAAATTTTAATTCTTAAATCTGCAATAAAACTTCAAAACTACCAATAAGCTCCTGTGTCTCTCCCACAGGACCCCGTTCTCGTCCTAGCCGCAGACGGCGTCGGCACAAAACTGAAAATCGCCCAAAAAATCAATCAGCACAGCACCATCGGCATAGACTTAGTAGCGATGTGTGTGAACGACATTCTGTGCAATGGCGCCGCGCCGCTAACGTTCCTGGATTACTTCGCGTGCGGCTCCTTAGACGTGCACGTGGCGAGGAATGTTGTGTCGGGCGTCGCCGAGGGCTGCAGGCAGTCTTCGGCTGCTTTGATTGGTGAGTTCATTATTATATTGTTTTTTAAAATGGCGCCGTGAAGCTAACGTTCCTAGATTACTTCGCCTGCGGTTCCCTGGATATCCATGTGGTGAAAATGTAGTGTCGGGCATCGCAGAATTATCCTTAGAAGTTGATGTTCCAAATAAAATTATTGCCTTACTTAGTGCTGAACGACCAACCAGCCAACTGACGAAGTCTCGATTTAATGAGACTCATAATATATTTAATCATTTAAATAAATATTTCTGCAAATTTTTGTGGATTTTAAGTTATTGACAAATGATTAAACGTTATGTACGATCTTTAACCTTTTTTCCAGGCATAACCCTGGACAGAATGAAAAGAACATTTGTCGTTTAAATTATATTACTAAAGTTCCATTATTTTGTCTAATCAAGGTGGAGAGACAGCTGAAATGCCGGGCATGTACGAGCCAGGAGTGTACGATATTGCGGGCTTCGCACTCGGGGTGGTCGAGCGGTCGCAGATATTGCCCAAGATCAATGATATTGCGGTAAGTACTGTGTTCTGTCACTTGCACACGTGAGGACCCAATGGCTGCGTCAGCGAACGGTATTTGCGCTGCTGAGTTTTGGGTCAAACAAATTTAAAAAACTAAGATTAGATATCTTCCCGTGTTATTTTTGCCATCGACACGCCAAGACCTTATTTAGTGTACTTATACAACTTCACCAGATTGCAATGCAATCTGCAAATAATAAAAAAAAGATTAAGACATTTTAAATCAAGATTATAATTCTGTAAATCCATGTTTGTTACGATCGCAAATAATATTTAGATCAGCATACAACCTGATACTGACCTGCAAATTGCAAAAAACGTAAGAAAATTTGTATTTCGCGGGCTACCCTAGCGCATCCACCTTAAGAAGAAAAACTTGATATCGCAGGATGGATGTCTTCAAATTCGTGTTATTCCTTTTTACCATATAATTGTATAATGTCGTGGGACACTTTCGTTTCATGACTAGTGGCAACGCAGCAGCTAACGACGCGCACAGCTGAAACGAAGAAAAAATCTTAATCTTAATTACTATTAAATTACAAGGTTTATAAGGTTTTCGTGAATTCAAAAAGATCCTGTTTTAAGTAGTTTCCTACGCCCAAATGTCAACAGGTTGGCGACATAATCATCGGTCTCCCATCCAACGGCGTGCACAGCAACGGTTTCAGTTTGATCCACAAGCTGATGAAGAAGACTGGTCTCGCGCTCAACGATAGAGCTCCATTCAGCAAAGAGGGATTGACACTTGGTAAGTTTATCATGATAAAAGTAAATAACAATATATGTTTCACCTCACAAAATCTCCAGCACTGCATGAAAAAAAAATCGCTCGACGCGACTATAGTTATTTGTGCAACAAGAGAGCAAAGTTGTTTTTTGTTGCGAGTGTTGATTTTGAATCCCGAGTAAGCGAAGGATTCTATAATTGTGTAATTCTAGGGTATAATCCCGAGCACAGCGAGGGATTCAAAGACACGAGATGCAAATAACTTTGGTCTCGTGTAACACATACAACTTTTCACCTCAGCAGCGAGAACATATTAGATATTAGAACATATTAGAGGTTTAAATATGAAATTGCCGTTTTGTACTGAAGAATTGAAACCTTTTTTTTCTAAGGTAAAATATATTTATTTAATCAAAGTATTTTCCCCATTGTCTACACATTTCTGCCATCTCATGGGAAGGTCATATATGCCTTTGCGGTAGAACTCTGGGGACCTGGACTTAAGGCAAGCTTCAACGCGCGGTTCTCTCTGCAGAGAACCGATTAATGCAAATGGGTCATTATTTTGGGTATGCTTATGCTAACATCAAACTATGCCGCTAGTTCCTTGGTAGTCAAAATATGGAGCGGTTTCTACCATCGCATCTAATTCATCGTTATTTCCCTTAGTGGTTGGTCTTTCTCGGGGTTCATTCTTCAAATCGAAGCTTCCACTATGAAAGCGGTTAAACCAAAAACGCACGGTACGTTCATTAGCCGTATCCTCTCCAAACACATAATTGATATTGCGAGCTGTTTCCGCTGCATTAAATCCAAGTCGGAACTCGTATTAAAAAATTACTCTAATTTTCAATGTATCTTTACTATAAAAGCTGAATGCAAAAACAATTGAAAGTAAAAAATTAAAACCTTGTGAAAAAAGTTTCACTCTGGAATCTCACACCATGATGCAAGCTTAATTTTAATTCAAAGTAGCCAGTACGTTTAAACTGCAATTTCATATTTAAAACCATATTTAGCCATATTATTACCTAAAAGTAAAAAAAATACAACATGGTAAACATTAAACCACATGTATATTTGTAAAACCAACAATCTCAAAAAAATAAAAGTTAAAATATTACATTTAAAACCTTAACAGATTTGCAATTTTACGGATAGATGTGTATCCGAACGCTTATTTTAAAAAGGTTTTTTTATTCACTGAAAACAGTGAATAAAATAAGCTTTTTAGAGGGGGAATGGTATAAAAGAAGTTTTCACTTCAAAATATTTCTTCTCTGTATTCAATTCATTTTTCATCATTTTGGTTCGTTTTTTTTTATAAAATCGTGAGAAATTATAAAAAAATATGAGCGAGTCCAGCAGCGACGAAGATATTAATTTAATACTTGCAGTGTTGCTTGAGTTAGTGCAAGCATTTTCCTCGCTGTAGTGTGGTGAAAAGTTGTGTGTTTCGCTCGGCAGCAAAGTTATTCCGCGTCTCGTATCTTTGAAACCCTTGCTACGCTCAGGATGCCTAGAATCCTTCGCTTGCTCAGGTTTCAATACAAGTACTCGCGCCAAAAAACATTTTTGCAGCTTTGCATAACAAATAACTATTGTTCATAAGATAACACTGGTTCGAGGAGGCGCGGGAAAAGAAGCACCGTCGCAATGCATCCGCACGATATTTCACCGTAGTAAAGAGGATTCTGAACAGAGCAGCTTTGTGACATATCGTAACATCGACATTCCCATTCCCAGGTGAGGAACTCATCAAACCGACCCGCATCTACGCGCGCGCCGTGCTGCCCGCGCTGCGCAGCGGGCGCGTGAAGGCCGTGGCGCACATCACGGGCGGCGGGCTGCTGGAGAACATCCCGCGCGTCGTGCCCGACGCCGTGCGCGCGCGCCTCAACGCGCACTGGTGGCACGTGCACCCGGTATGCATATCGCGTATTATTTTCAGCTAGTATTTTCACATAATACATGGAATGTAGACATTTAACCGCAAAGCTCTAAGTAAAATTTAAGTAAACCTTTTTATCTTGATCTTGACCGTCAAAAATATGCTGTTAGGAACGCAGAAGAGAGACTCATTACGAAATACGTTAGTTTATAATCTCAGAGCACTTCAACCTAACTAAGAATGGCAGGTCACACATAGTGCAGGGCTTTGACCCACCAGTTGCGATATTTGCTCGCCACCAATTGGTTGAATGCTTTTAAGTAAAATAGGCTGCTAAATATTTACTATGAAACCTCAGTTTCTGATATCTAAACCAAGACAAGTCATAATAAAAAATCTCCGTCTTTCACGTTAGCTTCAATTCAGTCTTTAGAAGTATGAAGAACAGGGTGTAAAGGGAGGATCCTCCGACCAGACGGGTGTCGTGTCTGGCGGGCAACTGCCCAACGATTGATGTCGGGATCTTGTATATATCTCGATCGCACGGTAAACTAATTGCGCGATACAGGGTTTTGTGTGACATCAGGTCGATGCGTAGTTCGCATGTGGTGATGTAGATGCCGCCACAAGTCCTGTAATACATTATTGACTCATAAATGTTCTGTAAACATACTTCAACGTTATTATGTTTCAACCAGGTGTTCTCGTGGATCGCGGACGCCGGCGCAGTCCAAGACGAGGAGATGTTGAGGACATTCAACTGCGGCATCGGCATGGTGCTTGTCGTGTCGCCTGAAGATCAGGCCGAGGTGAGTTATAAATTATTTTATACTCTGAGGGTAAATTATAGGCTGGTAATTTCTGGTTGATTTCCTACCTGATTAAGTACAATCCGATACTAGTACGAGTTTTTTTTCAGAAATCTTTTCGAATATTAGGATTTTGATATGCGCAGGCGCACTCCTTTAATCGTTTTTATAGAATATGAAGAGTGATGCTCATCTACCTCTTCTTTTTTGCTAAACTTTGTGCTGGTTTGAATCTCTCGATAAGCAGACATTTTAATCAATAATTGTCTCGCAGACAGGACCACTAACTAACTCTTCACTTATTCCCGAGTTTGCTACAAGTCGGGGTCACATACAACAATTGACCATCGAATTCGTAGTTGCGAAAATTTGGTTTTTGACTTACGAGAATTCCTGACAGTCGTGCAGATATAATCTGAGTGACCTTTTTCGACACAAGATGACAATCCTTAATGCTTTGCATACAGTGTGTAAGGGTAAACAACATTGTCACTCAAACCACGGGTAGTTCACTTAAATATAAAAATAAATGACCGAGTAACAATTAAAAAAAAAACGTTATTTTCATTAAAAGAT
The DNA here is from genome assembly GCA_948473465.1 of Lithophane ornitopus. NCBI lineage: Eukaryota > Metazoa > Arthropoda > Insecta > Lepidoptera > Noctuidae > Lithophane > Lithophane ornitopus. The sequence goes on from OX419625.1 coordinate 15,284,901, forward strand.
TTTAAAACGTTTCTATCCGACACCGTGCTCGCTAGCGAAACAGCTGACTGACTGAGGGAGAGGTCGCGCTCGCAGTCACGTCCCGCGCCCCCCACCCGTCTTGAGACGCAAGTTCGTTGCCCTAGCGCCCTAGGGTGAAAGGGTGAAATACTCTTGACGTAAGATAGTTAATTGATTCAGGCGTGACTTTGCGGAAATCCATTATAAAATACAATAGACATAGATATATTTAGTAACCTATTCCGCTTGACTATTCTTCAAGAGTCCTAAAAAACCCTGTAAGAAATCGACACGTGTTTCACCTCTCAACGAGGCATCCTCAGGATGACGATTGACCAATTGCAAACCAGAACGCGACGTGTTACCACACCGAGCGCTGGACGCGAAGTTTGCGTCCAGCGCTCGATTTCTTACAGGGTTTTTTAGGACTCTTGAAGAATAGTCAAGCGGAATAGGTTACTAAATATATCTTCGTCTATTGTATTTTTCTCTTGACGTAAAATTAAGATTTTCTTTAAAAAAAGAATTGTCCATTGATTTTACGTGTTTTGTATGAAACCAAACCACTGGTTTCAAGGATAACGGTGTTTACCCTAACACCCTGTATAAATTGACTGACTCATCATCTTTCTCATTCCTTGTCCCAATTTATTTGGGGTCGGCGCAACATGTCTTTTCCTTCCATACTTCTCTAAAGCAGAAAGAATTTCGTACAATGACTCCTCATTACTTATCTCTATCGCTCGCGTACAAATGTATTGCCGTCGCGCTCCCACCTTCAAATGCGTCGTCGTCATCTCGGGACTTTCAATTCACTAACCAGAGCAATTGTATTTTTCCTCCGCAGGTAATGAACACAACCCGCGCGTTCGGCGCGATGGTCATCGGTAGCATACAGAAGCGGCCCGCGGGCGGCGCGCGCGTGCTCGTCGACAACTTCCCGTCGGCCATGGACTTCACGAGGAGAATGCCGATGTTACCTAGTAAGAAGGTAAATAAACATATACTGGTTACGTAATACACATATATTTACTTGCATCTAATTTTCCATATAGGCTGGAAGTCTATACATACTTATAAATAAATAAAATTGAAATTTCTGTTTATAATGTAAAAATTACCGGTTTTTACTAAATGAATATGAATGTATACTTATATGGTACTCATAACAAAAAAACAATTTTTCAAATTTTTGTCTCTTTCTGTCATCTCCGAAACGGCTGGACCGATTTTGACGGGACTTTCACTGTCCGCCGAAGACATTGCGTCTGTCGCAATTTTTAAAATTGAAAAAAAAAAATGCTATGTAAAATGAAATCAGCTTTAGTGTTATATCGTTTCACCCACAGGCCCAATTTCTGCAAAAGAATTTTAAAGTTTTATTTCAGTTCAGCCGTGCCGTGCCGTGGCCGTGGCACACGTTACTTAGGTGTTTACCACTCTTAAACGCAGAGTTTGCGCAGGTGATAGTGTTGGCTGCGCTAAAGTGCGCTACTGCACCGCCCTGTTATGCTTAGAGATGACGAATCTAATTAAAATTGATCATAATTTCGTCGTTAGATTTTTTTAACCTATGTTCCGGTGTCCAGGTGGCAGTGCTCGTGTCGGGCAACGGCAGCAACCTGCAGGCGCTGCTGGACACGTCGCGCGAGGCGGCGCAGTGCATGTGCGCCCACGTGTGCCTGGTCGTGAGCAACAAGCGCGACGCGCACGCGCTGCAGCGCGCGGAGAAGGCGGGAGTGCCTTCACTGGTAAGTCAATATGGTGAAAACCTCTGTGGTCTAGTGGTTAGACCACCTGTCTCAGACCCAGAAGTCCCGGGTTCGATCCCCAGAGGGGGCAAAATTTTATGTTTGGCTTGTCCTAAGTCCGCCTGGCTAGCTACCACCATCTTATTTAAGTCTGTTGCCATAACAACAATGTTACCAGCATTGTTGTGTTTCGGCAGTTAAAGGTAAGATAGCCAGTTCCTCTGTGGTTGAGGATTCCGAGTGAAGTTCGCATCCACCTTCGGCCTGATCATCACTTACCATCAGGTGAGGTGCAGGCTAAGAGCTTCCCCGGAAAACAGAACCCTTTTTGGAGTCGGGTAAACAAACCGACCAAGTTTGTCCTACACTAGATTTTTCTTGTATCGAGAGGGCTTTTGCAGGTAAATGTGATACACGCAGAAATGCTTGAAATAACTATCTATAAGTTTAACTTCTGAAATAGAGTATTTTGATCGGAAGAGTTCAATTTCGTATTATATTGACACTGATTCGAACCAAACTCGATTCAGAACTCCCAGAAGCCTGATGCAGACCAAATAAATAATGGTTACGTGCCTTGTCTTTCTGACTTCTCGCTAAAACGTGATTCTTCTTTCAACTTCTTGCAACTTGCTCTTCTTGCAACTTCATATTTCTGACTGACTGACTCCTTGACAATTCAAAAGTGCCTGTAAATGGTTTAATTGAAATAAATGCTTTGAGTTTGAGTTTTCTTTATCGTTGAACTTCAAGCATTACATACATAGACATACACCCATGGAGGTAGGCACAAACTATAGAACGCCACCTGCTACGCTCCTTACATATTCCATTTTCTTTTTTTTTTGTGATTTGTAAATCATCAAATGACTTCTTCCGCTCTGGACAGACTTTTACTGACTAAAACCCACCCGTGTTCCTTCAGTTGCCTGTTGCCAAGGGCCCCGGTATCCCTTTCGGACTTTCCCGCAACCCTGCCAGGCATCCGCCCTAGCGGACCCGGTCAATTGTGCTGATATCATCTATATATCTTTAAAAGCATAGAAATAACGATTATCCTCTTATTTCCAGGTGTTCAACCACAAGGACTACGCGTCGCGGGAAGAGTTTGACCGCGCCGTGTCGGACGCTTTAGAAGCGCACAAGATCGACATCGTGTGTCTAGCCGGGTACATGAGGATCCTGTCCGCCGAGTTTGTTAAAAAGTAAGATAACTTCAATTATAAACCTAATTGGTACAAGGAGTAATTGAAAAATTAAAAACTCGAAAATGGATCATAGAATTCATGATTATAATCTACTTTTACTACGGAAACAAGAAAAGACAATGAAACAAGACAAAAAAATGCGGTGAAATTGATTCAATCTGCCTAGCCTTTTCCCAAATATGTTGTATATACCAGTATTTACATGGAGCGACTGCCTATCTCATTTCCACAACCCAGTAACTGGGTGATACGATACCCCTTGGTAAGACTGGTTAATGGTTGTCAGACTTTCGGGCTTCTGACGAGCCGTAACGACTGTCAAAGATCCACAAATGACTACCAGAACAACGGCTTAACGTGCTTTCCGAGACACGGAGGAGTCTCGGTATCTAAAGATGAGCACCCATCTACGGACCAACCCCGGCAAGCGTAACTTAACCTGATGGATCGACCCGTGCGGCTGTTATTACTTAGCCACGAGCTCCTCCGAAACTGATTATCGATATCGATATTACCAAATCGTTTTACACGTTCCTTAATCGGTGAAATTCGCCCTTAATAAAGTAAGGTTTGCTAATTAAGCTAATTGTATTCTTCCCTTATAGATGGCACGGTCGGTTGCTGAACATCCACCCGTCGCTGCTGCCCCGTCACGCCGGCCTCAACGCTCAGAAACAGTGCCTCGAATCTGGCGACCGGGAAAGTGGCTGCACAGTGCATTTCGTTGATGTAAGTATTGAAAACCTATACACATGAAATTAAACCAGTTTCTTCATGGGGGTAGGCAGAAACTACGGAACGACATGTCCTATGATCTACAAGGACGCGAAGCCGGTAAATGAAGAAATAGTGGGGATTCTATCGATATACATTTCACATCCATCGAGTTCTTTGGTATTACGCGTGTCGATCTTTGGTAAGATACTCTTGTATAGCCCGACCAACGAAGAGAAAACTTGTGGAAATAACCCGTGTATACACCAATTTTGGCACATTTGTAGGGGAAGGTGTCCTAAATAACATAATTATGTCCTAAATAACTTTTAATATGTTGTTCAGGTGCCGTATTATGACGTTATAATGCCATCATGACGAAAGAGCAGTGGTGGCCCAGTGGTAACAGCCACGACTTACGAGTTGTAGGGTTCGAACCCTGACAGGCGCTTTACTTTGTGTAAATTATTTCATCGCCACTGCTCTCAAAACGGTGAAGGAAAATATCGTGAGGAAACCGGCATATCCTAGAACCAAAAATCCGAAGACATGTGACATCTACCAACCCGCACTGGGCCCGCGTGGTGGATTACGACCCACTCGCTCTCACAGAGAGGAGGCCTGTGTCCCAGCAGTGGGAACATTATAAGCTGATTATGCTTATGCTTAATGCCATCATGATTCCAGTGCAAGAGTGAGATGGATACATGACCGCTAGCACCATCTCTTTTTCGGTCTGGATTCATGATGGCATTTATACTTTACTAGCTGCGCCCCGCGGTTTCACGCGCGTAAGTCTCGATCCCGTGGGAATATCGGGATAAAAAGTATCCTATGTGTTAATTCAGGTTATAATATATCTGTTTGCCAAATTTCATACAAATCTATTCAGCCGTTTTTGCGTGATTGAGTAACAAACATCCAAACACACAAACTTTCACATTTATAATATTAGTAGGATAATACGGCCCCCAGGTCACCATCCTCTTCCACTGTACCAAAATTGGCTTTTACACAGGTTATTCCCATTATTTGGGCTTTTTGGTCGGGCTAGTAGTCTATGGTAGAGTAACATCAAAGGTCGTATAAATTGTCTGTTATTTTTGTCTACTGATCCAACTATTCACAGATAGTTCTGCTAAACCACCAGAAGGCCAATTTTCGTACTTAAAAAATATGTTCAACTAGCTGCGCCCCGCAGTTGCACCCGCGCAAAGCACGATCCCGTGGGAATATCGGGATAAAAAGTATCCTATGTGTTAATCCAGATTATAAACTATCTGTGTGCCAAATTTCATCCAAATCTGTTCACGCAAAAACTATTGCATGAAAGAGTAACAAACATCCATCCATCCATACTTACAAACTTTCGCGTTTATAATATTAGTTAGATTTCAAGCGGGAAACTCACCTTAGCGACAATCAATGTCTAAAAATAGAATGTAAATTGAAAGCTTTTTGACAGATTGAGGCTGAGATTAAAACGTTCTTATAAATACGGGAATTTCCCCCGGATCACTCTGTCTTGACTCTTGTGACACTTACAAAACAAATAAATACCTTTTAATTTCACCAGCCAAATTCTCATTATATCTTCCTTCTTCAGGAGGGCATGGACACCGGCCCAATTATAATCCAGGAACGTGTGCCAGTCCATCAAAAGGACACGATACAAACCCTCACAGACCGCATCCATGAAGCGGAACACCGCGCGTACCCGCGAGCTCTGCGTCTTGTGGCCACTGGTAGGGTAAGACTCAACCATCAGGGTACCCTCATGTGGTACTCTTAGGGGTGTATCGTATATGTGACGTGTGATGCAGTGAGGAGAAAATATAGGCAAATACTTGTGCAAATCGTACATTTAAATGTCACTTAATCAACTATCTACTTTACCATTATGTAGTCTAAGTTGATTTTCGAGTGACTGCTTGTAATAAAAAGTTCCTAAATTTATTTGGTTGCAATGGAATTAGGGTTCCTAAACTTGATCAAAATCAGACATAAATTGTAAATTGAAATTATTCTGCTTTCGCTTGTAAAATTGACGAATAGATTCCAAAAAATCCTAAAATGTGTGAATTTCTTCTTACTGCACCATACAGAAAGGGTAAGATGTAAGTAATATCTTAGTCAAAACGGTCAATTCCATCATTGCACCTTTTATTTTTAGTTAAAATATTATATTTTTTATTTGTATAATGTCTTCCAGCTCTATATTGAACAATATGCATTAATGTTCAATTTAATTATGTACTAAGATTGCTTCCATCTTGCCTACAATGAAATGGAATATGATTAGAGTAAGATCCTTAGGTATCTATTATCAAATAATTCGAATATGTATGAAACTATAGACTTGAACATTTTAATCTCAATATTATGGGACCATATGTAAATGTACATATCATACCTACATTCCTACGCAGTAAAATATAACTGTTTATATATTCTTATAAAGTCGTTAGGAAATGTTTTAGAGTGAGTTTATTCATTATATAAGACTATTTTATCAGGATATTACTTGGCAATAAATTAAACTATCTTGTGAAGGAAATAAATATCTTATAAAGTAAGTATATGAAAGTCTCGAATTTGTATGTAAGATTAACGTTATCACATTATTAGGTAAGTATATTATATATTGTTCTGTTAGTCACAGCTATGAATGTTGAACAAAATGTTAAAAAGTTTTATTAAAATTATTTTGGCGAATTTTGCCTGTTTTTTTTGTTAAAATATCAATTAGGGCCCAAAGGGAAGCTTAAATTTAGCTCATTTATACAACAGGTTTCATAGCAGATTTATTGTAGTTACTGTGTATTGTTAAATGCACTTATTTTTTCATAGTCAGTACATAAATTCATTGAAATGTTTCAACAGTTAAAATGCATGTTTATGAAATGCCATTTAAAATGTAAGTATGTTAAGTTTTACAGTGTGTTTGAAATAAAACTTTTGTATATATTTCAAGTGTTTTATTTTACCCTGTACGGTATTTAAATTATCTACATAATAATAAAATTATCACAGATTCGCATCTACGAAAAAAAAAGGAGATTTTTTTTTTTTTTGCAGTTGAACTTGTCCTACTTTACTGCTGGTTTATGGTCTTACAAAAAAACAGAAAATAAAATGAAAATTGTAAATAAGTGTGTGCGATGGAATGCGCATTTCACGGCAGTCACTAAATGTCTGTTTCGTAGACACGATTGTGCGCTTTTACAATATCTAACGTGACGACATTATAGTGAATAGTCCACGTCAGAAAAAAATATATGAAGTCGCTTTTAAATTTCCATACATTTTAGGGACGTGGACGTCCACAATAACATCGTTAGAAATTATAAAAGCGCAGTTTCACAGTTACTTCACCTCCGGCAGCAACCTTATTGCCACGAGAAAGATAAAGATCACTGTGATGCAAAATCAGTGGTCAAATAATTGTGAACACTGTAGTGTCCGTCACGCGGCGTATGAGTTGCGACCACACGCCATAGCTTTGTTGCGGCGGCAAAAACTCGTTTATGGATAATTTATATTTACATTTCTTTTCAATAAGTCAGAGTAATGTGCATATGTGAAATTCAATTTACTAAACCACTAATTAGAACAATAATTTCAAGAATTTTTCTTTTCTTTAAAAGTTATTAATTCACCTAATGCTTTAAAAAACACCCCAAATAAGTCTACACTACTAGTACTATCATATTCAGTTTTTACGTCATTTATATTTTCCTTCTCAGCCTTTATAACAGAATGGACACCATTCTTCAAAATATCTTCACATATTTTATCAAACTCTACATGAAACTTCTGTTTATTTAACAAAGGAACTATAAGGTTGTATTTATTTATTTTCATATTAATTGAAGAAGCTAATTCTCTATTCATTTGGCATATTCTCTCCCATTTTGAAACATCTTCATCAGTCAATGGGTAGGGACCGAGAGGCATCCGGTCAGAGCAGATTTCTTCTTTTAAGTCGGCAATCTCTTGATCTATTTCTTTGGCTAATGTTATCCATTCTGGTGTGAAGCCATTGTTGATCAGAACCTGAAAAACAAAAAAAATATTTATGTATGGTCCTAGAAACAAGGCTTGAGGCATTCCACACATTCAAGCAATCTATATTACCAAATCTTAATAATTTAATTAAATTAATAATTTCAATGCAAGATCAAGTGCCAAGTGAGTATTTAAGTCAGCCTATGCTTACCTCATTCAACTTATGTGTCGTAAAATCCACATAGGGATTATCATTCTGACTTCTCAAAGGCTTTCCTTTGCCGCTCAAATTCTCAAACTCTCCCTTAGACATAGATTCCTGTATTAAATCTTCAACTAGTCTATCAAAACCATACTTTGTTTTAATATCATGTTTCTTCGCATATCCTTGGCCTTTCTTCATCAGGGTTTTGTCAGAAGCAACTGCTTTTTCAAGGCGGTGTTCCATGACATTGATGGCGGCTTTCTGGGCCCGAACCTGGGTGTATTGCTTTTCTCTTTGGAAGATAGTTCCATGACCATAGCCTTCGTAGCTTAGGTATTGTCTATGTTGTGGTGCTGTGTGCTGGAATAAATATTATTATACATTTAATTGTTTTTTATTTCATCAGCAAACTATGGAAAGAGTTAGTTGCTTGTGGAAGTAAATTATTAGTAATTATTTTATTTATTTAAATAGGTATTTGTTTATGTAGAAATAAATCAAGAATAGAAAACAGTAGAGAATACTAGTTATTTCAACAAAAATGGCTACCAATAGAGAACAGTAAACAGTTGCAGTAAAGTACAAGGTTGCAGCTTAATTCTACAAAAAATTCTACCAGCAGACCTGCATTAGGAGATTAGGAATAAAAGAGGAAATTAGGATTATCAACATACATGCATGCACAAAGATAATAAGCAGAATCTTTGTAAACCATGTGAAAAGGGACACAGCTCTAATCCAATAAAGAATTGCACAGCATTATAGACACAAACTTGTCAATTCTTTACACCGAAAACACTCACCCTAATATCATACACAATCTTGTCTACCTCCGCCTTATTGCTAAGTCCAGTGTTATGTTTAGTCAGGGTCCTGAATGCAGCTTCTATGGCCACAAACTTATCCATATCAGCTTCTGGTGACCCTGAGTCTGGGTGGTACTTCTTAGCAAGATCCAGAAAGGCTTTGCGGACTGCATCTTGCTTGGAGTTTGGGGGTATGTTCAGAACATAATAGCATTCCTGGAATAAAGTTTTGAAGTGAAACTTAAAACTAAAATAAAGTATAGCTATTTATTACAGTCTAGCTGCTGTTTCTTTCCTATATATTTTTCTAGTCTAAACTATTTCTATCTATGTGCGTGTATATGTGTGTGTTTTATTCTAACATTTTTTATTTGTTTTTTGTAAAAAAAAGCAATAACAGAAGTAAACATTGATAAACTTACGGCGATCTTTTTCTCTTCTGCTTTCGAGCTTATTGTTTTGGCGGTTATAAAAGTAGGCCGAAAGTAAGGAGCCGCTTGGTTCAGGTGTCTACTGATAGTTAATAAGGACTTGCTCATTTTATTTTATTTTCAACACATTTTTTTGTGTTTGTTACGTAAAATAAACCGTGTTTTTGTTCCTAAATTCATCATCTGTCATTTTTCAATTTGTCATGTTAATTTTCCCGTCATTGTTTCTTTTAATTTATGTTTACGGAGATAGTTATTTGTGTTTTATGTGGAAAAAGTAGACAACAATGACACGGGTTGGACAGTAATGAAAATATAAAGTTTTTGAAGTTTATTGTGCTGGTTAAAATCCTTGTTTGAATTTTTTTGTTTTGACATTTGGTTTAGAGATGATGAGATGTTAAAAAAAATCCAGAGCTATTATGAAATGAAAGCCATCTTTGCAAAATTGATCCCTAATCGATTCAAGAAGTTCGATGTAATTTAATCGACTGGGTTCTTATTTGACTAAAAAAAAACTATATTGTGTGGTGAGTAGGTATGTAATGTGTTGGAAACCAATGTCTTACTGGTATAATTTTACACAATTTACACATCTCGGTTTAACGTTTGGTTTTTTTTAGTAATCGATTTTATAGCTGACAAGGATTCAACATCGATCATCGAGTTCATCGCCAACAAGGCCAACCCTCCCAACACTGGCCAACACTAATTCGTTGACATTTTCGGTGGAGAGCGTAAATTGGCGTATTTTTATGTTATAATTGAAATTAAGTAACGCGCTCAGTGTGACTACGCGTAATTAGGTAGTGAAATGTGTATAGAGTAGACTGTGTGCTATTTATTTGTGTAAGATAATTATATGTGCTGACATTATGGCATTTACTGCGGGCGATGTTGCGAGACGCTATCCAATTCACTGGTTAGTTTGGAACAATCAGTTTGAGGAGCTAAAAGCCCAGTTGGACGCTAATAAGGTATGCTGCGACTGTTCATTATGCGTTTAAAATGATAAAATTCATATAAATCGGCGTTATTTGAGGTTATACCCGGGACCCACGGGCCCCGGCTATTGAACTTCAGTGGGTGTTCCGCGAACGTAGGTGTTATCAATCACTTTTACCGAGCTCTTAGTATACTAATCGAGCACTGCCTGGCTGCTGTTTTTGAGTAGGTGTTCTGCCATGGCCTTCTAGTTTTCATGTAAGCAGTAGTACCTAGACTTGAGATGATATTATACATACACTGTGAAAATAAACATTGTATATATAAAACTTGCATCTACAATGTTTATTTTATGCTTGTGTAACATAATTATAACAATTAACATTATGTATAGTATTAATTACATAAGGAAAACCTCATTGCTATGTATCTAAATAAGTTTCAAGTTCACATATTCATAACAGATATGAATCATATAAGTATCAAAAAGTGACTCATTTAGTCTGCAATTCTTAAACAAACCTCAACCAAAAATTTCCTAATTACAACTTAATTCCAAGACACGTAAATTACCTAAACTGCTTCTCAAGGTGATTATGAAGCCAACCAGGTTAAAAACAATCTCATTATGTGGAAGCCTTATGACTTAAACAAAATTGAAGGTTGAAAACTGATAATGATTGAGTTTATACATAATATCAATATCAACTTCCATTACCAATACCTTGCTTTAAAATACACCTGCTTACTCAAAATTGGATTATAAAAGCCAACTACCATATTTAGAACCTTATCTTGTTTGTTTTAAGATTGAAAATAAATTGGCAGTTTGAGTTGGTTTACGCAGTCATAAATACTTTTAGGTTCTTTTAAAGAGTTGAGTGTAGTAAAAGTTAGATGTTGACATAAAACATGTTTATGTTCTAGTTAGGTTTAAAAAGAGTTGTTTTTACAACTGTTTTTGCTCTCCATTGGCAGAATAACACACAAGTTTATTAAAAGTAATGATTAGCTGTTTAACCATACATTTTTGATGTTTGAATGTCACTTAACTTTAAACATCATGTATAAATAAACCCCTAAATCTGTAAATCTGTTCCCCAAAAAAACCTAAATACCTACTAGATAAGTTTACAAAAAAACATTTCTTACAGTTACTTGAATACTGGGTTTCTGAAATTCTTTGCCCAATCTGAGAATCTAACTCGCATATTGGGCAAAGAATTAAAAATATTATATCATCAATTTTTTTTTATAATTCCTAGTACTTATTTGATATTACTCTCAATATTACTATGATTAATCTTCTAGTGTCAACAACTTATCTTATGTAAGCATTTTTCCTTATGATGATAATGTTATTCAAACCCAAACTAAAGATCATTCCATACATTTTTGGGCAAAATTTCCATACAGTCTAAATATTTTTGAGCTAAATGTGAAAGGCCAAACAAAAAAAATATATTAGGTAACCTGTAGGGTCATTCCATTTTTATAATGTAGCCCAAAATGAAAGATCTTTTTTGTTTTTATTTGTATTGATTATCAAAGTTGTTTTTATGAATGCAGCATTGATTTGTTACCAGTGAGACGCATGTATGAATCACAATACTAATCTTATCTGACAGCTTATCATAGCTGTTATCTCCTGCACCTTGACACTTGAATACACTCATTCAACCTTGCTATGGTTATGTGTAAACAAAAGAAAAGAGGAAAACTTTATGAAAACATTTACATAAACCAAATATTACTGGTCTATGGTCTTGGCTAATTCTATATAATTAAATTAGCTTCCACCTGCGACTTCGGTCGTGTAGAAGTGGCGGCCGGCTTGTTAAATGTTTAGGGTGATATTGCCATGAATTGTTAAAGTATTTGTCCAGTATTTGGTTTTTGCCTCTTAGTCACAACTCCATAGATCTTGAAGTCCTCGATAGACATACATAATTCAGATCAAACGTCAGAGAAAGATAAAAGGTTTCAATTGACTGTAGTGAATCCTTAACCAGAAGGTTTAGGATGTTTCAGACTACAGAGACAGACACACACTTTAGTAGACCACTCTTTGTGTAACTCACTGTGCACACATAAAGCACTTATCATTTACTTATTTACGTAAATCTTACCTTCATCTGCTATAACAGATCTGCGATCCAATGCGATAGAGAGGTTCATAACAATTATATTTATATTTCAGGTGACACAGGAAGAGCTAGAATCCAAAGACTGCAGAGGACGTACTCCTCTGCTACTAGCAGTGACACTTGGTCACGTAGAGACGACGCGAGTTCTCATAGAGGCTGGTGCTGATGTCAACTGTGAGAAGGATGGCTGGACAGGTAAAGGAATCTCCTCATATGTGCGCTATTTAACGCTTATTAACAATAGATGGTAAAAAAAAAGAAATTATATTTAGTCCGTCAGATAATAAAATAATATTAGACACGTATTTTTTGTTTCATCTTATTAATAAAAAAAATACTTTGATAAAACGCATTAAAGTAGAGTGGGGGCTCGCTACGTCACAACTAAGTATAAAATCTAAATAGGCGTGACGTCATGCCACATTTTTAACTCAATGTATCGCCGTAATCTTTTTATTACGTAAAAAAAGAAAAATACGTGTATATTTTTTTTTTTAATATACCTGATGGACGAAAAAAATATGTTTAGTCATCATCCCTATTAGGGCCTATGCACACGATTTTTTTATACGACGACGGCGCTTTATCTGCCTTGCTGAACTTGAAAAAGCAGTAGCTGTATTTAGGCGATTAACACACTGCCACGCACCACGCAGCGTAGCGCATGAATAAGTTCTAACGTTGCTTGTAAGTATCTCCGTTTGTATAGAAAACATGCACAGTCCAACACACAGAAAATGCATCCACGCGCGTGCGGTGCGGTGCGTTGACACACAACATGCAGCGTGATGCGTGGCAGTGTGATAATCGCCTTACAGCGCGTTTTGTTGAGACACACGCGCGATGACGTCGCGTAAAAAAGCAGTGTGTGTATTGTTTGAACCTATGACCCACTCCTTTCGTAGATGCTCCAAAAAACGATTCTATTATAATGAGAGAAATATTTCTGTCTGCTGAAGACATAATGCTAGGACCACCCTGAATGTCAAATGTGGAGGGCCATTTTTTTTTTTTGGGTGGCCAAGCATCATATGACTTTTCCCGCTCTGGGCGGAGCGGAAGGGCGTGTCAGACTCTTACTGACTAAAACCCACCCGTGTTCCTTCAGTTGCCTGTTGCCAGGGTCCCGGTATCCCTTTCGGACTATTCCGCAACCCTGGCAGGCATCAGTCCTAACGGACCCCGTCAGGTGTGCTGACATCTCTTTGAGGCGCGCGTGGAACACGACGCGCCATCGACCCGGGCCTGGTCCTTATCGGACGGCGAGCTACCCATTGCTCGCCGACCGCAAGCCCGCGCCTATGGTGGCCGGGAATCCGCCTGGGATTCCCGACGCCCAGGGTGTTTCCAGCGGCGGCGGTTAGGGGCGTGAGGGCGCAGGCTTTGCCTCTCCGTCACGCGTTCCGCCTCCTCCTTCGCGAGCATCACTGCTTCGCAGAAGGAGGTGACCGCCTCCCAAATGTGGAGGGCCTATGTTAAATTTAATAATATCAGTCATTGAGAAGTCCATGTTAAGTACCTACAAGGCTTCTATAACAAACAGTTACAAAATGCTCATAAGGCGGTACTTCCGTCCTATAAGATTTCACTTTCTGATAGTTGAGTTAACAAAATTGGTGCTTTTGTACCTTGCCAGCATACTAACTACGTACTTCTGACACGTTATGTGAGCCTAGTTTTTCTGTTTAAAAATTATCCATGGAAAATCAATTTTATAGAACAAATTCCTGAGAAATCACCGTCACACATACAATCTCCTTTCAGCGGTACAAGAAGCCACAGCGACGGGTAACCCAGAGCTCCTATCCCTGGTGCTATCACGGAGAGACTATCAGCGTCATGTACTCCGATCTGGCGGTATACCTGACTTGCTGCGAAGATTGAGTCTAGCACCAGACTTCTACGTGGAAATGAAATGGGAGTTCACTAGTTGGGGTAAGTTTTTTACCAAAAAGTTACACCGATTGAGCGATCAGTTCAGGAAAGCTAAAATTTGCAAAAGTCAATATTCAAAAAATCTTATTCTGGGTGTGTTCTATGACGCTGCGACTGAAAGTTTAAAAACGATGAAGTTGCTTTGAAGTTGTAACAACAATATTATTCACACACTCACAAACACCAATACCTAACGATTTGTGGGGGTAATATTTTTGCCTAGGCATGTTTGGCGAATTCCATATTCTTCCTAATACATTAATAAAATTGTCATTATTTTTCGATAGCGATTATTATATTAGCAGTAAGTTCCAATAAAATGAATTCCCATTTTATCCACAGTGCCCTTGGTATCCCGGATGTGTCCGTTCGACACATACAAGGTCTACAAACGCGGCGGCAACGTGCGCGTGGACACGACACTCGTCGGCTTCGACAACAACCGCTGGCAGAGAGGAGATAGGACCTATATATTTAGAGGACAGGGTGAGTTTATAAATCAGTTTTTAGTAATCTGGAGAGGATGGTTTCAAGAAATCTTCCAGTAAAAAAACACTAGTCGGTGTCTTTGCTTTTCAATTTCCGTTATTTGCCACCGACTTCCGAAATTAAAGTTATTTTTCACTTTTTTTGTGTTTTTGTTGGAAGTCGTTTTTTTTTTTTTTTTTTTGTAAAAAGTTTTATTTTTCAATTTTTGGTTGTGGTACCTACCCCACACAAATCCGAATACCACTACCTGCTATGTAATTAACAGTGAAGGAGTCAAACAGGATATCGTCTAGATAAACTAAATGGGAAAAATACGTAATATTGAAGCTAACTCAAAAATTACGCAAGCAAAGTTAATAAAATTTATATGGGACCACCTCGGAAGCATGACCTACCAAAGAAAAAAAGAATCATCAAATTCGATTCATAATTGGCGGAGTAATCGCGTAACAAACACACAAAATAAAAAAAAATAAAAAACATACTAATTGAGAACCTAAAAAATTACTTGTCAACGCCCTTGCAAAATCTTAGTTAGAAAATTCATCTAATGATTCTTGATATTCGATATTTCTGAAAGTAGAAGAAGAAAAGTAAATACGTTTATCGTTTTTTTTTCTCGTTACGGGTCGTCAGAAGCCCGAAAGTCTGACAACCAGTCTTACCAAGGGGTATCGTATTACTCAGTCGCTCCATGTAAAATATTGGTATCCAGTTGCATCCAGCTAGACTGGAAGCTGACCCCAATATAGTTGGGAAAAAGGCTAGGCAGATTGTTTTTTTTTTTATTCTCGATAATCACCACACTCTGCTCCATTTATGCAAACAGTACTATACAATCACACGTACTAATTCCGCAATAACATACAGAACTACAATAATGTTCACACGCATCAGAATGGTTCTAATTACTAATCTGATTAGCAACTTTCGAGTTCCTTGTTTAATGTACCCTGTTCTTTGTAGAAGCAATTTTCTTACGAATGTTCCTAGCATCTTCTTAATTAACAGAATCCTTGTTCGCAGGCCGCACAGCAAGTCTAATGGAACTTGACCACGAGCTAGGCACCTCTTGGTGTGAATACCTCGAACCTATGTCCGGAGATAGGGAGTGGCCCGCGCCGCCCCCTCACGTCATAGATCAACGATTAGCATCACCGCTGGCCATCAACTATTTGGACACCGACAAGATTAGTTTTGAAAGGTAAGACATTAATTGGTTGAAGGACTCTGAACGAGAAAAAATAGAAGTTTTATTGTTATTATGGCTGGAGTTGTTTAGTGTCCCGCAAAGTGTTAAGTACAGCGAAAAGTCTCGGTACTAATGGCTAGGATTTATAACAAGATCCATTTCCAAGACACACCACATACAGGAAGAAATTCCTAGTGTGGGGCAACGTTTTTAAAAAAAAAAAAAAAAAAAACCACATCCATCTTGACTTGATAAACAATAATAGACTTGTGGTGAGACTTTCGAACAACTTTAAACTAAAAAGTTAGACAAAACTTTACAATAGTGATTAAAACTAGCGTGAAAATTGTTCAAAGAGATTACTTTACATTTTGAGAAACCAGTGTCCTATGAGGTGACAGATTGGTCACACAAAATGGAGTGAAGAATTTGTTTAATACACTCGCCGCTTATTACAGAAACAAAAGCGGCATCTGGGGCTGGCGTCAAGACAAGACCGAAGCGGTGAACGGGTATGAATGCAAAGTGTTTGGCGCCAACAACGTGGAGCTCGTGTCCAAGACAAGGACAGAGCATGTGCCGAAGGGAGAGAGAGAGAAGCGAGCGCAAGCGCGCGCGCCGCTCGCGGGGCTGTTGGCGTTAGCTGACGCTGATGTGCAGGCGGCCACGCCGCTGTTGGCGGCTGAGAAGGTAGGATGAGCATTATCTTGGACCTTTTCCAAGATTGAACAGAAAAAAAAAATCATAATATCTGATCGTCATCTGTTATCATAAAGATGTTCTGTCACTAATTAAGTTACAGCAATATCAATGAATATTAATAAAAAAAATAATTAAAATTTTCTATGACTTGAAGCATTTGATCTCCTGAAGAGTTATATTCTTTGTTGTAGTCAATATGCCACCCACTAGACTAAATTACTTTGGTGTATATCGGTTGAGATTTAAAAAATGTGCATCAAGAAATAAATATATTTCAAACATCCTTCTTTTCAAACGGTGAAGGAAAACATCGTGAGGAAACTGGCATGTCCTAAATTAGAAGACATGTGACATCTACCAACCCGCACTGGGCCCGCGTGGTGGATTACGGCCCGCTCCCTCTCACTGAGAGGAGGCCTGTGTCCCAGCAGTGGGAACATTATAGGCTGATTATGCTTAATAAGTATCCTTCTTATTAAACCCCTTAAAAAATTATGACTTAATTTTGTGTGACAACAGCCATTACAGGACGAGTCGCCCAGCCCTCGCAGCAGTAGATCAGCCGAAGACCTCACACACGTACCAGTGACGTGGGAAGAATACTTCTCCGACGAGGAGTTGGACAGAGACATCGGCAAGCCGCGCGAGGTGTCCACTAAGGTGCAGAAGTTCAGAGCAACGCTGTGGCTCTGTGAGGACTACCCGCTAGAAGTAAGAGTTTTATAAGATAACTTTTAAAGGCATGCAGAAATTTCTTAGCGATGCAAAACTGCTTGGGAGGGACATAAAACCACCACCATTTCACGTTCGTCGTATTAAAGGATGGATCTATAGTATAGGTATCCTATTCACGGTCGTCTGATGTGTTATGAGCCCAATTCTTCGTGGCAAAGTTCTGAATCGAATGCATTCAATTCAGAAGTTTGGTCTCGGTTTTCGACTGAGGTCGGAAAAAGTTTCAGAAGTATGTTCGTACGAACGGTCGACACGCTCTATATAATGGTTCTATTTTTTCTTTTAGTTCGAATATTGAGCCCGCCTTTCTGATTAGTGTCAAGAAGTATTGGGTCATTTAAAAGAAAGATAAAAAAAAAACTTGTATTATCATAACATGTAATTTTGATTTTATAATGTCTCATCAAAGTTACTAATAAGAGGCAATCTTGTTACGTTACAGTTACAAGAACAAATAATGCCGATCCTGGACCTAATGGCAGCGATATCGTCGCCACACTTCGCCAAACTAAAAGACTTCGTTCAAATGCAACTACCAGCTGGTTTTCCTGTCAAAATTGGTAAGTTGCACAACAATTTCTAGGTTTTGTGCCAGCTTTTTTTTACAAGTATTTTTTAATGCAGCGGTGGTGAATGTGTCATTAATTATTACCATTTTTGTCTTGTTTTGTAATATTGATGAGATTAGAAATATGAGATTGATAATCCTAACTAATATTATAAATGCGAAGTGCGAGTTTGTTTGTTTATTTGTTACGCTTTCACGCTAAAACGGCTGAACAGATTTGGCAAATGGGTAGACCATGAGCCGGATTAGGACATATAATACTTTTATCCCAATATTCCCACGGGATCGAAACTTTTGCGGGTAAAACCGCGGGGCGTAGCTAGTAAATTATAATTATAACAATAAGAGTAAATCCTAGTAAACTGCACTGCACTACAAGCTAGTGCTTATGACGTCACAGTGTCCTAGATAATGTGGTGTTTGCAGTTTAATGATTTGGAAAGTTAAGTCATGCCTATGATCGTTTTATATTAGTGTACTTTATCTAAGTGGCCCATCAGTATCCATTACCTAAAAAAATAACAGATTCTATAAAAAAAATCTATCCATTTCCAGAAATCCCCCTCTTCCACGTTCTAAACGCGCGCATAACATTCGGCAACATATTCGCCACCGAGACCCCGGTGCCGTACATCGACGTGATCCCGGAGGGCGAGCGGCTGGCCTGCCTCGTGGACGACCAGTGCTTCGCCGTGGGGCGCGGCTACCGGGACTCGGCCGGGCCCGACGAGCGCCTGGGCTGCGGCGGGGACGACGAGGAGGGCCTGCTGCAGTACGCCATCCAGCAGAGCCTCATGGAGACCGGCACGCAGGACGACCAGGTCACTTACTATACATTACTGTAGCTTTTGTGGTATTTAGTCTGTACATTTGGACGTCATGCAAACTATTCTGAATAATTCAAGGTCGCACCTGAACTTGTTTCATTAGGATAAAACTGGTTGCTCCTCAGGTGGATGTCTGGGAGGCCCTCCGCGGCGCGCGGCCCGCGTCCCCGCCGCGCGCCGACAGCGACACGCAGCTGCTGGCCAGCGAGGAGAGGCAGCTGCAGAGGTAAGGCATAGCTGTTCCTAGTTAACTACCCACTTACGTTTATTTGCTCGAATACTGTAGTTCTATGGCTATAGTGGATGTATCTGATGTAAATATCGAAGAAACTTGGTGGAATTGTGCATTCGTTTTGTTAATATCAGGAAAATAGACGGATAGTTGACGTGTACGTTCAATGATTGGGAAAATATCAATTCTTCCACTTCTCCCCAGCTGAAACACTAGAAAGGGCATTTTGGGGGACTGTCTCATGTAATTTTGGCGTTCAAAAAGTGCAGATTTTCAGCCTATTGAATAAACGACTTTGATATTATATTTTAGAAAAGATAACACAACAAGAAACATCATCTGAAATGTTCCCATTTTGCAGCTTTATAAAAGCAATAAGTCTTATAAGATGTCGTTGGGCCATAAGACGTTTGATGGGATGATACAAAACAATTGTCCAGTGTGATCATAGAAATCCTTAAAAATTAAATGAAACAATATATTTACAGGCGTTGGCGCTTTATTTGGTAGAACAATCTTAGTGTGTGTGCTAAAGAATAAGCGTCATAAATATAGAGTTATTTTTTACGAATATTATTTAAGTACAATGTACCGCAGTGTGCTTTTGTTATTGCTAAAGTGAATTGTACATTTTGTCAAATTACACATAATAACTGCAGATGACTATAGAATATTATAACAGTAAAAAAATCTTTGTCTAAACTGGATGCAAAAAAAATAAAAATCGTCAACAAAGGAAGTCGTCAACTTTATTATAAAAACAAACTAATTATACATAATTATGTAAGCTCGGTGGCAACCACAGAGGTTTCGAAAATAGCAAAAATATACGTGAAAACCACAAAGCATTGTGTTACATTATACCGATACCCTTTTCGGGAGTTTGGAGCTCGTAGTCGCAATTTCAATTCAATAAAAATGTATTCATTTCTCATACAATTCTTGATACAATGTTGGGTGTATCCCATTATTTTCATGGAAATACAAAATAGAAAAAGTGGGACCAGCGTTTTTAACAAATTATATCCCATTATTTCTATTGCGACAAAAAAACGCAGATATGTTATTTGAAAAGTTTACCACTTTTAATGAATAGATTTAAATTAAAACACAACTTCTCGGTATTAAAAATAAATAAATGGAGAACAAATTAATAATCTGCCATTTTTTTAAATAATTCTCCACCACATACTCTACAATACAAATCCCACAAAGCAAAGCCACCTCGTCACTACGCAGATGTATGGATGATTGTTTGTGACTGTGACAACTATGATCAAGTGGTTTTATCTAAAGAGGAAATAAATAATAGTTTATATGTGCACGCCGTCATATAAGGTGATGCAGCGTTTTTTGTCGCAGCCGACAGCAACAGAGATAGTGGGACAATCAGTCTGAATCAGGCCCAGTATTTCTATCAATAGAAATATCTAATAGAAATAGTGGGATACACCTACAATGTAAAATTAAAATGTGTGGCATAATCAGCCTATAATGTTCCCACTGCTGGGACACAGGCCTCCTCTCTGTGAGAGGGAGCGGGCCGTAATCCACCACGCGGGCCCAGTGCGGGTTGGTAGATGTCACATGTCTTCGAATTTTTGGTTCTAGGACATGCCGGTTTCCTCACGATGTTTTCCTTCACCGTTTTGAGAGCAGTGGCGTTGAAATAATTTACACAAAGTAAAGCGCCTGTCAGGGTTCGAACCTACGATCTACAACTCGTAAGTCGAGGCCGTTACCACTGGGCCACCACTGCTCACAAAAATGTGTGTGTTGTAATTTCCACACAAATGTGTGGAAATTACAAAAATTATAATAATTAATATAAATTTAATATTTTTTAATTGAAAATGACCAACAATTTCATGCATTTTAACATTACACAGACTTCGGTTATCACTTTCATGCGGTCAATAATATTTTTTTAAAGATTTAAGTACGGGAATACACAAGTAATCAGAAATGTTCTTGCCCCAAACGTAGTCTATGTGGTTCCACTTTTTGTAGGGCATGACGTAGTACTCCTCAACGTGACACAACTCTCCCCTTAGACGGTTGACATCCTCTATGACCGACAAACGGTCATTCTCACCGACATAGAAAGAAAAGTTAAAAGGAACCTTCGTTAAGTCATACACCGGGGGCTGAACACTACCGTACCTTCTCAAATTCCCGATGCCATAATCGTACTGTTGAAACCTCTTCGATGCTACGATTTGTAAAAAGTGTATGGCGTTCTTTATTGATGTACCGCTAGGGTAGTGACTGAAAGCTATCGGAGCGAACTCTGGTTCGAACTGTTCGGGGTCAGAGCCGAACATCACCGACGCGACCCCCTCCTCACACGCCTTGACAAGACCTTGCGTACACGCGGTTCGGAACAACGCCAATAGCTCCGAAGAATTTCTTAAAATCTCCCCGTGCCCTATAAAGCGTGCTGCCGCACTAAGGAGAGATCCTCCTTCTAACGATAACAGAGGAAACAACGGACGCTGGGCGTGATCCAAATACGCTATTGGAGCTAAACACACAACATTCTTAATTTTCGAGCTGTATTCTGGTTTCAGGGAACCCAAAATGTAGAACAGTGTTGTCCCTTGCGAGTGCGCGATGACCTGGAGTTTTGCCTGTCCTGTCTTTTCTAAAATGAAGTTGATCATGGCTGGCATGTCGTAGAGAGCCATCTCGTGGAAACTGAACTCCCAGAACTCTAAAAGGTCTGGGTTCAGAGTTTTATGAGCTCGGGAATGCAGGTTACCTCTCGTGTTTCCCAGCCAGACATCGTAGGTGTTGTTGGATAGGCACGCTGCTAAAGAATTATGTCCTCTTATTACCCAGGTGTACGAACTGTCCACAAAGCCATGCTGCAATAAGACTGGTTTTTCTTTATCTCCGGGAATATTAAATAGGGTCAAAATATACCCGTCTTCAGTGATTACTTCGTATTTGACGCACGGGTAGTTGTATTTGTTCATGAGCGCGCAGAAGTCCAGTCGACCGTCCTCGGGAACATTCGCAAAAGACAATGACGTGATGTTTTCTAGTGATAATTTTGCTTTTACGTGTTGTATAGATATCAGAAACACTGGCACAAAATACCGAGCTAACATGTTAGATTTTTCTTAAAAAACTTGTTTCAAATATTAGAACGTTAAACTGTCTAATTTGGTGTCGTCTTTAGTTTTGAGTCCTTCAGCATTTGTTTCTATATTTATAGCAACTTTTGCATAAATTATCTCCATTTAAACATCTGAGTTAACGTAGCTTTTGTTATATCATAAAAATAAACATCTAAAATCAACAAGTTAACTCAGATGTGTGTATAAGACATTTTGTCGAGGTAGTGATTGAAAAATGAATAATTAATAGGTGTAAATGAGATCATTGTTTTAAACATATTCGAAATTATATGCCAGACAGATAGTTGAAATAATAATGTTAAATTGTGTGAGTTTAAGTTTCTTTTTATTTCCGACTAGCTTCCGGCCGCGGCTTCGACCTTGTGGTATGTCGATAAAAAGTAGCCTATGTCCTTTCTCAGGCTCTAGACTATCTGTGTACCAAATTTCATTTAAATCGGTTCAGTAGTTTTAGCGTGAAAGCGCGACAGACAGACAGAGTTATTATATTTTCGCATTTATAATATTAGTAAGGATTATAGCATTGTTTTCAATTATCTACATAAGCAGTTAGTTATCTCATAACTGAGATTAACTTCTCGTTAGGGCTCGATCACACGTACCACAACCACATCGCAAGCGCAAATCGCAGCTACAAAATGTGGGCACGCAGGTGGTTACGTGTTACTACAAAATCAAATCGAACAAATGCTCGACACATCGTTGTGGTTGCGTTGTGGCTGCGACGTGGCCTCGATGCGGTCGATATCGCCCACACGGTTGATATTGACAGCCAAATGTGGTCCGTGTGAATAAATTATTCATTTTCATACAAATTAGCGCCCGTCCACGTGGTGTCGTTGTGGTGTTACGCTACGTAGACCTAAAAAAAAAACTGGATAGATTAGAACTGTTTTGATAGCTAGGCCCCACGTTTCATTCGCTTGTGCAACAAAAAGGTTTAACACTTAAAGATCTACTTTTGCTTGTTCAGTGCAAGATACACGATTTAAAAAAAATATAGAACACAAGTGCCTACCCGCAAAAACTTAGACACCACTTCAACGCGTGTCTAATGTCAGTTTTATGTCAAACTCCATTCAGAAATGTCATGTTTAGGCTTAATAACTGATATACAAGGTTTTGTGGTAATAAGGCAAATATTTAAAACTAGAAGGAAACAGTAAGTCATCTCCAAATTATCAGCATTACAAACATTAAAAAACTAAAGAGGCAACATAACTCCGCGATTTCAAAATGGAAACTAAAAAGGAAAGAATGTGAAACCTTTTTGTTCCCAACCTATTTTTGCCGCACATAGTGTAGCTGCCACGCTAGATGCTAACTCGCTAGTTATCCGCAGAGCGATAGAGGCATCGTTGGCGTCGGTATCGCTGACCACGACGACGCCCGAAGAGCCAGTGGAGGAACATATAGCTGATGTGGATGCTGACGCGGACCTTCAAGCGGCTTTAGCGCTGTCGGCGAGAGAGCAGGCGTCGCGAGAACAGCAGCTTGCAGCGGAACAGCGAGCATTCGATGAAGCGCTGCGGTTGTCGCTGTTAGACAAGTAATCGGTGAGTTCTTCATTTTCATTTTTCAATATTGTCGTTCGTGAAACACGTTTATTAAGTTGATGTAGTCGGAAATGAGCAATAATAAAAAATCTACAAAATATTTAGCAATGAGCTTGATTTGGGAAAGGATAAAACTTAATTTTATACAATGTGTACCTGAATTAATGCATATTATTAAAGTAGTTCGTTCAGAATCGATTTTTGTCGTTTTTATCCCAAAACATAATCAAAATTACGTAAATTACAGCCATACGGTACAGTCAAAACAAACCAAAATGTACGAAGTACCTACTACGCTAGACGTTATAGGTCGGGATTGTGTGTGCGTAGATTTGTAATGTGACCACAATATTATCCTACAGTCGGTATAACTAATTTAATTAATAAACAATGTGTTCTTCAAAATAATAAAAATTCAGTGTATGTATTATGATTATGATTATAACATAATATTCTAATTCGGGTGTTTGGTGGTGTGCGTCTTGAAGTATGTGTATGTATATGAATAAGAATATAACTAACACTGTGATTATTTCACTTTCAGATCTCAATTCAACAAAAGTGAAGCGTCCAACCAAAATAAGACTTACGCCTAATGTACTTCTAGTAACTAGCTACATTTATACTTCCCGGGCCGGTCTTCGTAATAAGTGTCGCGTCCATAATAGGCTACACAAAGTTCATAATATATATAACACAATATTGACATAATTGGATGATTCTATTCCTTCCTCGTCTCAAAAAATTTACAGAAAAAAATCTCGTCATGATCACTTCAGGCAATGTAAGGTTCAGGCAATAACATGTTATTTAAAGTCTTGATAGTTATAAGTAACTAGCTTCCGCCAGTGGCTTCACCTGCGTGGTATGTGAATAAAAAGTAGCCTATGTCCTTCCCCAGGGTTCAAAGTATCTCCATACACAAATTTCATCCAAATCGTTTCAGCAGTTTAGCCGTGAAAGCAAACAAAATCGCATTTATGATATTAGTTAGGATTCAAGCATCTAAACTTACTTCCTACAAAAACAATATAGTCTGACCGGGATCGAGAATCGGGGGCAGCGTTGACCAATAAGCGGCGGGCGGGGTGCGCGCGCCGGAAGCACAGACGAATGAGCGACCTGCTCTGGCCCTCCGTGAGCCGCGCACTTACCTGAGGCGCGGAACAGTGGCTCGGCCAAACTGTAAATTAGAATGAACATGTAATGTCTTTTTGTATTGTAATTCTATAATGGATGTGACACTTAACTTTTAGTTATACAGACGAGCGACTAAGTTGAGAAACTATCAAATACTACTAGTATAATTTTGTATAAATAATAATATTTTTTTATGTAGTGTCTGAATTGTAAAAAAGAAATATTATGACTGCCAATCTATGTTTATTTATTCCATAGAGGTTGATACGAAACGTAGTCGATAATCTGTAAAACTATCCTCCCGTTTCTGAAACCTCGTTGGTCTTGTGGTCGCAAGCGCTACTGCTGAGCCTGAGGTTCTGGGTTCGATGCCCAGGCTGGGTAATGTTATTGGGTTTATCCATCAGGAATTTCTCAGTAGCAGCCCGGTGTCTGGATTTGTGCCCGGTTGATGGCAATAGGCTCGCCCCCTATTACATGGGACTTGACCATAACTGGCGAAATGTGGGTGTACTATAGGTACAACTCTGCCTTACCCTTCGGGAAATACAGGCGCCATGTTATGTTATTATCAGCTGTTGTGATAACGACAAGTAATCAAGCGAGTTGACAGCGTGGGTTTCAGAAACCGGTGGTGTAACCCGGCCCTTAGATTTTTGACTGTAGAATATTTATTCATTGTTATAAAATAATTATGATAATTTATATTATTATATTGTGTGCATCGGGTGCATATACACAAAGTATATAATAATGTACGTTTGTGTTTAGTATCGCTATACGAGTGAGATATAATTATTAATTAATAATATGATTTAATAATGTATCCAAAAGGAATTGTTCAGACGAGGTACATATTTAGGAAAATAAAAAAAGAAAATAATTATAATTTAAAGTCAACTTGGGTCCTAAAATAATACAATTTCGTAATAATAACCTCCTCCTTTTGTGGCGTCGGTTATAAAAATATAAAAGCCTTACCCCCAGGTTCTCTGAAAAAGTCTCAGATAAATAAATTTGCTATAGACTCTCATAGAAATAATTCAAAAAAGATAATCTAATTCAATGAATAATTTATTCATCGTGATTGATGTTTTATTAAATAAAAAAAATAAAGTTCTATTTTCATTGAAAACGTAGAATATTTTTGGTTGTTACTTGTAATCAGTGAAGCTAAAAGTTCATTTACATAAGCTAAGGGTATACAGGGAAACCTTAATACAACAAACTTTTTTTTACATGTAGCATGATTTAGATCTCAGTCACAAAATGGTTTTGGACATAAACTAGGCCTGGTCGAGGATTGACCTAGGTCGCAGACTGACCCTGGTCACATATTCACCAAAGCCACCTACTGATCTTGGTGCAAACTGACTCGGGTCACAAATTGGCCTGAATCTTGGTACAAACTGACCCGGGTCACAAATTGGCCTGATTTTGGCTTACTTGTGACACAAAAGTAGACCTTTATGTTTGATTAAATTAAACAAGTATTTGTACTGTCTCAATTATTATTATTACTATTTACTAAAGTTCGTTTTTTAATCCCGTAGACTAATTTGACAGGTGCAAACGTCAAACTCCAAATTGAAAAAATAAACAACAATCATTTGAAATGTCAAATTAGTCTACGGGATTCAAAACGAACTAAAAACGTTAGATAGACTCTAACTGGCAATACTTTGCCTAGGATTAGTGTCCAGTGCAATAATTCTATTATGTAATATTTAAATGTTTATATTTTACACTATATTGATTCCTATACGTCTGCGTCCCTGCAGTTAGATGAAATATGACCTTTATTGTGAATGTTCGAAGGTGAATAGTTGATAAATAAGCTCACAAAATCGCTTTCACTACTCAATATTTAGATTTTTGATATGACTAGCATAATCTGAATTAGTATTATACAGCGTGCCGCTTTAATGGTGACATTAATTTAACACACGTATACGATTTCGCGTATTCATTTAATGAAAATATTTTAATTTCATTATTATTAACAGATTTATTTACAATTTTCTAAATTACCATCTTGGAGCAACCTGTACTTAAAGAACTGTAGCGAAGAGGTCATTTGCCGGGGTCACCGATCATATGTAGGCAAATAGAAGGAAAGCCGCGCAATTTCTTAGAATTATGCCGCCGACAAAGAATCGGTCGACAGAACGTAAGCCAGCTGGTAGGTAGCTTCATGAATGAATCTTTTACACAGAGTGACCTCAATTTTGGTTATGTTTTTATTATTTAGTTTGTTTGAAAATTTAAATTTTTCAATTGACCAATTATTTTATTTTATTACAATTTTTATGATTACTAGCCACTAGCCCTACCCGTGTGTTGTTGCTGTCGCCATTGTAGCGGCACGTTGTATATATCTATATTTTCTTCGACTATTATGTAATAATGAGATTTTGTGATACAAATAATTGTAATTATTTATACCTATAATAATAATAATATAGACTCGGACTGCCAAGCAAAACTCACCCTTCATACAAAATCGTTTCTCGTAATGAAAATTTTTTTTTTTTGCTTGGCTATGTTATTTTTACACACTATGTTGAGTATTAGATGAATTAACATTACCCTAAAGGACGTGTGATTGAATTGTAATAATAATAATGTCTGTTTTCATTATGTAACATAGTAATTAGCATTTGTTAGACTCACACTAGGAAATTGCACCATAGAGACACGACACGAACTTTTTAATATTGTGATTTGTTACACATGAAAACAGACCTTTATTATTGCTATGTAATGTTTAAAACATCACAACGTAATAAAACAAAGATCTCTCGAATATTTTTCGCGACTAAATTATACTGGGTGTTAGGGTAGACACCGTTATCCTTGAAACTAGTGGATTGGTGTCATCTATAATATACTTTTTCTATGGGACCAACCTTGAAATCGCGAAAAAAATATCAGCTGTTCCATACATTTTGTCGATTTAAGTGAACACAAATATATGGAAAAGCCGATTTTTTTTTGCGATTTCAAAGTTGGTCCCATAGAA
Organism: Lithophane ornitopus; assembly: GCA_948473465.1. Taxonomy (NCBI): domain Eukaryota; kingdom Metazoa; phylum Arthropoda; class Insecta; order Lepidoptera; family Noctuidae; genus Lithophane; species Lithophane ornitopus. Next base: position 15,312,657 of record OX419625.1, read on the forward strand.
AAAAATATTTTAGAGGACACCAAATCACTAGTTTCAAGGATAACGGTGTCTACCCTAACACCTAGTATAATAACTTATGGGTTGGGTTGTTATCTTCGGCAACCATCACATTGCTCAGGAGACAGCAGCCCTGTTTGTATGAATGAATTTGTATTCTTACATACTGAGGAAACGCCTAAACTGATGCTAACATAATCGTGGAACGACGTAATGCCTTGAAAGCCGTTTCAAAGGGGCTAAGAGATGGCATATTTTCATGTGTTACTTGATGATACCATTTCAAATCAAGTTTGTTAAAAGGATTCCGAATAACTATTACCATCACAAAATGATATTGTCATTACAAATACAAGCCGGGAGTTGTGCGCGTCTCCTCAGTATGAAATATGGTAAAATTGTAAGGGGTCATATTAACACGCAGATGACGTTATACTAAAACATAAATATTAAATTATATTATAAATTTGTTTCCAAAGTCAAAGTCAAATAATTTATTTCAATTAGGCACATAAAAGGCACTTTTGAAACGTCAAAGTCCTCTTTGACTACAACCTCTGATCCTCATAAAAAGTACTCTTTGAATCATTTGGTACTGAAACAAAAATCTGCGCTTAATATTGCCCAATAACGTATCTTATAATTATAAACATAAGCTATAATTTCCTACCAAATGTAACGTACTACATAGGTATACCCAGTAGGCCACTGTAAAGGCGTGTGTTGTATATTTGGCGCTACTTCGCAGCTGTGATTTTATATTTAATAATGTATTGAATATTTTGTATTGTCTCCAAACATGTGATGTACTGCTGTAGTCTGAAATTGCTTAAGGAACGTCCTTTTAGGTGGCTGACGCACTAGGTATGTACCCATCCTGACGTGAAAATATACCGTAGTTTGGTTTCTAGTGCGTTTATAGCCTCAATGTCAATAGCTTTTTAATTAAATTCGATCTCAAGTAGTATTATATTGTATGAAAAAGCATAATAGCAAAGTATTATTGATGGTAAAACACGCATCGCAGGATTTGTAACACTGCCATCTATTGCGTGCTATTGGAACTAAGTAGTGAAAAATGTGTATTAGCGCCATCTTTTGGTGGGTAGGAAAAATAAGCTATTGACGAAGTCCATTCAATTAGTGATGCTTAGTTTTTGTAATAAGTGTGTACAAAATATTTAATACATGTTCACACGTATTTATATGACTGTATACATATTGTACAAAGCTATTTCAATTCTATACATTTCAGATCCCAGTTAAACATTGTACAACCCTGTCAAAATGTGTAAAATAATGCGTTATTATAATTATATTTTATGTATATTGATTTTTAATAATTGTTTCATTCGATCCTTATCAGTATTGTTATGCATACCGTATTTTTCAGCGTCGAATGGTTCATAGCCGCTATTATAACCGGCTATTTCATACATTACCTCTTTCCCAGTTATTGTACTCTCTTCTGTAACTTTAACGATGTAGGTTGCTTTCATTGCTTCATAATATTGGGATAAGGATAGGAAGTATTCTTAGGAGAAATTAAAATAAATAAATACGCACAATGTTATCTATGTATTTAAAATTTAATTTTCGTTACTTATATACAAATTACAACATTCACTATCAATAATAGGTATTAGTTTGTCCTATATTTACATACGTAATACACTTTAGAAGCGTAATTTCATTATTCAAGTCAATAAATTACATCAGGAAACTTTTGGAATAGTGAGTAGTCACGAACAAGAATAACCAACAACACTGCGTCTTCTGAACGGGGATGGAACCGGACGATGCCGGCTGTAACCGGCTAATACGGGCACACACAATAATAGTGACACCGGAATAGAAAAAATGGAATTGTACATTAGAAAAGTAGTTTTTTTATATCAATAATAATTTTCTTATACTTAGACACACCGGCATTCGATCCCCGTTGTCACATACTGCGCGAGAATTGTACTTACTAATTACTACAAATTGATAAAGATTCCCAAGGAAAGTAACGAGAACAATTAAAATCATCGAAAACTTAAAAAATAACGAAATAAATAGATTTTTTTTAATAAAAAGGTATTATTTTATAATTTCTAACATCGTGTTTGTGTTCTTATAACTTTTTTGAGGACGAATACTGCTTAGTTTATAAATAATTCACTTAAAATAATTATGAAATAACATATCTGCCATCAATTCTCAAACATAATAAAATACTAGAATAAATTGCACAGTGAATTAAATAGTAAATAGTTGTAACAAATAATCTGGTTTATTGCATATTGCTAATATCAATAAATTCCTTAATCTTACACATAGTAGTTAGGTACATTGTTACAGGGCTTACCAAAAATCCTAATTACTTTAAATTCATTCATAGACCATTACAATATTTTTACAGAGTCATCAATGAGTGCAAAACCTGCAACGGAAAGTAGAATTAATTTAAAGTTTACAATATGCAGTGGTCACAAAGTTGATATTATTAAAATTATTTCCGTAAAATCATGGTGAAAGTTCAATAAGTCATAAGAACACGAATCGACATCAATATTATACGACGCTAACACAGACTTACACTGGCTAAAATGAGAATAATTCTTCGACACTACAGATATTTTATTATATTATAATTATTATATTCGGATAATTATGAAATTCTTGAAGCAAAACATCACATTGATTGACACAAACGAACATTGAGATATTTAAATGCTACAACTGGTTAGAGTCCACACTGACTAAATTGTGGTTTATGTGCAACAGTAAGATTGTTGATGCAATTATATTATTTGTCCGCAATCAAAGATACGTTGCGGACACCTAAACTTAAATTATGTGAAATCATTTGCATTTCTACTATTACTTATTAAAACACTGAATTATAATTTAAACATGTTACAGCACTGTCTACTTTAACCCGTTTAGGTAAATGTTATTTCTATAATCATAGTTTATATTTGACAAATTACATGTCTTCAAATGTTCATAGCCAACAAAAGTAATCGCCTCTACTCATCTCGTTTCTAGGACTATGTATTTTGCCTACTCTCATTTTAACCAGATTTAGACGCCATGCCGACTACTGCCAGCTTAATTATCTGATCGATGCTGACAGTAGTCACCTTGAGGTTCTGTCTAATAATAAATGAAGCTGATGCAGGTCGAACTATTACTTATAACTAAAATACTGAGTTTAATATTACCGTCGATAGATGGCGTTGGTTTTGGGATATCGAGATCACTTTACATCTGATAGAGATGTGCCCTCGTCGGTGCAGCGGGTAGATACGCGTAACATTAAACAATGATTTGAATAACAATTCCGACCCACACAAGCCCCTACACATAAATTAAATGCATCGTACCTCCGCTTAACTTTTCTAACTACGATATACATACAGTCCGACTTGGATTGCACTTATTTGGAACTAACGCCGCACCTCGGCGCATGTTGTATCATATCACAACTAAACATAAAGTATTATGCACTACGCACGTACTCTGTAAACTGTACTTATTGACGCACCATCTTATAATATACGGATATGGTTGGTTGAGCATCCACAATTTACTGCACAGCACTCGTAAGTAACGAAACATGTCGAGTTAATGAGGGCATGAGTAAAGAAGGCCGTGGGTTTTCTAGCAGATAATTAGGTACTTTTTGTTACATACAAAAATTAAAAAACAAAAACAATGAACCCAGAAGGGGAATACACATCATAAAACCAACATGTAGGTACTAAGTTAAACAGCTTCGTATGCGTGAGAAAATGGCGGAGATGACCGAACCGTGTGTAATCGATTTTGATCAAATGTCAGAATAATGTGCTCTGACAGCGAACATCCCTGCGCTCGGATTTAACGGTCTTAAATGGTTGTCATGGCAGCCGCCGGAGATCTATACCTACACGTCGTATGTGGCCTTTAATTTGATGAAGCACCCACCATGCAGGCACGTAGTACCTAGGTATTTACGGGAAAATGCGTCTGGCTGGACAAGGGCGACGAATTTTCGACAGCCAAAACTCAGTTCGAGTGATTTTTTTTGGGCCGTTGGTTCATATTGCAGACATTTGAAGGATTTAAAAAAAATAATGAAGGTGTGAGTTTATGTGAAAGATTAAAAAAGTACTTAATTCATAAAATTTTAAGGAAGAATACAGCCAACTTTCCATCCTGAGGGCCTAGACAAGTGACAATCGCTTCGAAAGCGTTTCGTATTTCTACAACGACTTTCAACAGGATTGACATAAGCTTTTCGATAGCTTATGTCAGTCCTATACATTTTTGCCTTTTCCATCATCGTTAACGCTGATAGAATGTCACTTTGTCTAGGGCCTTTAACGAAACATGAGCACATTATCCAAGTAAAATATTTTAGTGTAAATTGTAGATGCTCCTAAGAGGTGGGTTTGCAATTCCGTTCCAATGAACACACATAGATATTGTGAACTTATCTGCATTAGACAAAATGATAAACAAGTAGGTATATAATTATATAGCAATTAGGTGTACTACGCGAGTTTGTCATGTAATTGAGAGCAATTTGTCACTTCCGGTAATCTTTAGAAATATTCCTAGGCACGAGTAATTTTGCTAGTAGTTAAATAAGTTTACTGAGATAGAATTTTATTTAGGTAAGTACCATTTTAATGTTGGCCTTCTTGACCATTTTGCTGATATTACAGGCCTTATTATGTCGAAGGCTAGCCAAAACGGGCATAGGTGCAGGTCTCATATAAGGTACCTACGTGTGTTTGCGGTCAAAATGACGTTCTATATGTATTCGTTCAATATTGATCTGGAATACAAGTCCTGTTCCCTGAAGACGGTCCAGTAATTGCGTCATGACATCGGAATTAATATTTCAGTTGTAATTGCCTGAAGTTGTGTAGGGGAGGGTCCTGCACTCCATTGCCTGGCCCTGCCGCGGACACCTAAATGACATCAACGTCACCGCCACGTCGCTGAGTCAATTTATGCAGATGTACCCACTCCAATTATGTACCACTCTGATGTATAAATTAAAAGTAGATTTCCGTGATCTTTTAAATTTAAAATGTCACAAAGTGCCTCAGCTAGGTGACGCGTCATTAACACTAAAAATTAAAGCTTTATACATGATCAGAACGAGCTAACCGTTCCCTTGGCATTATCATAAGAAAGTTACTATACAGATCAGTTCACAGGCTATGCTGGTCATGTCCCCATTCGCGACAAATCGTGCATTGACTATATACATCGCCGGCTCTATGACGATTAAGTTATTGATGTGTCGGTGTAGATGAAAATGCGCGATTTGTCGTGATAATGGTAACATGGCCTAAAAGAGACAGTCCACGGTACGGACTACCGCACCGAGCGACGACACGGGGGTTTCACAACATCGGACGGATCAATTCGTTCACCATTCGGGCTCAGGGGGTCTCCTTTAAAATTGCACCTTAAATCACTTATATAAAGTTCGCTATCGTGTGGCTGTTGCCACGTGGCTGTGAGGGGAATTTATTTCTACAAACTGTAACGCTAGATGATCTAAAAGAAAAAGAAAATGTTAATGGCGAGTCGTGGCCCTAATAAAGAGTTTCTTACTGTGAATGGAATTGAATGTTTTCGCTGTACAGACATATTATACAGGTGTCGTATCAAAAGGAAACTTAGAAAGACGTTAGTGCTAGTAATTAAGCACTATGTTCAGCAAAAACATTAGTAAAAATCTATTTTTAGGATAAAACTCGTTTTTTTATTTACAGAAATCATCATTACCATACTCTGTATGTTATACTGTGTACCGTTTAAATAAAAGTATTTTACATTAGAATTGTGGACATCGTCTGATAAAATATTTAAAAAAATGTGAAATTATATTTCTTACGGTTAGTCATGGTTCAGGTTAATTTTAGTTCCGGTTAAGAAAACATCATCAAAGTATGAAAAAGAGCGTACAACAATCAACCGTGGATGTGAAATAGTATTTTATATTTTACTTTGAATTTATGTAGGTATTATTTTAAGAAATCGATTATGTACTGTGACCGTGGATAGGTATGGATATTAAAAAGAAACTTGAAATGTAAGGGCCTATCCACACCGCGTCAATTTTGACCACCTAATGTTGCTTTTTCAAGGCACAAAACGCGCCCTCGACGCGCAGACGACGCGCATTTAAAAAACGCCTGAAATATTATAGGCAGGAAACACACGAACAGCATAACAAAGAAATGTTTTTTTTGTGAAACATCTAGATGTCAAAATGGTTAACAACATGCTAACACAGTTTGGCTGTACCTAGATACGTGTAACCTAGCCTTATGTGAACTGGCCAAGATTATACGTTTTTTTTACAACAAATTGATGATGTTTTCCCCAAAAATCTAAAGACAGCTCACGTCTCAATTTGCTTAAAATGATTTAGGTAGGAGCGGTTGTGATTATCTTAAAAAATATTTAACAACATTTTCGATTTGAGTCTGACACCTGTCTGACAATAAAAATCTGACAAAAAAAACCATTAAGTGAAGATTAAAAAAAATCTAGTTTGGGATTGGTGTTAAGATTATAATTTCACTTAAAAATATGTGACGATATCGAAGTCAGAAGTCGGACAAAGTAAAATGACCGAACTATTTAACTTTATAGAACTAGAATATAACTTGGTCATGGTAAGAATATTCTCTGCCAAAGTCTGACAATAAAACTATACACAAATATAGAAATAAATAGTATCAGTTTTTGATTATAATTTAACAGTTTAATATTGGTTTCATATTGAAGACTTGGCTGTGCTGTTTAACATTTGGCCAGCAGATAAAACTGCATCCATAATGCGTAGCACGATCGCAATCGCAAGGGCATTCTGACAATTCATGTAGATTGCGATGATATAGTTCACAACGGACTTCAACTGTCAAAATAAGCGATTGTGATTGTCAGAGTGATGCACACTAATTAAATAGCAAAGCCAATACACCAATATGGAGTCAACGAAGAACTAATTTACATATCAGACTGTATCAGATGCGATAAGTCCGAAATACAACACATCCATAGTCATTACAACTAAATAGTGTCATTCGTAAACTAAACTGTACCAGCTGGTGATTTAGGTCATCCAACTCTAGAGCTAAGTGTCTTTAGGTGCGTTCCCCCGGCCACTGTTCCCCAAATTCCCCCGTTTTCCCCGTAAGCCCCTAGTTCCCCGTCCCCATGCGTGCTCAGCGCGGGTGCGCGGGCGGCGGTGGCGGCCCGCGGTACCTCGGTCAGTCGCCGGTCGCCGTCACCGTCGGCGTCGTCCAAGGGCCGTTCCAAGGGCTGTATCCCTTGTGGCTGGAAATAAAGAAAAATATACGTTAAAGATAATGCTCAGGTGGGTATTCGAAATATTCGAGGGTCATGGCGAAGATTAAGGAAGAGAGGAAGGATCCTCTCGTTCGTTTATGGCGACATACTATGATTACTAAACCGAATTGCGTTTAATAAGCACATGTCCATGGTCAGAAAATGTACCAGATTTGGAATCGATTTCCAACAGAGACGACATTACTACATAAGTTAAAGTGTTTACTAAATACAAGTGTTACTACGTAAGTTATAGACATATTGTCCGAATAAAAATATTATGCCGCGGGGGGAAAAACCTCTATCTGTCCATGATATCGTGAGATACTGTAACACAGTCTATTTTTTCACCAAATGCATCGGGTGCAGTAACGAAGCCAGTAGGTACCTACGTAGTTCTATGGCACAATTGGCAGGCACGTGTCAGGATGAAGTTTGACCAACGTTAGTACTTGTTACATATGCAAATGTACTTAATGGCACGTTATTTACAAAATTATACTTTGCCACATTTCTCTGCACACATTTTTTTTTTCATCTGACGAACCTTACATGACTAAAATGCCTGTTTATGCCATGAAAAAGGCTACAACTAACAAAAAAAAGATAATATCGCCCTCCTGGTGAGGCAGCCACGGTGGCAAGCAACAAAAACATGCGCAAACGCATCAGACTGCACAACATGCATCGTTTTAATTAATTCAAACAAAAAGTTTAACTGATCACTTGATATGTCAGTAAGGTTATGATAAAGAAGCGTTGTAAAGAGTCACGCTACTGTGGGCCCAGAAAACTATGTTTGATTTAATGTATGTGGCGCCTATCGGGTCTACAAAGGCCTATATTGTTCATAATTATGTGCATTTAGTTTTAGATATCTTGTAAAAATCTTGTCTCTAGACTACGGCACAGAAGGTGCTCTATAACCTGAAAACTATGTCTCAAAGCAGATATTCCTGCTAAGTATACGAATTGTAATGAAAACTCCTTATATCATTTACCTCCTCATTAGATGGAGGTACGTTATCTTAGGATCATAAAATAAGCTTAAAGATGATATAATTATGAAGTCGTAGGTAGGTAGCATCGGTGGTAAAATTAATAGATTCATAAAAGTGAAATGCTGAACACTAGGTAGCTCAGCATTTCACTTTTAGAACAAGTCAACAACAAGAAGTACAACTTTACTATATTAATTTTATTAATTTATTTTATACCATTGTCTGCTAAATAGTGCTACTGCACTGATTAGCTGGCCACGGTAACGGACCAGGTTATTACCTTATAAATTATGCAAATTCCTAGATAATTCGACTTATTTACACAAGCAAGAATGTATATTTCTCGGCCTACTCTGTCCCTGTAGGATCAAATAACAGGGGGCTTAAAACAGTGACTTTGGCAGAATCATAATAGGAAAATATTATGGATCATCGCAAAATGTCACAAAGTGACAATTCATAATTATGATCTGCGTGCGATTCCTATTACGAAATAATTCATCTGTTTGACAGTTTTCTATGGGGATTCGTAAAATGGTTCACATAATATGAATTGCTTTTGTGTCACATTAGAGGAATTGATAATGACAGCTGGAAATTCAGGAAATGAAATGCTTTTAGAGGAATTGCTAATGTGGCTGTTTTTGGCCCACAGGACCACCACGTCTGGCATAGAGTTTGTAAGTGTGACTCGGTACTGAGCGTATTATATATTCCCCGGGTCGAGAATGGCGTTATGTGGCAGCCCAGAGTCTGAACTTTTGCCAGATCCCTGTAGGCTGTATGTAATCGAGGACGAGCCTATTGCTGAAATAAAAAAGCATTTATTTTATATTATATTTATTTTATTATATATACCTAACTTATACGTTTATCTATACTATTATAAATTCGAAAGTAACTCTGTCTGTCTGTATGTTACCTTTTCACGCTTAACTACTGAACGGATTTCGACAAAATTTGGCAAGGAGATAGATGGCACACTGGGGAAGGACATAGGCTACTTTTTAACGACATACCGCGCGTTCGAACCCGGGGGCGAAAGCTAGTCTTAAATAAAACTAGCTAAATGCGGGTGTTCTAAACACCTACTTAGGTACCTTTTCAAATAACATCAATAACAGTAAATCAACACCGATTACCGCGGCTCAAACGGTCAGTAAGGACTACACTACAAAGGAGTACCTACCTATATATTTACATATCTGAATCAATAAGCTGTTACCGACGTACTTGCTTGTCATCTCGCAAGATTTCTCGTTTCAGCGCTGCAGAATGTTCGATGCATAATGTAATTTGTGGTGGTTGAATATGAAGTGTGGTTACTGTGCGAGCAGAGAGCGGAAATGTCTAATGTGTCAAGATTTTCCTAACCGTCCAAGATTTGCAGTGTCTACATCTTGCTATGATTTTTAGACTAAGTTTCAGACCATTACAGAGTGTCTTTAGTTGTGTTAAAAGGTTGAATAAGTAGAACTTGAAGGAATAAAATGAGTAATTAGATAATAAAAATCATGAACATAAATCTTTATTTATCTCAACATCATATTAAAAATAAAATGCACAATCTTGCTCATAGAGGTGTCTGAGGTAGGCGGGTCCTGAGTTACAGATCACCCGGCTTACTTAGATAGGACATGTTAATTTACAAAACAGAGTCCAGGTAGGTAGGTATAATAAAAGTAGGTACGTAACTATTTTTTTAAAGGTGTATCGAGTTAACAATCCAAAATTGTTCATTACTTAGTTACCTACTTTACAGCCAGTTGCAGAAACGACCTTTAACTTTTAAAGCTGCCATTAAATACTAATCTTCCATTAACTTGTTTTAACTTGTTGCTGAAAGCAACATTATATACTCGATTTTAATGGTTCTTTGATGGGTGTTTAAACTTTAGAAAAGAAGTACACAGCGTTACCTACCTAATGCTAAGCAGTTTTTCATTACAAGCCATGTGTCCAACGTATCGGCAAAAATCATAGATTTCCTTAGGGGAAGTATAATTATCTCTTGCTTCAAAAACGGCGAAGGAAAACATCATCGTGAGGAAACCGGCATTCCTGAGTGATATTTCTCGACGGCATGTGAAGCGAAGTCGCGTCTGGCCGGCCGGTGGCTTTAAAACTCTGACACCAGATTACTCAGTAACCAAACGAAAAAGAAAGAAAAGAAGGGGAAGAATTTAAAAAAAACCTTTGTTATTGCCCACTTTCCTTATTTAACTAAGGAACTATTGTGCTAATACTTTTAAAACCAGCGGTTTAGGCTGTGCATTGCTCGTCAGTTAAGTCTGTTATTTAATCTCGTAGACTAATTTGACAGGTGCAAATGTCAAACTTCAAATTGAAAAAACTAACAACAATCACAAACAGACTTTAGTGGATGAATTAAAGATTTTTATGAATTAGAAGTTTTTACGATGAACTTATTGAAAGTTAAGAAGGTATTTATCACACGGTCCATAATTAATTAGAAACTTCAATGTTTCCATCTAATTCAATTTAGGTATCGCAACTTTAGCGTAATAATGATTAATCCATGAAAGCACACCTTTCCAATAGCGTTAATAGAAAGTTGAACAATGTATTTCAATTAATTTTAATAAAGTGATTAGCGTTTTAATTAAACTTTATGACTTTGCAGCAGTTTCTAAAGTAATCCTGTTAATTAAACTGCATAAGGTCGCATGGGGAGGAAATTAATCAAGCTATGGAAGGTATTAACGAAGTCATAGGTACAAAAAAAAATAACGCAGAGGCATGAATGGAAAATAATTTCCTTTTTGGGTTGTTTCGGAAACTACAAGATGGGTACAGCTGACGTTCAAATAAACTCTACTGAACAATAAAGTTTTACCGTGTAGAAGAGCGAGGGGACAATTTTTATGAGAGGGAAGCCGAAGCAGTGCTGTTCTTAACTTACTTATGAGTAAGTCTTTCCGTAACTGAATTTAACACCATCTATCGCCAAAGTAGCAGAACCAAAAATAGGTACGCATATCATAACTTTCAATTTTTTACAGAAATAAACTGAAATTTCAATTTAAAATTAATAAAGGAGTTTATAAATCTCGTTCTTGGTGACGCATTTTTCTATATCTGTCTCTATCGTAACCCGATAAACACCGGCTTGCTATCGTCCTTATCAAGCGGTGCCACGTGACCTCATGACGGGATCGCTATTGAATGTTTAGTTCCCGATTCTGACGTTTTGGCGCCGGGTTATTTTAGGACATTTTTTGTTGTTTGCTAATTCAAAGCCAGAAATAGGCGTTTTTGTTGTTTGAATGTTATGGTGAATTAAATACCCTGTAGCTATATTTTTTGGCAATAGTAGACGCTATTGTCTGTGCCATTGTTCAATAGCGGTAGACTTGCTGATGCGAACCTCCTTAGGGAAGCCGGTAGGAATCGTGTTCTATGGACCTTTCGCCACTGCCGTGTAGGACTATGAGAACTTTGAGAACCAGGCTTTCGACTAAGAAATTTCACTCTTCTCGAAGGGGGTCAAAACATTCGTCTTGTACTACGCATCGTATTAATGACTTCACTGGAATTAAGTCTCTTGTACTAGGTTACCAAAAGGACAACAGTATACGAAAAGGCGACAAATTGTTGCGTTCTGCTCCTGAACTCTATAACCCTCAAACTGCCTAACCTTTTCCCAACTATGTTGCAGTTGGCTTCCAGTCTTACCGGATGCAGCTGGATACTACTGTTTTCAAAATCAAAATATTTTATTTCACATAAACCTACATGGGCACTTATGAAACGTCAGAAGCTAGGTGCACGGTTCCAATTGCACGGTTAAAATTTTACATGGAGCGACTGCCTATCTGACCTCCACAACCCATTAACGACTGCCAAGTGAAACGTTTAAAACGTTTTCCAAACGTTTTATCTATCTATCTAAGTGCAACGAAAAAGAAGAATCTAACCCTCTACCCGCCACCACTACTACCTTACCGCACGCATAATGAGTGAATTTAAACAACGCTAACAAAACGTTGCGTGCCAACGTATACGGTAAATAATTCATAACTTCCAACAAGTAGGTCAAGTTCGTGCGTGTGCGCATCTCTTCACGCCGTCTCGTCTGCGAATATCGGGGAAAAAATGGGTTCCAGGAAATATTGCTGATTGATGCATCATTACAGACTGGTGGAGATGTGGGCTGCATTCATTTGAGAAGAAAATTTGTGCGTCAATCGGTCAATGAGATGTCTGTTGGCTTTCAATGGTTTTTTCTTTTAATTCATATTTTGACCGGGGCGTGTTGAGTTTGTGGTGCTTCATGTTTCAGGCTAAATGCTTGGAAGTGGTGAAGTGTGGGCGGATTTGGTGACTGGCTTTTGTAAGCATTACGTTAATAAAGCTGGATTTTAGGATATTCTTAATGAATAATTTCGCCATGACTTGCAACTTTCTCAGATCAATGAAAAAACCACGACAGAGCAACAGTACAGAGTACAGCTGTCAACAGTAACGTGAGGCCGGTTTTGGAGACATGCGTGTGCACTTAGTGGTGTAGTTTGATTGTAAATGTTTGTAAATGTGTGTGTGTGAGCGTGTATGCACGGAGCGGTGGTGTAGTTTTGGCATGTTTCACTGTATTGTTCGCAGTGCTCTGTCAAGGTTTTTTATTTGGTTTGAGGTAACTTTTATACCATATATCTTAGGGAGTTTGTCGAGTACATCAAAGAAGGCATTGTATTCAATAATTATTGAAAAGAGGAATGCGGAATTTACCTTGATAACAATAGCTTCAGAAAGTGGGCATAGCAGAATTTTCAACCAATGTCCTAACAGCACAAAAACACAGGTTAAACTAAGAAATTATGAAGTAAAACTAATCTTATTTGCGACTCTATCTTTGCGACTCTCATTAGAGAATATTCTATCTATCTAATTTCCTGTAGAGGACGACATGTGACACATGTCCTCCTCTACATCGGTTCCTCTACTCCATTTGAAATAAGATTAGACGTATAGATAAGCCTTTTTTATATTCCGTTCAACCGATTTTGAATTCTATTGCGTTGGTGGCATGACAAATGGCAGCCGCAGTAGATAGTTGGTATTGTGTAACTTTTTTTGCTTTTAATGCTATCCTTATGCCTATGGTATAGAAGTCAAAATCGGTTGAACGGCCTGTAAAAGGGTTTGTTTTTATGTCTAATGTTATTTCAAATGGGGTATAGGTACAGATAGATACCTAAGTAGGAACAATGTTGATTCTCTAATGCCATTAGGTCCTATCTCAAATCTACGTGTTCAAGCGCCTTTGATCTATTTACGATTAAGGAAAAACATAACATCCTTATTTATCAAAGACGCCGTCAAAATAGAAATTAAAGTAAAAGTAAATAAAGTAACACTTATCTAATAGCAAATTGTGTTTGTAAGCGAAATATAAGATATCAAGGACTACTTCAAAAGAGATTACCAATTTGCTATGAGTATTGAGATTCGCAACTCTTCTACGTAACGTCTACGCGGCCTCTGAATAACGACTACGCGGTTTCTACGCAACATCTACGGGACTGCTACGCCTACTCTCTCCGAAGTGCAAAAACACTCTTGTTGCGGCAGCCACATGATGTAAAGTGAAAGTTGAAAATGTTGTTTTATGGAGCTCCACTAAATATGTACCAAGCTTTACTTTTATCAATATAAATATGGCCAAAAAAAAAGAGATTCAATGTGCCATTCGACGAATTTCTGTCGAAATTGCCACACAGCACGGTATTTCTATTTTCTATCGAAATATCTTTCCTTGCATACAAATAAACAGTTGCGAGTTGTCAATACAAAACATATCACATTTTTTTACAAATAAGGAAATATATACAAGTAACGCACGCGATTTTCACTAATCGGGAAAAAATCAGTATTTGCTTGCGACATTTGTAATCGATTACGTTTCGCATGCGACATCGAGAAACGATTTATGGCTATTAGTATCGATTTTGTTTTATTGCTTTTTTAATTGTGAATGCTATACAGCTTGTAATTAGACATTTTTGTCGTAAAAACGTTTTAAGTTAATTGGGGTATTAAAAGGCTATGATTCTGGTGTTTTGAAAGAACAGTTAGCCAGTGATTGCTAAAAGAGGAACAAATTACCTACTTGTGTCTAAAATAAAATGATAACCTTAAACTGCATGAGTTTTTTCGTTCATGAGCTAGCATACTTAGGACATTATCATTTTTTTTTGTATAAATATAATCTAATTTATGGCCGATTCCTATAATTTACGAACCGTTATTGGTTAAAATTAGGAGTCTTGTATCTTTACCAATAGTGAAGCAAAGACCTCATAGCTTTGCATAATCAACCTTCCCACATGGAAGTAGCTACCACGTAAAATTAGCTTACGAATCTATTTTCTATATTTATATGCCCAGTTTGGCAACCGGTAATTTCCCACTGCTGGGCATAGGCCTTTCTTTCCCTTTTCCACACACATAAATATCTATAAAAAAAAAACCTCCATCCCCAAAAAGTTTTTGTGAAATATAGAGAAACAAAACAAAGAAATACCTTCCACTCGCTTAACGAGCTTCCGTCTTTCACGAAATCCATTACAGCTCTTGTATGCGACGTTCTCCTCAAAATACTAAGTGATGGAGCGATGGACGTAATCCCATAGACGGCTAACGTGCTAGCCGAGCAGAGTACTGTGTGACAAGGATTAGGTCTGAGTGATGGGACATAAATGCGTTAGTCTGGGACGCCATAGTGCAGGGGATTTTATTGGGACTCTCACTCTTCATTTAGGGATAGGTTTCAGAGTCAGAACGTAGGAGATGGGATCTATGTCGAATTGAATTATGTCAGTCTGAGTTGGTACTGCGAGGTTTGCTGGTTTCCGATCTATCCGATTATTTAGGCACTCTATTTTGTGAGGTAATTTGAATTACCACAATTATGTTTTCATCTGTATTTTTATTTAAATTCAAAATATAGGTAGGTAACCTCCCTCATAAACCTAGTGTTCATTTTGCATTCTATAATATTATTTGAAATAAACTTATAATATTTTATTTTTACGTCCATATACGTTTTATAACATTCTCCCACCATCGGTTATATAACCAGCAATTCTTAAATAATTGTTTTTAATAAAAACTGTTTTATCGTCTGGGCTATTAATATTTTATCGGCTATTGCTGCTACCGTCACTGTATTTATGGGTATGACTCAGTTCACATAAATGGATGTGTTTGTCGCTCCTTCGGTGGAATAAAGTCGTAAGTTTAGATATGACCTTTAAAACAGTCGATCTATACGTATAATGGTTTATCGTGAAAAATTGTGAATTGATTTTCTATTTCTGAATATTTATTTTTCCGGTTTTATTACTGAAGCAGAAAATCGTACTTGTGGTTTGTCTGCTGTTGCAGTCAATAACCTCCTTTTGCGTAGAGTAATGACCGCATAATAAACGTTTTATAAGTTTTCCGCAGTATTGTTTCGGAATAATAATATTTTATGGAAAAAAGAAACTGGTGACATATTTTTTTATAAATGTTTTTACAATGTTATAAAACTTACGACTTTATTCTCCCGAGAATGCGTGACTCGTGAGTGTGTCTACGTAGTACCTATACTTTTATCAGATGGAATTATTGACTGCACGTCCAAGTCAATTAAATATGTTATTAAATAGTTTCTGTGTAGGCACATTATTGCGTACTTAATACTAACGCAATATTACTGACATTTAGTTGTTGCATGAAGTAAGAATGTTTTAAAACAGGACTCAAGCGCTGATTATAATCTTCAAAGTAGAATTTATTTTTATGGGCTTTATTTTGAATATCGTCAGAAGTACTTACAGTGCTAAATTTAATGGGAATGCTGAGAAAAAAAAGTATCGTCTGGCCTTTCGTTTTAAAAGTTTATGTACCTAACTATAAAAGTTTCCTATTTTATTTTCTAAGATTCCTATCCGCGTAGCTGTCGTGTTTAAAACTTGCATTTGACATGCTTCATCGCCAACATACTACCAACTCAGCTTAAACTCATGCACGAACGCCCCTCTTTGAAAACACAAGGTGCTTATTCATCAATCGTTACGATACTCAAGTCATCAAGCATGCGTGCTGTTGTGAAGGGGTTAGGGCGCTTCTACGTCTAACGATCATGAAGCAAAGACTGCTAGAGCTCAAGTATTTTAGTTCGGAATGTAAAGAAATAACATTCAAACTCAATCAATTAAAACATTTACAGGCACTTTTGAACTATCAAGGAGTCGGTTAGTTAATCAGAAAGTTGAAGCTAGTTGCCCATTCCAAAACGTAGATCTATGGACAAGATCGGGCAAGAAACTCCATGGACACTCTTTTAAAATCAAAATAACTATAACAAAATCCATCCATTCTAATTATATACGAAAGTGAGTTTGTTTGTTACGCTTTCACGCTAAAACGGCTGAACGGATTTATATGAAATTTGGCACATGGGTAGACCAGAAATAGGACATAGGATGCTTTTTATCCCGTTATTCCTTATTCCTACGGGACTCGAGACTTCGAGACTTACGCGGGTGAAACCATGCGGCGCCGCTAGTTTTAGGTTCTAGGAATACAATCATGATGGATGTATCATGTGAAAGATGATATGGCTAGAAAGGGGGTGACTACTGAGATGACGACGACTAATAGAGAAGTATGGAAGAAGATATGTTTCTCCAACCCTGAGTAATTTGAGAAAAGGGGTAAGAGAATGATGATTGTGGCTTACCTATTGAGTTCTTGCCCTCTTGTGATAAAGCAGCCAAACACCAAAGTATACAGGGTGTAAAGGTAAACACTGTTGTCACTCAAACCATGGGTAGGTTGCATGGACTTAAATATAAAAATAAATGACCGAGTAACAACAAAAAAAAACGTTATTTTCATTAAAAGATTTTTAAGTTTCTGTCCGAGACCATGCTCGCTAGCGAAACATCTGCCTGACTGAGGGAAGGGTCGCGCTCGCGGCCGGTCAGGTCACGTCCCGCGCCCCCCAGCCGTGTTAAAGCGTAAGTTCGTTACCCTAGCACATAGGGTGAAAGCGTGAAATACTCTTGTGGTAAAATGTAGTTTTTTTTTTTTTAAGTTGTAATTTTTCATTGATTTTACGTTCTATAAATGAAAACAAACCACTGGTTTCAAGGATAACGGTGTTTACCCTAACACCCTGTAAAACTTTCAGAAGAATTGATCGGTACAAAAATAAAAAGAACATATCTCTCGAAACTCATCTCGTGCTCATTTAAACTAATTCAATTCTTAACTCTAAATCATCAATCCAATGATAATTTACAATAAATAAGAGCTAAATTAATCATTCCTTTTAGGTTCTGTGCACGTTTGAGAAGTCATGAAGCCCATGCATTAGTCTGTTATCTAAAGTTGTAAGATTCGACTGGCAATATAGGTTAATGCAAACTTCGTGAGCCATCGAATAGTGGCGGTGCTTCGACAATTCGTGCTGTTAATATTACTTTACGGTGAAACGTTATGCTTTGAAATAATCTTGAAAGGTAAAAATGTACGATGATCCGTACCTACGACATTAGTTTACGTTTGAACTACGAGAACCGACCTTACTGCTCCGAAATAAAGGGCGCTGTCAAAGTCCACCTGTTTACATTGACGTGGGGTTGATTGTAACTAATTAAAGTAAAAGAAAAGTAATTAATTATATTCTATTCAATGATACACCTAAAGCAATGAATGGGTTATTTTTATGTAAAAGAATTAAGCCATCAAAAGGCAAAATTAGGGTTAAAAAGTAAAAGATACCTTAATTAATTAGGGTTGAGTTAGGATGTCCATTTTATTAATGGTCAAATAAACATACAGAGATCAGATCAGATCAAATTATGAGCAAAGTAAAATGTATGAAGTAACTAGTAAGTACTTGGATTTTCATATGCGGAATTAGCTACTTACAGACAACATATTTTGTTTTATAGCAATAAAGCTAAAGTTCATTCTCTAGAAGCAGAGGGGCCCTACCACCACCGCCTACAGCAGTATTATTTTAATCTTACTTCGTGGGGGAAAGAGTTGGAGCTATACGTCCTGTAGAGCTTCATCTCTTTCCTACAGTGAAGTAATATTAAAATAATACTGCTGTAAAAGGTGGTGGTAGGCCCCCAGTACTATTAAAAATACTGTGGTTTACCTTCCCTTTACATTTTATTATATTTGGTACCTAAGTATGGCACATAATGTTGGTTCGATCAACTGTGCGTCAAATAAACCTCTAACTGTCACTAACGAGACACAATAGAATTTTAATTGTTCTCCTTCTAAAGGCCAATCGACAGTTGAGCGGAACAGAGTATACTGAGTGACTATGAGGATGGGTTACTGAATATTGATTTAATTAGTTAATTCGCACTGCTGTGCTTGCTTAATCAGCAGATACTGACCATGACATGTCTATGGTGTTGTCAAACTAATCAAATTGCATATTGAATAGCTCACGCGCAGCATCGAGCACAAATTGATGAATTAATCCATTTATCGTCGTCGCTGCAAATCAACTTCACTTGACGGTTTTGGTGCAAAATATAAACTACTGTTTGGAAAAACTACCGCACCTACATGATTTTATTATAATAGGTCTTTACCTATGAAATTGCCGTTTTGTATGAAAAAATTTAAACGAATTTTTTTCATGAATTTTTTATTTGTATTAATCGAAGTAATCACCCATGCAATCAATGCATCTTTGCCATCGCAGTAGCAGTTTATTGATGCCCTTCTTAAAGAAATCAGCTGGACGGGAGGCAACAAATTCTTCAAAGGCATTTTGTACTGCCTCTCGGGTATTGAATTTTTTTCCCGCCAAGAAGTTATCCAAATTCTGGAAAAAGTAGTAGTCTGTAGGCGCAAGGTCTGGTGAGTAGGGCGGATGACGGAGAGCTTCCAACTCTAGTTCTTGCAACTTGGAGACCGTCTGCTGTGCAGTATGAGGTCGCGCGTTGTCGTGCAGGAGCAGCGGAGACGAGCGATTGACCAATGCTGGTTGGAGATGCGCCAGCTTCTCCATCATTGTGTTCAGTTCTTCACAGTACACATCTGCAGTAATGCTCACCCCGTTTGGAAAGAAGCTGTGATGAATCACACCGGCGCTAGACCACCAAACAGTGACCATCACTTTTCTAGGGGTAAGTTTTCGTTTAGGGCATTGTTTAGGTGCTGAACCAGGATCCAACCAACTTGCTGAGCGCTTGCGGTTATCAAGCAGAATCCATTTTTCATCGCAGGTAACAATGCGGTTCAAAATTCCTTCATTTGTGTGTCTGTTGAGCAGTGCAAGGCACGTCTCGACGCGTACTTCGCGCTGGCGATCATTGAGTTCGTGGGGCACCCAATTGTCAAGCTTTTTTACCTTGCCAATTTGACGCAAATGGACCAATATTGTTTTGACGCTAACGTCGAAAGCTGCTGCTAATTCAGCCGTAGATTGTGTATCATCAGCTTCCACAATCGCCTTTAATTCGTCATTGTCGACCAAAGTCTTCGGACGACCGCGAGGTTCATTTTTCAGGTCGAAATTTCCAGAACGGAAGCGAGCAAACCAATAACAGGTGGTGCGTTGGTTTGTAGTGTTAGCTCCGTAAACGTCGTTGATGTTGCGTGCCGCTTGTGCCGCGTTGCTTCCACGACGGTACTCATATTCCATAATTACTCGAATTTTTAACGTATCCATGATGACGAAAAAGATTGAAATGCGATGAAAATGTAACACTAATCAATAAAGAAATGACTACTTTTGGAAAAAAAAATCCATGTTTTTAAAATAAAATTAATTTGAAATTAGAATTCTTAGCCAAACAAAAATTATTTTGATTTGAAATGGCCAGTACTGCAGAACGGCAATTTCATAGGTAAAGACCTAATATTCACCTAGTTTGTTTGTATTTAAAATCTACGCTACGAATAATATTTTTTTACCTTTACCATAAAATTACATTTTGACAACTTAGACAATAATTTTATTATGAAAAAAAACTGGTACTACAAATAATTTCAATTATTAATTTACACCATAAATGTATCTTCTACTTGCCAGGTATCATAATTTAATTGGCGCTGCTGGCATTGTTTTGTTTTATTGAAAAAGAAACTATTACACATAAGACATTAATGATATAAAAACATGTTGTATCGAGTTGAATAAAGTGGCAAGATGAATGATAGTGAAAACCGATGTCTCCATTCCTACTTGAAGAATTATGTATCTGTGACTTATGTAAATATAACCGCTTTGTAATACGCAAACCTTAAGCATTATTGATACTTGTCATAATTCTCGTTGACTATTAATTTAAACCGCAATACAATCTTGTTGATTAAAGCTTGTAGAAACCTGTGTCGATTGTCGTGTTTGAATATTATAATGTCTTAACAATTATTATGATGTTCATATTGTCACACTTAGCAATTCTATTGATTTACACAAATGTAAGTTTACAAAAAAAAAAACACACGTTGCGTTAGTGAGAAGTATTGGATATCACTATACCCCATTTGAAATAAGATTTTTTGTAAATTTGTTTGAATCAATAGAATTGCTAAGTGTGGCAATATGAACATCATAAGCTATTGTAAACATCCATGATTTATGATTTTGAAATGTGTATAGGCAAGCGAGCGTGGCTAGATACAGGGTTAATGCAACATCAGAGCTAAAGGTCCCGCGATAACCAGTGGCGGATTAAATGTCGTGAGCGCCCTAGGCAAGCACCTCATCGACGCCACAAGCGGGCAAACTTTCGCACAAAAAAAAGTTTGGTGTCTGTCTATCTACCTACGTTCATCTTCTTCTACTAGTTTCATCACAATCGGTTCAGTAATTTATTGCATGAAGAAGTAAGATATTATACCTATACACACAAACACACTTTTGCAGTTATAATATTAGTAGGGATAATTAGATACGCCAGGGAATATGTGATGAAAATCAATAAAACAAGAGGGACCAAACGAACATGGACATCCATTATGCCTCTCTGGGAAACAGATCTGACTGTGTGTGTTGACAGATTATCGTTTTTTTATCATTAATTTAGTATCTTACCCACTTCTTTTATAAAATCAGGCGATGTAGGAATAATCAAGAAGGCGGAGCACGCTTCGGAAGCTCTACATCTCTATAGAATTAAATAATATTTTATACTGTGTAAGTAGGTGCATTTAACACACAATTAATTTTATATTAATTTTAATTCTTTTTTTTCCGTGCCGCCCCTTTCTATCCTCGCGCCCTTAGGCACATGCCTAGTTTGCCTTAGGGTTAATACGCCACTGGCCATAACCATTAAGGAGAATTAGTTATAACCATCTGTAATATGAACCTAAATACCGACATTGTAACAATATCGAATTATAACATAATGTTAAGTGAAACCGTCCCATAATTTAGCAGTTACCCGTAAGGTCGGCTAACGATCGTGTACGGTGGTATTTCACGCGAATGTCATAATAAAGTCATAGGCTGGGTAGTCTCAAATGCCAGCTCTTTGTTTCTTGACTTTTGTGAAACTATGTAGAAATAGGGCCTAAAAGTTAATGGGTTGTGTTTAAAGATGACTTTTCATAAGTTCTCGCCAAATGTCAATGGAGAACATATTATATTTTCTATTGAGATCTGTATCGATGCTTTACTGAAAATAACGTGTAGGATAACGTTAAATGAATTATGTAAAGATACCATCGCTAAAACATGAATGGTCGTTTGATCCTACAATACTATCTGCACTTACGAGTTTACTCTCGTAGAGTAGGTACCTATAGAAAACTATTTTATAGTTTTTGACCTCGACTTAAGAGTTGGGTCGTGGGTTCGAACCCATGCATGCGCTTTACTTTGTGTAAAAATTTCATTTCCACTGCTCTCAAAACGGTGAAGGAAAACATCGTGAGGAAACCGGCATGTTCTAGAACCAAACATTCGAAGACATGTGAAATCTACCAAGCTGCACTGGGCCCGTGTGGTAGATTACAGTCCAGTCCCTCTCGAATTAAGATAGGAGGCCGTGTCCCAGCAATGGGAACATGATATACAATACTAGGTACCTTACGCCTACATTTTTAGCCTGTAAGCGGCAATAACTTCAATCCATCAATTCACTGACGCAAAAAGCGGCCAATTTTTATCTCTACCTCAAATTGTCACAAATTGTCGTGTAACAAAAAATGAGTAGGTAATTTCCTACAATTTGCTTTGACAAAAGGGAATATGGCGGTCGGGCCCAACTCCCAGGCCAATTGAAGGCAATTGGGCCTCAGCCCTGAGGTCGGGACCCGCGCGCGCGCCTCGGCGGTTAATGTCAACCGTGGTATTAACTATAGTCATTTTAATGATATAAAACTATGAGGTAACACAAGATTTCCATATAAAAAATTAAAAACTTGACTGCCCCTGTGCAAAAAAGTTTTTTTTTACGGAACCCCTAAATTAAAGTATGTGTGTGTGTAGTGTATACTGATTGATTCTGGGCTATAGATGTAAAACGTATTTTAAACGTTTTAAACCACACTTAGCGGTTTATTATTGGTTTAAAATGTTTTTTTTTTATATAATGCACTGAGGCTTCACACGAAGTGATCTAGGCCAATCCAAAAAATAATCTCGATTTGTCTATACAATTTTATATGCATATTTACATGAAAATACATTCTTAAAATATGCAGTAGCTAAGTAAAAACCTAATCAGACTATTTTTTTATTGACACAGCTAAAAATTGTTTTCTAAATATGTATAATTTATATTATATTTATTTATAATTTATATTATTTATGTATTTTTAATAAATACGCATATCAAGGTTGTTTTCAGTCTGTCTAATCCTAAAAAAAGTAGTTAATATACTAAAATGACTCACATAAATTAATAAAAATGGTAAAATATTTCAATTAGTCTTTCTAACTTACTTTTTAATGTAATGCGTAATCAATGTACGGCCCACGTGGTCGTGGTTTTAAACGAAAAAACTGTTTTTAAACAAATTTAAAACGGTTTTTAAACCACAGATTTTGGTTTAAAATGGTTTATTTACAGCTATATTTTGGGCACACCACTTTCGTCTGCTCTATACTAAAAATATCGGTATGGATGTCCCTTTGGTAATGCTGAAGTGAAACAGATGTCATTTTAGAGATGGATGTTGAAGTTAATGATAAATGAGAGAGAACGAAAATAGAGGCAGCCATGACTTGTATAGAGCTAAAAGCGGTTGCACATTTCATGATATAATTAATATATGTGGTTAATATTTAGGGCGTCGGCACATGGTCAACTAGCTACCTACATTGACAATTTGTTCAATAATTTATGTTTTAATACTAACATAAAATAATTTCTTAAGCCAAGGAGGTCAAGTCAGTTTTAATAAGCCACACCTTTATTAAAGAACAATGCTTTTGACGACAAAAATATAGGTATACGGTAGATACACAACAGTTAAAAGTTTTTGTACACTATATTTTATTCCCCAAAACAACGGAGGAATCACAATCCAGAATTTAACATCACTAACAACGCAATAACGAACGTCACTGTCGGATAAAACCCGCTCCGCACCGCTCCGCACCGGAATCCGTCAAATTACGGAAAGTAAAAACGCGGCGAGTTTCGCTTTAGCCGGAGTGCTCGGGAAATGGATGGGGTACGGAGTAGGGATGCCACCTGGTGCTTTTAATAAATTAACTATTAGTAGTGTATGTTATGTGAACATGGACTTGTGTAGGTGTACATTTGTGTGCTATCTATTTTGACGATACAGAAGAGGAAATGTCGACTGTTTGGAAATTTCGGGACGAAAGTGGATAAAATATTTGGCGTATTTCAAATGTGTGATCATTACTTCACTTTTTGGATTTACCTACATCAACACCGCACTCGTAATTTTACTCGATTTTAAAATATTTTACGAACCAGCCATAAAGGTAGTAAATGAAGTTCGTCATTTTTGTAGTTCCTGTTTCTTCCCCATGGGAAGAAGGTGTGCCTGTAAGTATATTTAGTAAATAGCTTTATACATACACTTCAGAAAACGCAAAACTTAATTATTTACCCTGTCAACATTCTATGTTCAACTACGAAGAAAAATAAACAAACAGACTTTGCATTTTAAATTCCTATTCATTATTTCTTTTCCCTCTCCTCACCCACCCATGTAAAAGCGTATCAGTATTCAAACAACCAACTTTACACAAAGTTAAAGCAAAGTTAAGTTAATGAGAAAGTTAGGAACACAAGTACGGAGACAACCCTAAGGCTTGGTGAGGAAGGGCGTGTGAAACTTTAAGCCCATGAATTGTATTGTTGACGTAACTTTCAAAGTATGTGGGTATATGAGAGTGTGGGTGTTCAGTATTGATTCCCTCATAAGAATGGGTTAAGATGTTTTCGAGCTACTTTGATTGCTTCGTTAGTATGCAAATATCATATTCTTGACGTTACTTTTAACATGTGTGGGTGTATGAGGGTGTGTGTGTATGTGTCAGTCTTGTGTCAGTATTGATTCACTAACAAGAATGGGTTAAGATGTCTTTGAGCTGCTTTGAATGCTTCGTTAGTACTTAATATTATATTCTTGACTTTATTTTTAAAATGTGTGGGTGTATGAGAGTGTGTGTTGAGTGTGTGTTGTGTGTGCAAGTATTGATACACTGACAAGAAAGGGTTAAGATGTCTTTGATTGTTTCTTTAGTACCTACGGTAATATTGTGTTTTTGACGTTACTTTTAAAATGTGTGGGTGTATGAGAGTGTGTGTTGTTTGTGTCAGTATTGATTCAGCATTGACAGAAATGGGTTAAGACGTGTTTGAGCTGCTTTGGTTGGTCCTTAGTAAGTTGATAGAGTATCGTTGACGTTAGATACTTTTTAAACGAGTGTGTGTCAGTATCGATTCATTAAATATTTTTGAGCTGCCTTGATGACTTCGAGGGTACAACTGTGTAAGGAAGTGTCAATAACGTATTTTGCTGAAACTTTCAATAAGTTATTGAAACACAAAATCTACATAAAAATAACGAAAACAAAAAGAAATAATAATATTTATTTGGCAACAGTACGTGAAACACAAAATACAATTCATAAAACAGTGACAATCATGAAACCAACAACACAACATCCCCGAACACCATATAGTATTGTGGTCTACCCACAATCGTTACCAAGAAGGTAAGTACTGTCAGTAAGGGCTGCTTTCGTATTTCAAATGTTGACGTGCGGTTGATCAGACTATATACAATGTTACATATGTATGTTTCCCGTAATAACCACAACAATCAAAGGTCCTGGACGTCGATGTAATTTCCTTGTGTTTGTCTCGTGGGTCGAATTGTGGCCCGCAGGCTAAAGTAATTAGTTACATAGGTACATTAGGTACTGGTACATAGGTGATTAGGTGGTCGTGTCATGGGTAATATGGCTAATTGTCTAATATGGGTATCGGGTGCCTATTAGTGCGGTGGTGTGTTTGTTGTTGAAGTGGCGGCTAATCAATGCGATGAAGATGTTTACATGTGTATGAAATAAAAAACGAATTAGGTAATAGTTTTCTGATCAATCGCTTCTTTTTTCAGTGACAAATGTTGTAGAATTCTGTTGTCTAAAAAAAACTTCTTACAAAAAATATGGGATCATTACGCAAGCTTCCTCTACCGAATGAGAAAATGAAGATTTTTCAAAATCGGTCCACTATTGCCGAAAATATAGATGAGCATAAAAAAGCACCTATAGTCGAACATAGAACCTCCTCCTTTTTGGAAGTCGGTTAAAAATATCCTGAAAAATTGGGATGCTCTACTATGTTGCATGGTTTTTTAAATAGTTTTAAATGGTTTATTAGAATAATAAATACATAGATTATCCCTTTTAGCAGAAACTCAATATAAACATAACTAACTTAGAAGACTAATGTATTTAACTTGTTCAAAAAAATAAGAATGCCATTAGTATTTAAAACAATAGCCTTCGATTCTACTTAACACTTAAAGTCGTATGTTTATAAAATACTTAAGTGAGACGCTTTTAGCAGAAAACAGTCGCTTGGCACCAACTTAGACTTGAGTTTAAGTCTAACGAAGCTAATTAGACGGCTAGACGGCAACGAAATGTTTTTATCTTAGTCCAAAATTAGAATTGAAATAAGATATTCAATACTATTGTCTGTTGAGTAATACACGTACTACATAATGAATGTACACTGTTTATTACATAAACTATTTTAGGTAAAAATCACTCGTCTCGGAAACAAAACTAATTAGACAACCGGAGAGCGCAAAACTTTTATTAAATTCAAAAATAAGAATTAAAATAGAATTTAAGTATGTATTGAAAACCTAGGTACTACATTTATTAATGTTTACGTGAATCGTCAACGCAGGCTACTGCGTTCATTTCATGATGATCGATATAATTCTGACTCGAGCTGTTTGGAGGTAGATCCTATGGCATTACATAAAACGGAAGTTTTTTATTTGATTAGGTATCGATTATTTCGAGAATTTATGATTATCGATATATGAAATGCTATGATAAAAATAAAGTTTACTTAGGGTCGTTGTTGCCGTGTAGTCGTACGTAATAACAAAAGTAATTTATTCAAATTAGGCTGAGAATCAGCACTTTTCGAACGTCAAAACTACTTAAGACAGTCCCCCAAAACGCCCACCCTTCACCACTTCCTAGTGCTTTAGCTGGGAAGAAGGAGTGGCGCAACAAACTCCCCAGCAGCACAGCTGTCTGTTCAGAATAATGTGTAGATATCTATTCCGTGGTTATACCTATCATAATAATAAACTGTTATCAATTAGTAAATATATCTGGGTTTTAAATCTGAAGACATTTTGGGAGACTGGATCTAAATCTAAACAAGACTAGACAGAAACGAAAATACTTTTATCTCATTCCCAAATTAGAAAGGAAATCGAATATTCAATGGTACCGTCTGCCAGGGATACACAGCTTTTAGCAGATTCTCAGTCGTTTGGCAGCTAACAGATAGCTAAACTAATTAGTCGTCTAGGCTTTCAGCCAACGAACATGTGCCTAGACAAAACATAGGGTGTGGCTTTTTACGTAGGTACGTCTTTTGTTTTTACTAAAAACTAAAAAAAAAAAAATTGTGAAACAAATGATTGGAGGCCATTTGGAGACATTATGAAAAGAACTTAACTGATTTCTAGATTGTCGTTTATTTTTTGGGGACAAAGGCTATTTTCATTTACTTCTTGAAGTTTGGCTTTCCGAAAAAAATAAAGCCAGGTTGAAGAATCAATGATCGTCATGTCTTTACATTATGAAAAGAAAATACCTACATTCAATTTCCAAAATCGATCGGTAAAACACCCCACCATCATCGTTATTACCTAAATAACTAGCTATCAAGTCATAAATCTAAGTTATGAGTGTAATAACAAGCTCTATCTAAATAATTCAACCAAAATTTAGGGCAGTAGCACACTCGGTTTCTTAAAACATTTCCTTATTATATATATTATAATATTCTACACTAGCTTCTGCCTGCGACTTCGCCCGCATGATATTTCTTGTTACCCCTCCTCAAAAGACCATTTCAGACATTAATATACATGGTCCTCATATGGCTTGACCAAGATTATGTTTGGACTTTAAAAGAGATTGCGACCTCTGAGTTTCGGTCTTTCTTCTCAGAGTAGTCAGTTAGGAAACGCCGACCTAATCTAGCTAATTTTTTTAATATGACGTGTAAGGGTGATTCCGGTATCCTATTTACAGAATAAACAATTTCATTTCATTTCATTAGCGCGTCGCATAGCACCGCCCGCGTTATTAGTTCGGTTTCGCTTAGCGTTCTTTCTGTTTTTTTTTCTTTTCACTCAACTCCTAAGGTCTATAGCGCGATGTTAAATAGCCTATAACCTCCTTCAAGAATTGGGCTATCAAATGTAAAAAGATTTTTGCAAATCCGACTGGTAGTTCCAGAGATTAGCGCGTTCAAACAAACAAACTCTTCCACTTTATTATATTAGTATAGAATATAGATGTATATGTACATTGAATATGACTGTACACGTTTGTTTTACTCTAATCACTTTATCCTACTTCAAATAAGCGAGGTAATGCGCGTTTAGTACGTAATTAAGAAGGGTAAATGTTTGCTGCAAACACTGAGGACTTTGCTCTTACTGTCTTCTTCTTAATAATAATATTTAATTGGCTGAAGACTTTACCGTTTTCATTTTATTTCCGATAAAACATTGCCCAGTGCCTACCCATATTTCTAAAGGAAGGTGTCCCAAGATACGGCTGACCTGAGTCATTTTTAACCGACTTCTTCAAAAAGGAGGAGGTTCTCAATTCGTCTGTTTTTTTTTTTTTTGTATGTTTGTTGCGCGTTAGCTCCGCCAATTATGAATCGATTTTGGTGATTCTTTTTTTGTTTGGTAGGTCATGCTTCCGAGGTGGTCCCATATAAATTTTATTAACTTTGCTTGCGTAATTTTTGAGTTAGCTTCAATATTACGTATTTTTCCCACTTAGTTTATCTAGACGATATCCTGTTTGACTCCTTCACTGTTATTTACATAGCAGGTAGTGATATTCGGATTTGGGTGGGGTAGGTACAGCAACTAAAAAGTGAAAAATAAAAACTTTTTACAAAAAAAAAAAAACCGACTTCCAAAAAAAACACTAAAAAAGTGAAAAATAACTTTAATTTCGGAAGTCGGTGGCAAAAAACGGAAATTCAAAAGCAAAGACACCGACTTCCGAAATTAAAGTTATTTTTCACTTTTTTAGTGTTTTTTTTGGAAGTCGGTTGTTTTTTTTTTGTAAAAAGTTTTTTGTTAAAATGTTCCAAATTACTATTCATTATCCACCAATTATTGTTAAAATGTTAAAAATGCTGCTCAACAACATAAATAACGCAATGAATGTTGTTGAACTGTCAAAATGAAACAAATTAGTCTTAATTGGTTACGAAAATAAGTTACTCAATACATAGCTGCTAAAACTTTGCAAAAAATATACTTATTATAACTTAAAAAAATACTTATAAGTAAATAATTTAAATTACTTATCTCTTATTAGATTAATCATGGAGCTCATTTTATTATGTAGATAGACAGATCTGGGGCGTTAGGAGCTTAGCCATAATTGTTTCTGAAATGATAAACTAGAAAAAATACAATTGAGTTTTTCTTTTTCTGCCACGTCAAATTTGTAGCGAGTCTTGAGATAAAAATGGCGGACACTTATCTAATAAAAGACAGTAATAAATGTGAGACAGACAGACATTACGAGTTACTTTCTTCATAAACTAGGTACTCTAAAGAAGACTTGAAACTGACATATAAAAAAAAGATAATTGAAACTGAAGTCACATTTTATTTTAGAATTTATTTAAAATGCTGTTATGAAAAGAATATATTCTCACAAATAAATGAAATTTTGATGACATTTCAATATTTTATTTGGTATTCTGCTCTCAATATAAGCTAAGTTTTAAGCCTAAGTTTGGTGTGGACACAAAATCTTGTCTTTTTCTAAAAATAACCTAAATTAAAAAGAACACAAATTGGAAATCTCCCATAATAATAATATAATTAATCTGCTTGTTTTGCTACTGCAGGCCAAAAGCTTCCCATTTTCCACTCAAATCTACTAAAACAAAACAAGTCAATTAGTAACGACACTGTCCTCGTAATTAAGACCCCAACGGAAGATTGTCCTTAGCTCTAAATAGAACAAACAAAAAACAGAAAAAAATACTAAAACTTCCAGGAAATCCCAAAATAAAAAAAGCAAGGCCAGAAAGTCGCTCTATTGGTACACACACAGGGTGTTACCCTCTAGCAGGGGGTGGTTAGGGTGGCCCCACCCCCTGTGACCCAGAAACCACCCGGTGCGTACCCCGCCTCACGCCTAGTGCAAGCCGTAAACAAAGTCTCGCGGGTTTTTATCAAAACCCGACCTTTTTGAGATGGTGACTGGTGATTGTATTGTTTTAGTGCTTTTTTAACGAGTTGTAGCTTTATTATTTTAAGCTCGAATATTTTATAAAAAAAATTACTGGCTTCGCCTTTATTTTTATAAATTTTCCGGGATGAATGGTGTGCAAATTTATATAAATAATCGCGGAACTTTTATAAACGCAGCTGCGTAATTTTCATCTAAATCAGTTTAGCTTTTACAATGTTATTGAGTGACAAACATACAATCATTCGCTTTTAATATAATCATAGTGGAATAAAAATAAAATTGCTTCGTCACTTCCTTATTCCTATAAAATTAGAAACGCTTCAAATTAAATTGTGACGTCAAATATTTATTTTGTATGTAATTATTAGTTTTTTTGAAATTTGTAATTATTAACGTTTCAGATAACCGCCCACAGATGGCGCTTATCGGATGGTTAGTTAATTAACTCATTTTGTTATAAACCTAATAATCTAGCTAATGATAATTTCATACGTTCAAAGTGAAATTTCAATTAGCAGTTAACAGGAATATCATTTATTGTCTCTTTACAGCTTTATTAGCTATTTAAAGTTTTTTTTCTAAGCAGTTTAGTTAATTTCTCTATTAGGAAGCCATCAAATAAAAAGACAGACAAAAGTTCGATTTTTTTTATACAATTCCTGAAATAATGGATACAAGCTATGAAACAGAAATTAATTTCGTTGCTCATGCTCATTTAAAAAAAATTACAACTCTTTTAAAACCTCGGCAAGACTACCTTCATGGTAAAGTTCTTCTTTGTCCACACCCTGTATGTTAGTTTACTTACATACCTACTCATAAAAATATACTACAGTATGATCAAAATAATTCAATTCTGAAAAATAAAACACGCGAGAAAAATTAGTGACACCATTTCAAATATAGTCGTACTTGTACAAGATTTTACATAATGCCATAATACCCAAGAGCCGTCAATGTCGCGTTCCTAACAGGATTACTTGTAAACCCGCACAGCTGTGGTTTAATTAATTATGTACTGCGCCCTATTTATTTTAGTACCGTTATTTATGTAGGAATCTGATATTTGTGCTACATCATACATGTTTATGCTGCTGGTCCAACTAATTCTGAACGCTAACTTGGGTTTTTGATTATCGATTTTGTTTCAAAGCAATCAATATTTATTCGAATCTCGAATCTGTTTGCACCTCTATGCTTTTATTTGTCTTGTGGGTCATGTATCGGACTTCTACCATAAAAAAAAACGAATGGATGCTCAAATACCCCTAACCAAACTAAATTCACACGACGATAACGAATCATCATTATTGAGAAGTAGAAATCTCTTTTGTTCAATATGGACATCCTCAAGTAAGATTTAGTTGCCTCGAAATTGACATGCTGTTCCTCTTGACAATATGCCATTGTCAGCTTTAACAATATTTACAGAAAAAACACTAAAAATATTACCCTCCTTCTGGGGCAGTCGGGTAAAAAGGGAAAAATAACTTTTAAATTTAAAAATAATTTTTGCCAGCGACTTCCGAAATTAAAGTAATTTTTCCCTTTTTAGTGTTTTTTTGGACTTCACTTTCACTTTTTATTTGTGGTAGGTACCTACCCCACACAAATTCGAATACCACTACCTGCTATGTATATAACAGTGGCGGAGTAACTTAAAACATCGTCCAGATTATACTAAGTGGAAAAAGTACGTAATATTGCTAACTAACTAACGCACTCAAGCTAACTCAAAAACTACGCAAGCAAAGTTAATAAAATTTATATGGGAACACCTCTGAAGCATGACCTACCAAACAAAAAAGAATAATCAAAATCAATTCTAAATTAGCGGAGTAATCGCGTAACAAACATAAAAAAGACATACAGACGTATTGAGAACCTCCTCCTTTTTGAACTCGGTTAAAAAGGAGTTATTTCATGTCAACAACAAGACCCTGGCAAGATTCCTTGTATCACTCGCCAGATCTTTTTTTTAGCACTGGCAAGCTTAGGTGTAGGTGCATCGCGTGTTAGCTCCCCCTCATAATTAATATTTAATGCCTCACTAATTACAATTACATCAAAGGGAGAGTATTGAGGTCAGGAGGAAAATGGAAAGGTGTCTTTCGGCCACAAATTTTATAAACCAGGGACTACTTCTGACTTATTGAGAAATATTCTACGAGAAAGCGAATACAAGCAATACCAAGAACAGTTTCACTTTAAAAAAGTAGTGGAAACAGCGCCATCAACAACACGTGTGTGTATTTGGAACTAAACAAGTTACAACGTGAAGCGAATTGGACTAATGAATTGGTAGCAACCTTTTTTTTGACACACTGTATCGGGTTTTACAAATTCTGGCTGGCGAAAAACATTACTACAACGTTATATAGATACATTTATTCGTGCTATGCTATGGTATTGAGGACTTATATAAATGCAGGCAGTCCTACATCAAAAGACAAGATCATTCAATAAAGTAATTAATAATGCATCAATGAATGTTCAATCATTGAACTGTAAGTACAGTATAGTACCTAGTAGCTACATCTCCGCCTTCCCCTTGGAACTCAAAGGCGTGACGGTTATGGACTGGAAGTGTCTCCATTGTTACAACGGCCATTATGTCTCTGTAGCTACTTATATTCCAGTGTTAATATAGAGCTAAGGCTATGGTCACACTCACATTGAAAAGTTTCGGGACGAAAATGAGCTGAAACTCTAGTTTTCCAAATATAATGTGGGTACGTAACCCATCATAGACTTAAGGTGAAATGGTTCCAAAGCAGATGTTTTGGCGCGATTCGACTTCACACAAAATCAATGTTTCTCTCAAAAAAAAACAACGCATTAGCGTTTTTTTTATGAATACGAAAATTAAAGAGTGTCTTTAGTGAAGTATGAGGCCCGAAACACGATTGACAAAACTTTCCTCGATACAAAAAAACCGCAAAGTTTTCTTAAAATCTGCTTTTTTAAAGAGAAAAACCTATTCCATTCGATTGTTATCAAAGCAATTGTAATAAAATGTTGTCTACGTGTTCACTATTAAATACTTTATGGGATTATGGACTTATTTTTTCTATATAAACACACATAAAATTTTAAAATTAAATATTTGTAAACATAGTGCACTAGAATTGCGCGCGGGCGGGGTCATACCACCCCCCTCGGCTCTCGTCAGTCCCATTTCGCCTTAAATTACATATCCGACAAGTCTAGGTAGCTGACAATTTTCTAATATGACTGGTAGCAGCTTCGCTACAAGCCTTTTAAGCTGTCAAACGCCAGATGACTTGCCCGAACAAGAAACTTTCGATACCAGACAAAGCAGGTTAGTAGTAGGCAAGAAACATGTTAAATATCAAGTTGATATTTTACTTTGTATTTCAGAGACATGGACATACTCGAATTGGAAGAGTCTTATGCGTCGCCAGTTCTTTTCTTGAACTTCGCTTGACACGCTGCCGCCTGTCTATAGATTATTATAAAAAAAACTACACGTGTAAATAACATATTACAAGTGTCATTATTTAGTTCACAAGAACAAGAACAAGTACAAGTTCACAAGTATTTTTACAAGTTTATTCGTGATTTTGTTTTATCAAAAAATTCTTTGTAAGTTACAACTTGTAGAAAATCATAACAAATCCTGCGGGTGTCCGGCGACTCTCTATTCCGTCTTATAAGTTTACAAGTGTCGATTTTCTTTTTTTAAATGTGGTCAAAAGAGAGAGATGTCCTGATGCCCGTGTCCCAGCAGTGGGAACATTATGGCTGATTATGAATATGGAGATGAGCTATGAATTTAACGAAAAATTAACATTCCTGGTAACTTGTGAACGTGTAGACTTGTAACTTTTGATAAACAGGTCTGTAATCAGCACGTTAGAGGAATTTAAGAATAAGTACAACTGATACTCAATACTCTAGTTAATTACTGCTAGTTTCTGGGCTCATACAATTTAGATTACCATCGACACGCTAAGAGAAACCCACAAGGATTGCAATTCGCATCTAAACATTCGGAATTCACCATAGCCGACGGCAAATGCTCCTGATTAAAACAGCACCGTACTAGACATACCAATACCAACCAAAATAACACACGTTCGACACGCAAATGATAGTATACCAAAGGGACGTGTAAACCGCCCGGTATTAGGACCTCAGTCTGGCGGCCTATCTAAATGACGCCTTTGTTCGGCCACGTCACGTCCGCACTAACAGGATTACGTGAGTGACGCGCAACGGATAGTGTGGACCTAGCTTTATATTGTAATTAATTTTGCGTAGTACGCAGCGGGAATGATGATTTTGATTTTGTGTAATTGGATTACTTGCGATAATGAATAAAAATTGCAGCCAGGCCAGAGATGAGTACAGATAGTTCACTCCGCAAAATCATTTAAATAAATAGCGA
The DNA here is from genome assembly GCA_948473465.1 of Lithophane ornitopus. Classification (NCBI taxonomy): domain Eukaryota; kingdom Metazoa; phylum Arthropoda; class Insecta; order Lepidoptera; family Noctuidae; genus Lithophane; species Lithophane ornitopus. The sequence continues at coordinate 15,347,398 of OX419625.1, forward strand.
CTCTTGCTACGACACAATAAAGTGCAATTCAGGTCGCAAAGTGCTAATTACCTACAGTTATATTCACCTAGAAGTTGCCTCTCTTTCTATCGTGTAACTATTATTGTAACTTCTGACTACGTTACACACTCACTGCATTGGCCCGACAAGTCGGGTCCGCCGCATATTTGTAGCTTCATACCTAAAATGCAGAGTGAAACATCTGTAGCAAGCGGCGGCAAAATGAGATAGCATGAGACACTGATTAACTAGAATAAAAACCTGTCGTCAAAATGATAATGAAAGTCGAGCGAAAATTCACCACATGCGAAAAACCCGTGACTTACAAGAGGAAAAGTAGTAACACATAGGATGCTGATCTCGCTATAGGTAGCCATAACCACAAAAAAAATAAGCGTTGGACATTTTTAAAGTTCATGTTCTTTTGCACAAGTTGTGTCGACCCTAATCTTTCTCTTTTTCCTTTCCTACCTTTCAACAAAAGTACACATAAATATTGAATGAACATCTAAAAATATTTACCTTAAATAAGGAAAAAGGTTCCATTCAACAAAGTAGGTAGTGTAGGTACACATCTGGGAGAGAGGAAACTGAATCGACACACATAAAAATATTGTATAAACTGTATTACGCGAAATTCTCCCAAATTTGTCAAACGCAGTTCCCAAGTTCGGCGCAAAACTTATTAAATTAATGACGGCACGACACGTCATCCGAAAAACATTTCGCCCGAGTGCGGCCCTGTGGCGAATTAATCCGACATGTTTTGTAGGTCATAGCTTGTTACGCGAAAAGCGGTCATACGTCACACGTCATAAGAATTGTTTTCCAATGTGTCGTGTGTTACAGTGATGTATGTGGTATATATTTTATATTATATCTTGTGGGGATCGATAAGACCGTTCGTAGGGATGAGACTATGTTTGCGGAGCGAGTGCGAATTTTAAGTAGAATACATACGCGAAGCATGGAACTGTTCAATCCTGTTTACTAGCTCGAAAAGCTTGGTACCCAGGCTAGGCTTCGATGACTGAATTTGAATCTAGCCTCTAGATTCAATAGTTTCCTTTTGACTGAAGCTAGTTGAATGTAAAATCGTTCTTTGATATTATTTGAAAAGATTTTGCTTCCGCTTTTCAGAGGCTCATTGCTGTTAAATTAATGAGTTTTTTGCCTAGGATTTTCTTTAAAAAAAGGGTCCATTACTTGAAAAATAGGCATCCCTTAGATACTTTGATGAATCAAACTAAATACCAAGCCCAAACAAACAGTCCTCCACTCTAAAAATATCGCAATACATATTTACTTTACTTTGTATCCTCCGATGACCACAAGAAGATAACAAGATGAATCACTACAGTTTTTCTTTCATTCTAAATGAGTAATACTAATACTGTTATCTGTTAGAACATCACGTTAATTACATTTTCCATTAGCTCTTCGTTTTCTCTAATAATTACTTCACTGGTCGTTATTTTCGCTGACTCATGATGAAGTAAACGTATGCACGTAAAAGTTTCAGTGATTCGTAAGTGAGTATGTACAGTTAGTACTTTAAACTGGAGATAATGTATTGCTGTTTAATGTCCAATTTTATACAGTGTTTCAGTCGGTCTAAATCTGTCTAGCCTTTTCCCAACTATGTTGGGGTCGGCTACAGTCTAACCGGATGCAGCTGAATACCAGTATTTTACATGGAGCGACTGCCTATCTGACTTCCACAACCCAGTAACTGGGTCATACGATACCCCTTACATAATCAGCATATAATGTTCCCACTGCTGGGACACAGGGCTCCTCTCAGTGAGAGGGAGCGGGCCGTAATCCACCACGCGGGCCCAGTGCGGGTTGGTAGATGTCACATGTCTTCGAATTTTTGGTTCCAGGATATGCCGGTTTCCTCACGATGTTTTCCTTCACCGTTTCGAGAGCAGTGGCGATGAAAATAATTTACACAAAGTAAAGCGCCTATCAGGGTTCGAACCTACAACCTACAACTCGTAAGTCGTGGCCGTTACCACTGGACCACCACTGCTCTCGATACCCCTTGGTAAGACTGATTGTCAAACTTTCGGGCTTCTGACGACCCGTAACGACTGTCAAAGATCCACGAATGACAGGCGGGACCAACGGCTTAACGTGCTTTCCGAGGCATGGAAGAGTCTCGGTATGTAAAGATAGTCACCCATCTCTGACTAACCCCAGAAAGCGTAGCTTAACCTGATGGATCGACCCGTGCGGCTGTTATTCATATATCAGCCGCGAGCTCCTCAGAGTGTTTCAATCGGTCTATTTTGTAAAAAAAACTCACCGTGAAAACTTAGGTGAAGTGAGCTTGAAGTGAGCTGTCAATAGTGTCGATCTCTAGCGTGGAATGACAGCTCACTTCTCAGATGTACCTATTAAAAGAGCGTCCACGAGTGTCCATTCCTGCTTAGAACGCGAGTCGGACTCATGGCCATTCAAGCCATGACACAAAGTTCACTGATGAATATCTTTTCAACACGACTTCTATTTTCGCAAAGCTCGTTTCGAATCGATTCCTCAGTAGTTGGGTTAACTTCTGAATTTGTAGCAAAGCAATTCATTGGATTCAATTTCGAATGGAATGAAATCAAAGTCTAACTCGAATGCGAAATCTGATTCGTAAATCCGCAATTCGTTTTGCTACATCACTAGTAATAGGTTCGCTCCGTACATCTGTTTATATACTAATATATGAGAACATATACGTATCGTATACCTAAATATATATACGGGAAGCGGATGTCGTTAGAGATATGTTAAAGGAAGATGTTTGGATGATTAATTGAACGATTATGTAGGTCGGTTTTGGCACGAGATAAATGTTCTTTTGTTTCATCTTGGTGTACTGAGAATGAAGCGAAACGAAGCTAAGTTCGTTTAGCTTAGTACGCGGTTTGAACCGAAGTTTGTGAAGCCGCGGAAGAAAGCTAAACGAAATTAGCTTCCTTTCGCTTCTCTCATGTAGCTAGGCTTCTTCTCATACTTCGATTCATAGGTCGCGGTATGAACCAAAGTATGCAAACGCGGTACCTACATGAGCGAAGCTAAATAAACTTAGCTTCGTTTCCTACTGCGGCCTGCATTTTAATCTTTCAGAGACTATTGCCAGTGCCATATAGATCAAAGGCTCTTAGAACAACAGCTTTTAGCTTGGAGACGTGCATAGCATGAACAGAGTGGCCAGGCTCTGTAGATGAAACAAGTGACGATCATCAGGTGCTGGCAGAGTCGCAATGAACCACATTTATATAGGCAACGACGCGCGGCCCATCAGCGAAAATGAGAAAATGTCATACAAACTTTAATCCCCTATTAAACCCCGTTAGGGGATGAATTTTTTAAAAGAATCAAGAATCCTTTTGTTATAAAGGGACTCTTGTGCTTCTAGACAGCAGTTCGGGCTATGCGTTGTTGGTCACAGAATTTAAGAATTTTAACTATTTACTTAGCTGTAAATAGTTAAAATTCTTAAATATGCGGCTTTTGTGTTTGCTTCCATAGATTTCTTAGCATAGCATAATGATGAACACCTTTAAACATAAATGCATAAATTAACGCTGTCCTATGGAGGTAGGAGGAATCTACAGAACGCCGCGTGACATGATCTTAACATACTCCTTTTAGATCGTCCTCGTCTCGTCGTATATGTATTTGTTAATCACTTTATCAAAGCTTGGCTAAACTAATTAAGGCCATAGTGTGGTCAGTGCGGTCTGTTAGATTAATAAGATCATCATGACCTTGTGTGTGGGTTACTTCAATGTTCAATGTATGATGTGTGTCATACATGGATCTGTCTGATGTCTTTATTAGCTCATGCCTTATTAGATTAGACGGCATCTAAAATTCTGAATTCATAATCATCATAATCAGCCTATAATGTTCCCACTGCTGGGACACAGGCCTCCTTTGTGAGAGAGGGAGTGGGCTGTAATCATAGATATCCGGCTGTAATCCACCATGAGGTCCCAGTGCGGGTTGGTAAATGTCACATGTCTTAGAATTTTTGATTCTAGGACTTGCCGATGCCGGTTTCCTCACAACGTTTTCCTTCACCGTTGAGAGCAGTATCCTTTTGAATCCTTTTGTCTTTAGGATGCTTTATTCGGTAAAATTGCTAATACTGTGTATCTAAAGTTTTAGTTAGGCATTCCTAACATAATACCTACTTCGCCCCTTTTTGGAACTACCTGACTATTTATTGTTGTTCTAAATGTAGGTTCTACAATTAAGCTTAGCCCTGAAGCCTTTAGCTAATGTACTTACCTGCCCTGAGGGCCTAGACAAGTGACAATCGCTTCGAAAGTGTGTCGTATTTCTACAACGACTTTCAACAGGACTGACATAAGCTTTTCGATAGCTTATGTCAGTTCTATAAATTTTTGCCTTTTCCATCATTGTTATCGCTGACAGAATGTCACTTTGTCTAGGCCCTCTGAACTACGAAACAGGCGATACTCTTGTTATTTTTCATATGTTCTTGTGTGCATAATCAGTACTGTGTTCAAAGGCATAGTTTGAACTTATAGCATTTAAATTCTGGATCAGACAAAGGTTTTCCAAGAAAATAATAATTACAAATGAGGTTAACTTCTAATCACATTGCCTATACAATATACGTGTTTCCCTTCACTTTCAAGCAAGCAACTCCAAGTACAAAACAAGATTAACATTTAAACATAAAATCACGCTTTGTAACAGACAAGTTATTTAAAACTACAATTAGTGCGAACCGATCCCCTGTAGCGATTAGCCTACCCCTTCTCCCAAGGGTGTCGTGAAAGGCGATCAAAGGATTACGTAGTTTGATTGACTGTAATATCCTTTTATCGAGATAACGTTTTATTGTAGGTCTCTAAAGGGTTGTCAAAACACCGCCATTTTTATGATATCTATATAGGCTATACTGCCAGTGGGACGAACGGGAATACACGATATATTCTATTGTAGCTGATACCCGCGGCTTCGCCCGCTTAACAAATTATATACTAAAACCTTCCTCGAGAACCATTCTATCCATTGGTGAAAACAGCATGAAAATCGGTGCAGTAGTTTTTGAGTTTATCGCGAACAGACAGACAGACGTGGTGGACGACTTTGTTTTATAATGCGTAGTGATGTCTTTGTTCAGGAGGTTGACAAAAGGGTTTGTGGCTAATTGATTGCCGCGGTCGGTTCGTGGACGGGTGACCATCCATTACATGTCGAGACCCCACTGTGCCTTGGAAAGCACGAAGCAGTTGGTTCCGGCTGTCATTCGTACATGCAGAACAGTCGTTACGGGTAGTTAGAAGCCCAAAAGACTGACAACCAGTCTCACCAAGGAGTATCATGTTACCCAGTAACTGAGTTGTGAAGGTTAGATAGACAATTGCTCCATGTAAAAAACTGGTATCCAGCTGCATCCGGTTAGACTGGAAGCCGACCTCAACGTAGTGCGGAAAAGGCTAGGCAGATTGTTTGGTCAAGAGGTAGAAAATTAGCAACTGTCATCTTACCATCTTACTCATAAATTATTAGCACATGCCTTTATATTATGACATGATATAATATAGGAATTATTTGGCGGCTATAATTAAAAGCTATAGGAGGGGGGGGGGGGGGGGTTCATTATTAATTTATTTTAACCACCACGCTTGCAAAACGAATTGGCGATCTCAAATATGGGAATATTCATCAATTTGCTAGAAAATACAATATTCCAAGATAAATCCATACTTATATTATAAATTCGAAAGTAACTGTCTGTTACCTTTTCACGCCTAAACCACTGAACGGATTTCGACAAAATTTGTTTCAACAATAATCCTATAGGGGGTGGTATAGGGGATGAATGTTTGTATAAGAAACCCAGCATTTCTAAAGTATTCCGGTACTACGTTCCCGTGGGACGATATCCGACAACCGCGCGGGTGAACCCGCGGGCAAAAGCTAGTGAAACATATAAAGAAAATAATTTCCTATTAGATCAAATGAGAAAATATATTTTCGCTCATTTCTTGTATCTCGTTCGACATGGAAAGTAATTAGCTTGATTACCGGGACTAATGCAGAAACGTGCTCGCTGCACGACTCTATGAGAACATACTAATTAATATAAAACAAAGGAAGCTCTTCATGTAGGTATTACGCTTTTTATTATTTACGAGATTAATTGAACTAAAAGGTATTGTTTGGTCATCATTGTTATCAAAGAAAATACCTACTGAAATCCTTTTTTATTTTTTATATTATTTCATTTATCAAGGATTTTCAACAATGATCTATTTTCAACTTTTCAATCATCAGTTATCAGACTTAATCAGCCTTTCAAAATCAGGCAAAGACTAATTCTAATTGTCTCTAACTGTGGAATTCGAAATAGATGAATGAGGGACCATGACAAGACTACAAGAGGTAATAATAATAAGTTTAATAAATAATGGCGCAGTAATGTTTTTATCTGCTAATGACGACAAGCTGTGATTACCATCGCATGTGCCATTGCGCACGTTCATGACCAACAAATAGATACTTTGCCAACAGTACCTAGTGATTTTGAGTAGGAAAATTTTATTATGTGCGTAAAAGAAGTTTATGGGCAGACACCTTCCCTACATTTATGTTCGCATCTCGTCAAAATGTAGGGATGTTTATTTTGTAGCTGATGTTTTTTCGCGATTTCAGGTTTATTCCCATAGTAAAAGTTGTTCATAATGATGAGTACAATGACCCCTTAAGATGATTTAAACGACTAAAATTTAACGCAGCAGTATAAGTAAAATATTTTTTTACAGTATTCCCAACAAACGATTGGTTGGATTTCATAAAAATATAACCTACAAGCATCTTTCTTTAGCTGCATTGTTAAAAGAAAATTGCTTAGCTATCCGTACCCTCCCTTACAAGGGGTGTTGTAGTTATTTCAATCCAATTCTTATAGAACTACGACAACACAGCAGATTGTGGTTGATCCCAGCCAATTGAAAACTATCCCTTCTTATCCCGGGACGATCGATCCCCCGGGATCGCGGAGCTCGGGACACGGGATCTCAATATCCCGTGGTTGCACGACGTGTATTGTAAGGGCTGGATTAAGTTCAGCACTTTCATTTATTTTGGGATTGACAGAATTGAAAGTGGTATTCTGGGAAAGCTGCTGTTGTTGTAATGAAATTATTTCAAAAAGAAAATACATATGAAAAGAAATTGGAGCATGGTATGTTTCGAAAGATTCTCAAATGCAAAGAACACGGGTAATTTCTTGATGACTGTGCGAGCTACTTACGGAGTCAGGTTAAAAACGGACCTGATTTTGACTACGATTTCACCTGATGGTAAGCAATGATTGTGTCGACGATGATGCACACTTGCCTAGAAGTAACTAACCTATTCACCTGACGCCCAGGCTACAGCTATAGACAATCAGACTATTGGTACCTATAACCCTAACGTTTGGTACCGCCGCGCGCCGGTCTATTGGGTGTTAAACAGGTGAAGTGAGCTGTCATTACAGACTGCTCACTTCACCTAAGTATCCTACCTTATTCTGTCTCGGTATGGTGGGCTGGTGGAAGTTAGGCGTGAAGTGGCACTGGCAACGTATCTGTTCAAAGTTTTAAGAGGTAGTATACAAAACTCAGGTATACTATCAGAAATAGGGTTTAATTTACCGGATATGTACGTGACGCGGCGACGCAAGCCGCAGCTGCTGGTGGTGCCAAGAGCGTGCACTAACCTGCTGGGGCGCGCACTGCTCGTGCGCTGCGCACTCTCAACACGGTGGCGGATACCATAGACATATTCTCCTGTACACTGGGTGAGTTCACAAGTGTCACGTACTGTGTAGCATGTAAGGTATAGTTAAGTACCTATATTTTAAGTTACTTTGTCACATTAGATATTATCTGTAATGGCAAAGGAAACATTTTTAAATAAATAAAAATTTAAAAAAAAATACAGACCAGATCGGCAGGGATTTTTATACGTTTTTATTGGTACTAAGGAGAATCCCTGGTATAGTCAACCTCTTGTCTCTGGTAACGGTTCGACTTTGACTGTAGGTGGTTTTGCTAGTTTACGTGTGGCTGACCGTATATTTTACCAATGACCAAACATTGGATAAAATGTTTGTCGTTGGACTCTTCTACCATTCTAAACAAACCAGAGACCATCCAATGCTAGTTTAGTATCTCTTAACCCCGATCGCTAATCGCACGTCGCTACGTAAGTGTTCAGATGATTACAGTTATAATAACCGACTGCTGGTGTACAGTTACTGTGAAATGAACGCTGAGTTACCAACTTTGAAATGTGGTAGTGACAGTGACTGGCTACTTGTGTGTTTACAATGTCAGCTACTGCTGGCGAGAGGGCCTCTCGTCATAAAGTCAAAGCCAGATCATTTATTTCAAGTAGGCACATTAAAGGTACTTTTGAACGTCAAAAACAAAGAAATAGAACTGATTCTAGTTGCCCCTTCCAAATGGTAGTTTTCGTATGGAGAAGAATGGGCAAGAAACTCCAACGTTACTCTTTGAAAAAATTAGTTTATTCTGAGAAGGAACGAATAGAATAGAATAGAATATATTTTATTGTAAAACATGAGTGTACACATCAAATAATATGTGCGAGGTCTTAAATAACAGGTAGATCTGCATGTTTTGCCATTTATGGCGTACAAAACAACATAATTTTTGGTTTAAAATAAACCATAAAAACAAAATTTGAGTTTACACAACAAAATATGAGATTTATATATAACTTAATACTAATGCTAATTTGTCTTTACTTTGAGGCTAAAATTGTGAAAATGTTGTAATTATAGGAATAGCGGTCATTTAAAAATTCCGATATGGTATAATAGCATTTGGCTATGAGATATTTTTTTAAATGTATTTAAAACAGAGCAGTAGGCATTTGCCTGATAGGTTTTGGGATTTTATTATAAATGATTGGTGCTAAACGAAAAACGAGCTTTGGTAATCACGATTGCTGAATGAGAGTACGCTCTGACCAATATGTCAAAGTTTTCTTGCTTCATCATAATAAAATTATCCTTTTAAAATGATCGTTAGCTCATATCCATGTGCTACAACATTTTGGAGCGCATGGTAATAAGCCACTAGAATAAAAACAATGGAAGTTGTTTCTATAAACTGCGTCAAAAATGCCTCTAAATTATTTTTGACATTGATTGTCGCTGAGATAAGTCCAGTCTTGCCAAGGGGTATCGTGTTACCCAGTTACTGGGTTGTGGAGGTCAGATAGGCAGTCGCTTCATGTAAAATATTGGTATTCAGCTGCATCCTGTTAGACTGGAACCCGACCCCAACATAGTTAGAAGTAAGCAGTACCTTTGTACTCATGTTATAATTATGTCGTATCTCTATGTATTTTACTGTGTGTACATAAATAATAAAATAAATAAATAAATAGTTGGGAAAAGGCCAGGCAGATGATGATGATGATTGTCGCTGAGATGTCATTACGACTGGATTTTGAACGTATTTACGGGAATTGGCCTCCAGATTAAGTAAAAGTTGAATGCTGTCTATGTGTGCCGTTTCAATAAAATGTAGAATTCCATTAACTTCAAACCTACTACTGCTGTTCATATTATTGTAATTCCGTTTTATCCCAGGGATCAGAGGCTTGTAATTACATGCAGGAATGTAAATGTACTTACCACCTTTGTTACTTTTTTTCGTGACGTCATCCCCTTTGTAACATTATGCACGGTCCCTTCCGGCATGATAAGTAACTTTAGCATCATTAATATTAATTGCGAAAAACGACTATAAGTTCAGAATATTTATAATAGGCATTATGAGTCTAAATGCCCGATTACAGCGATGAGAGTGGGAGGTAATGTTTTCCACGTGTATGCATGAGTAGGTAGTTAGGTACCTATAGGGTGTGCGAAAGATAAATGTAAAGGTGAAGGTCAAATTGTTCAGATACCGCATTATCCGTAAATTTTTTTGGGGCTACGCAGGGCTACGAACTTGCTTAGCGCTACGCTTCCTCTGTTTTTTTTGCGTAGCGCTTCGCTTCCTCTGTTTTTTTTGCGTAGCGCTACGCTTCCACTGGTTTTTTTTGCGTAGCGCTACGCTTCCTCTGGTTTTCAAAAGAAACTACGTTTATCTTGGTTCTGACTTCTGACTTTTGTAATTGCAATATAATGCTGAATGAAGATCTCGACTTTTTTATTATATAGCAAGTGGCGTTCTGTAGTTTCTGCCTACCCCCATGGGAAAAAGGCGCGGGTTAATGTATATATTCTAATACAAGTTTATTTGAAAATTACTAACTCTACGGTCTAGAATGTTTGCCAAGACTTTCGTGTGACAGCCCTACCTACAAGGCCTCGACTGGATTAGGGAAATGAGATGACATTAGATTCGTAGTGTCGGTGTCATAGACATAGACTAATCTAAAATGGCGGCGTGTTAGCGATACCATAGATGATGCTGTTATACACTATTATGTTTTTACATGATGAAACTAGACTTGGCGTGTATGTTGACGATTTTATATCTGTTTATCCTTTTCCCAACCATGTTGAGGTCAGCTTCCAGTCTGACCGGATGCAGCGAATACTAGTATTTTACATGGAGTGCCTACCTGACCTCCACAACCCAGTTACTGGGTAACACGATACCCCTTGGTATGACTGGTCGTCAGATTTTTGGGCTTCTTGACACATATCGACTGTCAAAGATCTACGAATGACAGCCGGGACCAACGGCTTATGGCCGATTCCTATAATTTACGGATCGTAATTGGGTAAACTTACGACTCTTGTATCTTTACCAATAATGAAGCAAAGACCTCATAGTTTTTCATAGTAGACCCTCCCTTATGGAAGTCAAACTAGGTAAAAGCTTATGAATCTATTTATAAGCCCAGTTAGGCAATAAAAAATGCTACCATTGGTAAGCAAAACGACTCGTTTTCGTTTATAGGAACGGAGCATTAATGTGCTTTCCGAGGTACGGAGGAGTGTCGGTATTATACGAATTGACCACGACAAGTATAGCCCAAATTTGTTTTTATATTTATTTCTATTTTTATGAATCCTATTAATTGTGCAGATATAATATAACCAATTAGACATTATCATGCTACTGCCTCACCCATAAAATTCCACAAACAGCAGATACCTAAGTTAGATCATATTCTAAGTAAATGTAAGTTAATAACGTAGTCAGTCGTGCATGCAGTCCCCTTGACCTAGTGGCTTTGTGGTTCACATGTCGCTCGCTTGCTCGGGGTCGCGGGTTCAAAGCGTTCTACGAGTATGTATACTGGGAATTATGCCATTTCCAATTAGATTAGCTATTTAGACTTTGGTTTATTAGAAATACATATTCAAGAAATTGCATAGCACAAGTAGACCTACTAAGAATATCGCAAACTGCTTTTTCTAAAAAGATCAATGTGCTTCCAAAATGTAATTTTATTTCCACAGAAACCAAGGCAGTAACAGAAATAAATTCACGAAAATCTTCGTGAAAACAACGGTATAGATAGGAGCAACGTTCTAGAACAATATATTTAACGTTACACAACGAATTTCGCCGACACCTTAGCGCGAAGAAAATCAATAGTCGACAGGAAGACGAATGAGGACTCGTGTCTCGTGCTTGCAAGATACGAAAATACGGAAGCAAAGAAACCCCTTAAAACTACACATAAGAGGCTTTCAAAGTCTTTGAAAGTTTCGCACAATAATAATACGAAAAGTTTATTACTTATGTAGAATTCCTAAGTACGATGAATCGGCTCTGCGGCCGCGCGCGGGCGGTCAATGACCGCGCTCGGAGACGGCCTGTCTCCATTGACACGGTACGAGATGACGTGTCGTGTTTTGTTTTTTTTTTAACCCTTTTTTGTTGAGTAAATTAGATTGAACTAGTTTCGTGTTCGCGGTATTGGGTGTGACGCAATTTCAGGTTCGGCGTAACGTACCTACCTATTGTTTGTGCAGAAAATTAAAATGTATTTTTTTATGGAAAACTTTTGCTGTAGAATTCTATGTCTATTTTGTTTGTTAAATTATCATGAAATGGAAATGTTAGCTTTCCGTATTGTCCGTATTTTTGGAACGATGTTCCTTATCGCACGTCTGCAGATGAGATGCAGACTTGGTGAACATTTTGGGCGTCACGACACTTTTGTTATGTAATACCAGGTGTGCAAAAGGGAAAGGTTTAGTAGGGTATTACCCGTGTTTAGGGATACTAAAATAAACAATTTTGATACAATATTTAAATTCAACAAAAACATCAAACCAACTAAAATAACAATATTGCAAGTAACATTTTTGCTAAACCAAAAATAATCTCTATCATAAACTTATTTTCATAACTGCTAAGTATGATCAATCACCCAGTAAGTATGTATTTGCTTTGTATAAAGTAGTTATAGAAAGCCAGTCAATATTTATATTTATTTATATACTTGTACACTATAAATAACTAATGCGTTCTAATTAAGAGAGAATCTCCTATGTATGTGGTAATAAAATTAAATAGGTTACGTTAATTAATTCCCAGCAGGCTTTCAACGTTTTCCTCTGAAAGGGTACGGTCCTATTGTGCTCATGAATTTTATTGTATGGGTACATGAATATACCTAGGGAAATACATAGGTTTTATGTAAAAGGAAAGCGAATTTACTATGAATACGGTCTTTCATAGAATTTTTTCTCCGGAAAAATTACAAAAGAGTGAACAAATATATGAAATGAAATGGCAAAAACATTTTGCAAATAAGATATAAAATATTAACTTGTTCCAGTGGCACCAGAGGCCTCATTATCCGCTGTTTAACGTTAAAAAGTAGCAGAAAATAGTTTCGAAATCATTACTGTGGAAGCCTCACTTCCTTTTACAACTATGTAGTGATTATGGCCCATAAACTACAGTGTTCGCCACCGCACTGGTGTATTATTTAGTGGAACATTTCTGTCTGTAACCGCAACGGGTGTTCGTTGCCCATTGCGCGGTCAGCACTGCCCGACCCTCTGCGGTCACGGTCGGGAGGCGCAATGGATGTGTCGGTTTTATGGACAAACCGACCCGTGTTTTATTATTTTGTTGCATGTCTTCACATGTTGTTATGGGATGTGAATATGATGGGATTTAATGTTAAGTGTGTTTTACGGATGGGGTATTTAAATTGTTTATGCAGCTTCTACTAAGTTTTTTTGTTTATTTTTTATTAAATAATTATGTAACGACATGAAGAACATAACATAGAGCCAGTAGATATCTATATTTGACTTTATAAAACATCTAGGAAAATTAAAAGTTATGAAGGCACAAAATTTCATCTTAAATCATAAAAAAATCAATTGGGCAATCAATAAACACATCTGGTCAATAAAAGAAGATTAAGCTGTTACCAAATAAACACCATGTTACCCCTACTAGTGCAGATGTGAGCATTACTATTCAATATGAAGATCCAAACGTGTGATACATACAAAACTATTAACATAAATTGGTTTTATGGCCATTTTATTACCTCAGCCGACATTCAATTTAAATAAATACAATTGAAAATTGACATCATTTTATATTATGATCTTGTTCCATACATACATGTATCGAAGTACATGGGTGTGATAATGGGTTTAGATGCTGTTATAGTTCAACTAAATAGACTAAAATTGTCGTTGGAATTATTTAGAGACCATTACTTGTAAGACTTGTAACTATCGCGCCAACCTTGGCTTGTTGTGTATAAATATTTTATACCCCACAGAAGACATAAAACTTCGCTGATAACTACTTATAGTTATAACATTAATTCAGTTTATTAGTCTCATTTCCTTTCGGTAATATAAATTTATGATACCTTTTCTCCAATGCCAGGTTTCTAGCATATGTGACACGTGAAATGAGGTATTAATTGAATTATACTATCGAATAAGTACCTACAAGACGACTTCAAAAAACATTATTTTATGTTCTTATTTTTTCTACAGAGAAATTTAAAAATAACTTAAAGTATGTCAAAAGAAACAACTCAAGTTTGTAGAACTTCCAAATAAAGCAGTCAAAACTTAACTTATAAAACGTGCCGTGCCAACAAATGGAAACCATACGAAAAAACTTTACGATCAAGCAAAGACCTTTTACGTTATGCAAGCAAGGAATATTATGTCTGCAGCTACTCAACCACCCCATAGCTGCGGCTAATAACATCACTCGCCCACTATATGGGTTACTCGCCATATATAATAAAATATTCAGAATACTCCGCACCGCCATAAAATATTTATATGAAATATATATTTTTGATGACTCACTTGTTCGGACCTGCTGCGAAAATAACAGTGATAAATGAATGAAAGTTTCACGTTTGAATTTGCTGTAAAAGAAAATGACAAGGAAGACAAATGAGAAACTAGAAATTGTGTTTTGTCTCAAGAAAATGGGTCTTCACTATCATTAAGTTTATGTTATTGCAGAGGAAGAAAGGCTATTATATGATGGACGTTGAGATAAGTGTGTAACTTTAGAAGTTTCATGTATCAATTAGTCTCGGTCGTAGTATAATATAGATTTATGTTTATAATTATTATTTGAATATTGTTATATATGTCTGTCGCTCTGAAGCATGTTTCCCGAGTTTAATGAAGACACATTTGCCTGAGGAAATCCCGCGAGGCGGAAAGACGCACTTCGACATATCCGTTAACGAGCTCATTACTCTTGAATATATTTTATGCTTATATTATGGCTATATTTTCGTACCCTGTGAGCAGAAATTCAAATACTCACATAAAAATTCTACGTATCTAAGTATTGAGTAAAACGGCAATTAGTATTGTTTAATTTGACAGCATGATAGGATAATGACGGGTTGTTAGCCTAAATATCTCCCCTGGGTCGGTCCATATGTCCCTTGTACATAACAGTCAATTTGAGCTTCACTTCAACGTCTGTTAGCTACTAAATACGGACCGGCAGGGCTCTCGGACACGCATCGAGTAATGGACAATGTCAAAGAGGGTCGTCTTGCCCAGCAACCATCAGTTATACGGGATATTAAACAGACACCGTATTCCCCAGAGCAGTTTACAAAATTCATATCTTTGGTAATAATAAACACACTTTATCACAAATATTTTAGTAAACAAAAACTCCGTCAGTGACGAAACGCGAATAAGCAAAATCTGTTTTAAATTGCTGGCCATGTCACTTTGTCATACGCGTCTGTCCACGTGTGCTAATGCCTTTGCAGTTAGCAACAACTAACAACCTTGGGGCGTTGCGTTGAACTTAATGCACTACCACATAAATATGTATGAATTCGGACAACTTGACTAAGATCGTGCGAAGAGGGATATGTTAAAAGCTCGGTTTTAATGTCAATTGGAATAAAAAATGGCGGACCTATTGTTTTATTGTGTTGAGTATGGCTTTGCGAGTAATGCTGATTCGTAGGGAATGAAGCTTTTAAAAGTGCTTTAACATAAGTTTGAGACAGCAAAGTTGTTGAGGAAAATAGGTAAGTATACCTTTTTACCTACCAGGGTATTTTTCACCTTGTTAAAATTGTTTTCTTTCGACCACGGCTTGTTTTAACTGCGCCGTGACAGGGAAATTATGCGAAAATGTAAATGTGCTAATTGTACACTGGATCATAAAATACATAGCAAATAAAAAGTATGTTAAGTGCCAGAGAAGACAATACAATAGTAATATGTAGCTACTAAATGTAGTTTATACTAAAAAGTAATAACTTATACCGTTTTTCTGGTATGCATTTAATTCAAGATATCAACATAATAATGAAATTCAATAAAATGTTAATATTTGCTATGTCCGCAGCAAAATTCTTAATTGATATGCAAAGTAAAAATATGGCTGAAAACGTTCAAAATATTGACAAAACACTTTGCTCTGCAAACACATTTATTTTCCGCCGTCCATTTTTTATAGATCAGTTGTCCCGTTTTTAATTACTTTTTCATCAGAAAGGGTTCTACTTGATGGATCGCTTTTTCTAAATGTTACATTCAAATTATGTTGATAAAAACCCGGACTAAAATTGATAATTCCCTTATTTCATTTTTTATAGCTATAGAACAGGGTTCGCTCTATCAAGCCTATTTGCTACAATGCCTTTACAAGCTTGCATTCTCGAGCTTATTTGTAAAATAAATATTGCCCTCATAAATTATTTAACTCCGATAATATATCATTACGCTTTTAATAAAGAAGTGTTGCCGCCTGCGGAGGTACAGTTTTTATTCATTCCCTCGCTCTCGCCAAGAAAAAATAAATTATATTAATATAAATGGAGAAGGTCTTATGCTCATAATTTTCGATTTAAATGCTGGCACACGTATTTTAGACTTTTGCTGTTTTAGAACTGTGGCCGCAGTACATTTCTAAGCTGATCTTGGAATGAATGAAAGACTGTGTTTCCGGTTGTTGCTAGATAAAAGTGAACGATTCACCACGGTGCTCATAGCAAAAGAGCTAGTAATTTTCTACGTGTGCAGTATTATTAAATCCGACGTGTTGGAGTCGCTTGTTCCGTAAAGTTCTTCCACACAATGGGCCACGTTGGACACACTTCAGCGTCCATCACTCCATTTGTTAACAAAAGAGCCATTAAAGTAGTTAGTCGTCCGGTAATGGATGTTGAAACGTGTTCAACAAACGAGCCATTATGTACAGAAGTCCCGAGAGAACAGCGAGCGTAACTACCATATACTGAATAATACATACTATAATATTTACATAGACGATATTTAAGTCTAAGATAAAAGAAAAATTGATGCGAAACAGCCTGCCGCATATAAGTAGCTGTATCATAAATTCATAACCAATTTCTTAAGTACAATATCTACTACACAGCCAGCAAGCATTATTTATTCATCAATAACAAAAAGAAAGAAAAAATATCAAAGACACAGAGAACCACTAAAACCAACAAACAGAGCATAAAGTAAAAATAACTTTTTTTAGTGGAGCCGCCATCAAAGAGATTACAGAACAAAAAAATGTGCGGCGTCATGAAATGACTGTTGGTAAAAATGTGCTGTGATGTTAATCCTCTGGGCTTCGTTAGCCCTGCTGTGGCCACAGGTTCTTGCGTAAGCTTTTATATCATCGGGAATCAGCGATTTTCGATTATGTTGTTTTTTTTCTGTACTTACGCAAGCTTTTACATTATGTTATAGAATTTTCAAAGTTAAAACGACTGTGAAGTTCAATAAACTTCTTGTTTTTATTTTTTTGTCTAACAGCGGGTACTGTAAATGGCGTGAATTAGACCAGCTAATAATTGTGCCGTTATAAAACAAAGTGTAGGTAATTACTACAGTCATTATTTACTTAATAATAGTGTAGTTCCTTCATTATGAAAATGAGTTTAATTATTCGGTCTAAACTGCAGTTTTTATTGTAAAGACGTATACCTACCTAGCTCCAAATTCAAATTCAAAATCGCGACAAACACGCTCATTCGAGTCACGAGAATAGTGCTATTTAACTCCTGTCGCACCGTACAATGGACACGCGCACCCCCTTACTACAAAACACTACAATTACTCATTAATTGCTGCCCATTTAAACTTTAACACCTTGACGCAACGTTTAAATTCCTTTGACGCGATGATAAATTGAATTGTGTTTTGTTTCTAAACTTTGAAAACAGTTTACAAAGCCCTTATGCCTTGATCCTAAGGTAGAAAGTTGATCGATTTTTTGTTGTTGTAAGTTCGTTGCATTCCTATAGAGCTTGAAAGGGGGAGTCTCGGTTTAATTGATAAACACATAGGGTGAGTGCTCCAGTAGTGCGGGACACTTGTCGTGTTATTCCTTAGTGCTTAGGGAGTGTTCACCTGTTATCGGATATCAAGGTCGGAATTTAAAATATACGCTGGTTAGATAAAAATGTTGCAAATTGAGACAGCTGTTTTTATTTATTAATTCAGCGTGTAATTATTTTATAGATGTTGTTGGAAATAGTCAATTGTTAACTCGTTAGCCTACTAAGGAAATATCTAAGTACTTAATAACGAATTGTTTTTGGAAAAACTTGGCCAGAAAAATAAGAAGTTAGTATGTAGTAATTTAATAGACCAATATTGGCTTAACATCAATTTTTCACACGTACACAATACAATAAATTGGCTCGGTTTTTTAATCTTCTTATGAAAAATAGTCGATATATCTTCTACCCTGTCAACTTAACTCAAAATTAAAATCAAAAGTCATTTATTCAAACTAGGCTGAGAATCAGCACTTTTCGAACGTCACATAAGACAGTCCCCCAAAACGCCTACCCTTCACCACTTCCTAGTGCTTTAGCTGGGAAGAAGAAGTGGCGCAACAAACTCCCCAGCAGCACAGCTGTCTGTTTAGTTAGAAAAATTGATTTTATACAATAGTATGCAAAATCATTCACATTACGGAACACAAAAACATAAATCTAATTATTAACTTTTTTTAAATTATTAACTTTACCATAGCATGGGAACCGATCCTTTTAAAATGATTTAAATAACATGTGCATAATGTAAACAGCATCCACTTTATTAGTCTAATGACATCACATGACATAAACTATAGATTCCCCTGCCATCATTGTGTTTCTCCTGCCAAGCACAGTGTCAATAGTATTAACCCCCCATCGCTCGCTCCATACGCACAAGACTTTTAAGGGTTGATAATGATTATAGTTTTACAAGTCCAGAAGTCCAGGAAAGGTAAAAACTGTACAATACATCCATACTAATAATATTATGAACTCGAAAGTAACTCTGTCAGTCTGTCTGTATGTTACCTTTTCACGCCTAAACCAATGAACGGATTTCGACAAAATTTAGCAAGGAGATAGATGGCACTCTGGGGAAGGACATAGGCTACTTTTTATCGACATATCACGTGGGCGAAGCCGCGGGCGGGAGCTAGTAACATTATAAATGTGTAAATGAGTTTGTTTGTTTGTTTCGCTTACACGCTTAAACGGTTGAACGGATTTGGACGAAATTTGGCACTGGGGTACACCATGACCTAGAATAGGACAAAGGATACTTTTTATCCTGATATTCTCATGGGATCGAGACTTACATGGGTGAAACCGCGGGGCGCAGCCAGTTATTTATACATTAATAAAGTATTGCTCTGTTTAAGGAATTATCTCGGTGTTTAACTCCGAGTGAGGCAAAGTTATGACCGGATCTTGGGAACTCTGAGAAAAACTAACGTGGAAGGTATAAGTAGGTATTATAGCCAATAGAATTCTTGTAGTGAGTTACGACTCCGTCATCATCTGCTTAGCCCCTTCCCAACTATGTTGGGGTCGGCTTCCAGTCTAACCGGATGCAGCTGAATACCATTATTTTACATGGAGTGACTGCCTATCTGACCTCCACAACCCAGTAACTGGATAATACGATACCCCTTGGTAAGATTGGTTGTTAGACTTTCGGGCTTCTGACGACCCGTAATAACTGTCAAAGATCCACGAATCACAGCCGGGACCAACGGATTAACGTGCTTTCTGAGGCACGGAGTCTCTATAAGTAAAGATGGTCACCCATCCACGGACCAACCCCGGCAAACGTAGCTTAACCTGATGGATCGACCTGTGCGGCTGTTATTACTTAGCCACGAGCTCCTCTCTTGTTACGACTCTGTATAGTATGTATATTAGTGAAATTCATGTTTTCCTTCATCGTGACCGTGTGAAAACATCGTGAGGAAACCGGCATGCCTGAGAGATATTTCTCCACGGCATGTGAAGCCAAGTCAGAGGCCCATGGGTGGCTTTAAAACTCTGACACCAGGTTAGGTCACTAACCACACGAAAGGAAGAAGAAGAAGAGTGAAACTGATGTTTTTGGTGCTTAACTTACCGGAAAAAGGAGATCTGGAGTAAGTTTAACAGCATTTGCTAGCTAGTTTACACTTTTTGACACATCAACTGCTACTCAGTCTATCATCTGCAGTTTACACTTTTTGACACATCAAGCCCTACTCAGTCTATCATCTGCAGTTTACACTTTTTGACACATCAAGCCCTACTCAGTCTATCATCTGCAGTTTACACTTTTTGACACATTAACTACTACTCAGTCTATCATCTGCAGTTTACACTTTTTGACACATCAAGCCCTACTCAGTCTATCATCTGCAGTTTACACTTTTTGACACATCAAGCCCTACTCAGTCTATCATCTGCAGTTTACACTTTTTGACACATCAACTGCTACTCAGTCTATCATCTGCAGTTTACACTTTTTGACACATCAAGCCCTACTCAGTCTATCATCTGCAGTTTACACTTTTTGACACATCAACTACTACTCAGTCTATCATCTGCAGTTTACACTTTTTGACACATCAACTGCTACTCAGTCTATCATCTGCAGTTTACACTTTTTGACACATCAAGCCCTACTCAGTCTATCATCTGCAGTTTACACTTTTTGACACATCAACTGCTACTCAGTCTATCATCTGCAGTTTACACTTTTTGACACATCAAGCCCTACTCAGTCTATCATCTGCAGTTTACACTTTTTGACACATCAACTACTACTCAGTCTATCATCTGCAGTTTACACTTTTTGACACATCAACTGCTACTCAGTCTATCATCTGCAGTTTACACTTTTTGACACATCAAGCCCTACTCAGTCTATCATCTGCAGTTTACACTTTTTGACACATCAAGCCCTACTCAGTCTAACATCTGCAGTTTACACTTTTTGACACATCAACTACTACTCAGTCTATCATCTGCAGTTTACACTTTTTGACACATCAAGCCCTACTCAGTCTATCATCTGCAGTTTACACTTTTTGACACATCAACTGCTACTCAGTCTATCATCTGCAGTTTACACTTTTTGACACATCAAGCCCTACTCAGTCTATCATCTGCAGTTTACACTTTTAAACACATCAACTACTACTCAGTCTATCATCTGCAGTTTACACTTTTTGACACATCAACTGCTACTCAGTCTATCATCTGCAGTTTACACTTTTTGACACATCAACTGCTACTCAGTCTATCATCTGCAGTTTACACTTTTTGACACATCAAGCCCTACTCAGTCTATCATCTGCAGTTTACACTTTTTGACACATCAACTGCTACTCAGTCTATCATCTGCAGTTTACACTTTTTGACACATCAAGCCCTACTCAGTTTATCATCTGCAGTTTATTAAATCAGTTAATACCATACAGCTATCTACATAACATAGGACAAACATTTTGCAATTCAATCAAAATGAACAAAACATTTTTCTCATCATGTTTTAAAATTTTAAATCCTGCATGCACGCTATTCGCGTCACCCTACGAATTTCATATAAAAATATCTACACATACAACATGTATGTAGGTATGTTATGTACGGAATCCTCTCTTTGTTAGTAGGAACAAACAATTGAAATAAAACCCGTTCTGCTGGCTTTTTGTGTGACTTTATATCAAATGAACTTACATAGTAGACCTTTATGTGGCAGGATTTTTGTTTTTTTTGGTTATCTGTAGGGAAATTGTGTTATGAAGATATAGCGTAATGAGCAGCCTATAATGTCCCCACTACTGGGACACAGGCCTCCTCCCTGTGAAGGAGATCTTAGGTAAAATTACTAGTTCTTAAATGCAAGATAGTATAAAAGGTAGGTAAAGAAGTATGTAAAGATGGTACCAGGTAGCGTTCTGTAGTTTCTGCCTACCCCCATGGGAAAAAGACGTGACTTTATGATGACGTGTATAGTAAAACTCGGATTAATCCATAAAAAGTCTCACATTAAGAGAGAGGCCTTTAGATTTTACCGGAAAATCTCGTGAAAATGCGGAATAATCTAAGAATGGACGTAAGGAAGATGGTAGGTACTCCAGAAATCAATTAAATATTAACACAATGCTTTTAAACACTCAATTTTCACTAACAAAGCGTAAATAAGTAGTAGGTCAACCAGTGACATAAGATTGACACCAATAATACATTATTTATTCGCCCTACTTCTAGAAATAACAGTGGGTAAGTGACAGCGCCAAAGACAACATTTAGGTTGGTGATGCCTGACAAACTCGAGTGTCAGTTTGTATATACAGGGTGTTTTGGTAATAATCGTTTTATGGAATGTTTTTCGTGATTATCTTGAAAATAAGATAGATATAGAGGTTTGTTTCGTAAAATAATTTGTCTCGTCCATCTACACTTTCTCTGTAAGCATCGAAAAACTGTATGCAGGTGCCGTTCGGGGACTGAAAATATTATTAATAAACTGTTCCACCGAACCGCACTTATCAAAACTTTGTTTTAGTGCGTTTAGTGGAAATGCCCAGGTGCGGTTCTGACAATTTAAGTGCTGTTGAAATAAGTGCTCTGAGTGGAATACCTCAAATTTTTTACAAAACACATTGTATTTATTTATTTACAACGTGGAGACGACAATACAACAATAAATGAAAACACTGGCAATACTAATGCATAAGAGTATTACGGAACTATCAAATTAATCCGAACATGGAAAAAAAAATTTTTTTTTTCAAACAAACTAAAAAGTAGTGATGGGCCGACTATGGGGTTTGCCGATCTTTGACTAGCTATCGTAACTAAACTATTGGATATATTTGATTAATTTTTTGAATGTAGACCAAGAATGTCATTAGATATACGGAGTTTTATTTTTTGTTGTATTGTCGTCTCCACCTTGTATATATGCAGATGGTTTAAAAATAGAATGACGTCATGTCAATTTCCTACAAAGTACATTGTTATAAAGAGATTAATTATGTAGAACAGCCAGCCTCAGTTTTGCGACAACCCAGCCTTTAGTCCTCTAACATGACTAGGAATAAAAACTTTTTTATTACTTATTTCTTTTCTTTCTAACATTTTCATGTTTCCAGCTACAATGTTTAGAAAAAACGAGTAAGTACTCGGCAAAGTGCTGAAGTGAACTTAAGTAGGCTTATGTTCTACTTTAACATTTTTGGCGAGTTCAGCGACAAGGGATTTGTCTAAAAATTTACCGGTAAAATGGGAAAGGAAAATAAAAATTCGTTCAAGAAATTCTATAAAAAATATTACGGAGAATTCTGACGAGAATTTAAAAGCAAAGTGGGTTTAGGTGCAAAGTATAAAATCGTGAAAATACTCAGAACGAAAATAGACACTGAAAATATTTAGGAGATATGAAATCCGAGTTCGCTTATAGTGGCCAGATTGTCATAGGATATAATAATATGATAACAAGCAGGGGGAAGAATCCCCATGTGTTCCGTGGTAGCAATAAAGATGTCGTAATACTATCTTATATCGCGATCTATAAACGCTACATTTTATTAGTTTTCACACCTCCGTAACTACACCTACGGGAAAACACCGATTTTAATGTGCAATCCAAAATGCAGTAAGCGAAATTCTCAATGATCAACATCGAACCTTAAAACATACACGCTAAGGTACAAAATCCAACAACCCAGTTCCAGAACTTAAGGCAGTGTGTTGTGGTGTACGTGGTGGGGTCCGCACACTATATTATATTATCAGATATCGGAATTATATCACATGGATGGGCAGTAGCGTCTGCCTACACACTGATAAGATAACAACATAACAACTGTAAAACCTTCCGCCTAAAGGTCAACAAAAATTATATTTATTATAAGTATACCCCATTTTAAATAAGATTAGACATTTAAATAAACCTTTTTTACAGTCCATTCAACCGATTTTGACTTCTATTGCGTTGGTGGCATGACAAATGGCACCTGCAGTAGACAGTTGGTATTGTGTAACCTTTTTTGCTTTTAATGCCATCCTTATGCCAACGGTATAGAAGTCAAAATCGGTCGAACGGACTGTAAAAAGGTTTGTTTAAATGTCAAATCTTATTTCAAATGGAATAGGTATAGGTTTATTGAAAATATGGCCAGGTTATCCTTTCAGGAAAATGATACAGCGCAACACATAAAATAAAGCGCATTGAAATTTGTTTGGGCGGTACGCTGCCACAGATAGATAGGCAGATCCAGATAGACTCTTTTTGAAACTGGGATCACGGGGAAAATATGGAAATAACGCTAAAAGATTATATAAAACCTTTCCAATTTATGGATAAACAAAACAAATGTCTTTATCATCCGCCTAGCCGTTTCCCAACTATTTTGGGGTCGGCTTCCAGTCTAACCGGATGCAGCTGATTACCAGTATTTTACATGGAGCGACTAACTATCTGACTTCCACAACCCAGTAACTTGGTAATACAACCCCTTGGCAAGACTGACTTAACAAATAAATGTCTTATATGTAGTTCTATACCCCATTTGAAATAAGATTAGACATTAAAACAAACCCTTTTACAGTCCGTTCAACCGAGTTTGACTTTTATACCGTAGGCATAAGGATAGCAATAAAAGCAAAAAAAGTTACATAATACCAACTATCTACTGCGGCTGCCATTTGTCATGCCACCAACGCAATAGAATTAAAAACCGGTTGAACGCAATGTAAAAAAGGCTTATCTATACGTCTTATCTTATTTCAAATGGAGTTAGAATGTTACTAATATTCTTGAAATTGGAACACAAAAGAAGCAAAACTAATTGCTTAGTGCCAGAAATAGATATGTTAAGATGGTTGTACTTTACCCCGGGGCAAACTTACGCGAGGATTTTAACTGAAGGATATAAATAAACCTAACACACAGCCCTTACTTACCCCATTAGTATTGTAACAATACAAAACAACGCGATAACATAGTTAATAATAATACATAATGATAAGAAAGGCCTTGGCGTAGTTTGAACTACAAACATTACATAATAGCGGTATTTGCCGATTGTAAAGGGTAACTTCTGAACTATCATGTCATGGTTTTAATGTTTTGTAAGGTTGGCTGTTCATGGGGAGACAAAAATTCAGAGCTATGTTACCTCGATAAGACGAATGGAAAGATTTATTTAAAAAAAAAACAGCCTCGTGCGAGTCGGATTCGCACACGAAGGGTGCCGTACCATATTAAGGTCGACAAAAAACGCCGAAAAAAAGAGTTTTTTGTATGGATTTTTGATTCACTTTTTTATTATTTGTTGTTATAGCAGCAATAGAAATCAAACTGAAAGATTCAGATTCAGATTTCAACTGTCTACCTATTATGGTTCATGAGATACAGCCCGCTGACAGACAGACGGAAGAACGGACAACGGAGGCTTAGTAATAGGGTTCCGTTTCGCACACTTCGGAAACCCTAAAAATGAGCCGATGCGAATTCGGAGCGCGAGGAAACGCCGGCCTCATCTAGCTTATTTTTTTTTTTATATGAAGTGTAAAAGTGATTCCGATATCCTATTTACAGAATTAACAATTTCATTTCATTCATGTCGGCAAAAAAAAACGATCTTCCATACTAAACCACCTTCCCTACGAAAGGAACTCTTGTGCAAAATTACATGCTTTATATTTACCAAGTGGTTTAGGCTCATCGTAGTCTGTCAGTAAATTTATGATTTTCGATAAGATACACTAAAGGTATTTGTCTAGCTTTCAACATTTATCTACATACTAGTCTTTTAGATATAGATAAATCCCTCGAAACTGTCTCTCTCTTGGCCTCGGTAGCCTAAAGCCTAAAAGCGTCAATGAATAAATATGGAGTCTTACTTGTGATAGAATTTTGGAATTTATTTACAAGTAGAGTTTTCTTATATTCTTTTATTGACAGCATGTATTGGTGAAATCACGTCTTTTCTGTAAGTGATATTGTCTTGCGACTCTGACCTTTGTCGTCTGCGATCAGTCGCATAGTGAATGCTCATCTTTAGCTCCACGCAACTTTGATATATGACTGGCGTGTTATAACATTTTATACTCTAATATGACTTTATGAAAAGCCACTATTTTTGGGTCGTTTCAGTGCGGTTAACATCGTAAAATATTAGCTTGATTTGTGGTCCTACTTTTTATAGGATAATGAAAATAAATGGTTTACTCTGCTAGGAGTTTAATGGTTTCATTTTAGGTTTTATATGTGTTACATTTGGGAAAATATCTAGATTTATTCATGCGAATTTATTTCTCCTGCCTTGGTAGATTTTGATTATACAGGGTGATTTATTTGGGAATATGTTAGTATATCTGTCCCACCCAAGTTTTGGTAGATCTGACTTATAGCGAAAAGACCGCCCATTGTGTCACCATATGCATTATTTCTTCATTTATAATCTTTAAGTCATATGGTGTACGTAACGAAGACTATTCTATTCTTATTATGGGCATTCCCCCTTTCTTGTTAAATTTTGACTATACAGGTTGATTTATTTAGTGCAAAATAATCTTCCCCTGTCTTGGTAAATTCTGACCATACAGGTTGATTAGTTTAAACTTATTACTTCAGTTTAATGCTAAAAGTTGTTCCTGGCTCTAACTGACAAGCCTGGCAAAAGGGTGGCGGCACGTAATTGGATTATACAGTCAAAAAATCTCAGTGATAGTAGGGGATTCGATTTGCGCTGCCCCATAAATGGCCGTGGCATCACCCCCTGTCCCCTGGGACCACTTCGATGACATGATGATTTATAAACCTTTTTGCTTGTCCTGGGGAAATATTTTATCCAAATATGAAGCCGAGTGGTAGATGTTTTTCTGTACTTTTTTCAGGTGATAATTATCTAGTATAAGTACATACATTGTATATTTTAATACCACGTATTCCTACTGTTAGAAAACTAACAAATAATCACTCCGAAATTGAAAAAAAATCCACAAAGCTCGGCTTGTGATTTCATACCAAAATAATAAAGACCAAACATGAAAGTTTACAAATGTTCATAGTTTCATATTCCTATTGAAACAAACAGATTGGCTCGTTAAAAGTTTTTGCCGGTACGATTGGCAACAAAAATAAGTACCTAGGCTACAACGTAACAACGTCCGCTGTATTTGCTGTCCGTACGTAACAGTATTATTCTGTAATGATCGCCTAAGGGCAATCTCGAGGGATGGAGGATTTTTTTTCAAGAAATTGCATAAGAAAATGTAATGCGTTTTTTATCTGACGCTACGTCTACATTGGCTAGATAATGCAGTTCGTTGTTAGGGACTTACTTCAGTGTTTTCTTTATAAAATGAAGCTCTTTCGAGCGCTCAAGCAAGATATTTGATGGCGGGATCTCGGGAGACACTTGGAGCTTGGAGCTTATCGTTTATGCAAAAGAGTTGACTGATAATCCGATTTATTTCGGGTTTAATCTGCACATGCACAGCACTCGTTCAGAAATTACCTACTTACCTACCTAATATGCCAATAAATATCTAATTTCGTTTAAATGGCGTGACTTTCTTTACCATGAAGACAAAGTACACAAGTAGTAGTATGATGACAAAGTATGAATAAGGGTCAAAATAAATTAACTAGCGAAAATCCGTAGACGTAATGGGTATCGATATCTAAACACGATAAGCGAATCTATCCGAATTTAAGTAAAATACTTCATACGGACACGGAATAGGTATTTAGAGTAAGTAGGTATTTTACGATACTCGTACTAGATGGACCTATACTCCATTTGAAATAAGATTAGACATTTAAATTAATCTTTTTTACAGTCCGTTCAACCGATTTTGACTTTTATACCGTAGTAGGCATAAGGATGGCATTAAAAGCAAAAAAGGTAACAGTCTATTACAGCTGCCATTTGTCATGCCACCAACGCAATAGAAGTCAAAATCGGTTGAACGGACTGTAAAAAAGGTTAATTTAAATGTCTAATCTTATTTCAAATGGAGTATAGTAACTACGAAAATAACCCAGCACGGCACACCTCTATTTTTTACTACAACATCTCACCGCCAAAACAAAAGGACAATTAATTTTAAAAAAAGCTTGTTACACTACATTACTTACATTCATTCATATTCCTCGTTATAAACACATTTACGTAACGAACATCACAAATCACAATAAAATGCACGAATAATGTCCTTCGCACATTTGTGTTGCATCTTCAAAGGATACCGCGGAGGATGTTACGTCACAACTTGTATTGCGCTTTTTACGCCGCACCGGATGGGCAGGACTGCAGGACCCGTGGGAGGCGCCATGATATATGTATTGGGCTTGTTGGGACTTGCAGGTTTTGAAGTTACGAGTATTGTAAAGGTGTACCTAGTGTTATGTGATCTGATAAGGGTGGGATTGATTTCAATGATAAGATTGGGATTGTTTTTGTCTTTTTCTAGTTTCTAGTTCTGCTAGTATTACCACAAAGTAGTACAAGAATAGCCATCTTGATTGCCCTACCTACTAGTAATTAGGTTACTTTTGTCTACAAGAATTAAAACCTCAAAAAGCAATACCTATTTATTATTTTGTCATCCATTATTATTATTTTTATCAATAATCTATCATTAGGTAATTTATTCATCAATCCTAATAATAATTCGAAGTGAGTTTGTTTGTTACACTTTCACGTTAAAACGGCTGAACGGATTTAGAAGCACATGAGAGACTTACGCGGGTGAAACCGCGGGGCCCATCTAGTACCTAATATTATTTAAACAAACTAAGTACGGAACCAAACAATTATAGAAACATCGTTTTTTTAATGAAAATCTAAAACCGTGTTTTTTGGTTGTATATTTAAAAGAAAAAAACTTTTTTTTGTTGTTTTTTACCACTCCTGAAACCCATCGACCCAGTACAATTGTACATCTGTAGATACAAGAATAATAAAAAATCCTTTCCCTATTTATACAGTGAATACCTTATCGCAACAACCTCCCATCCCCTTTTTATGAAGCAAGAAAACTTTAATAAGAAATAAGAATGCTGAGTGAAACGGAAATGAAGAGAATATATATCTTTTTATCTTTTGTAGTCGACGTCAAGCCACCTCTATTCATAAAGATGAACAATATGAAGGAACCTGCACTTTTCTAGGCCATTGGTGCTCTTCTGTAGTGAATAATAGAGATAGAGATGTACCTAGTGGTATCTTTTAAGTGGTATCGTTCTAACTTTTTACAAAAAAAAAAAACAACCGACTTCCAAAAAAAACACTAAAAAAGTGTTTTTTTTTGTAAAAAGTTTTTATTTTTCACTTTTTAGTTGTGGTACCTACCCTACACAAATCCGAATACCACTACCTGCTATGTAAATAACAGTGAAGGAGTCAAACAGGATATCGTCTAGATAAACTAAGCGGGAAAAATACGTAATATTGAAGGCAACTCAAAAATTACGCAAGCAAAGTGAATAAAATTTATATGGGACCACCTCGGAAGCATGACCTACCAAACAAAAAAAGAGTCATCAAAATCGATTCATAATTGGCGGAGTAATCGCGTAACAAACATACAAAAAATAAAAAAAAACATACAGACGAATTGAGAACCTCCTCCTTTTTGAAGAAGTCGGTTAAAAACAGGGCAATTTTCGTATGAATTTCAAAACTAATACCATCTCGTCTCGTCTCTTATTTTACTATATTTATTTGAATTTTTTTTTATAATAGGTACGCAGAAAACTTTAGGTTATACTGATAGTAAGTAGGTAAGTATCTGGGTACATGTTTTACATAAAATACCTAGTTTTATTAAATGATTGAATATAGTTAGCTGTGCAGTTTTTAAAACTGATTAACTGAGAAGTGTTTGCAAATTGCTTATTTCAAAAGAGATGAGGATGAGGTGAGGGTGGAGCTCGTGGCTAAGTAATAACAGCCGCACGGGTTGATCCATGAGGTTAAGCTACGCATTGGTTGGTCCGTGGATGGGTGACCATCTTTACATACCGAGACTCCTCCGTGTCTCGGAAAGCACGTTAAGCCGTTGTTCCCGGCTGTCATTCGTGGATCTTCGTCATTCGTTATGGGTCGTCAGAAGCCCGAAAGTCTGACAACCAATCTTACCAAGGGGTATCATATTACCCAGTTACTGGGTTGTGGAGGTCGGATGGGCAGTCGCTCTATGTAAAATACTGGTATTCAGCTGCATCCAGTTAGACTGGAAGCCGACCCCAACATAGTTGGGAAAAGGTTAGGCAGATTGATGTTTGATGAGGATCAGGTACTCATAATTTAATCATAAAGCTCGAATAACTTACTATGATCTGTTTCAAAGGTATCTGGCGAAAATATAAACAAAATAGATCAGAAAACGAAAAACGTACCCTGGGGGGTGTTAATTTGTAGTGCCAGTTACAAAACCAGTGCTTTGATTTGATCATTTGAATACTTAATCCTGAAATTCTAATTTAAAATCCTATAGATGCTTTTTGTTTGGCAATTCTGGTTAATTTTATAACCTCAATGTTCGACATGTTCGTTCATGATTTCTAATTTTTTTAAATTTTTTATAATGACATATTATTGGAAAAAATGGCAAGTTAAAGCCTTCAACATACAGATGAATATGTTACTGACTCCCTTTATTGAGTGATTGCGTAAAAATTTGACCTGATCAGGGTTTGTTTACAATTTCATCAGATAATTTCCGAACAGACAGTAGGCACTCTTTATCAAATCAAAGAATCACGCAAGAAAATAATTATAAACTAAAACATCACAGAACCATCTCAGTTTCGCAGCTTCACATCCCTCCTCCACTCATTGAATGAAAAGAGGTCAACAAATAAGATCTGAACGGTATTCACTAATGAAATCAATTAACTGTGAGTAGTAAACAGTGCTTCGATAGTGCACTTTCCTTGTAATTAATTATTTAATGAGTATCTTGTTACATAGCGGGCTTTTAGCCGACTGTGACGGGAGATAGGTGAGTTATGGTTCTGGCACACGGATGTGTAACGTGTGATGAGTATGAGATGGGAATATCCATACTAATATTATAAATTCGAAAGTAACTCTGTCCAGTAAGTAAAACAACGGACGGATGTCGACAAAATTTGGAAAGGAGATCGATGGTACCCTGGGGAAGGACAAAGGCTACTTTTTATCGACATACCAACGGGGGCAAAGCCGCGCGGGCGAAGAAGCTAGTGCTTCTATATGACATGCATGCAATCCTAATTGCATACATTCTGCAGATATTATCAAATTGGGAATATTGTAATTGAGTACGTACGTAGGTTTGGACATGGTCAATTTTTTTTCCAAAATAAGACTTAAGTACATATTAATTCAAAATGTAGGGTGTAGAAATTGCCTCTCTTTCAGTGAAGACCTCCCAAGCACCGCCACTTCGACCGGTTCACACAGAAATAATATTAATAATGCAGCTAATTAGTTAAAGTTTAAAAAAAATCTTTTTGTAATTGGTAATAGTCACTTACAAGAAATAGTGAACTATTTAATAGGTAGGTAATTATTTCTTGGCCATGATTACTATGTTGAACAATCCTAACTTATTAATATTATACATGCGACAGTGAGTTTGTTTGTTACGCTTTCACGGTAAAACGGCTGAACGGACACAAGGGTATACTATGAGGACATAGGATACTTTTTATCCCGATATTCCCACGGGATCGAGACTTACGCGGGAGAAACCGCGGGGCGCGGTCCGAGTTCTAATATAAATAAATATTTATTCATAATACACTTTATCGAATAATCATATCAATAAAGTTATTCTGTATAATATATAATCTTGACGGTATAATTGGATCAATACATCAATTTTTAATTGCACAATTATATGTTAATGTTCAATTTAAGTTAATGAAGTTATGAATTAATTGGCGTAAAAAATATGTTCCATTGTTTTATTATTCATGAACAATACTATTATTACGAGGGCAACAAAGTGTTATATTTAAAAAACAAACCGTAATGGTAACTCTTGGATAATATTCTCCAGAGATTGTCTTGTTTTTCTGATTATAGGCACTGATAATTTTCGTGAAAGCCCTCTTTGCTCTTGAGCCCGAATCAGCCTGATTGCGCCATAAGAATATGTTTTTAATTACGTCAATGGACATTCTGAAACCCATTTGGCAAATGGGTCACTTGTCAGAAGCAATCCGTATAGCTTAACAATTTTCAACGAATTATCGCGAGCTGTCGATACCATGAAGTGTCCAATTTGTTCAGATATTGGAATTTTATTATTTTTTAATTAATTGGGTCATGATAAAAGCTGAAATTTCAATTTTTTATCCACACACGGAACAATCCATATACAAAATATTGTATACAAAATATTGTAAAACATTTTTTTAAAGAGTAACG
The DNA here is from genome assembly GCA_948473465.1 of Lithophane ornitopus. Taxonomy (NCBI): domain Eukaryota; kingdom Metazoa; phylum Arthropoda; class Insecta; order Lepidoptera; family Noctuidae; genus Lithophane; species Lithophane ornitopus. Next base: position 15,379,599 of record OX419625.1, read on the forward strand.
GTGGAGTTTCTTGCCCATTATTCTCCATACGAAAACTACCTTTTGGAACGGGTAACTAGGATCAGTTCTATTTCTTTGTTTTTGACGTTCAAAAGTACCTTTAATGTGCCTATTTGAAATAAATTATTTGACTTTGACTTTAACTTTTGAATCGCGACCTGGGAGGTAATTGTGTAACACACACACTGGCACGGCCATTCACTTTGACAGTTCAACAACATTTATTGCGTTATTTACGTTGTTGAGGAGACACAGTTTTCTAACATATGAAGCAATGGATTATGATTAGGAATTACTTTCCTGTAACGCAATGGGGCTGTTGGCTAATTGTCACTGAACACTAGAGGCGGTCTCCAGAAGTCCGTATGCGAGGATCCTCAGAGCTTTTCGCAATATTCGAGAAGAATTTCTCGGCTAAACTTGGCACTTATTTCCGGCGAAATGCGATAGGCTGATAGATGGTGTGGTTTTAATATCTCCCCTGCACATAATGATCAATATTGACTTTGGCCACACTAGATTTCGACGAGTTTACTTTGATGGATCTTGAGTACGAAATTAGCGACGAAGTGCGGCCTAAGTGGGTCGTTGAATACAGGGGCCGTTATCCAAACAGGAAAAAGGAAGGACGCAAGCTATCCCATATTTCATAAAATTATATGTTTATAAGAATGAAAACAGAAAGAAATATACACCAACTTCTGACGTTTCAAAATGCCAAATATTATAAAATAAAGTCGCTTTTAGTGTTTGTCTGTATGTCCGTGTTGTTCTTCTAAACCACGCAACAGATTTTGATGAGGCTTTCACTATCGTATAGAAAATTTATTCTGGAAGGTTTATGTATAAAACGTCACTATGAAAGGTACAGTCAGGCTAAGTGAATCATGACCCACTTTGACGATAAATCGTATGAAACCTTCAAAATAACAAAGATGGCAGATGACAAATTCGTTACCAAGGAAATGTATATTTACCGCGAAAGTCGACCTAATTGTATTTGAATGTCTGTATGAAAATAAGCTAATGGTGGGTCAGAATTAAATTTTTTCGACTGTATATATAATACAGAAATCTCAATGTTTTGTCAAGTCGTAAACACCGGGTGAAACAGGAGCGGGTCGCTAGTATGAAATAAAATATTTTGAATTTGGATATCCAAAATAAAGACTAAAATAGTCGGTTGAAACCAGCAGTCCCCTGTACACTATACAGGCCACTCTTTTCAAGCAAAAGTATCCTACAACTTAAGCCAAAGTCATCTTGATTGGTTGAAACTAGTTTTAAGTAGGTACTTCTTTCAGGACTAAGTTATGCCAAAAGTTATCAACATCTTATTAGTAAATTATCTAAGAAAACGTTGCAAACAGACTGAACTTACTTTGGCATTTAGGTAAGTATACAACGTAGCTTTGATAAATGTATGGCCTTATTACACGTTCGCTGTAGAGAATATTTTAACTTCAATCGCTTTATTAGACTTCAAAAGGTCCGTATAAGTAGGTACTAGCCACTAATCCATCATCAGACATACGTGTGTCCATCCAACATGAGTTACAGAGGATGGTAACTATTAAAAGTCGACCAGTGTTGTCAAAAATGGCGTCTAATTGGCGCTAATTTTTCTTTTTTTTTTCCAAAGTCGTTGACAGTAACTGCTCATAGTGCCAAGTTACTACCTTTGCAGACATATTCCGCCATCTACGGCATTTTTGAATTACGCTCAATTATCTTGATGTACTACATCTATTATAATACTTTTAAGGCCAAATAGGAGCACATGTGTATAATGTTCTCTATGGTAAACTAGACAGTAGGTATGTAGCAAAGTATTCTTGCCCTCAAGCCATTATTTTGCACAGTTATTCCGGAAATTTATGACAGTATAAATGTTGACAAAAACGTCGCCATATTTAAACGCTTTATCGTTTTCACGTAATTAACGAGGTTGGAATAACTTGTGAAATTACATATTCATAAAAAAGCCTTCCCGGAGTTCCTTACATGTACCTACTACGTGGCAGTTTTTACGTTGCGAGCTAAATATTTCGTAAAATACTTTATACGTAAGGAATGTTGGACAATTTTTATACAGCCAATTAAGCTTTTTTGTTATTGCAACAATTTTGTGATGTAAAAGGTTATTTTTTCGTGTGATAAAATATAAATTGAAAAAGTATGTAGTTACATAAACATAAAAATAAATAAAATGGTTATAGATAGTCGTTTATTTTCAGTTTATAAGATTAAAATCTCGCGTTTCAAAACGCAAACTATTTTCAGCTTCCATCCAAGCAATTTCACGATGTACTTTATAAAAGATTTTTCTCAAAACAATTTAAAAGAGATTGCTAATCCTCACGTTTTATACAAAAAGCGAAGAGAAGGAAAAAAAAAACCGTTTCCCCGCTCCGTAACGTTGAAAGCACTTTTAGTGAACCATGGAGATTATTTTTCCGGCGTAGATAAGTAAGAAAATAAAACACAAGAAAGTTAGCAAGACGGATAGTCAATAGAAAGTCCGACAACGCTTTTCCATCTCGAAGCTAGGTGGAAAGTTACAATGTCTTACGTATTTACTTCGCTAAAGGTACATCATGTAGGGAAACCGGCAAAGCTGATGTAATTTGATTGATTTGTTTTTTTTATGATATTAGATGATTTTTTTAAAATCACTTTCGGTACTGTAATCTCATTTAGATTGGTCCAAAAATTAGTTAAATTAAATTGAAAAAATAAATATTAGGCATAGGTACGTCATTAATTATCTGAATACGCCGAATTAACGTGGTTCTACGTCACTAACGGAAAAAGTTTATTTTGGTAGGCAGCTAGATAATAAAGTTGTTAGAATGTACATGAACTGAATTTGACTCAATGTCGACATTTTGCCTGTGCAACTAGCGCCCTCTTGAAGTTTAGATAACAACTGGTCACCCCATAATTTGAATCACGGCATGTTGCATGCAAGTGTTAATTATAATAAGAACACTCCACTCCTTTACATTTCTACACCATCATTGTACAGCTGTACTGTAATAGTAATTAATTAGTTTAATCGTTCATTAGCCTGTTGATAGGTAATTTGATGAGATTGCTTGTAATTAGCAATAGCAATGCTATGTTATTCGGAGAACCTAGAGGCCATTTTAATTGGTAAGATGACACTTTAATAATTAACTGTGTTTGTTTAGTAATTACATATTAGTTTCACGTATACGTGCGTATGTGAGGTAGTGTTATTGTTTAAATCGATAGTTGTTTGGCCGTATTCCGAATATCCGGCCACCTTTTAAGGCGGATATTTGGATATCCGGCCGAATATAGCCTGATCAAGCCCGCAGAGGTGAGGCAAAAACGATAGAGTTTAAAATTATTATATAGGTTTTCTTAGTGTTATACGCCTACGCTTTCCCACTGCTAAATCGGATTTATAAAATTATTACTACTATTGATATACCTTCTATTGAAAATCATAAGATAATAACTTAGTATCCGGTATCCGACCGGATGGTAAAATAAAACCGAATGGGCCGGATATCGGATAGTTACCGGCTATCCATTCATCTCTAATTATTATCTCAGACTGTAATTAAATAGTTAAATACGTACATTTTTTTTTTTCAGCATTAAAAACCATAAATACTTAATTAATTTCTGTGTATTTTTTTTTGCATCGTATCAATTAATTAATCATTTCTTACAATAGCGGCTTGAGCAATAGTTTCTCATGTCAAACGAATCAACATTGTTAAAAAAAATGATGAATGTAATTATAATCACTGTAAAATATGTGTAATTACATTCTCGCCATCTTTTTGTATTGTGTGGAACCCACGGGCCCCTTACATCTTTCAGGCGGAACGATTTATGTAGATAGAGTGGAAATAGTGAACTGAATTAATGTATTGAGTACAGACATTAATGAACTACTACTTTCTTCTGTAACAAAAAATAACACTTCGATGAAAGACTGACCGACAGACAATGCACAATCTAACCCACTAACGATAACATACAAAGATAAGAAATATGAAGCCATAGAGTGGAAGAAATTATACCAAGAATACTCCTAAGGGGTGAAATGGGGTGCAAACTTTTGTAAGGAAAATCATATTCCCTATGTCTTCTTGTGAAATCATTTTCAATACAAATAATAAAAGACGTAGTTCCCTCCACATTTTATTATTTTTCAAAACTACCACTAGGTAGGGGTGTACATAACATGGGAAAATATCTGCATTTAAAATCAACTAATGTTCATATTCAGATAAAATATTGACTTTGCCTTTGAAAATATACCGTCGTGACCTCGGTGTGTTCCGGGCATCCTTTTAATTAACCCGTACGCTGCGGACGGGGTATAAATTATTGTTATTAAAGATAATAATATGATATCAAAGGTTTCTGTTTTATTGTATAGTTTTATTGAGGGGTCCTGGGATATGTTATTAATAGTAATTATAATACTTGCGCTTTTAATTGAAAAGTAATATGAGTTTCATCAAAAATAATACGAATAAAGTCGTATTATTTTTAGGATGAGCTTTAGCGACACTTCGCTAATGCTCTACTTTCAAGACTTCAAGATTATGTATCCTTTACTTGTAGATGAAGAACATTAGTGCAGTAGGTACCGTAAGTACCGCTTACTGGGTCCAAACAATCTATGAAACAGATTATTGTCGAAACGAAAATAAAAAGGAAGATTAGTGCCGTCAAAGTAGGTTGTCTACATTACCATATAATAAAAACAAGTTGATAATAAATCTGCCTGAATACATGTCAAATTATTGTACAGGTTCAACCTGCCTACATCGTCTCGGGTTTTACCTGCTAGTAAGGGGTAAGGGAACACAACATTATTCCTAATCGAAACCGAGAAACATCAATGTCCAAAAACAAACATTTCATAACCCATGGCACAAACTCAACACGCATGGAAAATCAAAAATGGTACCTAATTGTGGATCATGAATGGAGTCGCGTGAACATCGGCAGTGACCTTGTGGAATAGTCGGCTGCCCGGGCAGGCTATTGCACTGCACGCGGTCCCCCGCCCCGCTCACCCCGTCCGCACCCCCCGCTTTGCCCCGCACGCAAATTATTGAGCCACCTCGCTTGCCCCCCCGCCTGCATTTCCTTCCGCGTGCCCCGCCCGGGATTTTAGTTTCACTGGGATACCTCGGATTGCGTTAGGTTATGATTTTCGTGTTTATTTATTACATCATAGCCCTCGCTGTACTATTTTTGAAAGGGAGTTGTTAATAAATTTTTGTTTGAAACAGAGAATTTAAATTCTTTTTATTAAACTAGGATCCTAGTTTCTCTATGTACAGAGATATTTGAGAAGAAAAAGTGTTTATTTTATGGATACAAGAGAGCTTTGTTTACTTCTTTTTCGGTACATTTCGAACTCTCTCTCTTTTCCGAAAGAGTACGTTTTTGTTTTAATAATTTATAATGAGGTACCTATACCTGCGTATATTAATTGAATATCGCAATGTATATGGTGGTATTTTAATTCTAAATGTAATTTACTTTTCTAATAGGAATTATTTATGTAGGTATGTATCAGCGTAAGTTACCCACTTCGATGTTATCAATGGCTCGCCGCGAGATATCCTTCTGAGCTAAAATGTGATGAATAAATCCATAAATCTACATGTTTATCCATTACATTTTATATAACTAATGCAATGTTATGCAGGCAATGCTAAACACTCGCTATTTCCAATTAAATAATGATTTAAATTAAGTGGAAGTGAAGTTTGTTGACCCTAGTTGCAGACAACTTTTATAACTGAGAAGAGAATTTCCTTTTAAACATGGCGGAAGTATATTTTCTTATCATTTTTCTGCAGATAGGATCTGGTCGGCGACAGACGCATAAGAAAAACAAAGGTTTTCTTATAGGAAAACTTCGTATCGGAAAATCTCGGCGTCCGCCAAGCAACCTGTTGAGAACATAAAATAATAAGGTAGTCGGTGTCTCGGTAACCCTCCCAATGTTTTGATCTGTCCCACATCGGGGCCGCGCGAAACACCGTCACGTTTTTGCCGCCTGTTTTGAATTTATAAAGTGGTACGGCCAACAGCTGATCGAGCGGTGTTGCCAGCGCGCCACGCCGCCCCCGCTCTCAAAGGCGCGTTGTTGCCACTCCTAGCGCTCGCCCGGTGAGCCAAGTCTCTGAGGCGATCGACCGACCACCGCCCCCTCCCCTCCCCACACATAAAGCACAATTTCCCCAACACAGTGCCTTCTGAAATAGTTACCTTTTTAGACTATACCCTTTTTTGGTGGTGAAATTTTCCGTACGTTGCTTAGGGTTGGGCTCGCATCGGGGTTAGCCGGTCGATTGCTGTTATACTGATGTGTTAGGTAAGCTTTCTAGTCTGGCGAGATAAGAAGCAGTCAGTGTTCGCTACGTCAGCGTCAGGAACAATCCGCTAAAAGGATTGTGACAGCCTTGATTTAGGGAGTATTTTGGGAAGCTTTCAGGGTTTGTTGTAACTTTAAGAGCATTGTTTGAAATGTTATCAAAATAAATCTTTGTTTTTACAACGTTCAGAAGTTTCAGAGCAAAATTGTCCTACATTCTCAAGTTGATTGAAGGACGACACCGTTCAATCGATGGAGGTTAAGATGCCGCGAACCAGTCAACTAAACGAAACGGGTTCCTGCTGGCTCCATGGCACAGAGTCTACGACCAGTTATGCATTATTACGATCTTCACACAATGCCTTATTGCTACTTACGTGGCTTCATTTTGGCGTTGATATTGCTATAAATACACACGTCAATTTAGTTGGTTTTTTCGCTCTTTTTCCTGGGGACCCGACGTAATAAAGTTACGTCGGGCTCGCTTGGGGTCACGTAGCAGTTAAGGGTTTAATAGCATATCATTATCGTCACGTACTTAATGGCTGAAGGGACAGGATTAATCCTGAGGTGCACTTAACTTCGTCTAAAGTTGATGAAGGTATATAAATATTGGAAAAGCCTTCATTTGGATTCAGGATACTACCCGATACCATATTGATATTTCTCTCCAATACGCTCTTTGCCTGGCCTGAATATAAATTCAGGTCAAGTTCCAAAGCAATTGGGTTCATATTGAATCTAATTGGTTAGACCTCAATTCAATCATAAAGGTTAACAGAAATACAATTAGTGGTAGAGCACCACTTTAGGTTGAGTTGCGAGTGGAAGAAGATTGGGTACCTTTAAATATCCTATATTGATTCAGAAGGTTTAAAAGCTAGGATTGAGAAGTTCCAGTTTACACCATGAAAGGTTTTTTTTTAAATTGTGATTGGCTCGCGTTTGATCAGTACTTCTTAGGTATCTCATCTAATGATAATCTCATCTCATATATCATCAGACGAGATACCAAAGTACTTGTCATCGTCGTCCGCTTCATAGCCATGAGCGCATACACGCTTGCCAATGACTGACTTAAAATTCTACAACTTCTCTTGAATATCCATGCAAATAAACAATTTTACTGTATTTTCACGTCTCTAAACTTAACATTTTCATCTATAAAAAGATACGAGAATATAAAAAGAATAGAAGTGGTATAGTTGAACGAAATAGTGCACTCTAGAGAGGTCAAAGTCCTCGGGGTGCTTACGTCATAGAATTCTGTGAAGGGGTGGATATACTGTAACCTTCGTTTCGAGGCTTCCAGTATCTGAAATGGCTTTATTTCTGTGTGATGTAACGAATTATTCAACGGTCACCAACCCGAGATATTATTAGGGCAGTATTTTTTTAAGGTCGTTCATTTAACGGTGGGCGTTGCAGGGTTGATATTATAATGGAATTGCTATGAGAAGTAGATTACCGGGAGTGACCTATTTTTCAGTAGGTATAATATGTTTTTTTAATTTGTTTCAGTCCATTCTGCTATGAATAGGGTTAAGTTCATCTCTGTCATTCAATATACATAACTGAAGCTTTTCTTAGTCTCTGCATCCTTGTTACTGATAGATCACATCCCTAAGGCACATACCAATTATAAAATATACTGCGGGCAGCCCAAGGGACTGCATATAATTTTGTATTTCATAGTGTATTATTAATATATGCCAACCGTACTACTCGACTCGGATTAAACTCGATTCAATAGGAAGGTATGTAATTCGTTTCAAATTCAGGTGGCAGAACTTATTCGGAAATGGATTTGACTGAGTTGAACTGCTACTCAAGTACCTACTTGAAAAAATAATGCCTTTGCACACTAACCATTTGAAGTAATGTACATGTTACTTATCGCTCCATTTCCCTACAGGGGTGCACTATCTGATCGCACGCCACTGTAGTGAATATTCGGTGCTCGATCTACGTTCCCATGAACATATCTATCGTGGTATCAAATAGTTCTTGCCACGAGCCATTAGGCATCATAAGTGTGATTTTATGTGTGATTGTAGCCTATCACGCTGTTTCTTGGAGGGTGAGATATCTGATCAAATGGCGGTTTGCCGAATATTCAAACTAATATTAGGCGTCGTCGTAGCTATGTTATGTTGTTTTTCTTATCAACCATTGATTTCTTCTTAATGTATCTGCCTTACACTATTAATTCTTATGTAGAACATGGCTAGATATTGTATTTTACTTCTATATCTAGATAAGTAATGGCATTTTTGACAAAAATATTGGTAATGTTGTAATTAAGGTTCAGAAGGAAGCTAGAAGTTGGATAGTTAATTGATTCAGGCGTGACTTTGCGGAAATCCATGATAAAATACAATAGACGTAGATATATTTAGTAACCTATTCCGCTTGACTATTCTTCAAGAGTCATAAAAAACCCTGTAAGAAATCGACACGTGTTTCACCTCTCAACGAGGCATCCTCAGGATGACGATTGACCAATTGTAAACCAGAACGCGACGTGTTACCACACCGAGCGCTGGACGTAAAGTCAACTTTGAACATAAAATTTTTGTCGCCAGGACTGTCAAATGTTTGTGACGGATATTCGTCACAAATATCCGGCGACGTCGTAACTATTCGTTACATTATGCGTGTGTGGTAATTAATGTAAAACACCACAGGTGGCGTAAAGTATCGCGCTTCTAAAGGTATTACAAGTATTTAGTTATTCGGACCACAGGTGGTCTTAACTAGCGGGTATTTTTTATACCCTACCTACGTATACGTACATGGAGTTCGTAATAATTAAGATGTGTTTTTTAAACGAGTAATTTTATCGTTCGGATCTGACGAACAAATTGGATAGGTATGTGCAAAGGTGCGTTCTGATCGAATGAATTTTATGTGAAGAGCATAATCAGTTCATTCTTATTATTAACGAAACGAATGGGGAGCAGCCTGGGTATGCCTTCTTGTTTGATAGAAAATTACTGAGAACTTCGTTTTTATGTCTAATTGTCTATGAGCATTTCTAGTCGATAATTTTATTATAGTGGCGACAGAGTTGATTTTTAAGATTGAGAAAAATAGCACCTCAAAAACCAAGCAGGTATAGGGTTAGTAATGGGGTTGAGATAATGGCTGTTAGAGATGTAAGATATGCAACGCTCCAACCCCAAAAAAATTGGCTTGAGGAGAAATAAATTATTTCAATAATTTACGCTATAGCAGACTCCGAGAGAGTAGATGCCTCGCCTGCTCTATATCCAGACAATATCATAAATTATTTAACATATTTGTCACCTGAATGGAATTATTTAGTACGATTGACGTCATTACCACAGTATAGATAAGTAAAAGTATTATTAATATCTCCTTAAAAAACGGCCGAAACGATGCGCTTCGAAATCTCAGTGTATACCAGTACGCAACAGTCTCGAGTGCGCGGCAGTTACGCATAGACACGGAAGGTTTATTTACCGAGCGGCCGTAGGTAATTATTTCAAGGTCGCTGCCGAGACATAATACTGTTTCTATATTATACTGTGTCATTACTGTTCATGCTTTAAAATTAACAACAAAAATATATGGTATCTTCAAGCAACCGGCATGAAAAAGGTCGCATAATTATTTATAAATTATTTAGTTTTTGTCCTTGTCAAGTTAGAAGTACCAACTTTTTTTTATGGTGGGTAATCATCAAATGACTTCTACAGTTCTCCGTGGCGTTCTTAGGGCGTATCAGACTTTTACTGACTAAAACCCACCTGTGTTCCTTCAGTTCCCTGTTGCCAAGGGCCCGGTATCCCTTTCGGACTTTCCCGCAAGTTAGAAATACCCCTGAGATGTATAAAGAAATATTATTATCTTTTCCTTTTATTTTCCTCCCTTAGGAGGAATGGAAGAATAAACCTAATATATTACTTAATTAATTACTTATTAGAGTCACCGGTAAAGTATATTGTACCTAAGAGTAACTTCCACGTAGGTTTTGTGTTCCAGCTGGAATATTAAAAGCCTTCATGCATTATTACTTGGTACCGCTATGAAGGCCTAAAGCGAAATATTTATGGTCACCAAACTTCGTGAACGCAGTCTGCTTAGAGTTTTATGTGCCTGTAATTTAACTGGCACCTATACCCTTGGAAGTGAACACAATAATACTGTTTAGTAGTAAAAATAGTTAGGTAGTAAATTTTTGGGAATAAATTGCTTCTCTCTTGCTGAACTTTTACTACTATTATTTACATACTACTACTCTTATTATTCACAACACACTACTATTATTATTTACATACTTAGTCTGTCTTTTACTTTTTCATTATATCACGATTTATATCTCCGTTATCTCATACATTTCACCTTGTCGCGTCCTTTTAGAATTTTACGATTTTTTCTTCCCACCTCGGCCTTGGTGGTTTACCTCACAATAAACCTTAAGAGTATAGTCGTAATAAATCAAATGAACTCAAATGACATACACAACATAAACCCTGGTTCCACTAGCACTCAAGCTGAAGTACTAGCGATCGTAATAAAAACACTGGATAGATAATCATCTCCAGGGTGCGATGACCGACGTGACGGGAAGCTTTCACACGTTTGTAGATCGGCACCAGGATTGCTATTGTATACCTTGGGAGCGAAGATATACTGATAGCATAACGATATTAATCCAGGTTGAAGTGTAAAACAAGTATACTTGGCTATAGGTACAGTCAACAGTGACAGTGGTAATATTTGAACAATGAAAATCACCCTAATTGCTATGACGGTGCTGTCATTGTCAAATTGCTACCACATGGATGTGGAGCTGACTATACTAAGAGGTAGACGTCGTATTGCAAAAGCTGTGGGGCGTGATACCTTGGGATTCGAGTAATCGTAGCAAATTGTATGGCCTGGTATTGACTTGAAAGGAAGGAATTTGGGGTTAGGAGCACTAATAGTAGCTTTAGACTACTTGGAGTCTTAAAAGGCACGGTTTTGAGAATTCCAATCGCGCTTTCGGCAGCGTTGGAATCGTCTGAGGCATTCGAGTCTTTCGTATGAAAACACGGTTACAACGGTGTTGAAAACTACCTATATTATAAAGAATCGTGTAGATTAGATAAAAATGATATGATAATAAAATATTTTTCTTTGAATTGAACATTTCTAAGAACCGAGTCATGCTTTCGAGTGAAACCTTTCAAACATTCCAAACACGCTGCAAGAAAACTCAGATAGGTACCTAGGTACCGACGTAACTGCAACATTTTACAAAGATAAGAATGTACCGCTCCAAGCAACTCAAAGGAACGGAGCGAGACCAAAGCCTTTCACACTGATCAATCAATACCTTGCTCTCCCAAGAGGAACACACAGCAACACTGTGCCTTACACCGACATGCCCGTGCTTCAGTCAGTACAACACATCAGAAGGATCGAACGCCTGTTCACGTAGAAGGAACACGCCTCTTCCGTGTCGCGCTATGTTAGCGCCGCAACGAATATGTTGAGGAATTGACAATAGACGAACGTGTTATGTCGATTTTTTTGTTATTTTTCTAGGAATGTACAGAGAGTTTAAAACCATGGGCATGTGCCATGGGCACTTATGATTATTATGTCTAACACGTACTAAATTGCAAGATATAGTCATTATCTTCTCTAGAAAATTCAAACTATTATAAAACATTGTCTATGACTATCTGTAGAGTTAAGTCTATCTACTGATCTAAGTGCCTGCATTCAAAGTTTAAAATCTTGTCATACATCATTCATAAACAACAGTACCTACAGCCTGACTTGCACTTAGACCTGACTATTGTCAAGTGTTTTTACAGATGTGAATATTCAACGAAGTATATTTGTCACTTGAGACTACTTTCCATAGTTTTCTAAAGATGTTTGACCTTTGTCGCCCTCATGTCCTCAAATGAGACAGACACCTGTAGGAGTATACTTTTATTTACATTTTCTATTATCTTCACCTAAAATAATGTTACTGAGAACTCGTAAAGATCATCCAAATAGATTTTTCTCATTAGTGCGGCGGGAGCTAAGTCCTAATTGGGTTTAATATTTTTATTTGTTTTCGCGATGAGATCTTTAGTTTGTTTTTCAGCTTCATTATTTTTAGTTTTTGCGACTTTTGCCACAGTCTGTAACAAAATAATGTTTAAATGATTTATTTCAAACCAGACTCTAAGTATTGTTTCTCCGTCAATATTTATCTTGGTTTAATAAACTTTAACTAATTCAATATACCTGATCGTTTTCTATAACAAAGTATTAATCAGTGTCAATTGATTGCTTTTTAAAAAGTTTTTTTTTTTACCACAACGGGAAGGTTTTAGACTTCATCTCACCTGATGGTAGGTCATGATCAGGCCGAAGGTGGAAGCGAGCTTCACCTAGAATCTGCAATCACAGAGGAACTGGCTATCTTACCTCTTAACTGTCGAAACACAAAAATGCTGTTAGCATTGTTGTTATGGCAACAGACTCAGATAAGCTGGTGGTAGCTAGCCAGGCGGATTACAACAAGCCCTACCACCAACCAAACCGAGCAGAAAATTTTGCCCCCGCTGGGAATCGAACCCTGGACCTCTGGGTCTGAGATAGGTGGTCTTACCACTAGATCTAAGAGGCGGTTAAAGACAAAGGAGAAAAATCATTTTGGGCTAAATTATGAAATTGTCGGCCAAACAAAAAAAAATCTATATTCCGTTAGAACATGTTATTCTCTTCACTTTTCATTATCAGATCAAATCTGTAGGGCAATTCCCTGCGCTGTTATACGATTTTGAAAAATACTGTTTTCAGTATGTTTTAGTTAAAATAATTAAAGTAATACGCTGTAGTAATAAAAAATGAAGAGAAAAACGTACTCTTTCGGAATAAAGCATTTTATTTGTTTGTTTTACTTTCACTATCATAGCCCAAAAATGTATGGACGGCGAATGATGTCCTTTACTTTTAAAACGCTTTTATAAAGAAACAGACGGTTAGTTTTAACGTTCAGTAAGACATTATCTAGAAAATCTCAGTTCAAAACACTGGCTACACTGAGGGCGTTAGAACCACTTAAGATCAGCCGAGCAATAACACGCTGAGTGCAAAGAGAGCTGCAATAAGTGACAGACTGCTAATGCACTGCCTGCGGGCATCGACGTACGTATACAGATACACTGGTATCCGTATATACATGCATCAATGTACAGTCAAACAAGCTATTTTATTTGGTATACAGGCAGCTTGCAACTACTTTTGAAGATAGAGTATCACCTTTGTACCTATTTTTCTGTTCCTTTCTTCTTGTCTCTTTATATGTATGTACATCAATCAATCTGCCTAGCCTTTTTCCCCAACCCAACTATGACTTTCGGGCTTCTGAGGAAGTGTAACGACTGTCAAAGATCTACGAATAACAGCCGGGACCAATGGCTTAACGTGCTTTCCGAGAGGAAAGGATGGAGGAGTCTCGGTATGTAAAGATGGTCACCTATCCACGGATCAACCCCGGCGGTATTATTACTTAGCCACGAGCTCCTCTTTATATGTCTGTATTTAACCTGTTAAATAAATAAAGTTTGTGATGGTGCTGAGTAGTCAAGTCTTGAAATCCGTTATGAATTATTCATAATTATGCAATAAAAATGAATATTGGCGGAGTAGTGGAATGAAACAATATTTTTACTTGTCTATCAAATAGTTTGTTTGACTGTACATACAGATACACTGGTATAGTATGTATATCGACGTACCTAGGTTTTTTTAGTATCGGAACCTTTTATGTGCATGCAAAACATAAGGATACGCCCTTTGTTTTTGTTCTTTGCTCTTTGATTAGTCGCGTGTCCTCGGGCTTGTCCTTGTCTTTGTCCATAACCCTTTTGATGTCCAATTGTGTAATTTATTTTGTATTGCCATCGTTATTCTATTGTTCGTATTGTTTTCCCCTATATAATTAAATTCGTAATGTCTATTTGAATGTAGATGCTTGCAGCGTCCTCTTGAGCTGAGGTTTGAAATTTGAAGAAGATTATTGAAGGGAAATCTTCTTTAGGCGCATTGAGTGATTTTTGGTAAACTTATGTATTTGCGTCACCGACGCTTCATACTGCTTTACTATAGAATATAGATGGCGCTAATACCAGTTTTAAGTTTTCACTTCTGTCGGCAGTCCTCATCATTGCCTATTTTTTTTTTCTTTAATTTGAAAGCAGGGTTAAATAATATTTGGACTATCATATGAGAATATATTAAAGAAGAGCGAACCGTCTCTACATTTACCTTTCAATAAGGAAGCTTTACATTACAGACGTTTATTTATTTTTTACAAAACCACAGCCTTGCAATGAAGGTATGCCAATGGCGAATGAGAAGCCATTCTATCACGACATACGGTTTATATAACATGTTACAAGTAACATATACGACCTGAAACATTGTCTGAAACAATTTTAAAACAGAACATCAATGTTGCATTGTTAGGCTACACGTAACGTGTTCTGTAACATTGTCACAATGTTACATGTTGCCGTGTTGCGATACCATCTGACAATATGGACGGGGTTCGTAGCTAAAGTTATAATAACGAAGTTTTCTTGCATTTTGTTTTATAGAGTGAATGGAAGTTTGTTCTATTAGAGTGGCCTAGTACACGTCTACAGGATAGAGATAGGACGAACTTTCGATTACTTTCTGACTGAAAACCAACTTCATTAAGATAGAAATGATTAAAAACATATAGAAGTCAAAGAAAATTAGCTGTTCATTTAGTAATTTTAAATCAGGGATTAATATCTTATACTAGCGACTCGCTCCTGTTTCGCACGGTTTTTATGACTTTAATATGAACGTTTTATACACATAAACCTTCCGGAATAAATTCTCTAAATGATGGTGAAAACCTCATCAAAATCTGTTGCGTGGTTTAGAAGAACAAAGCGGACATACAGACAAACACGAAAAGTGACTTTATTTGTAATATGTATATAGATTTATGAGGAGCTCGTGGCTAAGTAACAATAGCCGCACGGGACGATCCATCAGATAAAGCAACGCTTGCCGGGGTTTGTCTGTAGATGGCTGACCATCTTTACATACCGAGACTCCTCCGTGTCTCGGAAAGTACGTGAAACCGTTGGTCCCGGCTGTCATTCGTGGATCTTTGACAGTCGTTACGGGTCGTCAGAAGCCCGAAAGTCTGACAACCAGTCGTATTGCCCAGTTACTGGGTTGTGGAAGTCATATAGGCAGCAGTCGCTCTATGTAAAATACTGGTATTCAGCTACATCTGGTTAGACTGGAAGCCGACCCCAACATACTTGGGAAAAGGCTAGGCAGATTCATAAAAAAAAAAAAAAAAAGTTTTTTTATTGCCTTCAGTTGTACAAAAACACTTGCAAACACTATGCAGCGTTACAACTAGGGGAAAGAGTGTTTCCTGTGAGTGGCACCCAAGGTAAGATTTAACTTGTGTTTAGGGAGCCAGCGTCCTCGCCTATAATTTGAACATATCAGTAGTTGTAGGACGAGCACAGTATATTATTAATAAGATACCTACTTACTAGTAAATGTATATAATGATGAATCCTATTAAAGTACCTATGTGGGGGTATGTGTTGTGTAATGTGTGCTGTGTATGTATTTCGAGAGAGAGAAATATGACGAAAACTTGTGTTTATGTGAGTCTGTATATAATAATAATGATTATATGACTTTATTCAACTAACTAAATAGGTTAAGCGATTTATACATGTAGTAATTCGGTCTTACCGTAACTCAGTGTCAGTAGCCACTTTGTGACCTTGGACTTACATCCATTTCGGCACATGGGAGCAATGGTGCATAGTTTGTTAATTTTATTATATAAATGGTTGGACAGAATATCGTAATGACGCTGAGCAAGGGCCGTTCTGCATCCTCGAGTTGGGCATACCTCGAAGCATCTACGCTTTTTAGCAGCATTTGGCTTGAATACCACAGAGGGATGCTTGCGCAGAATAGTGCCAAGAACAAAGAGCTGTCTCACAGTGAGGACCTGACATTCGGTGTGGAGAGCTGAGGTGGGATATTTTTATTTTACATTGATTGATATAGAATCATGAAACAACGGTAGTGCTAGTGCCAATCCGTAACGTTCACTTCGAACCTAAATGAAGTGTCCACGCGAAACCATCTCTACGAATTATTTCTCGACAATCAATGTTACGAATTTCGGAGTGATATTTTGAGAAGAGCACTCTCCAGTCTCCAAGAAGAAAAGGTGACCGCAGCAGTCCTCAAAATTGTTTTGAAACAGCTAATAATGTCGTCACTAAGTCTAAGCAAAGTCAACGTTATCTATGGGTCAATCCCAGGTCTTAAACCACATATGGTCATGTAGTAATAGCGTGGTTAGGCCAAAACATAACCATGTTACTGTCTACTGCATTTAAGTAAGTATTGTTATATTTTATGGTAAGTCGTGAACGTGTACTAAAATGACTGGAATAACCCGTTCGCCTTCATAGGACATTTCTAACAAGTGGATAAATAGCTTAGTTTACTTCGTTATCTGAATTATTTCTAGTATTTTAGATGCCATTGTCATTGTTACATTTTCATAAAGAAAAGTCAAAAGCCCTGAAAGACTGTCAAATTACTTATGGCTGGAAGATAATATTATCACGGATAATATACAGTATGTTAATATCTTACGAAGGGCTTTCACGTTCACTTGTAATAGTATAGCGTCTATAAATGCTAAAACAAAAATTAACATTAAAAAAAAGTTTTATTTTTATAGTAAAGTATTCACCAAAAAATATTAAATTGATACGGAAAAGAAACACTCTGTGCACGCACACTTGTCACACTTGTCTTTCTCATGTATAAATTAAATAGTTTTGTGAATATTTCACTATTTATACTTTTTTTTTTATGGTAATTTTTTTTTTTTGTTTTGGAAGCCGACCCTAACATAGTTGGGAAAAGGCTAGGCCGATTGATTTTGATTTTGTTTTGCATGTTTGTACGCTACAATTTAGTTAGTTAACAATTACCATACTGTATAATTGATAACGAAGGTCTAAAAGCTAAGCTCCATAAACTGTACAATCATTACAATATTTAGTTGCATCTGGCAAGACTCGAAAGACATTTTTGAATTTGTTCCCTCATTCATAGCTATATAACATATTAGGAAGATTTATATGAAAGTGATTCTTGGAATCTGCAGTAGTAGGCAACCTAATCGTTGTGAACCTTCTTACGATGTGCTAATTTGATTAAAATGCAACTAACTACATTCCTATCCTAAACAGATTTTTTGTGTCAATCAAGCAACAGTAATTTGTAGGCAACACGAGTTTTGGTCAAAGGGGTTAACCGTGCGCTGATTGGCGGACACGACACTATTGCTAATTGGCGAATTGAATACATAGGAACGTAGATTGATCTATAATTCTGAGCTGAGTTCGAGAACTGGAGTCTATACTGGACTAGAATCAAGACCCCAGACGAACGTATGTTCTGTGCCAAAAGTATCTGAGGAAAAGAACCTCCTCCTTTTTGGAAGTCGGTTAAAAATGAATGCCAATTTGTAGTGCCATTGGCAAATTGAGTGCTCTTGTATGATACGTGAACTCGAAAGTCTAATTTCAAATCACCATAAGAATGATTTCATTAGAGTTCAATTTATTTATCCACAATTTTCATCGATGATTTTTCAATTAAGATATCAATCAATATTAGTTAGAAAAAGTGGTGATATATAAAGTTGAAAACTTCTGAATACAGATGATGTTACTAAATCCCTTTAGTGAGTGATTGCGTAAGAATTCACCTGAACATGTTTACACTTTTATCTGATCCTTTTAGAACAGACCATACGTTTGCCTCTTGATTCTAGTCCCTCTAGACTCCAGTTTTCGAACTCAGCTCAGAATCACAGATCAATCTACATAGACATCAATTTGAAATCTGACTATGGCTATAGACATCAATTTAGCGGGATAGAACTATGGTCTAAAGAAGACAGCTAAACCGACCATTGTGGACCCCTTTAGCACAAATGGTCAAAGACAAACCATGACCTAGCACATCAAAGCAAATTGATCGATCAATATTTATGGGAATCGCTACAGAAACGCAATGAAAAAATTAGTACCTACAATGAAATAAACACATGTTATTGTTAGTACTGCGCAAATACCAGGTGCAACAGTTCACATGCGTCAATCAACCTACAATTATTAGTTCGACGAAGAATGACTGTGCAATTGATTAAAAATTAAAATGTCATACGACCTGCCTCAACCAGAACGTATAGGTAGTGTATGAATAGCATCGATCGATAAAATTGATACGGCGGTAGCGATGAAAAATTCATTAGAGACGTCGTAAGTAGGACAGCGATGGGTCACCGAAGTACGGAGCGGAGAGCTATGGGATAATGGAACCTATCGATCAATTGTGAGACGTGTGCCTGATGTACAGTGGCTGATAGATACTAGCGTTGTGAATGATTTAGTTGAAGGGGTGTTTTTGAAGACATGCCGCTTGAAAGGCGGTTGTAAGAATGTCGCTTGAGATAGTTTTAGAGAAAATAATTGACTTGAAAATCGTCTTAATATATAGGAGACGTTTCTTAGTAGATGTTTGTAAGAGATGATGAAAGAAAAGGTCAGGAATTACTATTCTTTGGGGTATAAATCAAATAATTCACAGCGGAGGAGATTTTGTGGACCTTAGGCAAACGCTGAATGAACTCTACGTTCAAGTATAATAATCGTCTTGCGTAGATCTTGTTAGCCATACATCGACAATCACTGGAGGACTTACCCACGTTGAACTGAATACAAAGTGGGCTAAGGTTGCAGCATTTATCACTAATCATAATTTATTAGATACCGACCATATAGGTATTAATATATGGACTTTAATAGACGCAGCTGTTAAAATGTACATTTTATAGTACTCCTGTTTGGAATTGGTATTGTTCTGTGATATTGTTGTTAAAAGTTAGTCTGGTTTTGTTAAATCCAATTTGTTTGTTTGTAGCGTAGTTAAACCTTTATGAATGTTGGATGAAAGCAGGATTGCATATATATCTGAATGGGTCAGATATTAAAGTTTTTGACTATCTATATACTATGGTTATTATCGTCGCGTTTTCTAGCATTCTGCCAGTTTTATAAATAGATATACCTTATCATGCACTACTAAAGGGATGAAAGGGAATGACCGTAGAGTCGATACGATCATATTCCGGAACAACACGGTGATAGCGACGAAATAAAAAAAAAAGTGTAAGTATCGGTTGCTTCCCATTCACCTCGTCTTACGTTCTAACTACTAAAATAATATAAACTACATTTACTTTTAGTTGCTGGTCTTTGCGGGGTTTACCTTGGAGTTTACCTTCGAACAATAAGAAAATATTATAAGAAAAATTGTATCTACGAAAACATGGGGCACAAAGGAGAAGCATCACAAATACACAAACAATTTTTAAACCTAAGTAAATACGATCTATTTTCGAACAAATACATAAGTCTTTTATAGGTACCTTACGAAAGCTGCGAACCAAAATTTTAGCAAAACTTTAACATAAAAAGAAATTTCAAACAAAATTCGAGGCATTGTGAATATAGAAAAAAATATTCAGAAACTCTCGAAGTGCGCATAACAAAGTTTGGAGAAAAAAAGGTTGCCGAAGCTAGAATCCATTTGGGAGATGGAAATCCATCTGATTACAATTCTATTTTGGAAACAAGAAGAATGTTAGTGACGAGAATTGTTGAATTAGATTATGGTAATGAAGTAGGCACTTTATGTAGTTGTGTAGGTGATACCTAATTTTTGTTTTTTGACACGTTCACATGTTCGAAGGAGACGTATTAAAGAGATAAGACTTATAAAGATTAAAGATATCGTTAGTTATAATAAGCAACAGCACCTTTAGTGAAAAAAATGCACTTTGTGAATCTAAATGCTCATGCTTAGTACAAAACAAACTGCGCATTGAACACATTATGTATAAGTGCAGTCATATTTGTGGAGAATAATATGCTTAGAGATCTCCTGTGAATTAAAGTCCAGTAAATTCCGACTTCTTTCTCATGCTGACTCTACGTAAAACTCAACCTTAGTAGTCTCATGCCCGAGAATCTGGAGATCAAAGAGAAATAGTATAGTAAGGCTAGCATTTATATAGGCTATGAAACATCGTATGCCCAGAACTCCTATCTCAATGGTCTCATAATTGAGAATCTTTGATCAGTGAGGTATAGGACATCAAGCACCAGTATTTAGTCCACGGAATGCCGTTATTTAATGCGTAATGTAACAGGTGGCGCTAACCTGATACCAATGTATTTCACGTTTATTTTATCGCGGTTAAGTACAGCAGGAATGTCGCATTCATTAACGTTTTTATCGAAGATTTCCTTGAGAAATACTTAGGCGCCACCAACATGCATTTCGCCGACCTGGTAAATTCAGTACACGACGCGACTGACTAACGCGTTATTAACTAGTTTGCGGCGTACAGCGATCGTCATTGAAATACTAGTGCACATTCTGACTACTCATTGGCTATTTGAGTTTGTAACTAGTTACTTTTGAGTAGCGTCATGGATGACGGTTCAATTTAGCCAGCAGTCTTTAAAGTTATTCAATCACATAAAGAGCAGTTGAGCAGCGGTGGCCCAGTGTTAACAGCTGCGACTTATGATTGTAGGTTTGATCCCAGACAGGCGCTCTACTTAATGTAAATTACTTTATCACCACTGCTCTCAAACCGGTGAAGGAAAACATCGTGAGGAAACCGGCATGTCTTAGAACCAAAGATTCGAAGACATGTGACATTTAACAACCTGCACTAGGCTCGCGTGGTGGATTATGGTCCAATCCCTCTCACAGAGAGAAGGCTGTCCCAGTAGTGGGAACATTATAGGCTGATTATAATCAAATAAACTATGGCTAGAAAGGGGGTGACTACCGAGATGTAGGCTAATAGAGAAGAATGGAGATGTTGCGCCGACCATCAAATAAATGGGGATAAGAGCAGGAGAATGTTGATGATGGGGTTCCATATTGAGATGGAAAATTGATTTAAAACAATTAGCTCAAGCAATAGTTAAGATTTGTTTGGAAGACATGCAACAATGATGACATGCTCCTGTTTGTCTTAGAGGCTGTGCAGACCAGAGTCAAAACTCTTCGTCTGTTACACAGAACGATATTCCTGTCACACAACCTTCAAACTACAAGTGCAAAATAGAGATGGGAACATGTCTTAGGCTAAGCACGAGCTAAGTAACGTCTATAGATGAACCGCCGGAGTCTGATTCAAGAAAGTCTAAACTCAGGTCTGTTCACAACCTTAGTATAATAAAGGGACGATCTATACCATTGAGAAAGCCTTGCTTAGTATCCCACTATTTTATTCTGTTATTATTTTTTGTTTTATATATTTTTGTGGTGTACAATAAAGAATATATAAATAAATAATAAATATTTCTTCCAAGTTCTGCGTATTCCACCATCCTAAGCCTATCAAAGGACGGGTTTCTCTGAAGAAAGTAAGTCCCGATTCCAGCAATTTTCCTTTCTCAAAGATGTAGTGTAACGTAAAGACGATTGTCACATATAACAAAACATCACGCCTGTAATACCCGAAGGGTTAGACAGAGATACCTATAGTAGACCCACATTTCGCCAGCTATGTTTAAGTCCCATGTAAAAGGGGGGCGAGCTTATTGCCATCAACCGCGAACAAATCGAGACTCCGGGCTGCAGATGGAAAAACTCAATAACTCTTTACCCGACCCGGGAATCGAACACAGGACCTCATGCTCAGCAGTAGACCATGCGGCCACTAGACCAACGAGCTTGTCAAGAAGATGGTACTTACCTACAACTTAAATGGAATACTTAACCTTCATACGGAATACTTCCCTTCTTTTTAGGGTTTAGGGAAAAACCAATATATTTCCAAAGTGTTGGCATCATTCCAAATCGTGTAGTAGTAAAGTGTTGGGTTTAAACCTTGGTACTCAGACTATAGTGATAAATTGGCTTTTACCATGAAATAGAAAATTGAGGATATTATTCTTCCACCGCTATCAGAAATTATATCGTGCATCGCTCACGATACAAAACGAACTATATAGATAACGAAACGTTTTTTTTTTTGAGGTTGGGAATTCATCTAATAACTTCTCCCAGTCTGGGCGGAGCGGGAGGGCGTGTGTGTGTCAGACTCTTACTGACTAAAACCCACCCGTGTTCCTAGTCTAGCGTCTAGCGTAGATTGAATAGAGTGCATTGGTGCTCTAGCTAGAGTGATCTAGTTACTTGGTAAACAAGGTAGATAGCTCTACGAAAAACTTGAGTGGAAGTGACACAAACATCTACAAACCTCGTAACGCTTAGAAAGAGATTCGTAACGCTTAGAAAGAGATCTGAATCTAGCTAGCTAGGCACCCAAAAGCTGTTGGTTATCTAACTAATATTATAAACGCGAAAGTTTGTAAGTATGGATGGATGGATGTTTGTTACTCTTGCACGTAAAAACTACTGAATGGATTAATTTATAACCTGGATTAACACATAGGATACTTTTTATCCCGATATTCCCAGGGGATCGAGACTTACGCGGGTGAAAGCGCTGGGCGCAGCTAGTTAAGAAATAATAAAAAAGATGTTATCTATGCAAGGACATCGACCCGCAAACTGTTACTATAAATTTTTTCCATTTTGACGGTTTAAGGCATTGCACTTAAGAACGTTTTTTTTTAAGTAACCGACAATCAGCCTCTACGCTGGTGACATCTTGCGCATACATGTCCCTTATACCGTGTTTTTTTTTAAATAATTAAAACCAAGTGCGTACGAGTCGCCTGTTAGCACTCACTTAACGATTCTTTCTCTGATGTAATCAATCAATTCCACTAACAATTTAATCAAGATTAAAACTATCGCTGCTCGTAACAATGACGTCACCAAACTTCGCGTGACGCATTTGTGACGTCAGTATCCTAGTCGGCGACGGAATAAAGCGCGTAATAGCTATCGGATTATCTCGACTGAGATTATGGAAATACTACCACGTTTATAGAGAACTAGCTTTTGTCCATGACTTTGCCCGCCGTTGGTGAAGATCGGAAATTGTACCACAGGTACGTACTACCGGGATCAAAAGTATCCTATTTCCTATCCAAGGTCATGGTCTACCTGTGTGCCCAATTTCATCAAAATCCGTTCAGCCGTTAGGGCGTGAAAGCCAACAGAGAAACAGACAGGCAGACATTATACAGACAGAGTTACTTTTGCATTTTATAAAATTAGTAATATGGATGAAGATGAGACTGTATAAGTCATTGATGAAGACTCTTAGGTAGTTTTGGATTCTGTGTTTTTCGATAGCTAAAACCCGATATTCCTAGGGGATCAAGACATGCGGGTGCAACTGCGGGGCGCAGCTAGTGTTCTATAAAGTACTTATGTATGTGTCATTTAGTGCCCATTTACGTAACAGTGCTTTATTTTATATAGTTATCAGACCTTGCTTCAAGATTATATCTCTTTGCATTGCATGTGAACTAAGATGGCTGAATCGAAAGTTACTCAATGGTGCGAATCCTAATTTTAAATAGGTACGTGCTTTAGGGTCTCATAAACTTAAAAAAAAAAACTGTGACGAAAATTTCAATTAAAGTGAGTGGTCTGCTCACCCCAAATTGGGCAAAGCGTGAATATAATCATAAAGAACTCACATATCAATACTCTGTACATTCATGCAGACCTGGAATTTAAAACAAAATAAAACTTTAGAACTACTGGCTAGCGATGATAAGCTAGAAAATGTATTTGCATACAGTCATGCATTTTCCAATAAAATGCATTCTAAATGAAGAAACTGTTAGGCGATAATAATTGTATTAATTCGTTGTAACGAGGTATTGTAGTTGATTTATATAGGTTCAAAATAAATTAGCCGACGAAACTTTACACACAATATGATGAGTATTGATATGATAAAAAATCATAATATTGATTTTGAACCGGTTGATCCCGTGTAGCTGTAGTTACTTAAAATTATGAGTTTATAAAATCTTTTCTATTTGTTTTTATCTTGATTAGATATCGATACTGATCTAGTTTCGGCAGCTAATTTATTGTACCTATACTTTTTTGAAGATTGAAGAGTGTTAAATCAGAAGCTATTCAGATGGTTTGTACAACAATCGATGCGCGTTTAAAGCTAGTCGTCTGGAGTGATCAGAGTTCCAGATGGCTTGGATGAACTTTGAATATTATTATACTATTTATACCTTGTATGTTCATAGAAAATCCGTCTAATAAGTGACTTCTCGACATACATGAGAGTTGCCGAAAACCGCGATGAATGGCGTGTGATTGGAGAGTAATATGTACGGCAGTGGACTGCTGTAGGCTGATGATGATAAGGGATATATAGGATAAGTGCCATATGAGTCAAATTCAAATTCAAAATATTTTATTTGGCACAAAACCTACATGGACGTCAGAAGCTATGTGGAGTTGTGCATGATTCCAATTGGTCGTTTCCTATAGAGAAGAGGAGGCAAGAAACTCCATGGTTACTCTTTTAAAATCAGATTTGAGCTACATACTAGCTTTATAAAAGTTGTTATGACATCCAGTTGAACTGACAGTCTTTTTCAGTAGCAATCTTTTAATAATTCGACCAGAATTATCCATTCCTAGCCAAATCTACGTATCAACATATTTATGTGAGTCCCATCCATTATTAAAACAACGGAGTCTCCACGCATACTGTTTGTCTGCAGGTAAATGAACTATTAATCGATTCTTAAACTCACACCTCTACACTTCGTTCATTACCAATGTCGTTTCCCTATGTTATTAGCCCCAGCAAACAGTTACAAAAAGCATTTCATTTAACAATTAAAATTATAATATTGAGGCAATTGTACCAAATTGGATAATAGCTGAAATTGTTTGCAAGACCCCACTGAATAAAAAGGCGTGAGTAACGTTTCTTTACAATACTTGCAAGTACTTAGTATATCATTTAATTTAACCTTTTTTTTTTTACTCCGTTTTGAGCTTCAATTGTTTTTTTACGTGATTCGATTCGTCTGATATAACAGGTTTTGCAGTTACGATCTTGCCGATATACAATTAGTAGTTACAATTGGTAGTTTCAATTGAATTGTTTCGAAGCATTTTATTTTGGGCTAGACCGGCTAATTGCTGTTTTACCGATGTTCGAGAACAAGTGAAGCTTTTAGTAGAAGTTTTAATTAGGGGTAGAACCAATATCAATCAGCATTACTCGTAATTAAGAGAATGACCCACCAGTTTATTACTTTATATTTCATGAATGTTTGATACGTAGACTAAAACTTATGAAACCAAAATAAACCAAAGAAGTTTAAAGAAAAACACTCTTCTCCTGTTTTCAACTCTTTTTGTTTTTTTTTTATAAATGCGCCTAATGCGGTCTAAATTTTTTTGCAAACATTTCCATTGTGCAACTAAGTAGGAATGTTATTATTTCAACTATAATATTCATCACCTAGAGGGAAAATACTACACAAATAAAGCAAATATCAAATAGCTTTGTTATTCACTTCAAAAATTCAAACATCGTATGCATTCTATAATAAATTGTTAAAATCAAAGACTCTTTCAAAGATCAAAATGTTGAAGAATGTTTGCCTTTGAACTGTAATCCACGATATATCAGTTGCTTGTCATATCAAACGAAAAGCAGAGTTTTGTCGCCAGACGACATTGATGGAAACCATATACTTACTGTCCAATAAAGATTGAGACTTAGAAACTTGGCATCAAGTGTACTTTTATATGTGATGGATTCTAAATTGATGTTTGCTTCAAAGTCTTTATACTTACTTCAATAAGAATGGGGTACTAAATAAAATATTAATTTTATGGGTAGAGCAAGTTACAATTTCAAAAGCAGCTGACAGTTGACAAATGCCTATATCTGTAAATTATTGTTTTATCTTAATAAGCCCGAGTGCGATGCTCTCCTAAGTTCTACTGAAAAGGGGGAGTGGATTATAGTAATAAGATATTTCCATTGCGGAGACTATGTAATCATCTGACAGGCATCAACTGAAGTACGAAGGAAAATTCACAATGCCTGATGTTTCAAGAAAGTCTGATTATCATTGAATGTTTGGTGACAAACGAAGTGCTGAAGATTATGAAACAGCCTTATCAAGACAACCTTTTGCGTTCACACATTTTTTCAATATCAATCCCAACCAAACACTACTGATAAACAACAATAGAAAATACAATTTCCGATCCCGTTACAAAAATAGATCTGATCCTATTATCACAAAAGATGATAAATACGATTTTCTATATAATACCGAACAACATAGATGTGGTACAGTTGGCCCATAAGCGGTTTATAGTATTAAAAACGTAACAAGAGATACATATCGTGTTGTTCTCGTAACTTTCCATTGTAACAATGGAGGATAGACAAACGAACACAAAGCCCGAAACAATACGGGTAGCTGTTGTGGCTGATTCATGGTCTAGTACCGTACGTGTGGCGGCAGAAACTGAATTATGAATATGTGACGATGACTTTACTGTGTCCTGCTGAAATAAGGCTCTTAAGACCAGGGGGCCTAAAACTGCCAAATTAGCAATTCCTCTAATATGACAAAAAAGCAATTCATAATGTGTGGACCATTTTACGAATCTCCATAGAAAACTGTCAAACAGATGAATTATTTCGTAATATGAATCGCACGCAGATCATATTATGAATTGTCAGTTTGTGACATTTTACGATGATTAATAATATTTTCATATTATGATTCTGTCAAAGTGACTATTTTAAGCCCACAGGTTTTAGTTCCAGAATTTTGATAGCATTTTTACAGTGATTTTAACAATGTCACGTCTGGGGGCTTAAAACGGCCATTTTTAGCAAAATATTATGAGTCATAGTAAAATGTCACTAATTGACAATTCATATTATGATCTTGTATGTCCTAAGGGCGGGACAAAGCTAGCAACAATTTAATTATTTTAGACCTGTATTATGTACCTACCAATGATCCAAAATAAAGATATCGATTGATTGATTGATCTGCGGGCAATTCATAATACGAAATAATTCATCTGTTTGACAGTTTTCTATGAAGATTCGTAAAATTATGAATTGCTTTTGTCTCATATTAGAGGAATTGCTAATGACAGCTGGGAATTCAGGAAATGAATTGCTTTTAGATAAATTCCTAACATGACCGTTTTAGGCCCCCAGGTATGATGAAAAAATATGGTATCAAACAGAAAAGTAGAAATTGTGGCCATCGCAAACGTAGTTCGTTTAGAGTAGAAATCAAAGATCCATCCTTCTCTATAGCTCAATAGTGGGACAGTTTCAAGCTGATTTTGAATGGTTGCTGATAGCCAACGAGGAACCGGATGTTGCAGAGCAATTTGGGTGAAGTTGACCGCTAAAATGGACTGAAATAGAGGGGCGGCCTCCCAAGCCTCATTTAATAAAATCACTAACATATTTTTACGTCCTTACTGAAACAATTGTGCAAGCTAGAGGACGAACTATACCGCTAGGAATAGTAGGTATAATTATACATAGTTAGAGGAACAATTATTTACTATGCAAATTTGTAAAACCGCGAATTGCTGCCGGAAAATTATCATGGAGGTCGGCCGTTTTCATGTTTCTAGAACGTTCTTACTATATTGTTACGTGTAATATATTGCTGTACGTTGTTCAATGTATTATACTGAACCGCTAAAGGAATAACGACGGATATTTCAGAGTGTAGTAGTAGTATCCAGTACTACATTTTAGGAATTTCATTTTGAGACTCATTCTCATGCTCACAAGAAAGATGTGTAATCTTGTTTTGTCTTGTTTGTTGATGTGTATCTTGTTGATATGATAAATGAACAATACAGTTGTTTTTTGTAGTTTGTTGTAACTACTCCAACCTAACAAAAATGCTGTATTCAGGTTTTAAGTCACAAAACTATCGACTCGCTACTAAAGACCAAAGTCATGAAAAAATCTTAACTAATATTATAAATGCTACAGTGAGTTTGTTTGTTTTTAACGCTTTCACGCTAAAAACGGATGAACAGATTTGGATGAGATTTGGCACATGGGTAAACTATGACCTAGATTAGGATATAGGATACTTTGTAGACTTATGCGGGTAAAACCGCGGGGATAGTATACTATACTACAATAATATCAGCTAAAGTTAACATTTTAATTGCTTAAATGTTTAGCTAAAAAAGGAAATAAAGCTACATTTAAACTCGTTCAAATGAAATAAAGTTATAATGAAAAATAACTACATTTACACGACAAAGTTTCACAGTTGCAGGCTTCATCTCTGTGTACAATTCAGTGAATATCCAGTTTCAAGAACTACCAGATGGATTTCAGCGCGGTTTTCACCTGCTCTTGAAATATTTCCTGGAATTCATGTTTTTGAACAAACGTACGAATGGCCACTGTAAATCTGACTGTTCGCAATTATATATATTCCCCGAAGCACTCATCGGCTCTCGGGTTTCCCAATTAGTCTTGGCTTTTAGTAAAATACAATCAGATTTTTAGCAGGCATTTCTAAGCCCTGACCTCTGTTAGCTCTGAAAAATACTATAAAGTTATTTAGATTTTCAGGATGCTGTCTGAATATAATGCAACGAATACTATAAGAAGCGATAACGCTTGTATTACTCGAAGGGAAAGGCAGAATTACCCACATAGGGGGCGAGTCTATTGTTATATACCGGGCACTACACAGAAGGCTGCTACTGAGAAATTCCTAATGGAGAACCCAATAACACTTAGCACTTAGTAGAAGGAATCAAACGGGCTGCTACTGGCCCGAAAGAGTCTTTAATTGGCCGTGATAGGTCACGATGCGCCTAATGGTAAGTCGGGCGGATACAACCTATTTATCGATATTCTCAGCTGACCACAGGGCATATCGCAAAGTAGTTGCATTTCACGACGCTAGTAGTACCCCGACCAAATGGGTTCGGTTAAGTTAGAACAAAGACCAACCGCGCGCGAGCCGAGCAATCGCTACAACCAAGTTAGTCGCAGTTACTTGGCTATTTAGTATTTATAGGACCCTAAAATAGGAATTATTCGAGTAGGAATAGGTCAAATAGGAATTATCAGCCGACTGCGCCGTAGTAAAGACAGGGTTATGTTTTTTAGGCGTATCTGGGTCAATAGACCCAAGCATCGCTGGGCAAATCGTTGAATGCTAAGCGTTGGACGATAGCCATATCGTATCCGATGTTATATGTTCAAATCATAAAATGGCGGCGTATCGTGATGTGGCCAGGCAGATCACGATACCTATGGCCATTTCTACGATCGGACCTCGACATAAATACAGAGTGGCAATTATGTTATCACATTTAATAGTACAGGCGGTTATTCAAGTCAAGTCATATGAGTCTGTTAAAATAATAAAATAAACAATTTGAATAAAAATAGAACAATGAATTTTTCAAAGAGCGTAAATATCGTAAAATTTGGCACGAAATAAACCACTTTTGATAATAAATAAGGCACTAGACACGTTCGGGGCGATGGTATCAATAATTCAACACAAATTTATGGTACCAAATAATCACAAATTAAGTTTATTGTTATAAAATACTAATCCAATAAAAAAAATTACAAAAAAAAACAACCGACTTCCAAAAAAAACCCGAAAAAAGTGAAAAATAACTTTAATTTCGGAAGTCGGTGTCTTTGCTTTTCAATTTCCGTTTTTTGCCACCGACTTCCGAAATTAAAGTTATTTTTCACTTTTTTAGTGTTTTTTTTGGAGGTCGGTTGTTTTCTTTTTGTAAATTTTTTTTCACTTTTTTTTCACTTTTTAGTTGTGGTACCTACCCCACACAAATCTGAATACCACTACCTGCTATGTAAATAACAGTGAAGGAGTCAAACAGGATATCGTCTAGATAAACTAAGAGGGAAAAATACGTAATATTGAAGCTAAATCAAAAATTACGCAAGCAAAGTTAATAAAATTTATATGGGACCACCTCGGAAGCATGACCTACCAAACAAAAAAGAATCATCAAAATCGATTCATAATTGGCGGAGAAATCGAGTAACATACACACAAAAAAAAATACATACAGACGAATTGAGAACCTCCTCCTTTTTGAAGAAGTCGGTTAAAAAAGGTCCCACGGCTAGAATGTCAATAATGTTATTAATTATTTTAATTGTGTATGTTTAAAATACGTAATGTAGAATACTTGGTTTCAATTAATGTATAAAATATTAATGTATAAATATTAAATTGTATAAAATACAGGTCAACTTCCAAAATCAAAATGAAAAAAAATCCCTCAAATATGACCATTTAATTAACTTAAAGCAACTGAGTTTATCAGTGTTGGTAGTTAGGTGCACTTTGTAAGTAAAATAAGGTAAATGTAGGGGCCCTAAAGTACCCTTGTGAATTTCATTAATATTCATTGCAGTGCAAAAGGTCGCGGCATGCTATTATTGAAGGGCGTTGCACCGTTTTAGTTTAGTATGGCAGCACTCACCTAGTTGCAGATTGTTTTATGTGCTTTTGGATTAAAAGCTTGTTCCACCGTTCTCTTGAGTTTTAATTAATTTAGCTGTTTATTTTATTAAAAGTATTTATGATTTTATTGAATTTAGCGTAGTATGTTGGTAGGTATAACTTGATTTATATTAAGACCATAACCCAGTTTTGCTTAAGTACTGACTTTAATAATCAGCAAAATTGTATACAATTTATTGGAACTGATTCTTGTAAATTGAATTATTCTAGAATAAGAAAGTTTTTGATTGATTTACTTTAACACGTGTTTCTCTTATCAGAGCGATTTCTGCCGAACTTGGGAAATTATCGGAGAAAGGGATTGCCGGCGTATTTTAAACTTAAGAAAGTACGTTCAGCCTGTTCAGCAAAATTAAATAGCAGCCCATCTATGCACGTGGCAGCCCTCTTTAATA
Source organism: Lithophane ornitopus (assembly GCA_948473465.1). Lineage (NCBI taxonomy): Eukaryota > Metazoa > Arthropoda > Insecta > Lepidoptera > Noctuidae > Lithophane > Lithophane ornitopus. The sequence goes on from OX419625.1 coordinate 15,411,026, forward strand.
TAATTTAAGTAGATGAGACGTCCTATTAACTTTGAAAACTTTCATAACACGTGTCGGTTTAAACGATTAGATATCAAGAAATATGTTTTTTTTTTAAATTAAATCACCGGGGTGGACCGCGCGCTATTCCAATTGAATAACTGGCGTAAAGCCGCGCCGGGCCGCCGGCGTACCGGCGGGTTCGCGCGATAAAAATCTCTATTTCTATATATAAATAAGGGTTTATATCGCCTGTGGCAATTTAAGTCTATGGGCAGATAGATATTCTCGTCAACTTAATCATTCAAAACCAATTTTATATGGCGCGCGGTCTTAGCGGTTAATAAAAGTGGTTCTCAGTTTTAATTTTATCAAAGATTTCTGAGATCTCTATGAATATAAGCTGAATAATCTCAAAATTTACCTGGTCTCCAGACAAGTTTACAGTAGTACTGAATGATTATTTCACACAAGGCAGTTCCAGTTTCTTTCATTTTCATTTTCTATTCTTCCGAAAAAGAGTGCCAATCCTGATACAAAGTCAAATTCAAAAGTCAATACATATAATAAGAAAATACTCGTCTATTGAATCCCATAGAACTATCAACCTTAACCATAACCTTTTCACAATGCTACCATAGATAATTCTCTTCGGTTTGCCAACTAATTCTACCTACTCTACTACCTACCATAAATCTGTAGTGACCCCACGTGAAAGCGTGACCTAAATTAGTTAAAAGGCTTTTTAGGTTAACCTGGACTAACACGAGGAGGTATACGTGTAGAATGATATATAGTTTTATATAGATGCTGGTAGGTATAGGACGGACGTGTTTCGAGAAGCTGCTAAATACGGTACTGCTAAGACATATAAATCAACTAGCCGCGCCTGGGAATAGCGGGATAAAAAGTATCCTATGTGTTAATCCAGGTTATAAACTATCTGTGTGCCAAATTTCATCCCAATCCGTTCAGTAGTTTTTGCGTGAAAGAGTAGCAAACATCCATTCATCCATCCATCCATACTTACAAACTTTCGCGTTTATAATATTAGTTGGTTCCGCGTTCTGGTTGCCGAATATTTTTGGTTACGGGTTGATCATTATTTTACCTATAGGATGATCGACACTACGACCTTTGGATAGCATGACAATAGTGTGTTACAAAAGTATATATCTCATAAAAGTGTAAACGAACCATGTTAGGTTAGCTTCCTACTCAATCATTCATTAAAGGGAATTAGATGCACATTCATCTGTATTTAAAAGTTTTTGACTTTATATCTCACCACTTTTTCTAATAATAATTATTTGAAGAACAATATCATTGTATAAACTCATCTCCTTTGTATTATATAATTGCACGGGTGTGAGTACTATGTACTATAGAGCTACCATTTACCGGGTATTTTGTCTTTCATTGACTTGAATGTGCCCTGGCGGCTGGGAATGTCATGCTCACTCAAATGTCTCGCTGATGGTGGCGTATGTGTTGGATCATTTAGCTCCCTTCAAAATGGTTGAGCTGAATGGTGCTGATCCATGCGTCATGTTCGTGAACGGGCGCCGTCAGTTGTGACTGGTCATTTCTTAGCTGCCATGGCTTATTTTAATTTTTGAATTGTGCTTATTTTATAATTGCGGACGCTTTTAACGTGCTTTCTACATTGTTCTCACATGTATAATTTCAACATGAATAATGTAACCATTATATTGTAACAATATTTTGCTTTAAAAGAGTGTCCATGGAGTTTCTTGCCCGTTCTTCTCCATAGGTACCTACTACGCTTTGGAATGGGCAACTAGCTTCATATTTCTGACTGACTGACTCCTTGACAATTCAAAAGTGCCTGTAAATGGTTTAATTGAAATAAATGCTTTGAGTTTGAGTTTGAGTTTATCAAATTGTAATTGAAAAAATATCGACGAAAACTGAGGTTATAAAATTAACCTGAATTATCTTTATGAAAACCATCTAAAAGGTGATTTGAAAAATGACGCGATTTTCTGAATCGCGGTGTTAAAATTTTCCGCAGGATAGTGACCCTCATCAATACAATGTCTCTTTCCCACAGTTTCATACATACGTCCATCCTATCCACACTATCACTAATATTATACATACGAAAGTTACTGGCTGCCTCATGTCTGTTACCTTTACGCCGTAACGCATAGATGAACCACGTCATGGGTTATGGGACATGGGATACTTTTTATCCCGGTAGTATGTTCCCATGGGATAATTTGCAACAGCCACGCGGGCGAAGCCGCGGGCAAAAGCTAGTTCATTCAGATATTAATGTATTCTACACTGATTTATTTCTTCAATAAATGCCTGGTTTATATGGTATTTAAAGAATACAAATTGCTTGAAAACATAACCTAAATAGGATAAAATGACCAATCCATCATACTTAAAGAATGACGCAACAAAATGACCTAGCTTATCACTAAATGAAGGAAATAGCTATTTCTAATGCTCGTAAACTACCTATCTGCAAGAATGTATGTATGGCCACGTCCATATTGCATGTTACCGTAAAAGGCGAGGAATGGCGGCTGATACAAATGTATGGCATGACCTTTTGAGGAGTTCACCGACTGCTCGGTAATTTCAGGGTTTCAGTGTAACTGACATTTGTCGGTTTAAATATATAATTCGATCGTGTGCTGACGGCCTCACTGGCAATTCATCTAAAAGCAATTAATTTCCTGAATTTCTAGCTGTCATTAGCAATTCCTCTAATTTGACACAAAAGCAATTCTTAATGTGTGGACCATTTTACGAAAACTGTCAAAGAGATGAATTATTTCGTAATATGAATCGCACGCAGATCATATTATGAATTGTCAGTTTGTGACATTTTACGATGATTTATAATGTTTTCCTATTATGATTCTGCCAAAGTGACTGTTTTAAGCGGGCTGTTTGTGGCATGGGTATTTCTGAACTGCCCCGTTGGTCTCGTGGTCGCAAGTTCGACTGCTGAGCGTGGGGTCCTGGTTTCGATTCCCAGATCGAGCAAAGTGTTATTAGATCTTTCCATTAGGCATTTCTTAGTAGCAGCCCGGAGTTTGGAAGTTGGCGGTGTGAAGCACGGGGATAGAGCATCTGTTCCAAGTAGAGTATTAAAGGTACCAACAATATGAATTTCCTAACGAGGAAAACAGATTCAGGCCTGCTTGCACCTTAAATCCCTAAATGCGTTTAGTGCTAAGCGTATTTAAAACATTGTATGTTTCTGTTAATCGTTTGAGAATGACGGAAACAGAATGATGTTTTAAATATGTTTAGCGCTAAACGCCTTAGTTTTTACTATCCACCCCTACACTAACAATTGGCTTTCTGCTATCAGTCATTCATCAAATATTGAGCGAGAACATAGAAATCCCGATCCAAGGTTCTTTTTCAAAGTTCTTATTACAAAACATAACGCTACGAAAATGCTACGCCAACGCTACGAAGTCACTACCCAAACGCTTCGTAGATCTAACGAAGACTCAACAAAGACGCTACGCCGACGCTCCAAAGACCCTACGAAGTCGCTACGCAAACGCTTCGTAGATACAACGAAGACGCTACGAAAACGCTACGCCGACGCTACGAAGACCCTACGAAGTCGCTAGGCAAACGCATCGCAGACCCAACGAAGACGCTAGGAAACCGCTACAAAATACGCTAGACGCTACTCACAAACTTCGTAGAAATTACGAAGTCGCGTCGAATGCGATGAAAATGAGTCTCTAGCAAAACAATACAAAATGAACCACCAAGGTCTGAACATTACAGAAGTTTCACACAACTTAGGTTCAATGTTCATCCATAGCAACAGTTCATAGTAATTTTGGTGCGTAACCCAAATAATGATGTAAGAAGAGGTGAACGAACCGGCCATTGTCGGGACTTGAACCCGTGACCTCGAAGTCACAGCTCAGTAATCTCGAAGTTAGAGACTGTAATCTTTTGAGCTTAGTTTGATGTATTGTGTGACCGGCTTGAGTCGGTTTACAATTGATTAGTGCATTGTTAGGCTAAGTTTTGGCTTCAAAAAAGGTCTCAAGCATCAATCATTGAGCAGAGGGCGGAAATACATGGAATGCGAAATGGCGTAAAAATTGGTTGTAGAAAAAATTGGAATGTTTTGAACAAACCGCTTGTCAAAAGTTGAATAGCAAAATATTTAAAAAAACCTCCCAAACGATTTGATTCAGTTACGTTTTTTCAAATGGTGTAACTGTAATTTTGAGCTTGGACAGTTCTCAGCGTATTTCAAACTCCTAAGAACTGACTTCTACGAACATATTGCGGTCTATACATACCTTCCAGAACATTATAATTTCGACTCAATTATTCACATATCAAGACAAAATACCTACCAGATACCAGATACTAGAGGGGGTTGTGGCTTAGAAATAACAGCCGCACGGGTTGATCAATCAGGTTAAGCTACGCTTGCCGCGGTTGGTCCGTGGATGGGTGACCATCTTTACATACCAAGACACCTTCGTGCCTCGGAAAGCACGTTAAGCCGTTGGTCCCGGCTGTCATTTGTAGATCTTTGACAGTTTTTACGGGTCGTCAAAGCCCGAAAGTCTGACAATCAGTCGTACCAAGGGGTATCGTGTTACCCAGTAACTGGGTTATCCGTGTCAGATAGGCAGTCGCTCCATGTAAAATACTGGCATTCAGCTGCATCCGGTTAGACTGGAAGCCGACCCCAACATAGTTGGGAAAAGGCTAGGTAAATGATCAAGACAAATACCGTCTCAGATCTGGCAAATAAAATAAATTCAGAATAAATATACATAATATAGAACGTAGGAACACTGATCCTCTTCAAGATTTGCATAAACAAACAAATCTCGTCAGTCAGCCAGATTAAGGAAGTCTTTGAACTAAATATACACAATTTTAATGATCAGAGCACTAGCTCGGACATCCTGTTCTGACTCTGAATAGATTTCCATCTTTCACATCAATCTTGCTTTGAGATTCAGATCTTGAAAAAGGAGTATCATTACAATCTTCGTGTTTTGAAGAGTAGAGTGGGCTATATGGCTACAAACTTTATCAGAGACTTTGGACCAGAAGGAGACATTAATCTTTAAATAGTCTTAGAATTATAATTTATATTTGCCTTAAATTATTACAGTCCTTCAAGTACCTACCTCGGGAAAGATACAGAACATTTTTCAGTTTGAGTGAAAGATGCCGTATGAAGGTTAAAATGAACAAAAAATGATGCGGCTATTGACACTGACTACTATCCAACTACACCCGGCTTCTAAAATAACCTATTTGACATGTTACCACATTCTTATCTGGGGGCCTAGACAAAATCCCTTTTCTGTAAGCGTTAACGCCAACGGAAAGATCAAATTGTATGGAGTTGACAGCAGCAGTCACGTGACATCTCTAAAGCTAATGTCAACTGCATACAATTTGATCTTTCCGTTGGCGTTAACGCTTACAGAAAAGGGATTTTGTCTAGGCCCCCAGGTCGTCATTCGATTGGCTGTTGTCATTTCCGCCAACAAATCACGATAACCAACTTGAGATTTGGAGGCAGATTTACTGATCAGGGAAGTTCTCCATCACTAAATCTGATCAAGTGATCAGGCTATCAGGAAATGGTTGTTAATCTTTGATGTTCGTGAGATAGGTGTCTCTACTTATTGCCAAAAGCATTAAGTACATTCTGCAAACTGATTTGTAAGTATATGTTGTAATTGTGGCAGAAGAGGATTCTGTTGTTGTTATTGTGGCCAAGAGAATCCTGGTGCTCGATCTTGTGACTTAGATCCTTACCTAACTAACACGAAGATTGTTTATGTATGGGACATTTTCTTTACTTAATCTTATACTTACTAAGAGTACTACCTACTCTCTCATATATAATGTAAATAATTATTACTAGTTTTTATATTAACATTGAAAAGCTCGTCTTGAAAGACTGATGTATTGTTTGGATCTTATGATACACACATTTATAATAGATCGAAAAAAAAAACTGTTTACAGAACAACTAACTGTTTTACAGAATTTTTACATAAACGTCACTATTTCTTTCAATACATATAACATAGCCACGATTTCTACTTTTATTTTGATTACGCCAATTAAATCGGGCGCGGTTTATATCATCGGCTCGTGTTTGTTCACATACTGTTTGTTTTAACTTTTTTTTATAAGAAATCCATGTTAATTGAATATTTATCATAAAAAAAACAAAATATAATACTGGTTGTATAAGTTTGTTGCTTTAGATTCTTTTTGATTCCGGTATCGTGTATGGTTTCTTCGTCAGAAAGTTTTTACTGTAAGTTTAGTTTTTGTAGGGATTCTTGTTTCTTTCACTTATTAATATTTGGATCTGTTCCGAAGTAACGGCAAACTGTGACCGAAGGTTCCATAAAATTCGAACATCAAATCCAGGTTTGTCTTAAATGTTTCTGGATCCTACCCTAGAAAGAGACGATTATCCTAACTATAATATTATAAATGCGAAAGTGAGTTTGTTTGTTTGTTTGTTACGCTTTCACGCTAAAACGGCTGAACGGATTTGAATGAAATTTTAGCACAGGTGTAGACCATGACTTTTTTATCTCGATATACCTACGGGATCGACGTAGGTGAAATCGCGGGGCGCAGCTAGTCTACTATAAAACGTTAAAAAAATATCATTTTCAATAAGATCTCAATACAAATGTTTACTATTATACTAGTACTATGTAGTAGACCCAAGTCAAATAACAATTTAGAACTAATATGGACGCGTTCAATGTGCACACAGTAAACAACGTATACACGCATTTATACTATGGTAAGTACCTACCTATAACAAAAATAGTACCTACAGTAGGTACAATAATCAAAATCAAAACTCATTTATTCAAACTAGGCTGAGAATCAGCACTTTTCGAACGTCAAAATTACATAAGACAGTGCCCCAAAACGCCCACCCTTCACCACTTCCTAGTGCTTTAGCTGGGAAGAAGAAGTGGCACAACAAACTCCCCAGCAGCAAAGCTGTCTGTACAGTTATAAAAAAAAATGACGGAGAAGTAGCTGATAAATCTACCGACGTCATATCAATCGGTAACAGTATGAGTGTTGTGATTGCAGCAATTTGCGGCAGTAGGGGAGCCCGGTGGAATTGTGAGCGATGGGCTGATTGGCTAACGAGATGCGCTGGAGCACGTTGTTGTGGACATGACCTATGTGTTATTGGTTTTTGCAGCACCGTCAAAAATTACCAGGATACCAGTATTAAATTGGCCATCATTGGAGAAATGCCTAGAGTTTTGTGGAGAACCTTGAAAAGGTCTGATGCAATCACTGGTTTTAGTAAAATTTTCTGATTTAGTTTTAACTGAATTTTTCACTTTTTTGGTGCGACACCCGGACCTTCACATTACATTGATGAGATTAGCCATAAGTTTAATAACGAACAGAAACATAGACATTTGTCCAACGCGTGTTTAATGTCAGTTTTATGTCAAATTCCATACAGAAATGTCATATTGTTTAGGTTAGATTAGGGTTAGGTTTAGGCTAAACAACTGATAAACACGGTTTTGTGGTAATAAGGCAAGTGTTTACCTACATTACTTGGGTTTTTCATAACTAACATTCATAACAACGCTCATTCTTCAAGGCTATGATTACAATAAATCGAAAAACGTCTTAAATTTTCTTACTCGAGAGCCCACGGCATAAATTAATTCTCAAAGGCGACATCATTATGGAAAAACTCCATTTAACGGAGGGTAAGCCATCCCTTTGGGGTGTTCCTCCATGAACTTCCGGCAAATTAGGATCGGCAGGGCTAAGTGATTCGAAAAGTACGAGAAAGAAAATCACTCTCGGGAACAAAATCTACACCAGAGGTAAGTGCTACTAGAATGAAGAAAAAAAAAAGATTTTGCATCAGATTTGAATTGGTGCCATGCTTGAAACTTAACTCAATTATTTGTTCTTTCACAGACTCCACCGACATTTGAATGTCGAGGCAATCCAGCTGCTAGACAACACGGACATAGTGCGTAGGCTAAAGAGAACTAAACCATTTAGTTAGTGTAGTGTTTAAATAGTGAATAAATAATAAATAGTAACAATGCTGTGCTATACATAAATGACACATGAACAAAGTGTTTTTATCAATTATCAGACCCTAAGAAAGTGCTACGAAATTGTGTAAAAGTGCATATTAACACAATTCTTAGTTATAACATAATCTATCTCGTAACTTATTAAGTTAGAATTAAATTACTTACTAGTCTATTGGGCTAGATTGTAAGAGCTCGTGGCTAAGTAATAACAGCCGCTCGGGTCGATCCATCAGGTTAAAAGCTACGCTTGCCGGGGTTGGTACGTGTATGGGTGACCATTTTCACATATCGAGACTCCTCTGTGCCTCGGAAAGCACGTTAAGCCGTTGGTTCCGGGGTGTCATTCGTGGATCTTTGACAGTCCTTACGGGTCAGAAGCCCTAAAGTCTGACAACCAGTCTATCCAAGGGGTATCGTATTACCCAGTTACTGGGTTGTGGAGGTCAGATAGGCAGTCGCTACATGTAAAATACTGGTATTCCGCTGCATCCGGTTAGACTGGAAGCCGACCCCAACAGAGTTGGGAAAAGGCTAGGCAGATTGATTGAGGCTAGATTGTAATCATTTATTAAGAACTTAGTTCTTATAAAAACAGGGAAAAAATAATGTTTGGCTCATTCGGGTCTTCGGGACCTTAGGTACTAGGGTATTATAAAAGGTCTAGAGGTCGCAGGTGCTACTACTGAGCATGGACAAAGTGTCATTAGGTTTTTCCATTAGGAATATCTCGGTAACAGCCTGGAGTCTGGAATTGTGCCCGGTTGATGGCAATAGGCTCGCCCCCTATTACATTAAACATAACTAGCGGAATGTGGGTGTGCCTATAGGTCACCTCTGCCTAACTATTCGGGGAAAACAGGCGTTATATTATGTTATAAAATAAATCTTATTTCCAGCCTCATAAAAGCTGTTTTTATTTGTAAACCTAAATTGAAAACTGTAACTTTTGTAGCAAAATTGCAACGTCAGAATAACTCTCCAAACAAACCAGTGTTCTAATCTAACCAACTGTCAAAAGTGGTTTGGACAATTTACGTGTTGTTCGAGCAGAGTTGTGGTGCCTGCGGTCCACATCAATAATTATTTGGAACACATTTTTCACCAAAACGGCGTGAGTGTGTGTGTATTTTCCATCTAATCGTGGAGTTACACAAGGAAGATAATTAATTACAACGTCAGTGTATGTATGTGTGTGACAGTGTGTGTTATACCTTGTTCCCTCGTAGAGTCTAAACTTACCATACGATTTATAGGCATGAGGTATTTTTTGATAGGTATTGATCAGAATGTGGCTTATACTGAAAATACTCTTAATGTTATTATATAGGCATTTAGACACCATTTAACGTTACGGAGGAACCGCAGTGGAAGCCCGCGAAATTCAAATTTTCTTACGTTTTTTTGAGGTCAGTGTCAAGTTGTATCTTGATCAAAATATGATTCGCGACCATTACAAATATGTATTTAGAGATAGAATTAAAATCATTAACATCTGTATACAGGGTGTCCCGTAAATAATGGATCAAACTTAATGTGTAGGTAGCTTACCTCATTTCCAACAACTAATTTGAACAGTTAAAAAAAAAACCGCTAAGGTAACCAACAGCATTAAAAACACTGAATACCAGCATTCAGTGTTTTTAATGCTGTTGCTGTTGAGAAAATGGTAAAAATCGAAGAAATAAATATCTTGGGTATTTATTTATTATTTTTATTTAACTGAAAAATTGCTTGCTGCACTTACAGTAAATACCAAAGCGTGCAGCAAGCCAACAAAACAATACATTACCGGTTTTTTTTTAACTGTTCAAATTAGTTGTTGGAAATGAGGTAAGCTACCTACCCATTACGTTTGATCCATTATTTACGGGACACCCTGTATACTACTCTTATTATTTGTGTTTTTGCTGACAACTGAAAACTTGACGTTTTTATAGTAAAATGTAAAACACCAACATCGCCATTCCACGTAATCACCACACCGCAGATTGCTTCGGTATTTGCGAAATAAGACCGGAACGGCAGACCGCGGTTTTGAACGATTATTTCAATATGGTCGCCCGATATTTACAGCATTCCGGTGAAAAACTAACGAGTTACGGTTTTAATCGGTTAGTTCTGCGGTCTCCTTAGAAAGAACTGTTCGTTCCGTGTGTCGTAAGAGGTAATTGAGAAAATAATGATCGGTAACTAAGAGAAAGGCAGCACCTATATCATAAAGCAAAACCTGCCTTAAAACTGTATTTTGTAAAGAAGTACCAAAAAAAAAATCGTTTCCAAAAAACAAAACAGAAATTTTACTGTTATTAGATGCAATTACGTCAATTACGCACATTTCTTCAACTGAACTGAGCTCTGGCATAAATCCAGGAAATATCCCACCAAAAAAGCAAAACTTCCATGCCATAACCGACCTCATCCATCAAGTGCCAATTCCGCCAATACTCAACGAGCCAATCACATCAATCATACAACTAACGAGAGAACTATTGCAGCTACATACGTCAATAGAAACGCACTCCCCGCAGGAAACAGCCTATTGACGCTGCAGTCTAGCCTTGACCTGCTTCGAGAATCGAGACTGAGCTCGCCCGGGAAAGCAAGGTCGCCGGGAACAGTCGAAACTGAGGATGCACCGGGTGAGGGACGCCCGGGTGAACTCAAGGTTGTACCAGCTGAATCCGGGAGAGGGGAAAAATTTATGCAATGATAATAATGGACTGCATTATATGTCAGGTATGAGGTATTTAAAACGAGCGATATTACGAACGAATTATGATAATTTTTTGAGCCATGATATTAGGGACATAATTATTTGATACGTATATGCAGATATGTGTATGTCTATGATCTTAAATATTTGATGTCGATGCTTAGGGAATTCGCCAAAATGGATGTTTCATCAATAGTTCCTATCACGCTAAAACTATTTCTTCGTCGTTGTGTTATCTTTTCACAAGACTATAATCCTTTTGCAAAATGTATAAGCACGCAATGAGAAAAAATAATGGATTTTAACGTTTTTAGAATTACGTTGTCCGAATGAAAAAATGGAACCCTTTAGAGTTTAGGATCACTCGTGTGTCTGTCTGTTTGCCCATCTGTTACAGCCAATTTACTCCGAATCTAATGGACAGATTAAATTGAAAAGTACTTAACAATTTCTGTGACCCAAATACGGAAGTGATACGTAAATAAATGAATTTTGAATAAGGCGGTCAGTTTTGGGAGACAAGTATGAAAATAAAAGTTTTGCACCTTGTACCGTGTGACATATGAAATGTGAGAGGGTCTCGAGTATATATTTTTTTGTAATTTTCATATAAATAGTTTCAAAGTTATTTATGAAAAAAGATGATAATTTTACTGTCCATTTATCTCCGAAACTAATGAGCCTAACATTTATAAAAAGATACTGAAAATAGTTATGGATACTTATGATTACTGACAGGAAAACCGATAAGAAGTCTGGTCTTAAAATAACATGGTAAATCTCCCATTATTGTGCGTACAAACTACATTTACAGATAGAATGTATGGGAGGACATGGTTTTCAACTAAAATGTTAAGGTTGTTCTTGGGATAAATTCATCCCAACTACGGAACCCTTCATTGCGCGGCGTCCGACACGGACTCGGCCGGTTTTTTCCATACTATTCGTTGCACCTGTTATGTAACCTATAAAATTCCACCGTTTTATGCAAGCAGTACAAATACAAACGTAACAAAATGCACAGGATGCACCCAGTAAGGGTCGTGATAGGATAATAGACCAGCCTACTAGGTCAGGATGCAGCGTGACAAGTGTGTTGATTATCACGTGGAGTTCTGTGAGAAACCAATTTGCCAATGCAGTGTAAGGATGTGTTAGTGTAGAGGAGAGAACTGATTGTCCATTAGATTTGATATCTTTCGGAATTGCGCACAGTGAGGACTATTAACTATTATGCTGGTAGATAGAGATATGCATAGAGACGAGGAGAAGGAGTGGAATTCCCTGCCGGAGACCTGGAACTGGGAATCCGAGAGCCAATAGTTCAAGTGGTAGTAGGAAAAGAAACTATCTCCTACATAAGCATGAAACTTTTAATCGTAGTAGGTACATGAAGCAGCTCAACAAGGAAGCGAGTGAAATCGTGGGCAAAAGCTAGTTACATAAAAATTTAGGGGTATGAGGAACAGCCGTGGGTGTTGGCTGGCTGTGTGACTCGCCTCACGAAAGCTTGCGGGAGTGATGATGATGACGTCACGCTGGAGTAGTTGCACGAAGGCTGCGTTGACGTTCATATACGGGGTCACCAATTTAGGGGCATGAGGAACAGGGTGTAAAGTTCAATCATCCACTATAGAAAAGGGAGGATCCTCCGACCAGACGGGTGTTGTGTCTGGCGGGCAACTGCTCAACGATTGATGTTGGGTTCTTGTATATAATATTTCCATTGCACGGGGAACTTTAATTGTGCGATGCAGGATTTTTGTGTGACGTCAGGTCTTTGATGCGTAGTTCGCGTGTGGCGATGTAGATACCGCCACAGAAACATATTGAAAATGTAAGTATGCTGTATGATGATGTGATATCATCGATTACAATAAATCTTTAAAACAAATCAATGTTTAGTCGGCGCAAATGCAAAATCAACAGAACTGCATAGAGCAAGCAGGATAAACAAAATAATATGTAAATAAGATTTGTGATGCAACAAGCTGTTTGATGGTAACAAATGATAATGTTATTAATGCTCTCAATATAACAGGATATGGAGTATCAAAGGGCCTAGACAAGTGGCAATAGCTTTCAAAGCGTTTCGTATTCCTACAACGACTTTCAACAGGATTGACATACCTAAAAGCCTTTCGGTAGCTTATGTCAGTTCCATACATTTTTTTTACTTTTGAATCATCGTTGTTGCTGATAGAATGTAAAACTGGGTATAGGTAAATTTAGAGCTAAGAGTAGAAGAGTAGTTCCGATGAAGTTGGAGAATTGGGTGGCAAGACTTGGCTAAATATGTTTGAAAGAGGGTTCACTTTAAAAAAGTTGATTAGTAATCAATCGTATTTCTGATTATCCAACATAAAGAAAAAAGAAAAAAAAAGTCCTGGTGCCAAATGGTCATGAAAATAGAGTAACAATAATACAATTCCTGGTGTGTAGTGTGTGTGTGTGTGTGGTGTTATTCAATTTCCTGGTGTCCTGAAACCCAGTACACGAGCCTAGCTTAGGCACCAGTCTCCCACAATATATACTTACCTGAATTGTGTATCATTGTCGAATCTGACCGATGTAAAATAATTTATGTATATTGTGGTGAGAAAATAAAGTTGATTGATTGATTGAATAGATTAAATTCCATTTAGCATGGTGAAAAGTTTTATTGCAACTCCTCTAATATTATTTGAAAACTTCTATTCAATTTTTGAACATGAACGTCGATAACCAGATTAGTTGGATAGGTCAGGACCTAGATCTTAGACGACGTCGTAAAAAGGAAATAACTTCTTATTGAGTTACTACAGAAGATGAATTTGTTGCGCAACTTGATAAATTGAAAGTCGTTTGGAGCAAGTCTCTTAAATTGGAACTACCCAATTTAGGAAGGCTTGTAATAAATTCGTTCTATTATGGATCCAGACGGTAACAAAAGGCTGTATAAAAATAGGGGTCTATTCACCCTTTACACGAAGCCAGCCAAACAGAGACACTAAAATAACAAAAGCAAAGAAGACATACAAAAGCCGAGGCTTTTCCTCCAAGTTTCTGAAAGCTGAAACTGACAGCAGTGGCCGCTCCGAAGCCGCCACGTCCAATAACCAAACATCGCAGTATCGAACATACCCGAATCACAATAAAATCAATGTAGCTTGCCCCTTGCCGAAGCCTGTCCAGGCCCAGTGACGTACGTGCGAGCGAGACACCAACATCCACCACCAACAAGCAAGACCAAGACGGAAAACACACCACCCGATTTTATAGAGACATAACACATTTTACTGCACACTGCAATAATGTTCGTTTTAATTAAAATTGAGTAATCAAAGACTTTCTTTCTTCCATTTTCCTCTGACTTTGTTGATTTATTTCCATGGATGAACTCGAGAATGTTAATATCTAAAGCTATACCTAGTTTCACCCAAGCGATTTTGCCACTTTTGATTGAGACATATTCTTTATTTGAAGAGCATCAATATGAATTCATTTTCCTAGTAAGTTTCTTAGTAGAACTTCAAAAAGGTTTTTAATAACTATATTTCGGATGGCAGTGGGTTTTAGTGTTACATAAGTAATGAGAAGCAACAAGTCGCGGTTCCACGAGGATTGTAACCACTCTCGAAACCTTGGACACATTCATACACGCCGGCTTAGATTCACTTTATCGTGGAAAATTGTGATGGAGTTCGTCATCAGCCTAGCCTTTACGCCTCTATGTTGAGGTTAATACCACTATTTCCAACGTGTTTAGTTCGACCTACTGACGATGAAATCATTCAATCTGCCTAGCCTTTTCCCTAGCATGTTGGGTTCGGCTTCCAGTCTAACCGGATGTAGCTGAATACTGACGATGAAATATTGGTTCGTATTACTGTCCGTAATTTACAAGTACCTTCCAACACCTAGGTATTTTTATTCATCTCCAAACAGAAACCAACTGGACTGAAAAACACTTGGAACAAGCTCTCTAAATGATTCAGATAAGAATCGGGAAAATAAGGAAATACGATCAGGAATTGCGTCTCCACGACCTAATAAAGAATCAATCTTTGTATCACGTAAACTAAAGCACATAACAAACACCAGCCAATCTAGAGCGAGATGAAACTTTTATCGACCAATCACGACTGAGTCCGGACGACATTAGCCAATCACCAACGTCTTGGAAGACGTCAGAAAGTACTGCTAAAACTTAATGGGGCTGAAAAGCCTGGAATTTAATTTATTTAGGTACGAGGTTGTGAAAGATAAAGGCGAAATCACGGTTTGGCAACGAAGAAACTAGGTGAGGGAAGTCTTCCATAAAAAGAGGAAGAATCTTGCTTTTTAATACGATTATTTTCGGCTCGGCAGTCTCAATATAATGCTTCTTCATATCAGTATGTCTATATGCTATCGACGAAACACTCAAAGCAATCATATTTTTAACCGACTTCTTCAAAAAGGAGGAGGTTCTCAATTCGTCTGTATGTTTTTTTTTGTATGTTTGTTACGCGATTACCCCGCCAATTATGAATCGATTTTGATGATTCTTTTTTTGTTTGGTAGGTCATGCTTCCGAAGTGTTCCCATATAATTTTTTATTAACTTTGCTTGCGTAATTTTTGAGTTAGCTTCAATATTACGTATTTTTCCCACTTAGTTTATCTAGACGATATCCTGTTTGACTCCTTCACTGTTATTTACATAGCAGGTAGTGGTATTCGGATTTGTGTGGGGTAGGTACCACAATTAAAAAGTGAAAAATAAAAACTTTTTACAAAAAAAAAAACAACCGACTTCCAAAAAAAACACTAAAAAAGTGAAAAATAACTTTAATTTCGGAAGTCGGTGGCAAAAAACGGAAATTCAAAAGCAAAGACACCGACTTCCGAAATAAAAGTTATTTTTCACATTTTTAGTGTTTTTTTTGGAAGTCGGTTGTTTTTTTTTTTGGAAAAAGTTTTGTCTAATTAATTTCAATCTTAAATGCTCACAATTCTCACATCATCTCTTAAAAACCATTTGCTAAATTCGTTTAAAATACCATTTCAGTTTTGGGAGCATTACGAAAATTATAAGAGTTTTCTGGAAATAAAATAATTAGTTCAGTAATGGATACTACTGTAAAATTTAACAGCTACAAGACACTTTAGCACCGATCGATAGTCGATACTTCTCATACAAAATGGAATACAATGTAGGCAGTAATGCTCGTTTTCACTAAAACTTAGCCTCCTAAATGAGTGCCTAAGTAAAAGCGTGCTGTTGGATTTTCAACGCTCGACTTAGCGACGAAAGTTGAAAATCCAACAGCGCGTTTTAATTCATTTGTATGTCGCCTAGTGTCAGTAAAAATGGGCATGATAATTCTTCTATTCAATGAAGCATTTTCTAGAACAAAGGTGGCCTAGTTTCTTGCTTTAATATTCCCCATTACAGTTGAAGCCAGCGATTACTCCATTTATTATTGATAGCAAATGGACGGACAGATAGACGTGACATGTGAAATGATAATACGTAAATTACTTAATTCGACGTGTGGGACACGCCGTAAGGTACTGGCAGCGAAAAATGGTACCGAGTTTTTTTTCTTGAATTTTCTTGTAATTATTATGCTCTTTGGAATAGTGATATGGGGAGGATTAACCCGTCATATGCCGTAATTACAGACACAATTAAAAATCCATTGTTTCTCAACGAGATCTACGTTCCGGCATACCAAAGGTTAAAGGAGATCCTATTTGACTATAATCTTCTGGTATTGGCAGGCCAACTCATTATCTGCCTAGCTTTTCCCAATCAAGTTGGGGTCGGCTTCCAGGCTAAAAGGATGCAGCTGAATATCAGAATTTTACAGGGAGCGACTCTTTATCTGACCTCCACAACACAGTTTACTGGGTAACACGAGCCCTTTGCACCTCCCCCCCCTAAGACTGGTTGCCAGAATTTCGGGCTCCTTGTTCAGCAGCCATGTTTTATGCTACGGGACGCACTATACTGGCTAGACTGACTGTAGAAGAGATAGCACCTTTTAATTTTTAATGTATCATTAAGTTTTATATATTAAAAGGCACCAAGCTATATACGGCTACTCGGAGTATACGCAAATATAGAGAATCAGGTTATAAAAGCCGAAAGTAGGTCGCTTCTGTTTAAAGTTTAAAGGTGGCGACAGAAATGGCTGAAACATCTGAATACCTAGGACGAGATTATGTAATTGTTCGGGCTAGAATGCTAGATCCCTGGTTTTGCAGAGAATTCCGACAAAATATACGGACGTGACATAACATTTTCTGCTTTGTAAGGATTCATATACTCAGAATACCTGAAATTACTTTGAAAGTTTATGTTATCTCGCGGCCTAGAAACGTGAAGTTTTAATGGAACTAATTAAGAAAGCTCCTAAAACAGGCAAGGTCTTACGGACCAACTCAAAACATTCGGCTTACCTATCTTTCAGACAGTCACTTTGATACCGACAAAATTTTCGTCGAATTCCTGCTACCCAGATATTATTTTTCTAAATCGAGCTCTGCCAAAATTCGGGACTAACAAAGCCAAACACCTATTCTCAGAACATCATTCAAATATTATCAAAGCAACAACGATGATCGACGTAAACAAGAACTCGTCTATATTGACACTTCTCTCAAACCAAACATTCGCTTAAAACCCACATCAAACATCTATGATGTACATAATTTATCGATACAAATATAACGCCACAGCCTTTATATTCTCTTATATAAATAATTCCTTTGTTATATAAATTGAACATAAAACATTAATGCTCTCAGACAATTCTGAGTAGTTTAGTCTAATAGGATTATGTCGTCGACAGTACTTGATTTATCGATTTTTCTGTATTCTATTAATCTGGTCTATTTTTGTGTGCAACTCGTGTATTCCCTTCGTGAATTTTTAAACGGTTTTTAGTCCGCTTTGAAGTCTAGATTGGAGTTATAACTGCAGTCTTGGTAGGGAACTGCGGTGTTAATATTTAATTATGCGAGCGTGTGAGTGTTTCAGTTTTACTGTCGCATCATTGTATAGAATCGATCGAGTTATCGATTCGGTTATTTCGGAATTGAGAGCATCGATTTCGGGTGCTGTATCGACATTGTTAGGTTTTATGATCCTTGTTTCTGCTTGTCTACATGTATTTATCCGTTCACTTAAAACTTTAACATGAAATATTAGTTGGTAAAGGTTTTCTATATCACAAGCAAGTTTTTCAACTCTATCATCACTGTCATTTATTAAAACAGCATCATAACTATACCCCATTTGAAATAAGATTAGACATTAAAACAAACCCTTTTACAGTCCGTTCAACCGATTTTGACTTCTATACCGTAGGCACAAGGATAGCATTAAAAGCAAAAAAAGTTACACAATAGCAACTATCTACTGCGGCTGCCATTTGTCATGCCACCAACGCAATAGAATTCAAAATCGGTTGAACGGAATGTAAAAAAGGCTTATCTATACGTCTTATCTTATTTCAAATGGAGTATAAATGGCTTAAGGTACACAGAGAAAACACTTTCAACTTTTGGAAGCTTGTCAGTAGTGTTTTAAAAAACACAATCGACAGGCCTCCTACTGCTACTGATAAAGCTCATTGAATCTCATGTATCATTCCTTAAAAAGTCGTTCACGTTTTCTTTTAATTAACTACGTGATAGGAAATATAGGTAGGTAATGCGTATGGCGTTCTAACCTAACTAAAGGTAGCTAGGTCGGAATGATACGTGTCAGTAACCTCAGTCTCTGGGTGCTTAGATTTAATAAGCAGATAGAATCTTCTTAGTAAGTCCATTTACTTGATGAGCAGAAGTTAAGTGGCGACAACACGACACACACTGTATCATTCAGGTTTTGAGTTAACAGAATCTTTTCCTACCTAGGTAAACTGCTGTTCTATAGGGAAATATATAAATAATAATCTATCTAAGTCAAAAAGTCATTCGTCGTTAGAAAATCTGCTTGCATCGCGGATATTGCCAATATCCGCAAGAAAAATGAAGTGGTATCCTATTATGTCTTTAGTTCTTTTGAAAAGAAAGATCTTTTTAGTAGGAACTAGCTACCAACCCCTGCTTCGCACAGGTGCAATGGCGACATGTCAAAACATCGAGATATCAGTCTATGTTAAAGCTACTTTTTCTAACTCCTTGCCAAATGTCGAAATCCGTTCAGTGGTTTAGGCGTGAAAATGTAACATACCTACAGACAGACAGACCGTCAGACAGACAGAATTACTTTCGAATTTATAATATTAATATGTATAGTATAATTAATATTTCAGCCAATAACATTGATCTATTGGGTCCCACCTATGAAATTGGCCTCATCACTTCTTTGATTAAAAATATTCAACAATTGCTTGGTATTATATCGAATAATGACCATTATAGACAACTACCAATAGTAAAAAAAACCTTATTACTTATTGTTTTCTAAACATAAAAAATTAATTAAAAATTACTCCTCATTTTTTTAGCAGAAATGACCACATTTTTTTTTTTAACTTAGCCAAAACTTATTTTTGTCGCTTAATCTAAGTGGCATACGTTATCTTAGTTTTTAAACATTAGTTCATAAAAGTTTTAAAACATTTTAGTATTCATGGTTGTTATATAAATTAAGAAAATGCTACTTCTTTAAAATTCCCCATACAAAACGCTGATTTCATAGGTCCGACCTTACTTATGTATTACACGTAACTAAACCTTCTGGAATAAATGCTCTAAATAATGGTGACAATCGCATCAAAATCTCTTGTACAGTTTAGAAGATCAAATTGGGCACACAGACAGACACGAAAAGCGACGTTTTATAATATGAATAGATTAGAACTAATAGAATATATCAAAGTTTCTAAAAAATACGAATCTCGTAAGGAACACGTGGTCAATCCATGTTTGAGTTGACTTGATGTTGAATCTGAATTCTTTTGTTAGTAGATTCTATATGACTATAGAACCAACGTTAAAGATAAGAGATATAGGTGCCTACCGACTGAAATAATAAAACAGCGATGGTAAAAACATTACGAGCTTGCTCTTAAAGAAGTCATAAAAAATATGAGTCATGCTGGAAAACCTTCGGAAAATGTAAGCAATATGATTAAACAAAGCCATTTCAGATACAACGTATGAGTAGGTACCTATGAGTAGATATTTTTCTTTTAATAACTCTTTCAATTTGGATAAAATTCGCCCTCGTGATATCTTTATAAATGACTAGCTGCGCCCCGCGGTTTCACCCGTATAGGTCTCGACCCCGTGGGTAAATCGGGATAAAATTTATCATATGTCCGACGGTCTACTCATGTGCCAAATTTCATCCAAATCCGTTCAGCCGTTTTAGCGTGAAAGCGTAACAAACCCACTTTCCCATTTATAATATTAGTTAGGATAGCCTATGTTACTAAGTAATAATATAGAATTCTTCGGGTGAAATAGTGTTTAAAATCGGCCCAGTAATTTTTGAGTTTATTCATTACAAACAAAAATACAGAATATTCTCTTTATAACATTAGTTTAGAAAGCACTTTATTGTACACATGGCTACATATCAAGCTATAGGTACATTTCCAGTATATGCTGATCTCACATTGTATAGGATTTCCGTACAATGGGAGGTCAGCTTATACTGGAACACATTAAACAAAAGGGTCAAACATATTTAAAACTAGTGTACAATGGGCGGTCTTATCGCACAAGACGATATCATTACAGAAAACCTACTGAAAGAAAGGAGAGACATTTGACATCTTTTTGTAAAATGTTACGAGATAAAATCTAGTTGCTATAAGAGATTCATGTTCACTCCGAACAGCAGTAAAAAAACATTTGCTAATATTCGTGTGACCTTTTATTTCATCAAATTCAATCTTGCAATTTTGTAGTTACAATCATGCAAACAAACACATACTCAAGAATTTCTCTATTCACGATACCCCACAGTCATTTGTCTCTTTCTACATATTATCACTAATTTGTGCGTCTCCGTTAATTAATTATATCAACAGAACTGTAATTGTTTTATTGGCGGACAGACAGACGCATCGAGAATTCTCTTTAATTAAAATTTATGCATGAAAGCAACTGGTTTATAACCGTGAAGTGATAGACAGACAGTAATTTATTTTGTTCTGCTATTGTTTATGATTTTGTACGGTTTTTAGTTATTGGTTATTTATTTAAGAGGAGAAACACGTTTTTTTATGCAAAATGCAAATTTTAAGAAATTAAATTTTGTTTTGTATGCGAAATGCAAATGGGTAATCAGTAGTGTTTTCCTTTGTGGATATCCTACATTATACACTTATATCTTAAGTTTAGAAATCGTTGGGTTTAAGTTAAGTACCTATGTTCTGTAATGACCAATTTACCTCTCTGCTGGATTTCATTAAAATCGGTTCGATAGTTTAACCGCAACAGTATTCGTGTGAGTTTCGGTTAACATTATCGATCCTAGGGCCTTGGGTTCCCCAAGTCTCATGGCAATTACGAAGCTCCCGTTTGGCTCTGTTTCAGATCTAATTAAACGTTGACAAGACGACGATCTGACCCATAGCCCCAACATATTAACTTATTAACCCTTCAACTTCGCCACTATTTCGGAAGCCGATCGATTCTGGGCAAAATTAGCTCTGCCCGCCGGCCTGACCCAATAAACGCTCAGTATAAATAAACAAAGCCTACAATATTGCCCAAGTATATTGTGCTTTGTGCTATATTAACTAGCGACGTCTCTTACAGTTTATTAACGTACTGAACCAGTTCTGTTTATGCGAGGAATTTACATTATGTATCGGCACACTTTCATGTAAATGCAGTGTATGTTTTTTTACGAAAGATAGTGAAAAATGTATTTACATGACACAAGTCAACAACGACGAATTTTAATTGCTGTTTTGAAAGTAAAGGAAGTAGGCAACATGGAAACAGTATTACCGGAATACCGATGTACTTGTACATTTTTAGGTACAATTATACATATCGAACAAAATTATTTTCTTAGAATTCACAACGTCTCGAAGTACCGCCAGCGCTGCATAAGCACATGGTAATTACGAAATCAAAGAAACTCCAATAAGAAAAGTAAATACGACAATATCTTAAGAACATGCAAATATTTGTAAAAGCGGTAAACATGAATGAAAGTGACTCACTTGCCGAACAGCGGATGCCATAAGTGGAAGGAGGCCGGGTCGTGCGGGTGCGGCGGCAGGTGAGGCTCGCCCAGCGGCGTCGTGCTGCCCACCTCGGGCTCCTCGCGCCGCCGGGCCAGCGCCGCCGGCGGGCCCAGGCCCCGCCGCGACGACGACGACGGCATTGGCATCCCACCATCACGCTGCGGCGGCGCCAACAAGTTTTGTAAAGATTTAACACTGATTCGAGGCCGCGGCGAATCCTGCGACCCAGTCGAACTACTCCTCTGATGGGCCTGCGCTTCGGAATGCTGCATGGACTGCAGATAGTTGTTGTTCGGAAAGTACGGTGAGGTTGGGCTCTTCTGCCCCCTCGGCGACCGCTGGCTACCCATCATGTTGGGATTAAAGTAAGGTATCTGAAGGCCTGGCAGGGGCATGTTCGGCCTTATGTTAGGATTCATCCCTGGGTACATGTTCTGCAGGAATGAGTTGTGTTGCATGGCGGCTCGCTGGCTGGCCGTGTAGTTGGCCATTGGACTAGATCGAGACGACATACTGCTATGTGATTTATTTTGATGATGATGACTCTTTGTCGAGTGAACGAAAGGATTCTGCACGTCTAAAGATTTTGATGCCATTTCTTTCGCCTGAGACTCTTCGGCTCGAGCTTTGGCTTGGCTTTGCCTCTGAGCTTGTTGTTGATTCGAATGGTTCATCGCTTCTTGCCACATAGCGTACTGCATTCGATTCTCGTAGTCCATCTGTGGCATCACCGGGAACCCTGTTTGTCCACCAAAACGGGAATTTGGGTTAAACACCTGTGATAACTCCGGGTAACCCTGCCCGGCGGAATAACCAGACGAATTTAGTGCTTTTAAGAAATCCATATTTTGCGAGCACGCCGCCATAGCCTCGAGTTGGCTGATATAGGGTAGCCAGAGCATTTGGTTGAGCGCCGCGGAAGTGGCGGCGTCGATGTCGCCAGCTAGCGCGTCCATCGATGGTATCGGCTTCGGTTGAGTACTGGAGTTGATATGGTCGAGTTGACTTATAGCCGTCGTATTTTCACTACTCGATGTACTTGTTGTACTTATTGTACTTTTTGGCGTAGGTGGCTTTGGCTCCTTTTTCGGCGACGCCGGCCTTTTGGGTTCGTTCAATATTATACTTTCTAATTGCGAAAATGATATGACCAGTATATCCGGATCACGCAGAACCATGGGGTAGTGGAACGCGTCTGGTAATCTGAACTCGGGATTAGCCATTAACATCAAGGGAATTTCAATACCAGGAGCTGTGAGAATTTGGTTCAACTTGTTTTTCGGAATTAGAATGGGATCGGGTATGTTGAAACTAGTACCCGATCTTAGACTTTGTATTTGTTCGAGTGGACTCATTTTATTCATTTTCTCGATATATTTCATCGGAAGCTTTTCTTCTGCCTCGCTTTTCTTCGACTTAGTGTGACTCTCGGTATGGTGCTCATCCCGATCACACCTATTGAATACTTTATTTATTTTAACTGAATCATCGGTAGACTCCCGTCTTCCCTTTTTCTCTTGAGGTTCACCAAATTCTTTATTTAACTTTCTTATCTCATCTGAACAGCTCGTTACAGTTGGACTGGCTGATTTTCGATGTTTACCTAAGTTTAACGGTTCACATTGTTGTTTTGTAATAGTTACTTCTGACGTGTACATCTTAGGCGAGGGTGATGACAACAAAGTTTCTAAAAACAATGATTGTTTGCTCTTCGATTGAGGCATAGTAAATATTTCAGGTGAGGACGGCACGGCGGGGATGCCGCTCGGCTGAGGCGACTGCATAGCATCCGATTCTCTGGAAGGAGCTCGCGGTATGTCTATCCTTCTCGGCGACGCATGCGGGGTGGGTAACCTTCGTTGCACACTTAGATCTCTAGGTAGGTCGTCACTCTTTTCTGATAAATTATCTTCCATGTTATTTGTAGTTTCAGCATCGCTAGCCACTACTCGGACAGACTTTTTAGCTTTCAAATTTTTGACACTTAAATCCGTAGCCACCAATTCCACGGCTGTCGTATCTTCTAGGTCTTTCGTAAACTCTATGCTCGGGGCTTCCATTTTTATAGAATTGGAAAAATTACCTTCGTCATCACATGCAGTATCGTCAGTTTCTAGTTTGGGAGTAATGGTGACATTTTCAGTGGAGTCGTCATTAGTTTGAGCTTGAAGTTCACTGGGTATAGTTGGTTCGCTTTGATCTGGCAATGGTTGATATTTTTGCTCTTCTGAGCGTTCAGGGATTTCAGGTACTTGTTCATGTTCAGTATACATCACTTCCGCATTATCAACATCATTCTGTAGCCTCTTCTCGGCATTCTCATCATATTCTAAATGGTTAACTTCGTTAGCGTTTTGCATTTGCGACGCCGTAGATAGCGTTTCAAGCACACAATCAGTCGGAGGGTCGGCGGGCGCGAACACTTCCTCCGTCAAATAGGACTGCTCGATGGACTGCTGTTGGTCCGGTAACGGCAGGTGGTCCCCTATGTGATGTAGATGTAGGAGCCCTTGCGCCGCCGTCATGCTACTCCGACTGGGTGACTCCAGCGACTGCTCGAGCCGGTCGATGATGTCGGCGACTGGCGCGCCGCCGAGCAGCATGTCGTCTTCCTCCTCCACGTAATCGGTGCCGTGCACGAGGTGCGCCAGCTTATCGAGTGCCTGCCCGAGAATTTGATTATCTTCACAGCCCTTTTCTACGAGCGACTCGAGCAGCGCCTCGTCGTGAGGCCCGCCGAGCTCGGGCAGATAGTGCGCTTCACTTATAGTCTCAAACAGGTCTTTGTGCACTCCCATGTCATTATGAAAAACATCTTCTTCGGCAGCGCGCTCAGGCACGTGCGTCTTGCGCTGCTCGAAGAACATTTCGTCTGGTGGCTTAGGGTCGCCGAGCTCGAACGACATGACGTCTTGCGCCACCTCTTCGGCCCCCGGCAGGAAGGGGTACTGCGCGCCCTGCAGCTCCAGCTCCAGCTCCTCACCGCGCTGCTGGTTGAACTCGAGCTCTGCCACCGCCAGCAGGTTGTCGAGCGGCGTGGGCTCAGGCGGAGCGGGCGGCGCGGGCTGACCGCGCGGCACCGCGATCGTGTGCGACGGGATGTGTGACTCCAGGTCGGGCGCGAGCCAGGCGGGCGCGGGCGCTGCCGCGTCCGTGCGCCTCCGCCGCGGCCTGCCCGAGCGTCGGCGCCGGCGCCGCTCAGGGGGAGCACTGGCTTCGGGGGGTTCGTGCGCCGGAGCGCTAGTCACAAGTATAGAGTCAAAGATTTTAGTACGCGGGATAACTCGCCAACCGGTCGGGGTGCGCGCGATACGGATGCGGTTACGCGGATCGTAATCTTCACAGCGGACCTCTTGCACGGTACCGTCGCGCTGGCGCGCCCACAGGAACACGGGGCGCAAGCGCGGCGCGGGGTGCGCGGGCGGCGGGGCAGTCTCGGCTAGGTCGCGGCAGGCCAGGCTGCGCGCGCGGCGCCGGCCGGCGGCGGGGGCGCGGGGCGGGTGGGGGGCGCTGCGACTGCGGCCGGCAGCGGCATCGGCGCGGGGGCGGGCGGCGCGAGGCTCGCCGCCGCCGCAGGGCGCCCGCGGAGACACTCCGGCGCGCCGCACCGCGGGATCAGGCGACGACCGCGCGGACGCGGCCCCGAGGCGGACTGGCGGCCGGCGCGCGCGAGCCCCGCCCCCCGCCGCCCGGCGCCCCCGCCCCCGCCCCGCGCCCGCTCCGCCCAGCGATCGATCGCCCGCCCGCTGCACCCGCCGCCTGCACCCGCATGTAAACACGGCGCGCGCCCCGGCCCCCGCCGCGACGCCGCGTTTACGTGGCCTCGTTAATCTTAAATCCATATCTGCGGCGCGCGGAGTACGCACGCCGGCACGCCCCCGACCCGGCCGCGCGCCCGCCGAGCACGTGCACCCCGCCACCACCGACACTGCATCCTCAACGCACCTCTCCACGCTCATTAGACAAATTCCAAAGTTTCCCGGAGGCACCAATGTTTCGACCTTCCGGTCTAGTACACATTGTCAACAAAACAAAACGCACTTCCGAACAGAAATTCTTAGCAGAAAATGAATTTACCAAACCCGGAAGTAGGCAGCGCTAGGACATGAAAGGGGCGGTATTAAGTATAGCCGTCATCAACATCCGTCAGATGAGGCGCGTTCATCCGCGGTCACAGGAAGGTTCACTGCTCGCACGAGATCAATACCAGTAGAGAGTGGTGCCATCTCGCAGGCGCCGGTACATACTGTACTACAGGGAAATCAAGTCGTTGCAAGTGTTCACGGTTTCGTACGATGCGGGTAGATGGAGCTTGTCATCTGTAAACAGTTCTTACTCGTATAGTATATATTTCTAAAGATTTCTCTTTACTAAAAGTCTGTCTGTGCACGACATCTACGTTTTTGTTATCTCGGTTGTATGCGCAATTTTCAGTTTTACGGCATGTTAATCAAAATCATAAGTCATTTTATTAAAACTAGGCTGAGAATCAGCACTTTTCGAACGTCAAAATTACATAAGATTGTCCCCAAAACGCCTACCCTTCACCACTTCCTAGTGCTTTATCTGGGAAGAAGAAGTGGCGCAACTAGCTCCCCAGCAGCACAGCTGTCTGTTCAGTTAGAAAAAAAAAAATTCTATACAATAGTATGCAGAATCATTTACATTACGCAACACAAAACATAAATCAAATTATCAGTCATAGGTATGTCAGCTAGCACACGCCAATATAACAAACAAAAATCGAGAACTAAGTATACTCAAGCTGAAATAAAAACTATAAATTAATATATTAATTCTTATTCAAATAAATAGTTTTAACGTCAAGGGTATTTATGTAGCAGTAAAATACTTTTGAATTCAATCGAATCGGACATCTAATTTCGAAGTTATTACGAGTATAAAAATGCAATACACGAACCGTTCGACGACGGCGCCGCGCCTCCGCGACATTTCCTACTCTAGAGAGGAGAGGATGGGCACACGGGTAGACCATGACCTGGAATAGGACATAGGATACGTTTTATCCCTATATTCCCACGGGATCGACACCTACGCGGGTGAAACCGCGGGGCACAGCTAGTATTTAAATAAGCTTCCAAGCACAAAGGGCGTGCCCGCTTACATATAGCTATTTAAAGCTGTAACCTATGCTGAAATGTTTGTAGTCTAATAAAATATAAAACTTTACCTACCTAATAGGTATTTTATCTTGAAGAATGGAATCTTGCGACGGACTAGTCCAAAATACTGATATTTCTGTTAAGTTTTTCTGGGGGCACACTACAGAGCAATCACCTCTTGCTGGCTGCAAAGGTTCTCCGTCTAATACGTTACTACCTAATAAATAAAAAAGGGCACTTGTTTTTAATAATTCTATAGTAGTATCTACCTAGATAAAAGCAGTCGCTTCCATCAATGCCATGTTTTTCTCAAAGTCAAACTTCCGATCGTTTTTCACGAATCGTAGTGTTGTTACTTATAGATACGTCTTAATCTCCAAGGAGCAGAATACGGACATTCAATAATAGTGCGGCATGTACAACTCCATGGGTATTAGTTACCTACCAGGTGGAGTTGGAATACGCTTCAGTACTTTAGGTACGAAGATAAGGAATTAAGGTGACTAATAGTACCTACTTACCAGCCTATACAAAGCACGAACACCAAAGCTTCATAAAGGTCTTCAGTTTTCGTAGGGACCTGTGTTGGATCTCGGCTTCTTTCAAGAATAACAGCGTCATAACATAATTAAGAACAAAATCTCACTACATATTATAAAACAAAGTCCTCCGCCGCATCTGTCTGTCTGTCTGTTCGCGATAAAGTTAAAAACTACTGCACCGATTTTCATGCTGTTTTCACCAATGGATAGAGTGGTTCTCGTGGAAGGTTTTAGTATATCATTTGTCAAGCGGGCGAAGCCGAGGGCATCAACTATTTTGATATAAGTACGAAATATTACACTAATGATCTGTTTTATCACTTCCGAATACTGACCGTGTACTTAGAAAATTCGAGTCTTTAGTTTCGATCATGTGGAAATCCTCGTAGGTTACCGTCTGGGAAAGGTAAGGGCACAGAACTCCGTTGTTA
Source organism: Lithophane ornitopus (assembly GCA_948473465.1). NCBI lineage: Eukaryota > Metazoa > Arthropoda > Insecta > Lepidoptera > Noctuidae > Lithophane > Lithophane ornitopus. Next base: position 15,439,113 of record OX419625.1, read on the forward strand.
CGTCGAATCGCAAAAATCAGCGACGGTACCCTCAGATTTTCTTCTGCGTTGCGAATTCGCAGTTTTGTTTACAAGCCCTATGGGTTTCTACAGATTTCACCAGACAAATATCCTTTCCCAAACCGCTGCAATAAACCGGCGTTTATTGCAGCGGTTTGGGAAAGGATATTTGTCACGGGAACTGATAGGAAGGCAGGCGGTTTCGGTTATAAGCGAGATCTTCATGAAGAAATGGTTTGTCTTGATTTCGGTCATATCACTCTTTTCGACGTTGGCGACGTAAAATTACAGTTTTTTACTCGATTTTGACAAACTTTTAAAACGTTAATCCAAATCGGCGCACTACTGCCGAAAGGTAAGTAGCGGATTTTACTGCTAAAGAAATAAATTCTGCTTTATTCAAACATTATAAAGTTGATATTTCTTTGGGCAAAGAAAAACCGGTGCAGGTTGATAGAAAAAAAAAGGTTCAAACCCTGAATAGCATTTACAATAATATTGTTTATTTTAAATAAAATCTTACAGTTCACTATGTGATGACTAGACAATGATTAAGATTAAAAAAAAATATGTCACAGGAAAATTACAAAAACATATTTTTTCTATCTATTTCTCGTGTTGTTATTAAACAAACTATAATAATATACTTTATCACTTGTCTGCATTTGAGTATAGTGGGAAGGATAGCGCTGTATAGATAGTGCATCCACATACTCGTAGAGGGCCTCCACTCCGCTTCCCTCTGTACTTGTGGCGGTATCTACATCGCCACATGCGAACTACGCATCGAAGATCTGACGTCACACAACAAAGACCTGACGTCACACAAAAATCCTGACGTCACATAAATCCTGCATCGCGCAATTAAAGTTTACCGTGCATGGTATGTCCACTTCACGGTAAACATTAATTACAAGAACCCAACATCAATCGTTGGGCAGTTGCCCGCCAGACACAACACCCGTCTGGTCGGAGGATCCTCCCTTTTCTATGGTGGATGAGTGAACTTTACACCCTGTTCCTCATACCCCTAAATACTAAAGTACAGCTTACAGTACAGTAATCAAGGAGTCAGGCGCGTTTTCGTGGATGGCACTAACTATACAGCGCCTTAAGCATACGCGGCGAGAAAGGGCGCGCGACGCCGTGAGCGTTGACGAATGAGCGGCCTGCACTGCCTCCCCGTTTCGCCGCACACTTACGTAACGCGGGGTACAACGGTATCGGTCAAACTATACAGAAATGCCAGCGATAGACAAGTGATAAAGTACCTACATATTTAAAATGATGTAATTTTCCTACGACATGAATGGTAATGTTAACAAAAGAAATAAGTAACCAGGCACCGACTACAACTTTGTTTTACCCGACTGCACGAAGGGTAACAAAAGGTTACGATTTTAACCCTTGTGCGTGTGCTCAGTAGTAAAATCTTTGACTTTGTTCGTTTAAGTGTGAAGTATGTTTAAAAAGTTAGTACATAGGGAACAATAATGAAATAGTACAAAGATGTTATTTTCTGGGCTGGTTATTATTTTTCTTATGTCGACTATACTCACATACATAAATACATACAATAAGAGGAATGTTAAGAAGATATTGTTTACCCAAATATTTCTTACTTCTAGGAAAAGTGGGTATTTTTTTACAGAAAAACTACAATAATATGCTATCAAAATTTCTAAAAAGAATTTATCATTTACAATAATTCTGTAATAAATACAAATATAAGTAATACTGCAAAGTTGTGTACGACTAACAGTTCAAACGCTATTGAGCTTACGGTTTAGCCGTTTCAATCAGGTCGCTTGCTATCAATAGATTTTCTATGGCCAAAGAAGAGCAAGCGCAGAGTAGATGATTTTTTATGATATTGAATAATAAACCTTACTACTAGCATCTTAAAAGTGCACTGGAGGTGCCGTTTCATGTGTTTCAATGTTCGTACAACTTCGAACTTCATCAGAATAAGAATAAAGTTTCTTATTCAATGGCACCATAAAATCATGTTTAAAACCTCTAGTTGGAAGCCCTCTAAAAATATATGCTAAGAAAAGACCCAATACGCCAAACGTAATAATAAAATTATATTATGTTTAGCCGTGCTTCAACTATTAGTCATAACAAATATTATTTTAATATAATACAGTCCATCTTACTGCAACAATATCTAGACCCCGACCAATAAATGCATAATATAGAGCACCTTAGAGCTTCTATATCAGTCTTCAGTTAATTACTTCCATGTGTCTTTCTATTACAAATGACAAAAATATCCCAATACTTAGTGTCTCATGTATCGTGGTTTACACACATAAATCTGATATGCACATACACCAAACAACTACAATACGGCTGATATAACTAGGCAGCTCCGAACTTCGCGCAAAGGGCTGCATAGTAACATTTTTTAGGAACCTATCACTGCAGTTTACGCGCGCTTGACAATTTGGCATTACAATTAATTTTGCGTAAATTTTCGTTCGAGAAACTGGCCCTTAGTATTCAAACCACATATTGTGTAATTCTCAGAAACACAGTAAAGCTTGTAATTGAGCGTCGTAAATACCGAAAGGATTAAGGATCCGTTTGAGAGCTGATTTTTCAATAGTCAGATTGATGACTGATCAGTGAAAAATAAATATAGCGGTTTGACATTTTGTCCATATAAAAGCTGTCAAACTGTCAATTTTATTTCTCAGTTATTTGACAATTGTAAAATCGGCCCTAAATCAATTAATCAATTTCAACATGGCGCTTTGGAACTCAACAAATTAACGAGAATTTTCCGCCTTCACAACAAATGATAATAGAAGTATTATCTTTTCTTATTTTCTATTACTATCGTCCTAACGCTGTTTCTGCAAGGAAATATAAGGGTTGAAGGATATGGTGACCAGCTCTTGCACGTGTATAGTCTTGATGAGGTACAGCGAGTCCACAGCGATGACCAACGCCCTGTCCACAGAGATCATTTCCTTGTTCAAAGCTGTGCCAATTTCCAAAATTCATAATTATGCACCGTAATTATCAAAACGATCCGTTCACACATTTTTTTTTAAATTCATAACTTTTTTTAATACTGGGCTTTTGGGCTTTGTTGTTAAATGTTTTATTTTGTGCGTTGGATTTATGTAGAGTGATAAACGTTTTCTTTATTTCTTAAATCAACGCGGTTGTTTGTATAGAAATCTCTTCTACTTATTTTTCCTTCAAATAAAAAAAACAATGTTTTATTTCTTTCTTCGTATTCGTAATTATCTTCCTAACGTTGTTTCTGCAACGAACTATACGGGTTGAAGGCCATGGTGACCAGCTTGTGCTCGTGTATGGCCTTGATGAGGTACAGCGAGCCGACCGCGATCACGAGGGCGGTGCCAATGGATATAGCGTGGTAGTGCTCCATGTTGCCGACTGGTATCGGCCAGACCAACGTGTCTGTTAGCTGTGGAAGAGAGGAATAGGGTTTCAAAATATTAGCAGTTTTTTTAAAAGTATAGTCGACCTCCTGCAACCACAAATCTCAGTAAATCTGAACTCCACTATGGTTGAAACTATCAACAGTCCGGCCGTCAAGAGAATTCGTTAGTGACACCTGTCAGTTGGACAATTTCTAGTAGTATTAGGGATTAAATTCGCAAATCACATTCGGTAGTATAAAACTGACAGATGTCAAAATCGCATTCTCCCGACGGCCAGACTGTAACCGTCATAAAGACAAGTAGACCTTCTCACCAAGGTGTAAGGTAACTCCTTCCAGCTGCACTTTTCCTTGGAGCTACCGTTACAGAGGAAGTTGACAGGAGCTGTTTCCTTGCCGCACATGTCCAGGCGTTGGTCAGGACAGCGGAGGTACAGCTTCGGTGGGCCTATGGTGTTTCGCGCCATGCTGGAATCAGAGACAGGATTATGACATTCAAATAGACCCATGTTTAGTGGTGAACAAATTAAATTATAAAAATATTATTTTCGGTAGATGAAATATTGAAAAGATTGAGGAAAATTGTTCAGTCACTGTTATGTTCAACTAAAATTTTTATAAGCATTAAACTGACTGCAGCTTAATGTGGAAACATTCCAGATTCCACAAAAGGCTGCTTCTGGGCTAGGTTTGGCTTTCAAGATTTTCTATCATTTGTTGCCTAAAAATAATCTAAAAGTACCTGAATATTTTAGTATAGATAGACTGAGGACGCTGTTCCGCGCCTAAGGTATGTGTAAGGTATGTGCGACGAAACGGGGGGGGCAGTGCAGGCCGCTCATTAGTCAACGCTCACGCCGTCCCGTCGCTCATTCGTCAACGCTGCCCCTCCGTCTTGTCGCGCATTCCTATGGCGCGGAACAGCGTCTCGGTCAAACTATAATAGATACCAAGCTATCAATATCTCCCAAGCTCTATAAAACCCAACAAGGATTCTGGTCCTGAATGTCAATGTCATGAAAATAAGGATGATGTTTACGTATCAAACCTTTTTTGAGCATGTGACTGTATACTCAATAGACTTAGTTAATTTATAGCTATACCAATCGCTACTTCTACTCACCCACCACCAGGCATGGCCATATGATACCTGGCATGAACAGGCAGCCACATATACACCTTGCAATCCTTAATCCTCTCTGTTATGTATGTTGTGGTGGGGTATGAGTGCTCTGCGGGCAGCTCGGTGTTTATACGATTCTTTGGTACTGCATTCAGCTGGAATAATACAGAGAAGTGAATTATAAGTTTGGTTTAACTTATTTTTTATTAATCTCATTTTATGGTGGGTACAAGTGAACAAGATTCATGTGTAAGAAAAATATATTGATAAGGATGATATTTATAGACAAGCAACCTTTTTTTATTGATCATTAAGCTGAACCCCATTGTTATATTCAACATTGAAATATATCTTGGTGTTAAATAAATAAATTCTTTATTTCGAATCAAACATACATGCCACACACACAATCCATCATTATCATCTGCCTAGCCTTTTCCCAACTATGTTTGGCTTCCAGTCTAACAAGGCAGCTGAATACCAGCAGTATTTTACATGGAGCGACTGCCTATCTGACCTCCACAACCCAGTAACTGGGTATTTCTGGGCTTCACACACAATCCATATAGTATTAGTAAAAATGTGTTTTTATGTCAGTACTATGTGAGTGTGTATCGGTATATTATTTTAGACACATGGGCAAGATTTGTGCTAAGTAAATGAAAATAATTTTTATTCCATTTACCTTACTCAGTCTTCTCAAGGTGCTCAGCTCATCAGGGTTTGCATACACACCATGCGGCAGGGTCTGGTCCAGTCCCACAACACAGTCCTTATACAGCCAGCATTGGTCCTCATCACTGTTAAACACTATACCATAGGTTATGTTCCTGAAACAGCAATAACTTTTCTTTGTATTTGATGGTAAAAGTATTTCCACAATAGCCAGCAAGTGCTTCAAAAATGGAATACTTTTTTATTTGTAACTGAAAATACATTTATTTATGTACAAACTAAGCCATTAATAAAAAGGTTGTAAGAGTAGATTGTGACCAACAAAAGAAATTAAACTACATTGCATATACTTACCATGTAGTAAAATAATGGAACAAAATTAAGAAAATGATTGCCTACAGAATTAATTTGAAGTTTCTACTTATTGTGTTTCAGAAATAGCAGTATTTGTAGCTCACAGATTCTCTAGTGCTTACAATGTATGTCAAGTGTTTTGAAACATATTTTAAAACTGTTTTAAAGGATTCAAAATTTGGTAAAAGGTATTTAATAATTGGATATAATTATGACTCAATCTTAATGTTTGGTTCGCTGATATTTTTGAAATATGATCATAAATAAATAGATTTACCTGTGGAAGCCTTGATTCTTGAGAACTTGTTTCAATTTCACGTTAAAAACACAAGCACTAGCAGAAATATAGGTAAAACAAGACAACAAAACAATAGAAGAGAAATACATATTAATATTTTTAATGTGACGCAGCATTTGGTATTATTACTATGCTATATCACATAAAGATTACATTTGCCGTGTATTTAAACATTTAATTCTAATTATAAATTTTAAGATATAATACAGAATTTATGAATTATTTTGTCGAAATAACTACCTTTATCATCGATTAGGTACTATTAAAACATGTAGCAATGACACCAAAACTGCATTCCCGATTTATAAATAAATAGAAGTAGAGTAGAGGCATGTGGTAAAAGAGACAACAATAGCAAAACACTCGAGAAAGACAAAGATAAACTATCCATTGACGCAGAAATCGATACTTTGTTTGGTTTGACAGTCACGACGACAAAACTGACACATTAGTGTTTTCATGTTTTGACAGTAAACTACCAATGTTGCTAATGCATTAAATAAAACTGGCTTTTATAACTGGTTGAAAAATGCCAAAAAAATGCCATCAGCTATGAGAAAACTAAAAAGTTTTTGTCTTTTAATAATTTTTATGGCTTTCTAGTGATTTTTTTGTGGGATTCTAACCAGCTGTGCTGTTTATTTCGAAGGAGGCTTGCTCTAAGTAGGTAGGTAATAATTTTATGGAAAGAACATTTACCTCCGCTACATTTACCGGGGTACGTATTAAAATCCCGACATTTCATAATAACTATGACTGAAATACCGACGTCCAAAACAACGAAATTCAAAATAGGTACCGAAAGTTTAAAATGCCGATAGCCGTTATATCGAAACATAAAATACCGATGTCCAAATATCCGAAAGGATGAAACCCCAAATGGACGAAATCCCGAATGGACGAAATACCGATAGACGAAATCCCGAATGGACGAAATACCGATGGTTGAAAACCCAAATAATATTAATTTGCCCTCAGTACAAGTGCCTGCAATTTTGATGTTATGTTAAAATGAATAACTTTGCTATTAACCATATTCACAGAAAAATGTTTTTTGCTGCACGAACAAAAGGCACAAAAAAATGGCATGATTTCTGTCACGGCTCCGGCGCTGCGGGGCTCCGGCGGTCCCACGCGAGCTTATCGTCGCAGATGGTTTAACACTCACCACCGCAGCTTCGTCTTCGTCGTCTGCGGCGGCGAGAGTTATAACAACCAGCTCCTCAACTCGCAGGCCGCCTCGCCCCTCCGCGCCTACGCGATTTTAAATTAAACTCTAGGGGTAGGGCATATCTGCCAGGGTTGCGGAATAGTCCGAAAGGGATACCGGGACCCTGGCAACAGACAAATGAAGGAACACGGGTGGGTTTTAGTCAGTAAGAGTCTGAAACGCCCTTCCGCTCCACCCAGAGCGGGAGAAGTCATATGATGATTTGATGATTTCCCAACCACAAAAAAAAAAAAAAAAGTGGTATATAAGACTGCGTGGAGTCGGATTTACAGCGATGCGTTTCTGTCACTAAAACCAAATTTTTTGCAAATGTTTTAGGACTAACAATCTATACATAGCTAGGGCTATACAAAAAATAGGTAGAGTAATTTCGGGATTTTGAACTTCGGGATATGGATAAGCTTCGGGATATGGATCTTCGGGATTTTAAGCTTTCGGCCATATGAACTTTCGGGATTTAAACCTTTCGACCAAACAATCATTTGGCGTTTAATTTTTCGGGATTTCGTCCATAGGTATTTTAAAATTCGGTCTTTTAAATTTCGGTATTGGTACCCATTTACCGAAGGGGTAGATACTGTTTTATGTATTCCTACTGAGATAAGGTTTGGCTACGTAGGTAAGTAACCTCATCTATATGTGTAAGAAGCAAGACTTATTTATAAAATTTATCGTCATAAAACTTACGAGCAGATGTAATATGTATACAATCAGGCGCAGTCGCAGCCCAAAATTGGGGGGCACCATTTGTGCTGGGGAATATTTTTAGGGAAATGTTTACCTAATTGGTAAGTATACCTTCTCTAAAAACTTTTTTTCGTATCTTTACGCCCATCGGAGTCACTGTCTCAAGTACCTACAGTTTTTAGTTAGTAAAGGACGTAAATCATTCAGTCTCTCGACAGCTTAAATGATTTTGGGGGGGGTCATAACATAACCCCCAGGTCCCCAACCCAGGACATTATTTTTGGTTTAGATGCCAAAACGCCTACCATAGTTACAATAGCAATAAGTTGATGTTTATCGTTAATTTTTAACATCTAACTGAAATATTAACGCTCAGGGTGAGACTAATAAATACATTATTAGTCTTTTCATAGAATGATGTGTCCATCTATGTAATATAAAGTAAAATAAATCAAAATATTTTTCGTGTACAAAAATGTTACAGGTTAAGTTCATTCAATTGTTGAAAACACAAAAAATACTACAATTCCTCGAAAAAAAAAAAAAAGTAAGAAGATTTTCAAAAGCTTATTCAATGATTGATGATGAACACTTGACATAGTTTGTCAACATTATTTTTTTTAACCAGACTGGTTGTCGCCTTGAATTTTGATTACCTACAGTCATGTCTTTATTGACACTAACAAGATTAGGACAAATTGATTGACGTAAGAATCTAAATGGGCCTATAATACATTAATTAAGCTCATAAACCTTCCTTTGCGCGTCGCAGTCGGGTAAAAATAATAGTAGTAACAACAGAACCCCTTGTTTAACGAGCAAAAAAAAAGAAAACGAATGTCACTTGATTGAATTTCGTTGTGGCCTTATATGAGTGCGGATGTTGTTCTCTGACTTACATAATAATGTCTTAAGGGGACGCCGTCAATGTCGGTGGTCGCCTTCGACTATCTTAAGACATTGACGACCAGTATAAATGGTCTTTACGTCATTGAAGACTAGTTTAATTGACATCGACTTGACGAATTTGAGGAAAAATCATTAAAATAAATAAGTAGGTCCTTGTCCCTTATGATTGATTTTTTGATGCAGTCAGTGTTATAATTACGTCTCAGTTTCCCAGAGGCTGAAAGCCAGAAAAGTATTCTTGGGTGAGTGGCTGCTATAGTACAGTCAATTCTTCAATAGTAACGCCTCGACAGCAAGGTGTAATCTTTCATGGTGGGAGTTGATGAGCACGTGTTACCGTGGCCGACTTGGAAATCTCTAAATAGATTTCGAACCTAATTATGCCGGAGCATAGACAATCTCGACAGATGGGGGTTCATGGACGGCTCAGATCTCAAGTGCGTATGCGGCATGTCCCCGCAGACAATGGCCTAATTTCCACCCTGCGCCGCATGTCCAATTGTGCCCTTGAGGAGCGTATGACTACGTCTACGAGTGGAGTTTTTTCGGCTGAAGTTTGGACGAGCCATGTTTGAACTTTTTGCTATCGATACGCTAAGAATCTATGAAGAAATGTTAAAGGGATTGGGTTCGATTCCTGAACAGAACAACATTTTGTTAACGGTTGCAATACGCATGAAGCAAATACTTGGTTCTGATACAAGCATTATTATTATCTAACAAGTTTTTAACTGAATAACATCCTAACATATAGCCTGTATTCACCGTAAAAAAAAAAAAAAAAAAATTATAAATATTTTCAAGGAATTGTCCGGTTCTCATATCGTGCTGAAAGTATATAGTAGCTTTTTACTAGGACAACCTAGTACCTAAATCATCAAGGTTAGGCTTATGATGAACCTAAAACAAGCGTGACATGGACAAATCGCGCTTGTTTATAAATCATATCAGTAGTTTTCATATCAGGGTGTAACCAGTGGTCGTGAGAATGGGTTTGGGTGGGGCCAGTCGCGACCAGGTTGATGTTGGTCGCTGTTCGCCACGGGAAGTCTGCACGCACCTGACTCATTGAGATAGCTAGGGTGCCATTATTGTGTGGAATTTGATGATAAGTACGGTACCTACATTTAAACTCATGTCTATTTCTGGAGGTTGGTAAAAGACACAGATTGTTTGAATAACATTAATCTTGTAATGGTTATTTATTTATTAAACTTTGTGTACAATAAAGGAGCTTTGTGTACATTGCAGAAAAGTTATAGGTAGGTAACAAGAGTGATCTGCGCGACTGCTAGTCTGCGAATTACAGCTCATAAGTATGTATCTTGATTGGTTCTTATCTAGGGCTAAGACATTTTTTCGTGGAGGGCTAATGCCTGAAGTTATTCTTGATGCATATATTTATTTATTTAAATGCCTTAAAACTACCATTACAGGTCTTAGCCTAATGCGATAGCCAAGGAATATATATAAAATTAAAAATACGATAATTGTTTATAACATAATATAAATAAGAGTACTTTTGCGAATTCACCCCAGTGACATGTAAATATATCAATTTCGACCTGAATATAATTGATGGTGCGAATTGCTCGAGTCAGAGGGGTTTTGGCCAGCAAGTTGGTCCTGGCTGATGGTACGACCAGCAGTGGCTGTTATCAAAAGAATGACTGAAGGAAAGTTAAAACATCTTTTTGCTTTGATTTGAAAATTGGCCCCTATTGAAATAAGATTCGACATTATATGTTCAATAAGTATGAATGTGAATTTATTGTGAAACCTATTGTACCTATATTGAGAATATAGCCATCGACGACCAGTGCTGACATGACATCACATTTAAGGATAATTCTTCGTTCATTCTATAATTAACGAGTTTATATAGATCATTCTATTTTTTTGCAGTGATAGTGGTGTGACCGTCAGACTGCCAAGTCATAGGTCTTGAGTTCGAACGCGCGCACCTCAGACTTTTCGTTTTCATTTGCGTATTATACAGGGTGATTGAAAGCTGGGTCCAAAGCCTTAAGGGGGTGACAGTTGACACCCTTTGGAGCATTTTGAGCATGTTTTTAAAAAGGTCAAAAGGATTGAGGCTATTTTATAAAAATAAAAAATACATAAATTACGCAAATTGTTCATATTTTATAAGTACCTATTCTACGACTTCAAAAGTATCTAGTTTTTTTTTTTTTTTCAAATTTAACTGTGGTACTCTTGGCAATTACTAGTCAGAAATTGGGATATTTATTTTAAATAAAAGTAAAAAAACAAAAACGTACTTCGTCTCAGACAAGTATGGCTCAAAATGTTCAAAATGGTGTCAACTAGATATAGTTGACACCATTTTGAACATTTGAACCCCCTTAAGACTTTGCACCCAGCTTCCAATCACCCTGTATTATATTATCACTTGCTTCAAAAACGGTGAAGGAAAACATCGTGAGGAAACCTCGTGATGCCTAATTAAAAGATATTTCTCGACGGCATGTGAAGCCAAGTCAGAGGCCCATGGGCGGCTTTAAAACTCTGACATGAGGTTAGTCACTAACCACACGAAAAGAAGATGATAACATCATCACGCCTGTTTTCCTCTAAGGGGTACGCAGAGGTGTCCCTATAGTTCGTCAGTGGGGCACTGCCCCCAATTTCAATACCCATCATCTTCATCATAATTAATTAATTAATTATTTATACATATAACCATACTAATATTATAAATTCGAAAGTAACTCTGTCTGTCTGTATGTAACGTTTTCACCCCTAAAGCACTGAACGGATTTCGACAAAATTTGGCAAGGAGATGATGGCATCCTGGGGAAGGATATAGGGTACTTTTTATCGACATACCACGCGGGCGAAGTCGCGGATGGAAGCTAGTTGAGGCTTGATGATTCAAACAAATTAAACAGTAGCCAGTCACTAAATAACTGCCAATTATAATTAATTACTCTGCGACCTTAGCGAGGAGGCTTGTAAGCCATTCATTATTGATACTTTTGATGTCAATTTCGATCATTCAATTATTAATTAACTTCAATTAAGTTATGGAATAATACCTAGGTATACGTTCAGCTTATTTTATATCGTTTTGGCAATAGGCTTGCCCTATTACATGGGACACTCCCACTCAATACACTGCCTAGCCCGCTAGGGCGGTTAGTCCCCCTATGCTCTAGTCCCGCTATGCTCGACTCGTAAAATACCTACTAAAAAGTTTCGCTATGCACGAAATAACATTCGCGGGCAGTGATGAAGAAAACTGTTACAGTGTAATATTTTATTACCATTAAGCACCAAAGAACAAGTAACTTGGCTGAATTTTGGAATGGCAGATTTAACAGATCTATTGGCTGAAACCCTAGCTTTCTATTAGGTATAATATATGTTTTCTATTTTTATTTAAATACAGTTGATTTGGCTTTGAGAACGGACTTTTTATTTACGCTCTTTTCTATTTTGCATTGCATATTTCTATCGTGCATAGCTAGAGTATAGGGGGACTAGACGCGCCAGGGAATTTATGCGTAATGTGATAATAATGTCTTTTTTTTAGAGCATTTTATTTATTGGTGGTCAAAGAAACTTCGAAGTTTGCGAGAGACGCTCTTTCATTTTGTGAGAAATGTCCTTAAAACCGATTCAGCACTTCTTGTCTCGTCTTGTGATGATAGTTATGTGAATGATGATGGTTTCTTTAGCCATCAAATAATGGAATAACAATACAAATCGTAGAAATACTCACCTACTCATTGACTGACCGCAAGAGGCCTGACTCCGCTTCCTGACTCGCATTTATTATGTAAAAGAGTCTAACCATTACGGTTCATGTTTATAACACCAATGAGAAAATGTCTTCGAGAATTCCAAATGTGTCGGTACCCTTCACGGCACTTACATTGCTGCTTTACTACGGGGCAATGACTCACTTAATTCTCGTAATCAAATCACAACATTTCCTCTCTCGTTTCTTCCTTAAAAGAAGGAAAAGGTCAGAGGTATATTTTTAAAAGAATCGCGAGTGTGATGGTAACCCCGCCACGATCGAGGCAATAGGCTGTTTAGCTTGTTACCTCAGGCTCAGTTTGCGTACCGCTATTCCGTCGAGTGGTTGTGTGTTCGTTTTTCAAATAAAAAATACGACCTTTTAAGAACTTGGTGCTTGTTGATACAACTTTTATTATTATCGGAGAGATTCCTAGGTGAGTGGTTTTGTTTCTTTCAATTAATTTGATAAGCTGAAATATAGCGTGCGCCGATTAACGGTCCCGCCTCAAAGTTTGTTGGGACGCGTTTGGAGTTTTTTTTTTTTAATTCCGCCATAACTTTTTTTTTGAGGAATTTAAGGAGGTTCACAAAACAGTCCAAACTTTTTGGTGAAAATAATGACGATGTTAACCAGTCGTGTTCTGTTTTCTTGGCTAATAAGATTCTTATTAGCAGGTAACCCAGTTTTTAATGCAAACTAGCTCAAGTAGAGTTCTTAGCGATTAGTGCAACAGTGTCACCCACGCTTTTTCCTTAGAGGGGCGTGTAGAGTTCACAGTATTGCAAAATGTTCTGATGTTTAAAAAAGGATGCTGTTTCTATAACGGAATTTGCATTTTATTCTCGACAGACATCTTTGGATTCTAATAATATCCTTAGGAGAATAGAATTTAATTTATTCATCAGAATTCATTATAAAAAACTCCTTATAATTCCTCACTTATTACTGACAAAAAAACAAGCCTCAACCAATAAAATTGGTTGCGTGACTCGGGACATAAACCAAGGACCCTCACGGTATGCGTGCCCTTAAATTTTACCAACCCGACTTGGCGATGAGTCAGAGCATCATATCCTTTTTTTGGCCGGTAACTTTATAGAGCTGTTAAAACACTAAAAAACCTTTTTCACATTAACATTTCATTGTTAATGAGACACGTTACGTTGAGAGTTGAAAAGGGTTGTTTCCAAATCGCCATTGAGTAGACATGCATACAAAATTAGGTGCTTATTGCTTAGCACCTGGTCGACCGAGTCTGCCCGGGTTTTTTTTTCGAATTTTCCCAGATATGAGACCTAGCTAGATCGATTTTTCGCCCCCGTAAACCCCTACATTGCAACTTACATCGAAATTGTTAGACCCGTGTTCGAGAAGGTGACTACAAATATATTATTATAAATATGGCTCATTTAATAGTTTATGATACATATCAATCCCCCTATTGTAATAAAGAGATCAAGAACTTAATTGACCAGTGACATAGGCATGAGGCAAAAACTTTTTGATGAACACTTCCTGACTGCTTGGCTTGAACAGTTTTTAGTCTTTAAATCAGACAATACGATAACCACAACTATTCAAAATGAAGAACAGATCACCTATACAGGAAAGGGCAGAACAGTGAAGCCGCACACGTACCCAGAGGTGAAATAGATGTCGAAATTTAAGTGTATACAGTTGCACTGATGTGTTGTTGAAGAAGCATTATTGAAAATAATAGAACTAAAAATGAAATACATAAACATTTTAGAGACAAGCGTAATTGATATTATGCTCTCCCAAAACGTCCAATAATCAAGTCCACAGCAGCCAGTCGCATTCCTGCCAGGGTTGCGGGAAAGTCCGAAGGGATACCAGGACCTTGGCAATAGGCAACTGAAGGAACACGGGTGGGTTTTAGTCAGTAAAAGTCTGACACGCCCTTCCGCTCCACCCAGAGCGGGAGAAGTCAACGGATGATTTCCCAAACTTACAAAAAAATAAAAAGCCTGTCGCATTGGAAATCCCGAAGTTTTAACTGTGACACCTGAAGGCAAAATTTTGTTCAGTCTTTCTTTTGATGATGATGATGTTTTGCTTACTACGGTTCAATAAAGTCTAATTTAGCTTGATTCTAATCATTCTATTGCTCATACGCGCAGGAATTGGTAATAACGGAAGTACGTTTTGGTAACTTAATAACATTAATTGATCTATTAGAGAGCTAACGTGCAGTAGACAATTGTAATTTTCATATCGATAAAAATTTGTGAATGAACGTCTGTAGCTCCATTAAATCGAAGCATTGACCCCTAAGGTCAGGCAAAGGGTATTTCGGTTATTATGAAGGTTAACACATTTTTTTCTACTTAAGGCCTGACGCATCCCTCTTTTCCGAAGGCTAAAATTTCGAAAGGAATTTTTCAGAATGAAGGACCAGAATTCCTTCGATGACTCATTCAAACTTCCCGGAATTTACCTTCGCAACATATTCCAGAATCGTCTTGAACGCACTCCAAACGCTGTCTTAGCATAGTTTGTATAGAAAACTTGCATCTTTTCTGTCCCCTGCTTGAAAAGGACATCGCGTCCTTGTGGTAACGATGCACATTTCCTACGTTTTGTTCCAAAACAAATTTTCTAGCGGATTCTACGTTCAAGGAACCTGAATAATTTCCTGGGATTTACCATGTTTTACTGTCTTCTTGAATCCTTCAAGACAACACTTCTGCTTGTTGGGTTAATTGCCATTGAAGATTCTGGATTCCAGTACACCATGATCTTTAACTATACATTTTATAAATTAAAGTCCCTTTTCGCGTAGTTCTTCTAAACCACGCAACAGATTTTGATGAGGTTTTCACAATCGTTTAGAGAATTTATTCCGGAAGGTTTATGTGAATAATACGTTAATATGAAAGTTATATACCTATAACTAAGAAATATGTCGATGTTTTGTCAAGTCGGAAAAACCGTGCGAAGCAAGAGCGGGTCGCTAGTAAATTATAAGTCCTTATTTCCTCTAAACTAAACTGCACAATATTCAGACGGTACAACCTTAGCCTTATCACTGATCGTCCATTTCGCGATCCTAGGCTCCGCAACCACTAGCCACATACTCGTATATCTACCTACCTTGTTGTCTAGTTTTACCTTATAAAGCTTGTACTAATACTAACCACTAACTAGAGAAATTCTTGTTCACACTCTTTAAGTACCGAATGGAATCGCAATGATCTTTGTCTAAAGATGGTACCGGTATCAATAAATAACCAATGCGTGCCATGCGTAATACTGCTCGTCTGTGGGTACAGCCAACCAAACATTAGTGGTTTAACACGAAAACAGCCCTTACGGCTACGACATAAAGGTGCTGTCAATGTCAAATTAGTACCACTGATGTGCGGTTAACTGTATCTACGACGATATTGCCTTCGTTGACGAGATGCGTGCGGTCACGTATGGAGACGGGAGTATAATTCTTATTTGATAGGAATCTGGTTCGCGTGTGAACCATTTACCATAAGTTGTATTTGATGACGTACATCATATATCTCGTGTGCACCTTTTTGTCAGCATGCGGTTCTTTTGAAAGCGAAGACGTAGTCAGTTTGAAAAAAAGGACTCGTAAATTGGAAATTCCATCACAGCTCCGTTCTAAATTCTCATTTCAAGAGGCAATAATGGAAGGTTTTTGTGATGTTCAAGTGTTAGTAGTTGGGTTTCGTTTCTAAGAGACTCCTACGGATTTATCTAGTGCATTTTGTTCATACACCTTTTTCATGAATTGAGAAATCAAGACTGTTGAATGCCCCAAAAGTTAAGTTTTAATCCTACACCTTGAAGTCTGATACCCTTGTAAGAAGATGCTGTATTTGACGACCTCCCTAATAACCTCATATAAAGTTAAAAAATAATCTCAAATTCCCATCAGACATTTTGTTTTTACCTCCACTGGCACCGTTTCATGGAAATCAGCACTCACATGACATCAATTTGAAATACGTGTTCTCATACTTACCTACGTAATTTTCTTATATAAGTACCATGATCACATGATTTATATTTCCAATTTGCATGTATACATGTTTATATGTACTGTAAACACATTAATTTGGTTAGATACAATACCGATTCAGTTTAATTATGTTATGGTCACGAATATTGGGCATCGTTGTCATGCATGCCGTTTCTGGAACAATGGGGTGAGGTTCATCGCCTTTCATGGAGCTCCGGCTGTGGAGGTGGCGTCATGGTGAATCAGTGTTCATTTTATTGCCTGGGGTTCCCCACATCGGGGTATTTTTCTACGAACTTTACCTCAAGAAGTAATTAGGCATGTCGTCTTCCGAAGGCGTCTATTCTGCTGGGTTTAAGTGGTTTAGGGCGAATTCGAAGTCGTAGGTATCTATAGTATAAGTCCAAAACCTGCGTTTTTTAATTGTTTTGGTTGTTTATCCATAGGAACAAAAGCTGTCGGACAGCTATTTATTATTATAGGTATTCTACTTCTAAGTATAAAAGCTTGAACGGCATCGTTCTTAGTCAGTTAATTACTTTCTCGATGTTCATTCTTCATCATCATCTTCATCAGATATTTATTTGTGGTCAGTTTCCAGTCTAACTGTAAGCAGCTGAATACCAGTATTTTCAGTAGGTATCCGATGTCGCATTTTCTTTTTCTACGTTTTTTTATCAAACTCATTTTCAAAGCAATTTCTGGTAAACATCAATGTGCATGTAAAATCATAGTCAGCATTGTAATAACTGTTTCTAGAATTGAAATCCTACCACACGTTTTGTTAACCGTTCGTTAAAAACTAAACGGTGAGCAATAAAAGTTAACTGTGGAATGTCAAGAAATTAGCATTAAATCCCGCAGTTTGTACTGAAATCGTTGTGTTGATAGGAAACTTGGTATTTACGACTGTTCGATTGCATTGCCGGTGGAATTCCACTATTGGTTGCTAGTATAACTATTCGATATAGTATATGTATGGTATTATAGCCCCTATGTTAATTCCACTAATATACATTTTATATCGATTGGATTCCATATACCTACTTACGATTCCCAACGGAATGAGCAGTTCCTGGTATAATGATTGAACTGAATTAAATCGCATTGATTGGCAGTTAAGGGGCTCGTGGTTAAGTAATAACAGCCGCACAGGTCGATCGAAGGCTAAGCTGCGTTTGTCACGGTCGGTTCGTGGATGGGTGACCTTCCATTACGCATTGAGACCCCTGCGTACCTTGGAAAGTACGCTAAGTCGTTGGTCCCAGCTGTCATTCGTACATTACGACAGCCCAGAAGTCTGACAACCAGTCTTACTAAGGGGTATCGTGTTACCCAGGAACTGGGTTGTGGAGGTCAGATAGGCAAACGTTCCATGTAAAATACTGGTAGTATAAGACTGGAAGCCAACACCAACATAGTTAGAAAACAGGTAGGGAGATTGGTAGTTTTGTGTAGTTTCCAACAACGTTGTCTCTACTCTACTTCATATTTTCTTAGTAGAAACTTATGTACAGGTAAAACATAGATAGGTATATGTACAGGGAAAATATAGATACCTACAGGTAAAATATGGATAATTATACAGGTAAAATATGGATACAGGTACAAGTAAGATATATGTACTGGTAAAATATAGATGTATGTACAAATAAAATATATGGACAGGTGAAATGTAGATTCATGTACAGGTAAAACATAGATATATGTACAGGTAAAATTGCCTTTATAGTCTACGGACAATAGAGGAGGTTAGGCGTTACTAAATAGGTACAATAATTTTACTAAATACAATGATTGTTCAAAATATAAAGTTTTTACGTAGGTTTACTCCCATGGGGTCAAAAGTGATCGCACAATTAATTTTTTATGTTTTGCTGCTAGCCTGCGTTGTCACACTCCGGTCAGAGGCCATTAATCCTTATTAGGTACTACGTATAAATTTTATTAATATTACAAGTACAAGTAGGATCGAATATAATACATTCTCAACTGCTCTATCTACTTCAAGGAATCAATTATGCAAGGTTTCAAAAGGCAAATTGCTCTGTAAGTTTAATTCCGAATTCCGTATAATTAAACACTTTAAACGTTCTGTACAAGGAAGGAAAGATTTATTGGAAAAATCAGAATCTTGCAGAGCCGTTGCATTTCTGCAATCTGTTACGTAAGTACTGTATTTAGGATTGTATTTAATCTAACCACAACTACTTACTGGAAAACCACAGTCCATTTGCTGTAGGTACATTAAATTATTTTTAATCTGTGGTTGCTTGAGGTTGGAATTCATTTCAATGGTTGGTGGAAATGGTGCAAGGGAGCGTGCCATTTTCCTTAGAACTTTAACATATTTCCTGTCTCGTGAATACATTACTTAATTTTATAGTTCACGGTTATTGTTTTACTATATTGCGTCTGCTTCGCGGACAGCGAATATGCTAACTAAAAATATCTTCATTTCAATATACATTGACGACATAAAATCAAACATGCTCGTAGGTTCCATTTTTTTTTAACTACTAAAGTTCTGTGGCTTGGTACCTATCTGCATAGCGGGGCATTCGATACAGCTAACTTTATTAAATGTTTATAATATGTGCAAGTTCAAGCCATAAGCAGTAACCTGTCATTATATGGACTATTTAACAACATGTTCAACCTTCAAATGCCTATGTAGTACGTGACATGCGGTAACATTCGAGACTGGGTACCCCTTGGCTTTTATAACTGTGATAGATAAAAGCGGGTATAAAATGTACATACAAGGTCCTGGGGCATGGTGCATGTAGATAGATACGTGTATTAAGGTACTTTCTGACATTGTTATTGTAATATGGTCGTGGGTGGTAGTCTTAATTTGTTGAATGACCACAATGGCAGAGTAAATAGTTTTTTATTTTTTTGTTTTGGTCTTCCTTTTTTTGTAGTACCTACTTATTTATTAAAACATACACAAACTAGAGAAAGATTTTATATGAAATTATTAGTAGGTAGGTACTACATATTGTTACCAAAATGAAGTTTGTTAATAGTCAACAATGTTGTGAATGGCTAAATCACAAAACGCTACGAAATCTAACGCTATTAAATTAAAGTTACTGACGTTATTTAATTATGCAGGTACAACTCATGAATTCATGACTCATTACTCAAACAAGAAGCTTTTGGTATGTACTATAAAAATATTTTACTTAATTTTGGATAACACTTCAAAGTGACAAATTAATTATCAGTAGGTACTACAGTGCCTTTACAACTCCATAGGCACTTTTCTAAATCAAGTTAGGTATTGCAAAAACTGGTAGGTACGTTTTTTTTATTGATTATGTGAGATTTTTTATACAAAAGTTTATTCTTGTTATTACTTTTAATACCTGTTTAGTATTCTGACCTTGAGCCAATAGTTGTAACATCGACATATAAATAAATGCTAGCATTTTTCTATCATATTTAGCATTCCTTTAAGTTGTTACAAAGTCCTAAACGCCTTGTTCAAGTCTTCGGGTAAAGGCTCCCGCAGGCAGGCGCGACGTGACAGCGTGACTCTAGTAGAACTGTTTCTATGAAAACTTCATTAAAATGGTTCTACCAGAATCGTCGCATCGCATCGTCACACGATGCGTCGCGCTTAATTATTACTAACTTGGATGCCGACTCGGCGACTGCGCAAAACCGCAGTTTCGCAGTCGGCTGGATATAGCGCAGCTTGGGAGAGACCTATGGCCAGCTGTGGGCATCGACAGGCTGAGTTGATCGTTATAAAATCTCTCTAACGTAAAAGAAGGCTATTTTGATAATTTGTTACGTAAAAGTGAAACTTATTATAATAAATTATAATAATGATTTAACACTAAACTTCCCGTCCACCAGTAGGCCAAAGTAATAAAAGTACGTTTATTTATACAATACACCAACATTTAGGTTTGTTGCACAATATTTTGATTACATTTGCAATCGGCGACCTTTCATGGCGTCATTGTGTTTGCGATGATTCTGTCAATTCCAAGGTTAAGAAAGATGTTTGATCTTTTATTAACAATGTTAAAACAAAAATACTGAAAGATTATAGGCCTAGCTAAGTAGTAGCACTACACCCAAACGTAATCGTGAACATCAATTTCAGTTAGTGTCCCAATATTCTCTGACTCAAAGACCATTTCAGACGCTAATCTACATGATCCTCATATGGCCTGACCAAGATTATGAAGAAACTGCGACCTCTGAGTTTGTTTCGGCCTTTCCTCTCAGTGTGGTCAGATAGGAAACGCCGACTTCTCATCTAGCTTATTTTTACCTATTTTTTAATATGACGTGTAAAAGTGATTTCATTGTCCTATTTACAGAATAAACAATTTCATTTCATTTCTGAAATACAGTACCTACCCAAGTATTTTTCAATCAGAAAAATATATAATAACCTTATCAGTAATTATATTTTCGAGCCGTTTGGGGTTAAAACCCTCGGGCAGTGGGGTCCCAGTGCTGGTTTGGTTTATTCAAGGAAATTTCCAAACGGCTGATGGTTGACACTTCCCGTGACCCAAGGGCTGGCTTTTCCAGAGGCATTGCCATGCAACGTGGGAATACCGCCAGTCTCTTCGGTACGTTACCAGCCTACAGCGAATTTTTCAACGCCATATTTTTGTTTGTTTATATTTTTAGTTAGGTTAGGTGATTTAATTTTTAATTTTAATAGTTTGTTAGTTAGTTAAAGAAGTGTATTCAGTGTATAATTTTTTATCCTCTTTATATTACCAAAAATGCGAAGACATGGTGACATCTACCAACACGCACTGGGACCGCGTGGTGGATTACGGCCCGCTCCCTCTCACAGAGAGGAGGCCTGTGTCTCAGCAGTGGGAACATTATAGGCTGATTATGATAAGTTATGTTATATTAATCACCAGTTTTTTTTTATATAAGTATACTGAATAGCTAACATCTTGCTAACTGGCTTCTTCATCTTCAACGGCATACGGCATGAGCTATTATTAGATACAAATACGAAGCCATGCGAATTTTGAAACATTTGAACTACAGTGTCTATTAAACCATTACGTCAGGAAGACTTCACCAGAACATTCATAATTTTGTAACTAATTACTAGGATCTAATTAATTCCCCGCAAAAAAATATCTAGACCGAAACTTAGCAGAGCATGTAGCGTTCATTATTTTTTAAACAGATGTGAACGGCAAATTGGCCTTGGTTATTAGCATAACTACTAGAGCACTTTGTGTAGATTTTGTATCAATTAAGGAACACTAGCTGTTCCCCGCGACTTCCTCTAACATCCAACATAAACAATATAAACATCCAACTTACAATAAATACATTAAAAAAAACATACAGACAAATTGAGAGCCTCCTCCTTTTTGAAGAAGTCGGTTAAAAATAACACAATAGATAACGTAATAAACATAAACAGTAGGTACAATACATTCTTAGAAATCAACCTCATCATCTGCCTAGCCTTTTCCCAACTATGTTGGGGTCGGATTCCAGACTAACCGGATGCAGCTGAATATCAGTATTTTACATAGAGCGGACCTATCGGACATCCACAACCCAATTACTGGGTAATACGATTGGTATTGGTAAGACTGGTTGTTAGACTTTCGGGCTTCTGACGACCCGTAACAGCTATCAAAGATCTACAAAAAATTACAGTCGGGACCAACGGCTTAACGTGCTTTCTGAGACACGGAGGAGTCTTGGTATGTAAAGATGGTCACCCATCCACAAACCAACCGCGGCAAGCGTAGCTTAACCTGATCGATCGACCCGTGCGGCTGTTATTAGTTAGCCGCAAGCCCCTCTTCAATATTAGACATACAATACAATTATTATTAAAGTAGGTCAGTTGATATTGTATAGCTCATACTTATTTTTATACATTACAAGTCATAGAATTGTTAGTAACTATCATAGTAAAACCGATTGTATTGACTCAAGTGCTTCACGGTAAACATCAAGTTGTTTTAAACTAATTGATTTATAGCCCAATTATGTACACGTCCAATTGTGAATATATGGCTTCAAGTGTTGGGTATTAGCGTCCGATATTGGTAAATTAAAATAGTTTGATAAAAAAACAATATTACACAAAATGGAACAACCACCTCTGTTATCTAGTGGTTAGACCACCTGTCACAGATCCAGAGGTCCCGGGTTCGATTCCCAGTGGGAGCAACAAATTTCTCGGTTTGGTATATTCACACTAATATCACAAAAGCGAAAGTGGGTCTCACTCTCTGTTACGTACGTTTTCTCGGTAAAACTAAACGCATGGGCATGCCCAAATAGAGAGCTTGGTATATCATCTCGGAATAAACAATTTTAAACATGTTCGACCAGCCTATGAATCGTACAGGACCGCATTAGACTCGGCCGTCAGTCCTCAAGAACCAGTGACATTACCAGTATTACCAGCATGTCACATGAGCGCGACGTGTCGTTTTTCCGCAGCCATGCGCGGGCGCCGGTCAACTCGCCCCGCTCGCCTCGACCCACTAATTTGGTTGCAAGCCTGCCCACTTAATTGATCGACTTTATGTACATTATCACCACGACATGTTACATGTAAGCTAAGATAATTTGTACGGAAGACATGGGTGTGGCAGCCTGGCTTTGACTTTGAAGGAACTAAATATTTGGGAAAGTTCTCGCGGGGAAATCTCACTCTCGAAGTGAGATTTCTTCGCTGTAGGAGTCACAAGTCCGAAAGTCTGACAACCAGTCTTGCCAAGGGGTATCGTGCTACCCAGTAACTGGGTTGTGGGAGTTAGATAGGCATTCGCTCCTTGTAAAATACTGGTATTCAGCTGCATCCTGTTAAGACTGGAAGCCAATCCCAACATTTTTGGAAAAAGGCTTGGCAGATGATGAGTAAGACTTTTTTAAATCACCACTAGGAACCCATCTAGTGGTAATTTGAAGAAGTCCGGAAAATCAGGGAACGCCTTCTCTCCTATTTATCGAAGGGATCTATTTAAATTGCCAAATACGTTGAAATATGTTTTTGACCCTAAAACTACTCAGGCGCATGGTGCAAAGTTGCAGGATGGAGTATTTGGTTCTGCTTTTGGAACTCAAAGAAAAACTGCAGTAACGTAAATAAGATAGTAAGTTTAACTGTGGAGGCTAGGCATTACTTCGGGAAGTCTGATGGTTATCTTGTGTGATTAATAACTTGAGGTTAAAGGTTAACAAAACTGCAGTGCTTTAGGGAAATGTAGATTTAATTTTTAGAGTTAACCCCTTTATTTATAAACATTGCTTAAAGTAATGATAGCGACTATGCTACTATAATATGTTTAACCATAAATTGACGTCTCTTAAATGTAAGCACCGATTTTTTATAAGCTCCTGAATTTAATGTGCAAAAAAGCATATTACCACCTAACGCACGCCCAGACAGCTAAATCTAAACGAGATGCAAAAGGTATTTGATGAACTGAAAACTTAAGCAGGTACGATACTAAATAAAAAGAAAAAAAATCTGACTTACCAAAGTTATCAAGCCAAAGCCATTACTTCTCATTATGGGCCTATAGGCCTATAAGGTCGTGATGCACTCGCTTATAAGGAAATGTCGAGTTTAAAAAGGCACAAAAATATTCCATGTGGCCCTTTAACCTTTCCACTTACCTACGATTGGGTTTATAAATAATTCAGACTCGCCTTCTGACTGAATTATATCTTTAAGTTAAATAAGTGGTAGCGCAACAAGGAAAACCAATTAAAAATAATCACTGCTTCCGTCCGCTTTGAGGTTTAAATAAAACAATGAAGTGTTAAAAGAAAAAAAAGAACTGTGTGAATATATTAGTTACCTGAAGAACTTATAAGTCTATCTCGCAATTGTCTGTACCTAAACACCAAAAACCAGGATTGACATAAGCTTTTCGATAGCTTATGTCAGTCCTATTCATTAAGGCCTTTTCCATCATCGTTATCGCTAATAGAATGACACTTTCTTTAGGGTCTCAGAGGGCCTAGACAAGTGAAAATCGCTTCGAAAGCGATTCGTATTTCTAGAACGACTTTCAAGAGTCGACTTTGTCAATCTTATACATTTTTGCCTTTTCCATCATTGTTATCGCTGATAGAATGTCATTTTGTCTAGGGCCTCAAGTTTCTTTCTCCAACCTACATATTTCCTAGCAATAACCAAATGAAAGTGGATAGTTTTAATACTTTTAGTCACAAATCCATTTCCCCCTATTAGGTACATTTAAAAAGCCATTTTTTTTTAAATGAGATATTTCACTGTTTTCCACTGAGAATTCCAATAAATACACGATTTGTGATCACCTCTCATATTGAGAATAAATATATTGACTCTCACTTTTATCGTACTATAATCAGCTGATAAAATCTATCATACCTACAAATCGTAAAAGAAGCCAGTGGGTAAGTGTGTAGGCGCGTATATCACTGGCCTATTACTCCTAAACCGGCCGGTTCACCTTGCGCTGTCCCCAACGGAATTTTTACGCACGCCATCTAGTCTGCATTGTGCAATCAATAAGTACATAAAACAGGTGCGGTTCTACTATCTCTTCATAGGTAGATTGACTTATCTGTCAAATGTTACGATTATGCAAGAATACCACTTCTAATCGTGTTTTGAACTCAGCCGTTCTTTTTTCGGTTTTCATTTGGCTATGTTGTTCGTGGTGCCAATTTAAGTATTATGGAAATTGAGGTATTCCAGAGCTCAGAGCCCTGGTGTAAATTATGAGGTCCTTCAAAACCTTACCACACATTGTAAATCTTTTGTTTCTGCTTAACCGATTGAACGCAATAAAAGTGTCCAAAGAGGATAACATTTATTATTATGGGCTTATAATATCGTGCAATTACCTATACCTACTGAGATTTTTAATTTGCTATACTAAAATGCCGTTAAAAATAACCTAGCAAATAATTTAGTTACCGAGTGACTCTAACCAAGGACCAACTCATTCTCTGTAGGAGGACCTTCACAGTCTGTCTCTGTAATATTATTTACTAGCTGCGCCCCGCGGTTTCACCCGCATAAGTCTCGATCCCGTGGGAATATCGGGATAGAAAGTATCCTATGTGTTAATCCAGGTTACAAACTATGTATCTGTGTGCCAAGTTTCATCCAAATCCGTTCAGTAGTTTTTGCGTGAAAGAGTAACAAACATTCATCCATCCATACTTACAAACTTTCGCGTTTATGATATTAGTTAGATTTATCGTGTTATTATTAAAAAAGGTCGATCGTAGCTGTCATTTTAGTTTGGCAAATTAAAAATCAGAGTTTAGTAGAGTCTTAGAGGATCACGTTGCTAAACCAGTAGATAGGTACCTAAATGTTGCGTCACGATCTTCGACCGACCAGGGGGCCAATGATCAGTTTTTGACAAATATTCCATACAAAATCTGTCAAAAACTGATCATTGTGAGACCACTGACACGTTTTTAAATTAATAGACTTGGCCCCCAGTGGGCTTGTCTGTCTGATTGCTGTCATAGCTTCAGATCAGATTTTAACAGTAGGTATACAGTATATAAATCACTAGAGTTACAGGGTATACGGTATATAAAAGCACTAGAGTTACAGGGTATACGGTAGAATAGAATAGAATATATTTATTTGCATTTAAATATATAAAAAGGTATATAAAAGCACTAGAGTTACAGGAGTCAGCAGTGTCTATTTTTCTTATAATAATCTTAATCGGTTTCGCATAATATATTTATAGGTAGATACGTAAGTATAGGAATATCTCGTTCTGAGCGGATTTCTTTGCCGATACTCTGTCCAATCAAGAGATTTCCGTGTCCACGTCAAAGTAATTACCAGCATCAAGTTGTGATTGTTCGATTAATTGCTATCCTAAGAACAATTAAAAATACAATTGGAATTTAAAATTAAAATACGATTCTCGTCTAATCTCAGGCCAAGAGCTGACGACCAAATGACTCACTCCATCTGTAATTCGTCATGGGAATAAACGAATAAAATTAGAAATGCAAAATCGATCGAACGGGATTTTAATTTGAAAATGCGTGAAAACGTATAGTTTGAATGTAGTTATCGTTACGGCTCTTACTGTAGGAAATTAATCAATGCATTCGGAACTTGTTATTGAACATTCGAATTCGTTTATACGGACAATCGGAATGCAGACATATTTCTACTCAGTGTAAAACTGAGTACAAATATCTGTATTATGCTGGATATAATGGACGCTCAGAAGGATAAGTGGTAAATGTATTGAGGTTACCCTTATGCTCATTACCTGTAGGTTGACATCAAATTCAACATCCCTAAATCAGGTCAAAAATATTTACAATAGGTATAATGATAATGAACTATCAAGGGAAACAGCACCTTTCACGAAACCTCTCAAGTACCTACCTAATTAAAGGTATTCGCAAATGAACGAACTTTCGAGAAAATTAATAAATTTGATGTTTCCGACATTGAATTAATCCGTGGTGAATAAGGTTGTTCATTTATAATTACAAAGTGATTATAGTCTTTATGTGAAATTGCTAATTAACCCAATTTGAGATTAAATTAATTGAAAGCAATAATATCCTCAATTTTACCTAGAAATCGACTTGATAGGTATAGGTATTCAATTACAGTTAATTTATGACCTTTTCTCTATGTCTAAAATAATTCCCTATTTAATAGTATGAAGATGTACGTGCCTTTCTTGATTTAAAAGCACAAACAATTCCCACGGCTCCAGTCAGATAACAATAACAGTAACACGATTAATGATTTTGTTAAAAAACGGGACCGAGCTCCTACACTATCGTCCATCTATTCTATTGTCTATCACATAATTTTCCATAGCCACGCAATCTCAGATGAGTTTACGAAGAACCCACTTTAAGAATACTCGGTCAAGAATCTTTTAAACGAGGTAGGAATAATCTGAAAGTTATTTATAGTGAGCACAATAACATGTCTCTCGATTCTGAATAAAACTACTTACAGGACTAATATGATAGTACAGTATCCTGCCGTAAATGTGGTAGATCGATTTTAGATAATAAAGTAATAAAAAACTAAAACCCAACTACGACTAAAAAGGTATAAACAAGACACCACAGACAGACAAATTAAAAATCCGGAGTCACACGTGTTATAAATGGAACAGATTACGTGTGACTCCGGATTTTTAATTTGTCTGTCTGTGGTGTCTTGTTTATACCTTTTTAGTCGTAGTTGGGTTTTAGTTTTTTATTACTTTAATTTTTTTTAAATTTTTTTGTGGTTATAATATTTATATTTTTGAAATGTGCTCATTAAGCCCTTTCATTTGATACCCAACATGGTACGATTAAACAATTTTTTTTTTAAAGTTCCTGACTTTATGTCCTCTAGAGGGCGCCATTTAATGTGACGTCACATAGCCTATAACCAGCGGACGATCAAGACGCTTCCAACGATACCTCATTTGTCAAATTGTGATGAGGCATTTAGAAGATATGAGGGAACAGATGAACATACATACATACATACATACCGGTCAAAATCATAACCCTCCTTTTTTCTTCGCCGTAGTCGGGTAAAAAGAGGCCAAGTGCGATCTCGCACAAGAAGGTTACAGTATTTAACACTGTTGAAAAAAAAACACGTTTTTGCATATGATTACCTATAATGTTTTACTTTATGTTATTTTTATTATTTGTTGTTACCTATAGCGGCCATAATAGAACCAAATTTTCAAGTATCTAACTATTACGGTTCAAGAGATACAGCCCTATGACAGACAGACGGATAGAAGGACAGCGGAGCCTTAACAATAGGGTCCCGTTGGCAACCTTTGGCTACGGAACCCAAAAAAAGGCATCTTTGTAGGGTTACATCTCTGTTACTCGTACCTGAATGACATATTAATACCCCGTACTTCTGTATTTCTCACCATGGCAACCATGTTTATTTTCCTAAGTGCTTCATCTTCACAGCTTCGTCTACGTCATCACATAGTTATTGCTGCAACACTCGCTAGAGGTCACCACCGGTTATTATAGGTCACCAGTCACATGTGTCTTTGTCTTATTACCGGACAATTATGTAAACAATGTTGTATAAGTATTTTGCGAATTATCTTCAATTTGCATATTTTGTATGTATTTTTATGGCAAAGACTAGGACACTCGTTCCAAATGATAGGTGTCGTACCGAGGCGGAAATGTGGTTTATCAAATTAAAAATATATATTTGCTAGCATGTACAATAGATATTAGAGTTAGTTTCAGCATATCCTGTCATGATATGGCGTGCAAATACATTTCATGTCAATTACAAAGTTATTATGATTATTAAAACATGATTATTAATATATGATTATTATCATATGATAATTACACAATAGGCATAGGTATCCCTAAAGATTTATGTCCTCAATTACGTGGGATTTATGATGATGGCGAAAAATCCGTTTTTCACATCACTTTGCATTACAAAACTCAGTCAGACTACTCGTAAGTGCGTTTCTTTCAACAATTTATGTGCTCGCGCATAAAATTTCACTGTGAATGGAAAACGAGTAAAGCCTCACATCACTTATATGTGAAATTGTTTGTTATAAGTAAATAGAAAGAGCTTGCAACTAAAGTGAAAACAGTGACTTGTTAAAACGTAGCTTAAAGTCTTTGTGAAATAAGTAGGTACGTAGCTCTTCCGGGAAAGTAACTGTATCCAAAAAACCGTCCAAGTGCGAGTCGGACTCGCGCACGAAGTGTTCCGTACCATTATCTAAAAAAACGGCAAAAATATCATGTCTGTTGTGTGGCAGGCCCCCTTAAATATTTATTCTATTCTGTTTTTTAGTATTTCTTGTTATAACGGCAACATAAATACATCATGTGTGAAAATTTCAACCGTCTAACTGTTACGGTTCACGAGATACATCCTGGTGACAGACGGACAGACAGACAATAGAGTCCTAGTAATAGGGTCCCGTTTTACCCTTTGGGTACGAAACCCTAAAAACAGCGTTGCTATTTTCCAGTTTGATAATTGATAGCTATAGACAATTTTAAGTGCCAATTCTGTCCCTCTAAACCCACCGCCACATTACTGTGTCGTGTTGTGTCGTGACGCGAGATATACCAATCAAATGAATCTGTTCAGGACTACGTCAAGTCACGACTAGATTTGATTGGCTAAGGCTGCCATCAGACGGACTGCATTTCAACTGTTTCAACTGCACTCAAACTGCAAACATGCAGTTACCAATACATTACGAGTATTGCAGTCGGCATTCAAACTGCAAGAATGCAGTCCGTCTAATGGCAGCCTTACACTGCGTCAGAAGGCGTCACGACACGACACAACACAGTGATATGAATATTATGAATCCGGCTTACCTACCTACCTAGTGACCTAGTGTCAATACTCCACAACAATGATGCCACTGACAGCTGTTGAACGCGGTTTAGATTACTGAACGCATTCAGTTTCATTGGTGAAATCCGCTTTAACGATAAACCCAAATATATGGCGGTTGGTCCGCCGACTTTTAAGTAATATAATAATTCATTTATTTCAGGCGACTTAGGCCCATAAATAAATAAAATACCTTAAAATATGTTTGTTTAAAACATATTTTTATTATAATAACATAAAAATTATTGTACACGAAGTGATGACTGTGTCGGCGTTGTGTTGCGCTGCGTGGTGTCGCGTAACCTTCCACGAAAACGTAGGTACGCCACACCTTTCGGCCAAAACTATTCTTTCATGAAGGTTTCTAGATACAGAGTTGGAACCCGCACCACAAACGACTTGAAGTTTATGTTATGGCGCGACTCCAACTTCTCTACTCTCAAGGTCCATTTGGTCTTGGTTCTGATGTCTTCAGTCATCGTGGAGTGGTATAGACGGGATACGTACAGCTGCGTCGACGGTGTAGCAGGACGCAGCAACATATTTGGTCCCGCCAGACCAGTAGCACATCGATTACGGCATTTCGGTTGCCTTCTGCCTAATAACTCGTCATAATTCATAAGGAAAGATTACACGACATGTCTAAGCGTATCCATCAGGAATTCTTTATGCGTTTAATTAGGTATTTAAAACTATGTCGATACCTTTACAAACATGATCTCAGAACTTTATAAAATTATTATACTTAGTCGATAACGAAGGAACCAATCGCCGAGCGACACATTTACAAACCCACTCAACTGCCACCTCTAACCTGATAGTAATAAATATCAAAATCCTTTGTGGTGTTCAACAATGGTACGTATTAGCTTGTTATGCACGCAGTTCGCATTGAATTCTAATGTTTAAAGGATACTGTAAGTTCGCATTGTGTCAGAGACTTGGTTTGATCATTTATATTGTTTATTATGATTACCTATTTAAGTCCTTTCGATTGATCTATAATTGACTTTAAAAGGTCTCCTAATAAACATTATTTCGTCATCCTTTATTGTATGTTTAGACGTACCTATTGTAAATGTTTTTTGCTGAGTTTTCCTGCCATCGTCATAAGCCAGGTGAAGATTCACAGACGACTCCGCCTTGGAGTGTAAATGTGGTGCTGTACCTCAAACGATGGGACACTTACCCTAATACCACAAAACCGTGTTTATCAGTTGCTTAGCCTAAACACCTTTTAAACACGACATTTCTGTATGGAGTTTGACGTAAAACTGACATTAGAAACACTTTGTACATTTGTCTAAGTTTTTATGGTAAGACCCTTGGGCCTTGCCACAAAAACTTAGACACTTGTTCAACGCGTATTTAATGTCAAACTCCATACAGAAGTTGTTTGTAGTAATAAGGTATACAAGGTGCCGCTACAATGGCGAAAATTAATTTAACACACGGGTAGGGCTAGTGGCCAGTAATTATAAAAATTATAATAAAATAAAATAATTTGTAAATTGAAAAATTTACATTTTCAAACAAACTAAATAATAAAAACATAACCAAAATTGAGATCACTCCGTGTAAAAGATTCATTCATGAAGCTACCTACCAGCTGGCTTACGTTCTATCGCTTTATCGGCATAATTTATAAGAAATTGCGCGGCTTTCTATCTATTCGCCTACATATGATCCGTGACCCCGGCAAATGACCTCTTCGCTACAGTTCTTTAAGTACAGGTTGCTCCAAAATGGTAATTTAGAAAATTGTAAATAAATCAATAAATAATAAAGTTTAATGAAATTTAAATATTTTCATAAAACGAATACACGATTTCATATACGTGTGTTAAATTAATGTCACCATTGTAGCGGCACGTTGTATATGCGTGTTCTGCGTCTCCTGGCGTCTGCATGTTGCAGGAACTGATGGTCGCTAGTGATGGCGCCGAACACATAGCCGAATTCTGGGCCAAGTCCATTTAGATTTTCATCGATACGCTAAGAATAAGATAATCAGCCTCTAGCAGTCCACTGCTGGACATAGGCCTCTCCAATCGCGCGTATTTTAACTCGATCCTTTGCCACTATTATCCAGCTGCTATCAGCCTCCCTGAAAAGATTGTGGCTTTACTATACCTAAGCGTCAAATGATCACGGATAGGTGTTTTGTATTCTAAACCGAAGCTCAGACATGTCTGAGCTGAGCTGAGTTTTGAATAAAGATTCATAAATCTAGATCTTCAAGTCAAATCTAGTTTTTTTTTTTAGAATTTTATATTTGCTCTGAGTTCAATGGCCTTTCATGAATTTCAAGGAGACATGATCAACTTAGTAGTGGTGCCATTTCACATTTTAAAGTTGTCCAATAAATCCTAATTAATGTACCTACCTACCTTCATAATTCTCATTGAGCTTTAAAGGCCAGAATTGGTTAAACCCAGTGAAAATTCATCGAAACCATGAGTCACTTACATCCGTTTGACTTGAAATACCGACTTGGCGGGTCATTTGGCTTCCTTATAGCCTTTTGTTTTACTGGGACTTCCGTTGCCTCTAAAACCTACACAGACTTTGAGTCACTTTAAAAGCTTTTCTAACAAACTGTTTGGTTTGTCACTGGACAAGAATATTAATAAGTACTGCCTTCAAGACAAGTTTGACTTTATCCAAAACTGTTTCCAAAATCGTTCTTGAAGGCGTGTATTTAATCGAACAGCGAATAATTCTTATTTGGATTTCCAAAAAATATAAACGGACCCTCTTATAATTATATAATAAATGTGCCTCTTTTTGTGAACCTCAAATAATTCATATATTGGTGATCAAAAAACTAAATAGCCAAGTCAAACCAAGCCAACTGTGACTAACTTGATTGAATCTATCTCACTATCTAGTTCACAGTTCTAACTCACATAACCCATTCGGATAGATACAGAGATCAACTTAAAAAAAAACCCATAAAATAAATTGAAACAATCACATCGGAACCTACATAGAAATAAACCAGCTACTGCTACGAACGCAACCTCTCGCAAAATGAAGATAACAAGCACAGCAAACAGGTCCCAAAATCAATTTCACACTAGTTACATAATAAATCAGTTTTAACCTTACGACCAAAACAAGTACCTACTTCCTATAAGCCAAGGTCAAAAGAAATATGCTCTGACCTCGTCCAAGGCCATACTCCTTTCAATTTGTCCACCCGGCACACTCTGATTGTAATAATGTAATTACTATGCAAGATTGACTTACGTATTAAACGTGGGTTTTCCATCATGGTACGCCAAAGTGTACAAATAATACGTGGTTTTTCACTGGTAGTATCGGTGTCCTTTGGGATGTAGTTATAGAGCTAAAACCACTCTATCTACAACTTTCAAAACACTGCAAGCGTTACGCATAGAAATGTCAGTAGAATTAATTTGAGACAACGTTTCTGTGATCTTGAAAATAATTTTCGCGTTGCCAACTAAGCTGGTTGTAATAACGACCAGCTTTTTATCCTGAATCTCGTACGACTAGATCCTATCACCATTTCAATCTTAAATTAACTAATTTTCTTCTCTAAATTCCAGCTCTTCAAAATGGGGGGCCTAAAGACCCTCATTCTCCTGCACCTGGTCTACTTCTGCGGCTGTATGGACCAGCTGCACATCGTCTACGAATGGAAGCAGATCGACTACGAGTTCCCCAGCAATGCAGCCAGGGCCCAGGCCATAGATGCTAAGACCTTCATCCCGGAGAACAATATTCCTATGGGCCTGGAGATATATGAAGACAGGCTATTTATAACTGTGCCAAGATGGAAGTCGGGTGTGCCTTCTAGTTTGAATTACATCAATTTGAAAGGTAATGGTCGTTTTTGTAATGATTTCGTAGTAGGAGATAGTTTTTAGGAGGAAGTAGTAGCAGAAGTAGTTAATAATTATGAATTGCAGGCAAACAATGGACAATAGTATTAAGGTATAATATTATAGTGTCGTAGGAAGAAGGAAATCTAGATGCAATGGAGGATTATTTACAAAGATAATTTTTGCATTAAAATTACGTATGAATGGCAAAATCACTTAAGAGAAACATTGTGATAATGGCTAACACAGATGATGTAACCCTTTCGAGGACTCCGTATAAATTACGACGGGTGATGACCAGTCTTTAACAGAACGAAACAGAAAACAAACAATGCGAGGGTCATGCCAAAAGAAATTAGATACTCAAAAATTATAATTTCTTTTCTTTATTACATGTATCAGTCTTTTCGAAGGATTCACTTTGAGCACGTATACACTTTTCCATATGTCTGAACCAATTGGAAAATACCTCTGACCACTCTTCTTTAGACACCTCAGCAATCTCGAAATTATAGACAGTCGGTGCATTCTTTGCTTTCAAACCTTTTCCCCTTTAATTTTTCTTTGTTTCTTGGAAACAGATAAAAATCTCAAGGCACTAGGTCAGGGGAATATGGTGGTTGAGGAAGGATAGACACGTTATTGTAGTTAAAAAATTCGAGTGACGTGTGGGGCACCGCATTTTCGTGGTGCCCGAGAAGGTGCCAGATTCTTGACTGCGGTCGCTTGTCACACCAAGCTAATATTACTGTTCGAGGACAAACCGTTTCAAATATGTCAACAAATAACCAGCCTGTAAGATAGTGAATAACTTGCCAGTGTCAAACCAATGAGAAAAGAATATCTAACTTCTTTTGGCATGACCCATGTAATAATAAATTAATCAGCCTATGTTGTCCCACTGCAGCGCAATTAAATTAAACAACAAAAAAATATAAAATTATGTAAAGTATTACTTCTCACATAGACACAGCATCGTTTATATATTCTAATTAATATTAATCTGAGGATGTTTGTAAGTAATATTTCAGCAGAGAAGATAATTCGAGTCGTGTTTAAAATTAACTGCAACTGTGAAGTGTCGGCAATCATTGAGACAGTCAATGCAGTTTTATGAGCTATTACCGGGAATTAATTGTTAAGCTTTCACCACTTCTTCTTTAATGAACACCACATTGTTTGCGAAATTGTTTTGTACACTTTATTCTCTGTAAGATGTGTTAATGATTCCTACACTTCACATTTTTCAGATTCTGTACAATGGTTTTTTTTTTGCTTTATGGTGGCTGTATACAAACAGTTTAACTTATTTTTAATTGGGAATCAATGTTACCATATCTCTAAAATTCGCCTCATCGGACCCGTTTTAAAGTAGGCTCCCATTTTGCGAGCCCAAGGCCAATTATTACTAAGGTCTTGACCTCACTGATTCCTCAATCAAAAGAGACACTAAGATCGTATTACAGAACGTTCCTCAAGTCCAGTTTGATCTGCTATCAGTTGATCACTGTTTGAGTATAGAATCAGTACTTGAGCATCGGTCTTATTCCAGAACGGTAATCAATCTATACTCAGCTGAATCGAGACTCAAATCGAGCCTCAAGCAGAGATGTGTATTGTCTATGCATCAGCCTGTTTTCGTTTACGATTTATTATAATAACCGACTTTGATCAGATCTTCACTAGATTAGAAATATTAAAATACACCATAGAAGCCCAGTTATTTAGGAAATCAGCGTTATTATTTCATTCCTGAATAGTAAAATGCCCCATTTATTGAAGTAAAGCTCTTTGAAGTGAAGTATAGTAATTTTGTGAGCAAAATTGTCAAGCTTAAAATACTTGTATTTGTGGCCTTAAATAAGTATGCTATTTAAAATGTCAGTATGTCAAAACATCAGTGTGAAAAACATTAGTTTGTTGCTGGTATATTTTAAACAGACAGACAGACGTACATGGCGAAACTATAAGGGTTCCTTGTTGACTACGGAACCCTAAACTATTATTGTTTAGCTGATTTTATTCCTAATACTTAACACTTTTAAAATGGCAGGACGGAAGAAAAATTTTAGTACTTTGGAAAAAAAAAACTACTAATAGAAATTTTAAAAGACTTTAAACATATAGGTAATAGAAAATAAAAAAACTGATAATGACAGCACAGTAACCAAAAAGGCTGCTTAGATCCGTATTGCGGAGAAATTTAATAGTTCGCCTAGTTGAACAGAAGAAATATTGACAATTTGTTAGACAATCTATGCTCAAGCGCGGTCTCGACCACACTTGGGTGATTACAGATTTGATCACTGCTTGGGTTCGATTGAGTAACTGAGTAGCGATCTAAAATAAAGTCAAACTCAGTTGAACTAAGAATCAATAATCAATGAATCTATGCTTGAGCAACGTTCTAAAATTAAAACCGGACTTAAAACTAGTTTTAAACAGAGATCAATACTTGAGTTTCCTTCTGTAATACGGACCTAAGACCATTTAGGTATATTGCCATAAGTATTGTAATTTTTCATCAAATTTTTGAAGCTTGTTCTTTACGAAAACTATGAAACTTCAGTTCTCTAAAAAGAGTATCGTTAATCAAGGTTTTACTAAAAAAAAATGAGTCTGATTTCAGTTTACAAAGGTGGAAGGAGAAGTATTGTAGGTCAGATTATAACACGGAAAGAAATTATGAAAATACTTAGGGAAAAGACAAGCTTGCTAGATTTGTTAGATAGAATAGGTTAGAAAAAGCAACCATGATGATAAATAAAGATAGGACATGCCCTGTTGTTTCTAGATCTTACATAATCTTGCAACTTAATTTGCTAAGATACAGCCTGCATACAATAGTAATGACATCTAAGTTGCTAATCTAACACATTTATGCTTGTAAATTAGGTTGTCACGGCACAAGTTGAGAATAAATTAAGTATTTACTTAGTAGCTTAGTACCTACGTATTATTTGCACAATAGTTTATTTTAATTTTCCAAGGAGAAGTCTGTCAACACAAGTTGTTAGAATGAATTATTTCTTTACTCTGACCATCATCATTATCATTACTGTTAAAGATGATTATGATGCCTTCTGCCTCGAGAAAAATGTTTTGTTCCTTCTGAAAAATGTTTTCTCTTCATCCAAGATACCAGAAACTACACTTCATCATTTTCGTCCTCTTTTTTTAGTCCAATAGATTCTAAGTCTTAAGTCCTAGCTGAATCTTTCAGCTTTCTCGATATTAATAACTGTAGAATTTAGAATGAGATATCAAGGTTGTCTGGAAGAGATGTATATTTTATGGTGTTTGTTTTTTTTTTGTGGTGTACAATAAAGTCTATATAAATAAACTAGCTGTGGTTTCACCCGCATAAGGCACGATCCCGTGGGGATATCGGGATAAAAAGTATCCTATGTGTTAATCCAGGTTATAATCTATTTGTGTGCCAAATTTCATCCAAATCCGTTCAGTAGTTTTTGTGTGAAAGAGTAACAAACATCCATCCATCCATAGTAACAAACTTTCGCGTTTATAATATTAGTTAGATCACTTCATGTATTACCCATATTCAGAGAAATACCTAAATGATTTGATTTGATTCAAAGATGCGATGTTATGGAAAGTGTACAACAATATTTTTCGTATTTTTTAAAAGAGTAACTGTCTTCATCGGAAACATTGCCCTTACCAGCAATGGATTGACAATCAATTCCATTCGTTTATTTTATTGTATAAACATTAATTGACTCCATCGCTACCCATTAATGTTTTTTGTGATAATATAACGTGACATGACTACTGATTGGACTTGGTCTATTGTTATTACCCAAATGGAAAATAGTTATTGCCTGAAGCCATTATGAGAATTGACCCTTTTAGTATTTAATGATGCACTCTATGAGTAATTTTATTTAAGTTTAGTTAAGTTAAACCATGAAATAGTGCCATCATCAGCAAAAATATTGTTGTATTTTGATGAATATTGGCATTATTTTTTCATATGGGGATGTCTATATAATTGTCGGTTACAAAATAGCTTCTCTTCTTCTTCAAAAAATCTTTACATTGGCCAATGTAAAGATGTCAAGGATAACAGCGTTTTTATATCTATTACTAAATGTGTGTGCTGTTCTTTCCTGTTAAGTGTATTTTATTTTATCTCTATATGGGAAATGGAACAGTAATTAAAAAAAAACAGAATTGTCTTAATTGTGTACCTATATATTGTAATTCATACGTCTACTTTTATTTCTCATTTCAGACAACTCAACGACGTCACCAAAGCTGATCCCGTACCCAAGCTGGGCAGCGCACTCAATAGTCATGGACGGCAAGCCTCCGGAGATCGTGTCTCCCTTCCGCGTCAGGGCTGACCGCTGTGGACGTCTCTGGGTTCTCGATAACGGGAAAATGGGCAACCTAGAGAAGAACGTGACGAAATACCCACCCTCCATCATCGTTTACGACTTGAAAACCGATAACCTGATCAGGAAGTACGTGTTCCCCGCAGATCAGGTCAAAGAAGATTCTGGGTTCGCGAACATAGCCGTTGAAGATGCTGATTGTGAGAATACTTATGCTTATGCAGGCGATTTGGGGAAACCTGCGATTGTGGTGTACTCCTGGGAAAAGAACGAATCCTGGAGGATCACCCACCACTACTTCCACCCTGATCCACTAGCTTGTGACTTCAGTGTCAAAGGATTTAACTTCAGTTGGACTGACGCGTTATTCGGTCTTGGTCTCTCTGCCCCCAACGCTGACAACTACAGCACCCTGTACTTCCATCCGATGGCGAGTTACGATGAGTTCTCTGTGTCTACGCAATATTTGAGGAACCAGTCGGTCGCCGAAGACAATTTCAACGCTTTCAAAGTATTGGGAACTCGTGGACCGAACGCACAATCCAGTGCCTCGTTTGTCGATCCGAAAACTGGAGTTTTGTTCTATTCTTTGGTGAACTTGAACGCTGTTGCGTGTTGGAAGACGTCCAACAAGGAGTACTTGATGAAGAACCAAGGCAGGATCTACATGAACGAAGTCACTATGGTGTACCCGACGGACATAAAAGTAGACTATAACGACAACTTGTGGATTCTATCAAACAGGATGCCAATATGGATGTACGGAACTTTAGACCCTAACGAAGTGAACTTTAGGGTATTTTCAGCTCCTGTTGTAGACGCAATCAGTCATACCGCTTGCGATATCACGCCTAGATCTGACATCTTGGATAAATTCGTGAATAAAGTCAAGAATGCCACGAACTCGATCGTTGCTAAGATTAAGCAGAATTCTGGCGGTGTAGCTATTAGTCCCTTGTCTGTTGTAACCGTACTATTGTTCAGTTGGATTATCACCTTTACTGCTTAAAGGGTATTTGATACAAATTAATGTTAGAGTGTCTCTGCAATTGCGTTGCTTTTACGATCAAGTTTCGTTTTGAACGTCAGTTATACAAACTTTAATGGTACTATCTCTGTACTCTTCTCGTCTGTAAGGGAGAAAGAGTTGAATATAAATTAAGATATTTAAGGACTTAAATATAAGGTTGTGAACTTAGGAATAATAACTGGCGTCCAGAATGTTTGAGTACTTGTGGCTTGGAGTCTGAAGTGACAGGGGACTGACATCCCAGTTCGTATGCTAGTCGGAAGCGTTAGTATTATAGTCTATTTTATTATTAGGTGCCTTGTGGTTTTAAGAAAATATTTTAAAATGAATGAACATTCCAAAAGAGTTGAATAATATAGCAGATCCGATGTTCGCATACTTAGCAGCAAAGCTGCATTCGGGTTTAAGATTAAGCCAGGAGCCTATTTGGAAAGGAAAGTGGTTTTCATGGGAATTGTACAATAGGCTCACCCCCTATCACATGGGCTTTTAACATAACTGACGAAATGTGAATGTACTATATGTATAGGTAGGACACGTCTACCCAACCTGGGGGAAACAACGCGTGATGTTATGTATCAAGCGTTGTCACAATCACTGTCCATGGGCTACATAAGCGAAAAAAAAAACACAAATCCGGAACCCTTGTGGCGGTATCTCTACATCGCCACATGCGAACTACGCATCAAAGACCTGACGTCATCCTGACGTCACATAAATCCTGCATCGCGCAATTAAAGTTTACCGTGCAGTGGACATATATACGAGAACCCAACATCAATCGTTGGGCAGTTGCCCACCAGACACAACACCCATCTGGTTGGAGGACCCTCCCTTTTCTATGGAGTATGAGTGAACTTTACACCCTGTCCCTCATACCCCCCTCAATATATATTCTAAAATAAAATGTGTGAAATGTGCCTAAAGGCTCGTAAAGCCGACTCTGTTTTGATAGACACTGACTCTTCGCACTTGCCTATAAGTACACTTTGATTTTATAAATAGGGGCTTTGACTTTTCACAAATTGTGTGTATGTGTGGAACCCAGGCTACTGGGTCTATGTGGTAAATTAATCTTAATCATTCAAGTATAGCTCAGCCGCCTTAAATCTTTTTTTAACCAAGGCGATGAAAGTTTCCGATACTCGATGACTTAAACCTTTAGGAGACCTCCTCATAGGAGTCGACACTGAGCGGATAAGCCTGAGTTTCTATTTTAAAAGTTCCTAGTAATTTGAGAAGAATGAGACATCAGCTTCGTCTTTATTAAGGTATAACGCATATACAATATTTCTGGTATTGCCATCCATAAGCGGGGTTGACCACTTAAAATCAGTGGCTGGGTCACCAATATACAGAACCTATTGGCGCCCTATACGACCAACATGGAAACTCATCATCATATACTTTAGGGACATAAAAACTTCAATCGCCACATATCGGATACTTCAATCGTCTCGTGTACAAAGGTCCTAAAATGAATCAGCTGTGATAAACAGCGATACAGTAACGAGTATGTTACCGCTTTATTTATTGTGATCGCATATAATGTAATTTTACAGTTATTCGTACTTAGTTTGTGCCTTTACGTGATATCACATATTATAATCTAGTATAGTAGTGCACGGTACGTGTATTTTGTAAATATTAACTTTAATAAATAATGCTAAAAGCTTGTGAATTGTTTTCTTATTTTTGGTTCTTCTGTTCCTCATATACAGAATAGTCTCACGCCTCATGCTGCACGAGGTAAAACGCTGCTCATGTGTGATTAGCCAGTTAGCATGGTTCGGTAGAGGGGACTACTACAGAGGTACACACCGGATGTCGTTTAGTGCCGTCACACACACGTCCAATGTGAACTACAATGATAAATGACAAGTGACCCAGGCCTTATAAAGAACGCTGACCTCGGCCTCGGTAACAAGCAAGGCTCCATGAAGTATTAATGAAATTTTCTACTATATCGTTTTTATTAGTGCTTGGGATTATGCCCAGGCTGTTATTGGTTGGTATTTAATCAGCTTTCGTACAGGACCTAATAGTATCTAGCCATTTGTCACTGGACTTGTTCACCTTTGCGCAAACCATTGGATAATAAGCCTTGATTCCAATTTAATATTTACATTTCAATACCATTGCATTGCCATGATCAACGCTACCTGTCGTGATCCAGAAGCAGTTGTTGCTTGCGATGCTAGTTCCCAGAATAACGAATAGATAGCGCTGTTAGTAAATATTGATAATTTGTAAATATATCGTATTAATATGAAACACAAAGTGCCAAATCTTTTAAAATATAAAGACAAGCAGATATCACCAATCCGTTTGCTTAGAATGACAATTATACGCCTCTTCGAGAAATTAATTCCACATAAAATGGCTGACAGAGAAAACCGGGCCGCCTGGTTCAAAGCTCGACACTCTAATAGCTGTTAAATAAAACATCACATTTCGTGTTGAAGTTTGCCTTTCTGTTTTATCGTGGAGTCGTTAGTCGCTTTACAGCAATAGTTCCCACGATAAAATGTGCAAATGTCGATCGCAGGGATAACTATGGGGTCCAGTAATATTTTTAAGTCATTCTTTCCGAAACAATTTTTTTTTTTTTGTAAATCTCTTTTCGAAGGAGTTCGTCGGACGTAGGTACTACTACCATGCTTATTTCAGCCACCAAGCATGCTGTGTTCCCGGTTGTGCCAGGGCCGGTGTAATTATAAGCACATTAGACATTCCAACGTTACCTCTGAGATGGCAATGTATGTGCGCTGCCTCTTGTTTGTCGTTGTTTGGCGATAACCGTTTACCATCAGGTGGGCCTTCGTCGGCTTGTTTGACATCAATTAACACAAACAACAAAAATAGGATACCTTGGACACGCATAATCCTACCATTAGATTATCCGCTAAACTGCAATAAGCGCTATCTATATTAATATAATGCTATTTACGACTCAATATATAACCCTATTGGGAATACAACGCGTTTCATGGTCACTTCCACTTTGTTGTGGACGGAAATTCGGTCGTGCAATATGAGAAATTAATCTGCAGGAAAATTGGAATATAGAAGATGAGGATTGAAGAGAAGGTATTGCATTATTTTGTTTATGTAGTAAGGCCAACTAGAAATGTACAGTACAGTATTTGTACAGTTTTTTTTTTCGTTGTGC
The DNA here is from genome assembly GCA_948473465.1 of Lithophane ornitopus. Lineage (NCBI taxonomy): Eukaryota > Metazoa > Arthropoda > Insecta > Lepidoptera > Noctuidae > Lithophane > Lithophane ornitopus. The sequence continues at coordinate 15,481,375 of OX419625.1, forward strand.
ATAAAGTTTTAATGAATAAAGGGCTTGTACACAAAACTGCGTTGCGACGTTGAATGCTTCTGCGTTGCGAATTCACATCGTACCGGTTCGCAGTTTTGTGGACAAGCCCTGCAGCCAAGCCAGCAGGGTCCATATTTTGTATAGCTATAAGCCTTCTAGTGTCATTTTTTTAGATTTTTATTTATTTACGTAAATCTTGCCTCCATCTACCATTACAGATCCGCGATCCAATGCGATAGAGTGACCTTACATGCTAAATCCTTAATCTACATACTATAAAAAATTTGAGACCTTTAAACAAAAATATGCAGCGTGGCTCGAGTATCTATTAAGGGTTGAGGGGATACCAAAATCTACAGTGTCTTTGAGTTAAGGCTCCCACAAACAGGCACGATATCGCAGGCGCTACAAAGATACCGCTGCCTGTCGCGCCCGCGATATCGCGTCAGTTTGCACGAGCCTTTATACATTACTAGCTGCGCTCCGCAGTTTCACCCGCGTAAGTCTCGATCCCATGGGAATATCGGGATAAAAAGTCCTATGTGTCCAGGTTATAAACTATCTGCTTGCCAAATTTCATTCAAATCCATTCAGCCGTTTTTGCGTGATTGAGTAACAAACATCCAAACACACAAACTTTCACATTTATAATATTAGTAGGATGGAATGAAATAAATTAATATGGAGGTACTATTGTCGGTGAAATTACAGACACTTTTCCAAGATCGACGATGCTTTACATACAAATCATATCTTTTCGTGCTGTAAAGGAACAAGGAAGTTCAGCGCACACTGTCGTCCAACCATAAATAAAAGTTAAAGTTAGTAATTATTATTATGGTTTTAGCTTTGTACCTACTGCTGTTTATTTTTCGTAGGTAGAAGAAGATCCTAGATGGAAGATTCGGCAAAAGTGTGCAGAATGTATTCAAGGTCCCAATTTGATCAAAACGGTGGTCGTTATTGTGTGTATTGGAGTTGTAGTGCAGCAGGTATGTACCTAATAAACATGCTTATATACTAAACTAGCTGTTACCCGCGGCTTCACCCGCGTGGATGTCGGTTATTATATACTAAAACCTTCTTCGAGAACCACTCTAACCATTAGTGAAAACAGCATGGAAATCGGTGCAGTAGTTTTTGAGTTTATCGCGAACAGGACGACAGAAAGACGCGGCGGAAGGATTTTTGCTTGAAAACATTACATTAGCTATACTTAAGGATATTGTAAATCCAGTCAAAGTTTGGTATTATAGTTACGTCAAAAAGCAGGTCTGGTTTCATTCGATTTTAGTTTCATCTCAACTGTAATAACCTATTATAATGTTTAAAATGCCGAGATGGCGTCACATACCTACCCTTTATTATAAAAGAAAAGTTGTCACAAAGCCCTAAAATATATTACCATTTTCAGATAACAGTATGCATCTACAAACTGATAGACGTTCCTATCACCACGTACACGCACTTCGACTTTAACAAGACCCTGATCTACCCCAGCGTAACTTTCTGCAGAGAACCACCTTACAAGTTTGATAAAATGAGGGTTTGTACCTACTCAGCTCTTTCTCTAACATGTTAAAATGTAAAAGACTCATGCGCCGTTGGTAAAAGATATCGGTTGTGTGTAAGCAGTATACGAATTTGAGCAAATTATCGAACATTTTGTCACAAAAGCTCAAGAAATCACGCGCATCGCACAACGACCTGCGGTGTAATAGTTTAACACATTATAATCTAAGGTAACACACATAAAATACGTGCTGCGTGCTGTGGCGCCCATATCTAGTGGAATCCTAAGGCTTTGTAAATGTCATAGATATGTTTTAGAATGTCGAATGACTTTCTGGATGAACAGGACTAATTCAGGATATGGTGTGGGTACCGCTATGCTCCCACTAAGTGGACTGATGACTTGGTGAAGGTCGCGTGAATCCATTGGATACCTATACCTACGAAAAGGAATATTCTTATTTAAAAGAGTGTCCGTAGAATTTCTGGCCCGTTCTTCTCCATAGGAACCTACTACGCTTGGGAATGGGCAACTAGCTTCATCTTACTGACTGACCGACCCCTTGACAATTCAAAAGTGCCTGTAGTTGTTTTTTTTTTCAATATTCAATATTCATTTATTCATCAAATATAAGGTAACAGTTTACACCAAATCGCTTATATCTATGCTAATTCTACAAAACATTATTATTTTTAAATTAAAGCGATTGTCCTTTGAGAGTCAAAAAATAAATCTGCTTCAGGAATATATTTTAGAAAGTCATTTATTAACTTAATTGCTCTAGCAGTGGGAGTGGTGTTAGTTCGGGGAGTACGCCATGTGGACGGGTAGCAGAGGAGTCTATGTAGTCGTCTTACAACGCCACGCATATACTGGTCAGGAACATAAAAATTTATTGACTCTCGTAGAACGGGACTATCCATCTTACGTACTAAAATTAGACAATAATGAATTATCAGTGTGGATTCTCGCTTGAATTTGAGTGTGTCTAAACCCACCATTCCTGACACGAACAAAGAAGGATATAGAAAGGGGTAGTATCCATATTGACATTTGTATAGGTACCTACAGAATTTACGTTGAATTTTGTCTATCATAATAGTGTACAATGACTCTTGAGGACTCCAAACTATTGCATTATATTCTAATTTACTACGGAGTTTGAGTTTGAGGACCGGTCGATGAGGCGAAGTTCGGAGAAGCTTATTGAGACAGTAGTTTTAAATGTATCAAAGTTACAATTTACAGGAATATGGCCTCCAAGCTCATCCTCAATATACATCGGCTTGGCAGCGCTTCGATTTCGAAAACATTAGCCTAGACGACTTGTGGGAAAACATCACCTACAATCAGGAAGACTTTTTTCTGCATTACGGCCTAGCCGGAGAGCCTGACAGTAAGATCTTTGACTTATGGAGATTCACTCTATAAAAATCTTAGCAATAAAATCTTAACAAGACATTCAAGCATAAAATCATTTTCTAACTTCAACAGATGTAGAACTAACCGAGACAATGGGTTTTGCTCTTGGTCGCTGCTACACCCTGACTCCCAAGATCCTGAGCACCCATGCGACACAGCCGCTTGGCTACTCGGTTTCACTGAAGCATACCGCTCGGGACATCGCCACCACCACCAGCATCATACCGCCTGGGTACCACGTCTATATACATTACTCGAAGGAACCATTTACAGGTAAGTGTTTGGTAAATAATATTTAAGTAAAGGCATATTTACATTGATCCAATATTTCGATCCAGGCTTGGAGTGCAGTGAAACTGAATCGATATTGGACCAAATCTAGTACAGCATTCAGTGCCCAGCGATGGATTAGAATAGAGCAGCCGATTTTGATCCTGTGCAACTAGATTCAACTGCTGGATTGAAATACTGGACCAAGGAATCAGTCTTTAAGTCTTCCTTAAGCTGTTCTTCTTAGTGCTAAGGCCACGACATAGGGCAGTACGTCTTGCGGGACGGGGCGGAGCGGTGCTTTAATATTCCTGCGCCCACAAGTCGCACCGCGGCGACTCATGACACGCTCTAAATAACTTCTAGCATTTGATCATCTCGCGAACGCAGACGCAAGACGCTGGTGATGACGTGGCCAAGGGGTCAGGGTCGCGGCCCCTGATCTGCTTAAGGTGCATTTGTTAAAATTTTTACAGATTTGCTAGATATTAAGCATATTGTAAGGACTGGTATCAATAAAGTATATACTGGGTGTTAGGGTAGACACCGTTATCCTTGAAACTATCCATACATTTGCGTTCACTTAAATTGACAAAATGTATGGAACAGCTTATTATTTTTTTGCGATTTCAAGGTTGGTCCCATAGAAAAAGTATATTATAGATGACACGAAACCACTAGTTTCAAGGATAACGGTGTCTACCCTAACACCCTGTTTTATATTATTAGTCATTATATTTTTGAGGGAAATAACAGATTTTTTTGAGTTTTCTGAGTTGGCCCCATAGCAAAAGTTGTTCTATTTTATTAAAATCAGTTCATAACTCCTAGTTCTTTATTACTGATCAAGAGGTAACCGTATACAATGGAGGGATGGTGGACTCTTTATACGTGAACGTGGGCGAGACCCTGACGGTGAAGCTGAAGGTGGACCAGTACAAGATGATCAGCAGCAATGACGACCCCTGCATTAGCCAGGTTAACTACAGCGCTAATGAGGTAACTTGTACTTGTAACTCAAATCATGACGTAGAAAGTTTAATTTTTCTTATCTCATATCGACGAATATGAATAGCTTGTGCCTTAGCCAAAATGTAAGCAAGTTAGCAGATTAGATATGGTATAATAGAGAGGCTGACTGTCCAGGGTGTACCGTAGCGGACGTTCATTTAAGTATCGTCCCTCGTATGAGCCATGTTTGTTAATGTCCCCAAACATATCGATCCATTATTATCTGATCTTGCTTTCAATACTCAATATATTTATTGCTTCCACATGTGAATTTAGATTGAACAAAGATAATATGATCATTATGATCCCACCAAACACCTGCTTTCAACAAACCACCAAACACCTGTTGCGACTGTTTTATGCAATTGTAGGAATGACTATTAAATGGGAGATATGGGATCATGGTCACCTATCCAAGACTTGTCCGAGGTACTACGAGGTACAGCGTATAACCTCGTCTATCATGAACAGAAACTTTGAATATGTAATTTTACTTCAAGTATATATCCAGACCATCGCAACTAATTGTATGATATAAATTACTGCATCGCACTAAGCAGTAGAATTAATAGCTATAACAAATTAATACAATTTATAGTTTCTAAATTGACCATTGGATTTGAAGTAATTCAGTACAGAATTCAAGTGAATTGGTGACTATGAATATTCACATAAACGCTAATGCCAGCCAATAAAATGGTTATATATGAAAACGTGCCTAGCCCGTTGTGTCTCCGTAAGTTGATTTTTGGCAACTAAGTTATTGATCCTCTTCTAGTGCACCACTAAGTACGTATGGGACCAGGCAGTGCAGCATGCGGGATGCTCTGGACCCTGGATGCAGAGCCACGCGCGCCATTGTAACAACTACTCTAGCATGAGGGCACTTATTTCTCATTACGACCAGTGAGCATGTTCTTTTTATTATTATCAATGTATGCCTGCGATATTCTGGTTACTCATTGAGTACTTTTGAGTAGCGTTGTAGACGAACGCCTTTGAGCAGCCTTACTTACATTGATTGGAAAGGGTAGGTAGGTTCCTTTATTCATTTTGAGAAATTCCTGGAGAGAGAACACCATCGTTCTTCAGTCTTCATTGACCACTGTTTGTTAGTAACCAGTCTAGAGACCACCATGATATTTTTTTTGCCAAATGAGGCAAACAATGGGCGGAGGCGGGGGTTATGTTAGCCTCCTCAAACAAAGTGGGTTGTTATCTCATGTTTAATATTATAAAGAACTGACTTCAATTGGAAAGGCTTAGGTATGGACTCATATTGTTGAAATTATTTTTCAAATTTCAGAATATTCGAGAACCACTCGTGCAAGATCTGCCCCCGTATCTGCCACTCCCTCTTGTACAACGGGTTCGTCACAGATCGGCAACAATTCTACTTCTGGGACAGCTCGGCAAAGATGTGGTCTGAGAGTAGTGGTGAAGCTGCTCTGCAGACGCATGTAAGGGACCACCCAAGTCTGTACACACATGTAAGGGATCTCCCAAGTCTATTGACACTTGTAAGGGATCTCCCATAAGTTCTAACCCCAAACCAGAAGCTAAACAACTCAAAAATGGTCAAAAAGCCTCTGTCATAAAAAATACGACTTTTTCGATGACGATGTTCACAAGGATATGCAGCTACATTCCAACCCCAAGCCAATCCCGTCCAAACTGGATGGCTAGAAGGATTCACCAAGACGTAATAGAAATGAAAAAAAAAACATATAGATTTAAGGATATCAGAAAAGTCTGTAGAACATCCGAGATCCATCTTCATATTGTTGGTCCTTTTTGAGGTTATATAATAATATAATAATAATAATACTTTATTGTACAAGGAAGAAACACATAAATTAAACAGTAGGGAAGATTGTACAAGTGGTTGTCAAAAACAGGTAGAACAGCTGGTTCCTGAACTAAGTAAAAAGATACTTGTATCTCAGGAGCCAAAGTTCCTCACAAACTATGACTATTGAACTAAATGCAATCAGGTTATGGTGACTCAGTAATTACAGGTATCAGTATAGAGAAAGGTATTCATGAGATTATTGTTAGAATATCCTCTGTATCGTCGTAAGACAAATTCAGCAACCAATTTGTTAGCTTTGCTTTCAGCGCAAACTTGGTCAACGTGTAAATATCAATTAACCGATGCACCCGGTTCTTCGATGGTTCTAAAAAGGACCACCAATATGAAGATGGATGTGATGGATGGTGTGTATTTCTGTTCGCAGCTATACTTCTACTTCAACAGCATGATGGTGTCGGTGTACGAGGAGCGCTACAACTACGACTGGAACCTGTTTGTGTCAGACCTTGGTGGTAGTATTGTAAGTACACAGCTTTCTTAGTAACAACTTTAACTAAAAATTATTATTGAAATATGGTTCTAGGGACACATTTTGTTAAATATGGAAGATAATCGGGCATATTATTAAGGTCCAAACAATTTGAATGAGTACAGATTTATTCTTCAAATGCTTATGGATAAAAATGATCCACTCGGAGCCTTGTAGGTCATAGGAATTCCATCAGATGCGGCAGCGCGTTCGAAGCCCATACGTCCGTAAAACAGCCACAGCGCCTACCGAGCAGTCAAAATGTCAGACACTCTACATGATCCGACAAGTAATGCTAAGTCTTCATTGACCCTAATTTCTGCCTGAACCCGGAACCGGGCACCGTCTTCAATAGGCTCAATCCTAAGCTCTGCCAATCTAGATATTACACAAACATCCTCTTCTCGTACTCTGAGGAGATAAACATGATGCCATTGATTATGCCAGCGGCTGGCAAGGTGCCATGCTGCTATTTCAAAGACTAGGTAACTTTGTGTCTTTGGAATGAAATTTTGTGGTACGGACTCACAAACGGTACCATTACATTGAGCAAATATTTCGATGTTTTATTGAAACTTGATTTCACATTACACACAACAAAAAAAATTATGAAAAGAGGAGTAAACATCCAGGTTGTAATTTATATAAAAAACTTCCAGATATTTATAAAAAATAGACCCCCGAGCACAGGAGAATTATAAAACACTTGTTCTTTTTCATGTAGTTAGTGTCTAACCTGATGCCAGATATTTTTGAACGACCTTTCCAACAACACCTCAGAACTTGGGATGGACGAGAAAATTTATCATCTCCACTTTTCGTGTTTATTGAACCTACCTCAGGTTCAATAAAAAAACATTTTTTTCATTATTTTATTTTACCACTTTCTCGGCGTGATTAATATGTATACCCATTTACCCATGCCAATGACAGCTTTCTAGTACTAAGAGTCTGAGCTGAGCCACGGAAAGACGGACAGATGGATCTTGCGAAACTATAAGGGTTCCTTGTTGTTTAAGGAACCCTAAAAATGAGCTTTTGATGTGAGTTTTTGGATAATTTGAAAAAACGCTAGGAATATTACTTTTAGTGTTCAATTCAGTTATTCTAGAGTTTGAATATTTGGAAGTCGAGTTATATCCCATATTGTTTTTCTTCATGATATAATAATAAATGTGCGTAAGAAGCTAATTCGAGACATAAGTATATGTTAAGAGTAAAAATAACAACTCATTATCAAGGCAATATTTTCGACAGAGTCGTAACGTTTAGGTTTTATTGGTGTCTTGATCCAAAAGAAATATTATAATAGTACAGTCCAGCGCACGGCTGTGGTAACAATTTGACCATGAGCTGGCCTAGCTAAGTGCGGAGTTATAATATAATAAGAGGTCAGCTAATATCTGCTGGTTTAATACCACAAACGTCCGGCCTACTGTACATTCTAGATGATCAATCTGATGATTGTACATTAATGTGATGATCTGAGGCCCAACACAAAGTGATATTCTATCAGCGATAACGATGATGGAAAAGGCAAAAACGTATACAAGGGACATAAGCTATCGAAAATCTTATATCAAAGTCGTTGTAGAAATACGAAATGCTGTCGAAGCGATTGTCACTTGTCTCGCCAACAGTAAAATAACCATAGAATTCAAGAATTCAAAACCTAGTATAGTATATTGTATTATTCTAAATACATGCATGTAGTTATGATTGCTAAGTCAACTAAGGAAAAACATGTTTCCATTTCAAGAGTTCTGCTTTCTTCCCAGGGTTTCCTGCTTGGCCTGTCCGTGATAGGCTTGATGCAGATCTTCGGCAAGACTTGGCGCACCTTCATAGAGCCGTTCATCAGGTGTAAGAAGAAGTCTACCACTGCAAGCAGCGTCGCTTCCGCGGCTACTGTAGATGTAAAGACCGTCAGGCAAGAGTATATCGAGTGGAATGAAAAGAATATGGCTGATCAATAGTAGAATTTATTTAAATTATTATATTAATGAGCATTCAACTGTATTTTTTTATTATATTCGAATTCATTTTGATAATATATGTAAGGAATTAAAGGCGTTATTCAGCAGGTGATGATATCAAAGAAATTGTAACACAGTGGAACCTACAAAGCATAGCATAGAAAATCAATCAATTATGAATTATTTGGTTCAGATACGATATGGCTCAGATAGGAGCTCGTGGCTACGTAATAGCCACACGAGTCGATCCATCAAGTTAAGCTGCGCTTGCCGGGGTCTGTGGACGGGTGAGCATCTTTACAAACCGAGACTCCTCCGTGGCTTGGAAAGCACGTTAATCCGTTAGTCCGGGCTGTCATTCGTGGATCTTTGACAGTCGTTACGGCTCGTCAGAAAGTCCGACAACCTGAAGTGGAGAAAAAGCTAGGCAGATCGATTAGGTTCTGATACGAGTATTAAAAGGTAGATGACAAGTAAAAGAGGAGAGGTGGGAGGTAGAAAATGAAAATAAAGAGTGAAGCAGGTAGGTGGAGAGAGACTTCAAATCAACACTTTTATTTTTATTAATTGATGTGGATTTTTGATACTTACTTCTACTATATTACTTCATCAAGAAAAGGTGAAAATGGAAGCATAGTTATTTATACATAAAATAGTCAACGAAGCACTCATTTCTTTTCCTAAGAGCTTTAATAATTTATGTCAATATAAATACTGCTGATCCAGTAAATCTTAGCGTGATTACTGTATCCATGAATCATTACTTGTCGTATTTCTGTACGTGACACATGTTGTTCCGTGATTTGGTACAACAACATGTGGAGCATGTAATATGTGGAATTACATTGAGTACTATGTCATAATTGTATTCTTACACTGTTTAATAGTTATAATAAGGTCAAGTTCACTCTTCTTGTTTAACCTCCAACCATCTTCATCTGGATAATATAGTGCTCTGTTTGTCCCGCGCTCTTTTTCATTCAACATACTTATAAAAATATCCTTTTCAATGTTGTGTACCATGTTTAAATTCTATTTTAACTTAATGATCAAGTTTTGCAAAGGTTATCATCATCATCTTCACCAACATCACCATTCTCTGTACTCAACGATATCTTTTTTTGAAGTGAAAACTTCTTTAGGCGCTTTGAGCACTTTTTGGGTGAATAAAAATCATGGAACTCGCGTCATCGTCACGTGAACGCTTAAAGAAATGAACGAATGTAACTTAGTTGTCACTTCTATCGGCAGTCCCCAAAGACTGCCCCGCATGTTTTTTTTTGTATTTTTGTTTAGTTTCTCTCTTATAGTTTTTGCACACGCGGTCCGTATGCACAAATCGCCGCGTTTCGTGTGTGTAGTCGTTAGATACTATTTACAAATACCACAATCAAAGCTGTTTCTTTAAGAATTATTGGCTAAACACTATCACTGATTCCGTTTTCCATTTAGAAAGAATGTTATCAAAAACATGATTATTTGCAGATGAGTTTCATTCATTTGTGCGAGAAACACTAGTAGGTAAAATAAAAGTGGTTTGTGGACCTTTCAAGGATAAGCCCTTCCACAAGTTGCCTCACTTCTGACTAGGTATTAGAATCCAATTCGAGAGTGATTACTCTAGTTGCCGACATTTTTTTTATTACTGGGTGGGCCTGCTCTTGACCACGATATCGCCTGATGGAAAGCGATGGACGAGGTCTACAATGAGCGTGCTCAGAAGATGCTTGTTCACTCTTCATCTTAGCAGATGCAAATGCTGAATACCCACATTTACCCAAAACCAAGGCCATGTTTGTCGAAGAAACGATGGCTGGTGAAGCAAACGAAACCTGGAGACCACACCAGGACCGCGTATCGGTAAGCGTAGCCCCAGCTAGATGTACCGATGACCTCAATAAGGTGGCTGGGACAGACGGGATGCGTAAGGTGGAGGACAGGGTGTTGTAACACAGCCTGGGAAAGGCCTATGTCCAACATCGGACTGCGATAGACTGAGTCGATTGACCCAAAACAACCTTCATTGACCCTTACAGCCTGTCCTGTAAGTTATCCTAAGGTTATTAGCATTTACTATCTATCATACTTCATTATCACGCAAATGACGACTGTCATAATAATGCATAGCTGATGAGTGATGCCTATTTAAATCTAGTCGCACTTCGAGTGGGCTATTGCAAAACTTTGACCGGCTGTCACCGTGTGCTGACAACGGCCCCAAATGCCGCACATGCCAACTACATAAGATTAAATAAATAACATTTTAATTAATGTGTTAATTTTGATATATGACTATAAGCCGGTTTAAATTATTTTTATATTGCGTATGGTTGTGAAGGAGCTCGTCCGCAGAACTTCAACTTATTTCTGCTTTCAAGCAGCGTTCCTGTTTTCTGGTTTGAAGAAATACAAAAAGAAGAGAACGAAAATACTTTTATTTGCGATAAATATGACGCAAAGAAAGAACACAAACACAACAAAAGAATAATTTGGGGGAAATATGCGTCACATCCACGCAAGACGGGCATCGCTCAGCGTAATGCTGCGGCCCTATGCGAAACAGAGCCCCAGAGAGAGAGAGAGTATGGGTGCCGGTGTAGGTCACTGGACATTTAGAGGCATACGAAAATATTTCAGTTTTATTTCCAGGATGATAAAGCACCTGTGACTCTAATAGTTTTCTAACTGAACAGACAGTTGTGCTGCTGGGGAGTTTGTTGCGGCACTTCTTCCCAGCTAAAGCACTAGGAAGTGGTCAAGGGTGAGCGTTTTGGGGGACTGTCCAATGTAATTTTGACGTTCGAAAAGTGCTGATTTTCAGCCTAGTTTGAATAAATGACTTTTGATTTTGGTACCATCCCGTAGCCAACCGGAGGCGACGTGTCGCTGCGATACGACTGGATTCTATGAATTTCTTGAAATACCTTCCATAGTTGGCGACACGTCGTTCGTTCTAGAATCCATCCGTATATGGTACCTTAATGCAATGGTACCTTGACAATCAGGTGGACCGTCTGCTTTTTCGCCACCAAAATAACTGAACAATATGTATATAACGCTACAAGGTTATTTTGGCGTGCCATCTTGTTTTTTAAATACATTTCACAAATAAATATTTTTATTGCTCAAATATTTATAAACAGCACCCTATCTGCGTCATTCGAGCGCTCAAAGATCCTTGAAGCAATGTAAAGGGCAAAAGAAGTAACTATCGCTATTGTCTGGACAATATCATAATATCATTAGGTTGTATTTACATTTGGAGGTCCAGTCCTAGTCGAACTTATTCAAAGTCGATCTAACAACTCGAATAATATTATAACTTTGACTACCCTCAGTATTTTGAAGACGTAATGTTTAGACACAATGCGGTATGCGAGGTTTACTTAGGCAACCTCAACCAAAGTCGACCTAACAACTCGAATAATATTATAACTATGACTACCTTCAGTATTTTGAAGACGTAATGTTTAGACACAACGCGGTATGCGAGGTTTACCTAACTACTCGAATAATATTATAACTATAACTAGTTTCAGTAATTTACCATCTTTCTTGAAGACGTAATGTTTAGACATATCGCGGTATGCGAGGTTACCTATAATAACCAATAGATATAATAATAATAATAATAAATTCTTTATTTCGCACAACATAAGATCCACTGTGTTAGTAAATTTCTTATAATTAATGTTAGTAAATGTATGAATTATCTATATATAATGAATTAAACATTATTTGAGTTCGCTTCATGTGGACGACGCCGCACAAGCTATACTACTTCACTCGTTCATCACCCCCACAAAACGTCTCAGAATAGGAGAGTAGATGTTCTCCGCCACTGTCCTCAGAATACTGTTGTCACTGTCCCGCAACCTTGTTATTAAGGAAGAAATTTTCTTTCGAATGATCGCGTAAAAGTCGTCAGTTCGATTCAGCGCAAACAAAATAATAGGTCTTTACCTATGAAATTGCCATTTTGTATGAAAAAATTTAAACGAATTTTTTTCATGAATTTTTTTTTTGTATTAATCGAAGTAATCACCCATGCAATCAATGCATCTTTGCCATCGCAGTGGCAGTTTATTGATGCCCTTCTTAAAGAAATCAGCTGGACGGGAGGCAACAAATTCTTCAAAGGCATTTTGTACTGCCTCTCGGGTATTGAATTTTTTTCCCGCCAAGAAGTTATCCAAATTCTGGAAAAAGTAGTAGTCTGTAGGCGCAAGGTCTGGTGAGTAGGGCGGATGACGGAGAGCTTCCAACCCCAGTTCTTGCAACTTGGAGACCGTCTGCTGTGCAGTATGAGGTCGCGCGTTGTCGTGCAGGAGCAGCGGAGACGAGCGATTGACCAATGCTGGTTGGAGATGCGCCAGCTTCTCCATCATTGTGTTCAGTTCTTCACAGTACACATCTGCAGTAATGCTCACCCCATTTGGTAAGAAGCTGTGATGAATCACACCGGCGCTAGACCACCAAACAGTGACCATCACTTTTCTAGGGGTAAGTTTTCGTTTAGGGCATTGTTTAGGTGCTGAACCAGGATCCAACCAACTTGCTGAGCGCTTGCGGTTATCAAACAGAATCCATTTTTCATCGCAGGTAACAATGCGGTTCAAAATTCCTTCATTTGTGTGTCTGTTGAGCAGTGCAAGGCACGTCTCGACGCGTACTTCGCGCTGGCGATCATTGAGTTCGTGGGGCACCCATTTGTCAAGCTTTTTTACCTTGCCAATTTGACGCAAATGGACCAATATTGTTTTGACGCTAACGTCGAAAGCTGCTGTTAATTCAGCCGTAGATTGTGTATCATCAGCTTCCACAATCGCCTTTAATTCGTCATTGTCGACCAAAGTCTTCGGACGACCGCGAGGTTCATTTTTCAGGTCGAAATTTCCAGAACGGAAGCGAGCAAACCAATAACAGGTGGTGCGTTGGTTTGTAGTGTTAGCTCCGTAAACGTCGTTGATGTTGCGTGCCGCTTGTGCCGCGTTGCTGCCACGACGGTACTCATATTCCATAATTACTCGAATTTTAACGTATCCATGATGACGAAAAAGATTGAAATGCGATGAAAATGTAACACTAATCAATAAAGAAATGACTACTTTTGGAAAAAAAAAACCATGTTTTTAAAATAAAATTAATTTGAAATTAGAATTCTTAGCCAAACAAAAATTATTTTGATTTGAAATGGCCAGTACTGCAGAACGGCAATTTCATAGGTAAAGACCTAATATAAAGTGATGACGTCAGAACGAAATGTTTGAAGCTCTGTGCTTTCACGTCTTTTACGTTACAAACATGGTTCAGGTAAAATGGCTATTCTCGTCAGTATTTGATTTGTGTGGTGAGAAGAAATAAATAAATTTGCCAAGTCTTTTCCTAACTATGATGGGTATGGCTTCCAATATAACAGGATGCAGCCCAATACCAGTATTTTAGATGAAGCGACTGCTTATCTGACCTTCACAACCCAGTAACTGGGTAATACGATACCTGACGGTAAGACTGGTTGTCAGACTTAAAACTTAAACTTAGGTTGGTGAAATTAGAAGAAATAACACAGATTATTATTATGGCACAGGATAGCACAACTATATTCTCCGAAAAAGGCATGTCTGACTTACGACCCGCCAGTTTTGTTTAATTCATATGTAATAGTGGTCAGCCCACGAACCCAGTCTACTAATCCAAACTGCGGGACGCTACTAAGAAATTGCTGCTGGAAAACCTAAATACCACTACTAGGTACCAACTGGGGAGTGAACCCAGGACCCCAAGCAGAAGAATATACCTTCTTTGTTCGAAGTTTACCGCGGATACAGCTCTATAAACATATCGTTTTCTAAAATCCTCGACACATTGATTTACTGGTTATACAAAGATAGAAGTTCTGTGTCTAGATATTTGTGCTTGCAAGATTAATGTCTATAAACATACCCACGAACACGATACCCAATCTACCTACATAAAGAAAAATATGAAACGTTGGATAATTCAGAAAAACTGAAAGTGCATTTTCTATGGGACTTTTGTATATATTTTTTATATTCGGACAGAAAAAGTCTGTCGGGCCAGCTAGCGACATATGTATTTGACAAAAAATACAAAGTTATCACATTTTCACGACATGTGCTGTGTTATTTATGAAGGAAACTTGTAAAATTGTAAGATTGACGCGTGTTGCTTTTGATTAATTAGGCTCCCAATGACGCAATAAAACAATCATAAAATAACCCCGTAAGAAATCATTTCCCTGTGGTACCAAATCTTATTTATAATATCCCAACAAGAATTTCGACATTTCTCTCTAGTTGGAATGCGAGCGAACCCGGGAGTATCAACTAATGTTAGCATAGAGAGTCATGTTGAACCAAATCGAAACTGTTGGCAAATGTCGAACAATAAATGCATTGCAGGTGACGCATGCACTTGTACTGCTGTTACGTTACTTAGGAGGAGCGATTTTGATGCTGTTAGAAAGTCTGTGAAAATTATAGAAATAAATGTTTTTCTCGAAAGTTTGCTCTAATTAAAAGGTGGGGATCGAAATCATGACCTTTTACTTGCTAGTCTGTGCCTCAACCGTTTTGCTAAATAATTATATTATGTATTATTGCTATCACTGACTTAAAAGAAAACCAAACGAGAATTTCTGAGTCAATTGAGTGCTTTTATTGTCATCGGTTAAATTTAAACTGAGCTAGGCAAGTTTCATACTCGTTATTTCTATAGATGTTTAATTATGATGATTATGTTTGTTTTATTATGTATCACCTCATGTAGCACCCCATATTCAAGCTCATACCTAAATGATTTGATTTGATTCAAAGAAGCGATGTTATGGAAAGTGTACTACAATATTTTTCGTTTTAAAAGAGTAACGGTGGAGTTTCTTGCTCATTCTTCTCCATACAAAAACTACCTTTTGGAAGGCGCAGCTAGAATCATTTCTATTTCTTTGTTTTTGACGTTCAAAAGTGTCTTTTATGTGCCTATTTGAAATAAATTATTTGACTTTGACCGAATTTCCTTCCCTCCACATAATTCTGTTCTTTTTCTACTCAGCTTCCTTTCTTCTTGTATTCGTTCTTAATCGCTCCGCGTATGCAGTGTACCCGCTCTCTCACCCCGCGTTGCCTACACCTGATCGGTGTCAATGTTCTAATTCGGTGGCAGCTCATTTAACTGATCAATCAGCGATTGGATAATATTTTATCGCTGGCTCTAATATCTTTTAATTATTCGTTCGACATTCTGCCACTAAATTAACACGGTGCTCGTTGAGTGATCGACTTTGCGACTGTGTAGTACGGTTTATAGTTGATTAAAATGATCTTAATTAGTTCATTTAATATTAAACATTAGGTAAAATTAATTTTATTCCTTTTATTTGAGGAGGCTAGTCACCACAGTTATGAAGGGAAGTTTTCAGCAGGTTTACGACTAGTGTGATATCGGTTTCAAAAAGTAAGTTCAGTGCATATAATTCTTCTATAATACCGCCTTATTGAATAGATCTTTTTCACCATATTGGTTTTTTCACCAAGTCAAGTTCGTTGTGAAGGATAGTGGCATCCTGCAGTGCTTCTCTGATACATAAGACTAGACCATGCACCCATGCATGCATGCATGCATGTTCAGCGTGTAACTATGTGCAATTAGGGTTCAGAAGATTCCATTTTACAAACCATACGCGTATGAAAAGCTGGAATTTAGGTGATTTCAAATTGTCTTTATGGAAAAACACCCCTTTTGAATAGAAATGGACCATGGTAACTGTTTTTAAAATACACTCTACTTCACAATGTCCGATGTTCAATTCTCACCTGTGTCGCCCACCGGCTCACGTGCGATCCCTCAAAGGGCTCTTGATCCCACGCCCTATTACGTTAGTCCCCACCACGTACCTACGAGCCTGAGCCATGATTCACGAACACTCGTATAGTCTCGCCAAGCTATTTAAAGTACATTATATTTGACTGTAAACAAGGATTAGCTGTCGTTTGGCAATATTAGCTGTGATTTTGTAATAACTATTCAGAATCTTATGGTTGTCTGGTATTTTTGCGGAACTGAGGCCCTAGACAAAGTGACATTCTATCAGCAATAACGATGATGGAAAAGGCAAAAATGTATAGGACTGACAAGCTATTGAAAAGCTTATGTCAATCTTGTAAAAAGGCGTTGTAGAAATACGAAACGCTTTCGAAGCGATTGTCACTTGTCTAGGCCCTCAGGTCCTTTTTGGCGCAGCCGTGAGGCACACTCTCCTGATAATGTCCTACATCACACTTTTACACATTTATTTTTTATTTTATTTTGTTATCTGCTGTATATGATGTGCCTTTTAGTCTGTGCTAAATAAATGTATTTTATTTATTTCCTTTTTTTCCAGAATAATGATTTTAATTAGATTTTTCGAACCGAAAACAAAATGAAAAAAAAAAAATTGTCACTTTTTTTTATCACTTTGAATTAATATAACATCGCCTGTTTTCTCCAAAGAGTTACGCAGAGGTGACCATACATTTTGTCACATTGAATTGTCGTACTGAAAAAACTTGCTCGGCAAATGTTGGTACACAGACGGGGAGCAGGTACTTCAATACAATGCTTGCTCACATGTAGTTGACGAGATATTGCTCGTATGATGTTTGTTCGGAGTCTAGACTTGTGCCCGGTTGATGGCAAGAGGCTCGCCCACTATTACATGGGACTTAAACATATCTGGCAAAATATGCGTGTTATACAGGTACATCTCTGCCTAACCCTTTGGGGAATTCCGCCGTGATGTTGTTTTCCTTTCCCATAAGACTAAGCAGGATAGTACGGACCCGAAAGTACGATATGACATTGAAAAAGCCGCACTCACACATGCCAAGCCTGACCCGCAGCTTTTTTGTCAAAAAGTAATCTTCAGGGCACTTATGGAATCAGCTTGCATCCTATAGTATATGTAAAATGTAGGTACATTTATCTAATGTACTGGAGGTTAACATTGTTGTAAGTTTGTATATTGTGTGTACAAAAGCAGCGGAAATAGTATTAACACGAATCAATAAATATGTTAAGGTGAATAACATATTTTCTTTATTTTCCTGTGCACATAAATCTTAGTTTAACGATCATTTTTATAGTTTAATCGACGTTTGCTGGAGCAACTGTGACCGCAAACAAGTTTGTTTTATTGACTGTAAATCGCCAATAGGCATGCATTCCCATTTCTTCACACACATAATCCTATATCTTGATATTATTGCAGACAGGTAGTCAACCGGATTCTGAATAGACTACTTTTATTTCTCACTAGGTCATCTGTCGGGTCAGCACCCGACAGACTGTCCAAACAATAGTTCATACAAAAACTTTTTACAAAAAAAAAACAACCGACTTCCAAAAAAAACACTAAAAAAGTGAAAAATAACTTTAATATCGGAAGTCGGTGTCTTTGCTTTTCAATTTCCGTTTTTTGCCACCGACTTCCGAAATTAAAGTTATTTTTCACTTTTTTAGTTTTTTTTTGGAAGTCGGTTGTTTTTATTTTTCACTTTTTAGTTGTTGTACCTACCCCACACAAATCCGAATACCACTACCTGCTATGTAAATAACAGTGAAGGAGTCAAACAGGATGTCGTTTAGATAAACTAAGTGGGAAAAATACGTAATATTGAAGCTAACTCAAAAATTACGCAAGCAAAGTTAATAAAATTTATATGGGACCACCTCGGAAGCATGACCTACCAAACAAAAAAAGAATCATCAAAATCGATTCATAATTGGCGGAGTAATCGCGTAACAAACATACAAAAAAAAAAAAAAAACATACAGACGAATTGAGAACCTCCTCCTTTTTGAAGAAGTCGGTTAAAAAAGGAGTTTCAGTTTTTCCCGAGTGTGAAAATTTTTCCGGCTACTTTTAAATTTTTATATTCCGTGAGAATCTGATTCGGACAAATTACGAACATAAAAAAAAAATGCCAAATCGGTTGGAAAACGCAACCAACGAACGGGATTTCATTTTTATTTATATTTTAAGTGATTAGATTCAGTCCATCAGTTCTTTGCTTAAGGTGGAAAAAGGTGTCTAAGGAAGCTTTTCCCAGCATTACGCAGACCGGGACATGATGGCAAAGGATTTTGCCGTCAGTCAGTGCACACCAGCCGCCTAGATACCGCGGGAGCCCGTGGTGCGTCTTTCAATGCTGTGCAATAAATCCCTTTCGATGCCACGGCATCATTTTAAAGCATGGCAATTTATGTCGTATTTCTATATCGATTCGTTTGAATGTCCATTGGTATAAAAATTTAAATCCCTTACCATGCCGTGCCGGTCTGCGAACTAGCGTAGGCCTTTAAAATACATAATCAAAGTTAGATTTGTCGCTCAGGTACATGTAGGTGCACTAAACAGAAAATAGGGTATTTTAAAGTTCCCATAAAATACATCTATGAAATGTACACTAGTTTGTTGAAGGTAAGGTGCCTATGCTGTCGGGAAAACCATCGAAGCCAGCAGTTCCTTTCATCCAAAACTACGATTGATTCGGGCATAGATTTTGGTAGGAACTCTATGAAGGTAATGAAATATCAAGCACCGAACGGCATAACATGGAAAATTACTTTGCCCGATGCTATACCTCCTTTTACACATCCCACAGTGGGCGTTGCCTTTCTCAAATGCCTATTTCTGTTGCACATTACACTTGCGTGCAAATTAAACAGTCGCTCTTGTCAACACTTCGGAATATTCTCTCTTTGCACACTAATGACCATCTCCTGGAGCCGCCTTCTCAAGCAGGTCAGAGCAATAACAACTAAATTTGGCAAGTGGCCGCTAATCCGTTTTTGTGGCAGTGGCACACGCGTGTGACGTCATGGCTGGTAATTTTAGCCCGCACTGACTCACAACTGAGGGCCGGCCCGCACAGGAATTTGAGTATTACATGTCTTTTATGAATGCGCCTTACAAGGCTGCATGGGGGAATTTATGATGATTTTCTGAACGAATTGGGTTTCTGACTCCTGGGGTCGATACTAGAAAGATGCGAAAGGTGGTCATATAGAATTCTGGCAGCAATATGAATGGGACTTTATAAAACTTTAGTTCCACTGTGTTGTTCGTCTATAGCCAGCTACGATAGGATGACGATAATGTTTTTTTTTACTAATTTATGCTCTTCCACTCCTGGGCAAAGGCCTCCCTCCACTCCTTCCATGTCTCGCGAGCCCGCGCGTCCTCCTTCCAGTTTTGACGGAACTTATCCAGCTCGTCCCACCATCTCCTCCGTGGTATGCCGCGACCACGCCTCACTGTCTCAGGGCACCAGTTCTTTACTATTTGGGGACACAGCCGTGTCCTGCTCGGACTGGGCAGAACATATCTGGTCATTTAAGTTTGGTAGGAAACATTAGGTAGTAATTATGAGAAATGGTACTCTTTGCCAATGCACTTTGGGTAAAATGGCACAAATGAATTTGAATCAAGAACCACGATTGTCAATTTGGTTTCTCATTCGTTATTTGCCACATTGTGCGCTTTTATAATCTCCAACGTGATGTAATTAGTCCACGTCCACGTCTCGGCAGCACGATAACACAGGGAAGTAAAATGTATAACGACGCTTCTTTTCGTCCACGATAACGTTATAACGTGCACATTTATCGAATATCGTCACGTTAGAAATTATACAAGCGCACATTGGCAGACAGCAAAACTTTGTTGAAGCATGAATGCCACTAAATTGGCTACACTTTCACTGAAAATTGCAAGTTTTCTTCATGTGCAGGAACCGTGATGACCTTAAGATATCTTCCAAATAAAAATAGCACAGTTTGTTAAACAGCTGCTGCTTTTTTATGAATCATCAGATAAACATCACGGGGAAGTTTGATAATGAGATAATTTTGTAAGCTGAAAGAACTGTTTATTTTTAATGCAATATATCCATCTTATAATATGCCACAGCGTACAGTCTGTTTTGTCTGTTTTTCATGACCTACCTATCTTACCATGATTTACCGTGTTACCCTAGTTTCTTTCACCAAAAATCAATGGCAAATGAAAAGATGTCCTGTCTTAAATAATCGAATACATCTTTTTTTATGCTATAGAGTGTAGGATCTTGGGATAATGTTATAAGAAAACTGGGACCGATAACTTACTAAATACTAACTAATATTACTGATAATCTTATAAAATGATAACTAATTTATTTTAATTTGAGGTCTAAAATCAGCCCAAGGAATTATTCCATACCTCCCATAAGAATTGCAATTTAAGCCGATGAGCAATACCAAAAACACAATAACTCCATCTATCATTAAAACAATGAAATCCCTGTTGAATACTGATCGAAAACAGCTGCCAACAAAAACCGATATTATCAAAAATAACCTAATACACGTTCTTACAATACATACACACATAGACATACAATACTTACGCACATGCAATACATAGATATACATATGCAGCATTACAGAGAATACTAGAGCTGATAATTTCATAGATTTCTCAAACGTAACAGACGTTAGTGCTAAAAATATCAAACAAACACTCATATACCCGCGCTGTGTTACATTAAAAATAAATAGAGGTTGAATCTCAGAACTGACGAATAAATTGTTTCAGCATTACATTTTAGCCGCCCCAATACTTCTTTGTTTAATTAAAATAAGTTTTTATGCTGACGTGTGATGGAAGGGGGGCTAAAATGTGTGATATATTATGCAGGTGTATTTTCTGTAAACGAAACTGTTGAAAGTCTTATTTTCACTATTCAGTTGCGATTTTGAGTCAGTAGGTGAAGGAAATTCTGAGTTTAATGTAAATATAGTCCGTTAAATATTTGTAAGTAGAATTTTGTTGAGGAAAGGAGATACTTGAACCATTTATAAACATTTGCGCCTGGGCAGATGTATCTGTCTTGCCGTTTCGTAACTATCCCCTTTTTTTTTGTAATTGCCAATCTGTCTGCCAAGTAAAATGATAACTAATAGCAATATTTAATTCCTGGTGAATTGTGTCCCTAACCTTACCTAACTGGAAAAGTAGATAATATTTTAATATTTATTTAAATATTTTTTTAATATTTATTTAAATATTTTTTTAATATTTATTTAAATATTTTTTAATATTTATTTTAATATTTTTTTAATATTTATTTTTAATACTTTTTATAATATTTTTTGAGTGAAATGTCAATTCAGGGGTTTATAAAAGGACCCTTAACTTTCATAGACCATCTCTAGGTACCCTACAGATTAGACTCCAGGTGACTAGACTACCTAGTACTGCTATCGTTTCAAAACATTTGTGCCTGTTCAAATAGGTATATGTGTGTGTTATTTTGAGTGCTGGCTATGCATCTGTTGATAGTTTACCGTTTGAAGTTGTATCGAATTGAGCTGCATTCACCGGAGCTATGCAGACACTTGGAGTTCCGAGTACTAGATGAATATAATGAATGAAGAGTTTTGGGAAGGTTTCAAAAGGGAAGAAGCTGTCTCGAGGAAAAGAAAAAAAAAAGAATAAAAGAAGGGGATATAAACCTCCAAGTGTCACTAACAAGACATAATATAATTTTAATTGTTATCGGCCTTTAAAAGGCCAATCAAAAGTGGAGCGGTGTTAGCATAAAAAACAAAGTGAAAGATTGTAGCTTGTGCTACCTACACATATACTTTAATAGATAGTAGATCCATGAACTTTTGTTATTGGAATGATTTTATTATTCAATATAGAATTGAGTTACACCGAGAGATCGTATTTGGTTCGATTCCAACAAAACCCTCAATTTTCACAAGATGAACCTTAACCTATACAACACCTTAAGAAATTCCCGCAATAAAACCTCAACCTTTTAGTTCTCTACTTTTTCACAATACAAGCATCCACACTCTATAGATACAATTCTTCATCATCCTTACCTCGTTCCTTCCAAGTCTGTCGATAATCGTACAATGAACAGGTGATGCGGTATTCACGGTGTATAAATACCGCTGGAGAGGGCTTGGAGCGCTTCCAGTCGAGAACCATTCACAAACAACCTTGGGTATCGGGTAGTAAACGTGTAGTGTTGATTTTGTCACGTAATTGATGATTTTTGTAGAGAGAAAGGTCAATCAATGCTTATGATGCCACCAAGTCGTTTGGGAACTTGACTTATTTCTATAAAATGTACGTATTTTTTTTTCGGTTTTCTGTCAATCTAGTTTTTTTTACCCCACACCTCGTTAAGTGTTGTTATTCTTATCATTATGAACAACTTTTACTACAGGATCAAATCAAAAATTGTGAAATATCAGTTGTTCCCTACATTTTTGTTCACATAAATCAATCTGCCTAGCCTTTTCCCAACTATCTTGGGGTCGGCTTCCAGTCTAACTGGATGCAGCGGAATACCAGTATTTTACATGGAGTATCTGACTTCCACAACCCAGTAAGTGGGTACCTAATACGATACCCCTTGGTAAGACTGGTTGTCAGTCTTTCGGGCTTCTGACGACCCGTAACGACTGTCAAAGATCCACGAATGACAGCATGGGACATGGGACCAACGGATTAACGTGCTTCCCGAGGCACGGAGGGGTCTCGGTATGTAAAGATGGTCACCCATCTACGGACCAACCCCGGCAAGCGTAGTTTAACCTGATGGATCGACCCGTGCGGCTGTTAATACTTAGCCACGAGCTCCTCGAAATTATTTTTGTACCCATAAATAATTTACAAAATTTAATATTCGATTTTAGGATTACGATAAAACAAAAACTAAGATTGTGTAACAGGTACTTACTCCTTTAATAGGAAATAAGGCATTTTATTCAACTTAAACTTGCATTAATAAAATAATTTTGATAAAAAGGTCAATTGCTGTCAGATGATGTGAAACTAGGAATTTCTTCAGAAACTTATGAAACGTGAAAAAGCAGAAAGATGAAAGATCTTTAAGAAGGTATTTGCAGATTTTTCTAAATGTAAAAAATCAGTTAATTTATATAACTTTAGTTTAAAGAGTGTAAACAGCTATGAATTCTGTCAATCATGTTATGTGTTTCTCACGAACGGCAGGCATGACATATATTTTTAGACTGCGAATCTATTGCTGTACTTTTTATGATAGTTTCAGTGCAGAAAAACAAAGTATAATGACTGAAAGTTTGTCAGTTTTTACTGAGATCACTGTTACAGTATCTTTAAAGTTTAGTTACTTTAGCTTACCTTAGAGGCAAAACACAAGAAATTGATTAAAAAAAGATTGTTTATATGTTGAAAGAATTTGAAGAAAGGAAGTAAGTGAACCTAGAAGTAGGATACTACCTACTACTAGGTTCTGGATAACATTGGCCTACTTACTAGAAGGCCAATGTTATCCAGTTGTCCATTAGTACCCAATCTCTGTTTATTTACTTCATGGATATCTACTACTAACATTTTCCTAAATAAATCCCAAAAAAATAAATGTTAGCAACTAAAAGTGAGTTAAGGCTATAATTAACTTCTACCCTTGAGTTGCATCAATCTAAATCGAATTTAGAACTTCATCTGACTCATCCTAGACAGTCAACCCCAATCTCACACAAGACAAGACAAATTAATCGAAACCGAATCGATTTTGAAATCGCCACAGACTCGCCAATAGATCACAAGGTACAGCCAGGTATGCCTACAGATAGTCGAAAGGTAGCGCCACTCATCATGTCAGGTGCGAAGAAGTTGCGCTTGCGCCACGCAACTGTCGCGAGCCAAACATTCCAGCCAATGACGAGCGATTTATCAAATTTGCCACACTCAAATCTAACCTTAAGAATAATCTTATATTGTTTAGAACCCGTTTTATAATCCTGGCCTAAAATATAACTATAACCCATTTAGGCTACCTATATAAAATCAGGAAGTCAGGCATTGCTGGAGTCTACAAGTATAGTACTGAAATGAACAGTAAGACAATAAAATATTTTTGAATTGTTTTATTTCAAATGACCATGCTTTGTCAATAAAATGCAAGTCAGCATGCTACCAGCGGGGCTGCTGCATTGAATGCGCCTAACGTGATTGAGAAGGTTCTGTTGACGTACCAACCAGTTATAACAAAATCTAAAGCAATAGGGAAACTGCTTCTTCGAATATCAAATAGATGAATAATCAGAAAAACTAATAATTGTATTGATAATAATGTATATCCTGATGAAAACAATTTATATAATTTTACAGAATCAGAAAATCCTTCCAAAGTACAAGATATTACTCATCACAAATATGATTGAATTATAGAAATACTTCAACCGAAAGTAAACACCTTTGGCAAATATTATTAAACACGTTGATTAGAGTGCAAGTGATGCATGAACATCTTCTAATTAATCTATGAATATATTGGGCGTTATACTCATTAAGAAAGTACAGATTCTACTAAATGATCTGGCAATATTAATATTTGGTGTAACCTTAGGGTAGATATTTAAGATTGGTTGTTGAGGTCAGTAATGAAATGAAATATATGTCTAGACAACACTTCTATTCCAACACTATGACATAAAGTTTAATACGTTTTATTTGCTAAGTGTAAGAATAGAAACAATAGGTATTATAAGGAGGTAAGTAGAAAATGTATCACATAATGCAGTCGTTATAGCTAGGAAGGAAGTGAACACTAAGATAATGCTGATGAAGATGATGAATCCAAAATATTTGGGATAAGGCTGATCATGATTTAATGATATTTACAACAGTCGGAGGCTTTTAGGTGAACATGTTTTAGGTTGTAGTGGAGCATATAGGCGCAGCAGAAGGAAAGGAAGATGCTGGGAGAACTTAGCTTCTGCCAGGTTTTCTTTTGAATTGTATGTCAAAGTTTCAGATAACCGCCAATAGTACAATTCAATATATCCTTGTCCCTGAGTGGATCTGGCTAAATATTAGTTCAAAATCTAATCTTGCTGAGCTATTGGCCTCTGCGTAGTGACACGTTTACCGTCATGACGTAGTCACATTCTATTGACGGCTTACAGCTTGCGTTTATTTAAATAGTAAGATCGAGTTCCTCGTCACCTCGCCTGGCTATTTCAGAACCGATTATGATATAACCTTCATTGTTTTTGTGGCAAATTATTACTACACATGTGGAGCATTCCAGACATGTTCGATTATGTTCGATAGACTTTATAAAATTACGTTTTGCGATATATGATTAGATTGGAACTATGCAGGAGACAGCTGCGAGTAAATTCCAACTCTCTAATTCCCAAATTAGAACACATATTCCCGAAGCAGAAAATTTTGATGTTCGTGCCAAGATAAAAGGAGTTTTAGCTTCTTCAATTTGAAGTT
Organism: Lithophane ornitopus; assembly: GCA_948473465.1. Classification (NCBI taxonomy): domain Eukaryota; kingdom Metazoa; phylum Arthropoda; class Insecta; order Lepidoptera; family Noctuidae; genus Lithophane; species Lithophane ornitopus. Next base: position 15,507,244 of record OX419625.1, read on the forward strand.
TAAATTCGTCTGTTAATGTCGTTACCTGTTATTAAGAATAGAATTGGCAGGGAACAGGTTGTGAGGTGGTTATAGGATCTCTGACGTTGGCTGGCGCTGAGTCACCGTTTGACAAGTCGGCTAACTAGACCTGTCTTCTGAAAGCGGATCTTTATTCGTATTCTCTTAGGCAAGTAATTTATTGTCATTGAGAAATATTTTATGAATTGATGTGGGTGGAGACAAGATAATTCACGATATTTTTGTCATTACCCAAAAACATTTTTTTTAAAACTAAAATGAAGAATGCCACAAAGTTGAAGCTACTGTCCGCTTGTTTACTTTAATTAACCTTGCTATGTAGAATTGCGATGACGAATGTGATCGTAAATGTTTTTAATTAACATTCCCTTCAAGTACCTATACTGATAACAAAATAAAAATAAAAAAAATCTAAAACATTTTTAGATATATTTCATCAATAAGCAATAAAATATAAATCTTGCTCGGTCACAGTGACAAAGATTCCCAAAGGTACCTCTTTTCTTGAAAACGATGTTCTTTAGTTAACCTAAAGCTCAAAACACACATAAGGCGGGTGCGGGGCGAGAGCGAGTCGGGTCGTTTTCATCGCGTGAGCCGCGCTGTTCATCGTGTTCACACAGAGCGCGGGCGCGGAGCGGCAGCGTGTCGGGCGCGGGGCAACAGCTGGTCAGGCGCGGTCGTACTTTGACAGGCGGCAGCGGTTGCAGTGTGAAAATGTCGGGTGATTCGGACACGGACGAAGAATTATTATTTTTATTTCTTTTAAAAAGAGCGCAAAAAAGGAAAGGTTGTGGGTTCATGACATTAATAAACAAGGACATCAATAATTATGGCGAATATCATCAACATTGCAGAGAATAAGAAACGGACGAGGAACGGTTTTATGAATATTTCCACATGTCTAGGGCAAATTTTGAACATTTTGATATTAAACTGAGTGCAAAAATATAGAAACCCGCCGTACTCCCGAGCCCGACACGCTCCCGAACCGCGCTGTTTGTGTTGGCGGGCGGCGGGCGCGGCTCCGCTCCCGGCTCGCTCCGCGACCGCCCCGCGCACGCTTTCTGTGTGTTGTCGTCCATATAATTCCTTGAATTACAATTTATTATACCCGCCGTACTCCCGCGCCCGAATCGTTCCCGCCCCGCACCCGCCTTGTGTGTGTTTTGAGCTTAATACAGAAAATCTGAACACTATCCGAAGTTCAGAAATGATCCAAATTTGTAATTTGGATTAGTGCAGAAAAGCATCAGCTGGTTATAAACAAACAGTTATTGCTGGCACGCAGGCAATTACGTCTTCCTAAAATATAAAACTTTATTTTTATAAATAGGAACGGCGAAAAATCGGCCAATATTTGAGACCGATGCCGGACACACGGAGAGGTCTTTGCCCAACATTTGTGTAGGTCAATCAACATCGGTCATTTTCTTTCAACAGACGTTGGTATGTGTTACCTATCCAAAGTCTGTTAAAAACAATTTACCCGACATTAAGGAAAGTTGAATTTCCATTTAAAGACCTCTATTGTTCTGAAGATTTGGGTCATCAATTTTTCAATATTCCTGCGTTTTCAAATACTTCTCGTTTTTTAATTTAAAATCAAACTAAAAGAAAAGAAAATCATCAGCTGTTAGTCGTTTCTCGGTGGCTGCCAACATTCTCAGTAAATGTGTTATTGTGGTACTAACCTGTAACTCGTTCTCTTGTAATTGATATTCATACGTACATATATACCAATATCTGTATGTTTTCTGGCCTGTCCTAATCAGGCAAGAAGAGATGCATTCAATGTCAGTGGTACTTGATACTGCTTTTGGCTATATAATTCTGTATTGGTTTGGCGACCCTTCAACAACACCAACTACCTTTCAGCAACTAATATTTATTTTGCTTTGTGCATACACGACACATATATAAAAAAACCGGCCAAGTGCATGTCGTACCATGCACAATGAAGGGTTCCGTAGTTGGGATGAATTTATAAAACAAACTTAATATTGTAGTTGAAAAACATGTTCTCCCATACATTCTGTATCGGAGAACATATTTTTACAACTGCAAATTTAAGTTGTGAGCCTACGTAGCAGTGATAGTTTTCCTTTTAATTTCGTTATATATACTACTGCCGTGAATTTTTTCACTTATCCAAACCCAACCATTTAGTTGGCAGGGGGAGGGGACACTTGGCTCTAACAAAAATTAGCATTTTAAAGGTTAATATTTCGCAAACAGATCCCTGATTCCAAAAATGGTTTTAACAAACTCACATAATTTTTAAACGACCTTTCCAACGATACTCCACACCATGGGATTAACGATAAAAAATAACCATCCCCACTTTACGTGTAGGGGAGGGGAGGTAAAAAAAAATATTTTTTACAAGTTTGTCGGCGTCGTTTATACGTATATCCATACCAAATTACAGCTTTCTAGTACCAAGGGTGTCTGAGCTAAGCCGCGGACAGACGGACATGGCGAAACTATAAGGGTTCCTTGTTGACTACGGAACCCTAAAAAGAAACAAAAGAAGACGTAAAATATTTAAAATAAAGAAAATAATATTGAAGGAGGAATTCTCTTTTTATTGTTTTCCCCAATGACTGTCCTTTTTGAATTAGGTATTTCTAGAATTAGGCATTCTTCGCCTAAACCCCTACAGCCGTGATAAAACATGCCTCTCCTCTAACTTTTATTTACATTTGTTTCGTCAGAGGGACGATGACAGTCAAGAATTCCAAATCGCCAAGAAATAGTGACGTCATTGAATGGGAATGGCATTTCACAGATCATGTCACCTTTCGACAGCTTTAATTCCGACTATCTGCATAGTCGTGTCAATTCCATTCGCCCAATTTGATTTCAACTCTTAGTGGCTCTTGTGGACATGATAATTATTCAATTTGTTACAGTTATAATAGAAATCACGTCATTTGGATTAAATAGATTTTTTTAAATTATTTGTCTTTTATATAGATTCTTTTCTATTTTGTTAATGTGAGAACGTTGTAGGCTTATTGGAATGTAGATTTAATGAACATCTTCTATTCTGTTAAGTACCTGGTACTTACTTGTTGTAAGGCCTACATTGTCCTCCCATGCCTACTAACACTGAAATTTGAAAATATTGTAAAAGCCAATTATTTTTAAAAGAGTAACCGTGGAGTTTCTTACCGGCTCTTCTCCATAGGAAACGGCTAATTGGAACCGTGCATCTAGCTTCTGACGTTTCATAAGTGCCCATGTAGGTTAATGTGAAATAAAATATTTTGATTTTTTGATTTCCTTAGCAAAAGCTGAACATCACTTTGAACGAGGAGCTCGACCTATCATGCCTGGGTATGATGCAGATGCGAGTAGAGCAATGGCTTCTTCTTATACCGGGAAAAAAGCATTGATCAGCATGCCAAATCTATTCTCTACATGTTAGCGATTTTGTTTTTGTTCCTCATAATTGTTTTGTCCACCATCATCATTATCCGCAGCTTGACTTCTCCCACTACTGGGCAGAGACCTCTCTCTGTTTTCTTGTCTCAAAATCAGAAGTCATTTATTCGAACTAGGCTGAGAATCAGCACTTTTCGAACCTCAGACTTAAACAATACAGTCCTCAAAAACGCCCACCCTTCACCACTTCCTAGTGCTTAGCTTAGCGTCTCCAGCAGCAACGCTCTCTGTTCAGTTAAAAAAACTGGATTCTATACAATGTAAAATAATTTAGGTACATTATGCAACACAAAATATTAAATTAAGTAATTCATTTACCATATATGTCAGCTAGCAGCCTCACCCAATCTGGTTTACCACAAGTCGGTAATTATTGGTAAATGACTGGTCTGTAGCCTAACGAGATTTGACATTTGTGACCTATGTTAAGAAGTAGTTCATCTAACTCCCCCCTAATGTTCAAATAAAAAAACATTAGATTTAACGAGTACCTATTCTGTTTTCCATTCGTTTCTCATTTATCACCTCCGGCAGCAGCTTTCGAAAATAAGATGTTTTACCTATATTTTTAGAGCGATAACCTCAACAAAAACTATTGACGTGTTGCCCACGTAAATAAGATGTACGTATACATGCCACATTCTTATAAACATGACGTTTCTTCTAAGCGTCAACATGTTCTTAATGCCAAATATTTTTTCTACGAAAACTTATGGACATACTTTTAAAATTTTCAGCGGCTTGAGGATACAAACAGTGGGGAAGCAGCCGCGTTGATAGGAAACAGGTGCAGGACTAGTGAACAATAATTACTGAAAACTGACTATGTGGAGAGTAGATAATTGAATCCATCAGTACTCGATGTGAAATTAAACTACCTGACTGCCCGGTATACTTCAAGAGCTTTAAAATATTCTATGAAGGAGTTTGCGGAGTTTAAATGGTAATCAATCTTGTTGCATTACCTAGATAAGGTGGAAGTCGACCACACAATAGTTGAGGAGACAAGCCAAATTATCAATTGATGTGCATTGTTTTTGATGACGTATTGAAAACGTCAAAGGGGTAGCACAAAATATCAGCTTGATTGCATATATGTCTATCATTATCATTTGCACACGGATAATTGACGTAGACTGACCGTTGAAATGGCAGTCAGTGGACTTGCCATTTCAGTCTCAGTATACGTTTATGACGAATAAAATATAGAGGTATGATCATCAGACCAGAATAATGACGAACAACATCGTCATTGTTGGTGAGTCTTTAGCAGATTTTTCTGAAGCTCGTTGAATTGTTTTTATTGGTAGCAACCCGAAGTTTGGTTTTGTGCCCGGATGAAGGCAATAGGCTCGCCCCGTATTGAATTGCTAGCCAGTATTTTTCTAATATTCGTGTGAGCCCTTCAACTAATAATACTAACTAGACTAGACTAGGCTTTAAAAGGATCTTGATAAAAGTGTAATGAGTGCTATTTAAATTCACGTTGTGTTCACCAGTCGAATATTTCAACTATGATATTATAAGGGAATTATTTTTTATATTACTAGCGATCCGTTTCTGCTTCGCACGGTTTTTTGGATGTGACAAAACATCGAGATTTCATAGTTATATGTAAATTTTATAGTAACGTATTATAAGCATAAACCTTCCGGAATACATTCTCTAAACAATGGTGAAAACCTCATCAAAGTCTGTTGCGTGGTTTAGAAGAACAACGTGGACATACAGACAAACACGAAAAGCGACTTTAATTCATAATATGTTTATAAGATTAGAAGGGAAAAGAAGGTTTCATAGTTAAAGATATACTGCGCTTCACTGGTTTATATAATTATGTAATATTTTTAGCCATGTTTAGACATAACCTGAAATAAAGCATGCCTAGTTTAAAGTTTGCAGATTGCAGAAACATTCTACTAGTTTCCCGTTGCTAAGCTATCAAAAATCTCTAGGTATTCTTTGTAAAATACCATTAATACGGTTACTCGTCTCCAGGTTGTTGGCAATGCCCCGTGACAGATAGTCCACGTGTTAAAGTGTCTCCACACTTTATATGTGGGGTAAAGCTCTAAATACACTTACGGGAAATCGGTCGTATGATTTATAAATCTATTTCTAAATATCTAAATGTATCATATTTGTGGTGTGATTTTTCACTAAAAATCACACCACAAATATGATACATTTTTGCTTTTTTCTATCTCGATTTGTATTATTTTGTGGAACCAAATAGTTTTATGTTGATTGATGATTTATCAATTCGCTGAAGAAGAGCTTTAAGGATCAGATATTCATACAACCTTAGCAGCTGAACGGATTTCGATAAAAAGCACACCAGTGGACCTGGGTTCCCGTGGGATAATTTCCGATCTCCACGTGGTTAAAGCCACGGGAAAAAGCTAGTACCCAATTTCCTACTACAAATATAACGAAAATCAAATCTCTCTCAACTGTCTTATAGGTGTTTGTGAGAACTATTAAATGTAATTATGTTATATGCGAGCTCATTTGGCTTGTCTTGAGACTCTTAACTACTGTTTTAGAAAATTATGAAGAGCGCAATGTTCATTTCATGTTTCTAAATAACGCTATTTATCCAGAATCTAGCATTATTTATGCATACATCATTTCTCATTAGGCGACTACCACAATAATATTAGCTTAGATAGACATTAATTGTATGACTGGTTACAGCATGCTGTGGGATAAATCTTAGGCAGGTAAGTCCTGGGCACGCCACAATTGCGGCGATAAGTCCCCTCTTTGAGGAGTGGCTGGAGAGGCGCGGATCGTCCGGAGGACACGGTGGAGCATACGGTGGAGGTGTGCCCTGCTTGGGCGGAGCACCGCCGTGTCCTCGTGGAGGCGATTGGCGGCACTGACCTCTCGCGTCCGGCCCTGGTCCAGGCCATGGTACGGAGCGAGAGGGCATGGGAGGCGGTCACCTCCTTCTGCGAAGCAGCTATGCTCGCGAAGGAGGAGGCGGAACGCGTGAGGGAGAGGCAAAGCCTGCGCCCTCACGCCCCTAACCGCCGCCGCTGGAGACACCCTGGGCGTCGGGAATCCCAGGCGGATTCTCGGCCACCATAGGCGCGGGCTTGCGGACGGCGAGCAATGGGTAGCTCGCCGTCCGATAAGGACCAGGCCCGGGTCGATGGCGCGTCGTGTTCCACGCGCGCCTCAAAGAGATGTCAGCACACCTGACGGGGTCCGTTAGGACCGATGCCTGCCAGGGTTGCGGAATAGTCCGAAAGGGATACCGGGACCCTGGCAACAGGCAACTGAAGGAACACGGGTGGGTTTTAGTCAGTAAGAGTCTGACACGCCCTTTCGCTCGCACTTTTCACTCCTAAAAATATTATTGAATTTTTAATTTGGGGTCCTAAAAATACTAAATAACCAAGTAACTGCGACCATATTGTATTTTTTTTCCTTTGTTATTTGGTTTAAGATTTATTTGGTTTTAAGACTGTTCTTATGTTGGACAGTATCCGCGATTTGATACGGATACTGTTGTCTCATATTTTTGTTATTCACTTCCACAGGGTTCGTAGGTTGGTTGATCACAGTTCTAACCTAACCCGTTTGATGGGGTAGTCCTAGCTTAGTTACTCCGACCAACTGTGAGGAAAGGCGAAAAACGTACAGATGAATTGAGAACCTCCTCCTTTTTGAAGAAGTCAGTTAAAAAAAGTGTGCATAATTCCACATTCTAACATAAAGCGGTTGTTCCTACAGCTTGCTCCATAACGTTGGGCAGTGCGACCTCAATAGTCCGTGGGAGCTTCCGCGTACGCGCTGCCAACGTACGCACAAAAATGAACGGAGACGGAAAAATATGGAAATAGATTGATGATCTATCAATGTGTGTATGTATAGGTGGATTTTCTGGTTTGATTTTTGAAAGGATTGGTTAGTTATTTTAGATTGAACACCTTCGATGCAAAAACACATCAGATTTAGATAAGACCTGATGTTTTTTTGTTTCAGTTAAAAACAGAACTTTTTTGTTGAATGAACATTTAACTCCTTATGAAATGAAATAAAATGAAAATGAAATATTTTATTACAACAAATAATGACATAATACTTTATTAGGATTGTACCTACAACTACAAAATTAACTTATAAGGTTCAGTAAAGGTTCTGGGTCCTCTGAATTTTAAACTAGACCGCGTCGTGATCGTTGCTATATGATTTTCCTATAAAGAGTTGCGATACATACTATAAATTGATCAACAAACGTATTAATCAATATTAAAACGTACTTATTAACTGATACTAAAACGAACTAATAAAATCTATAAGAAATGGATGCGTTCTGATATAAATCCGAGAGTTTTTTCAGTGGAATTTATATACTTAATTATTCGTAGTAGACAGTGGTGAATGTCAATTGTGTCTCTTGAATAGAAAACTCTATTTTTGACTGCGGGACGTTATCACAGCTGCTCGCAAAGTATTTACAAAAACTTGTGATTTTTTTGGTAAATTTATTCAGTTAAGATCAAATAAAACCGACTAACCTAAAAACCCTAGTTCACACTAACGAAAACATTACACACTTTTTTGCAACACATATCCAATTCAGTTGTAACATCATAGCAACGACAAGGCGCCTCCGTTAGTGACAATCGTAGAACAAACGAAACGCGATCTAAATCGGTCGTGTGCCCTGACGGCTATTTCAGCTGGTCTAAATATACCACGACAAAGATCGCGGCGCGATGTGGGTCGAGATACCTTTTTCTTTCGATCCACAATCGGCATGTGCACACCTTGCATAATTCAAGCGCCGACTGAAATATTAACGGACGTTTTATTAATTGAAACAAATTACAGTTCCAATTTTGAATTGAGGAGTTCAGTTTGAATTTTTGAAACAAATTCCATTTTTGAATTTTTCTGTGTGTTAGTGAGGTGTGGAAGTAGTGACGGTGTGACGGTTGAATTTTTTTATGTGTGTTCGAATGTGTTTGTGTTAGAAAATAGCTGAACGTATAAATAAAATGAATAATTGCGTTGATATTTAGCTTTCCTGGAAGATCCGAGTGTGGAGGCTAAGAAAATGCATGTGTTTCTAGTGAGAGAGATGAAAGGAGTCTGAATGGTATGAAGAATGTGTGAAAAACTGATAAATGCATTTTAATATTTTGCTTAAGTATATCTGACAGTGCTGAATACTTATTTCATATTTTTTATGAAAAATTACAGGACTGCAAACTGTTACGAAAAAGACAGAAACGAAAGTTTTGTTTTTAAAATGATTCATATGTCTATATTACTTCAGAGTCGTATTTTCCAGTATGTCTGTAAAAACGTGACAAGAACGTCTGTAGACTAAGGTTGCTGATATAAAGATTAAACTGTGACAGACAGACGGACCGGCAGACGAATATAACGATTATAATCTTATCAAATCTCTTGTGAAACTTCATCTGAGCCCCTTAATCCATTCATTAGTTGTTTTCAGCATTCTGAAAACCTTACCTATAGATTATCTCTTGAACTAATATTATAAATGCAAAAGTGAGTTTGTTTGTTTCTTGTGCTTTTATACTAAAACGGCTGAACAGATTTGGGTGAAATTTGGCACATGGGTAGACCATGACCTGGATTAGGATATAGGATACTTTCTATCTCGGTATTTTCACGGGATCGAGACTTATGCGGGTGAAACCGCGGGGCGCAGCTTGTAAATAATATATTTAAAAAAATCAAGGTGTAACTAGAGCCATGTTTCGCTTAAAATTCATTTTATAGGTTAAAACTATAAAAACGAGATTGAGATTTTGACATTTCCAGCTAAAGGATGCTGCGACAGCATCAACGAGTCAATCATGGCCTTTCTATGGGTCAGAATTTTCACCGGTGGAGGTTCAAATTTTTACCCTACAGCATGACCTTATTTGCACTAGATATAGGATCTCTTGTTATTGGTATATTCAGTTCCGTTTGAGAAATTATCAAAATACTAGTAATGAGTATACCCATCTCACTAGTACCTATACTCCATTTGGAATAAGATTAGACATTTAAATAAACCTTTTTTTACAGTCCGTTCAAACGATTCTGACTTCTATTGCTGCAGTAGACAGTTGGTATTGTGTAACCTTTTTTGCTTTTAATGCCATCCTTATGCCTACGGCATAGAAGTCAAAATCGGTTGAACGGACTGTAAAAAGGTTTGTTTAAATGTCTAATCTTATTTCAAAGAGTAACCTAAACGACTGGAATGAAAATTACGACAATATTCCACATTTTCCAACGTGACGAAATTCAAAAATCACTACCGTCTAGGTAAGCATCTCAATCGGATCGACAACTCATCAGACATAACTATTAAGTTACATTCCAACAGCAACACGTTACGATGTAACTTCTCCAACAGCTTACAGGGGATTGATGTCTTCCTATGCGTTACCTTGAGTGATGGCTTCCGTTTATCTGGCAGCGAACATTTATGGAACGTTTTCCACACAACTAACCATAGCGTACGTATATATGATCCAAATCTGGGCAGCTAGAGCATAAATGCATACTTGGCCAAAATGGAATGTAGGTTGCTGGAGTTGGAAATAGAATTGTTGATATTATCAATGGCAATGGTTATGGCAATAGCAATATCAATAAGGTTTGAATATCAAACTCAAAGCATTTATTTCAAATTACAGGCACTTGTTTGAATTGTCAAGGGGTCTGTTAGTTAGAAAGATGAAGCTAGTTGCCCATTCCAAACCGATCCATAGGAACCTACTAAGGTTCCTATGGAGAAGAACGGGCAAGAAACTCCAACGGACACTCTTTTTAACTCAAAATATTGTTACAATATACTGGGTGTTAGGGTAGACACCGTTGCCTGCCAGGGTTGTGGAATAGTCCGAAAGGGATACCGGGACCCTGGCAACAGGCAACCGAAGGAACACGGGTGGGTTTTAGTCAGTAAGAGTCTGACACGCCCTTCCGCTCCGCCCAGAGCGGGAGAAGTCATATGATGATGAAAAAATGGGTAGACACCATTATACTTGAAACTAGTGGTTTGGTGTCATCTGTAATATACTTTTTCTATGGGACCAACATTGAAATCGCGAAAAAAAAATCAGCTGTTCCATACATGTTCACTTAAATCGACAAAATGTATGGAACAGCAGATTTCTTTTTTGCGATTTCAAAGTTGCTGTCAGAGGTCACAATAGCTGTATAAAGACTGTAGTAAGTTGGTGATATTGGTTATGTTATACCAAAATTGCTTATAAATAAAATAACCATCGACTTCAACAGGCTGATAGAGAGTAGGTATTCCTGGACGCAAAGAGTAACACTGAAGTTTCGATACCAAGTAAGGCAAAAGGCTTATTGCATGTATATCGAGGTATGAAAATAGCAGTAGCCTCGTTCTTCAGGCAGGTTTATAGCCTACGTCAGATAAACAGCTGATACTTTATATATATTATAGAATGCAATGTACCTATTTGTTTATATGCTCCCAAACGTTATCATTCTGATTTATTGATTTAACGTAGAATTTAATTATGATTCAAGAATTTTGCTATGTATTTATTTTATTGCTATTTATTTCTATGGTTTATAGAACTCACAAATAAATAATTGAATGAAAAAATTCAGAACATTGGGTACTGAAAAACCTGTAAGATTATAAAAGGTACTACAATACAGTCGCGAGCAAAACCCGTCCTTATACTTTCCCCACTTAAATCAAAAATACATTTAGTAACCAGGACATTATAAAGCTCAACAATAATGTAACTATGTAAATACAATTCAATGACAATTAAAGATTAAAAATAAATGTATTAACTCAATAAAAGTCGTTTGGGGACACGATAACGATAAGTGACAACTCAGCAACAATAAAATAGCTGGCAACAAACAATTTTATTTTTCCGTTTTACAGAAATAACGACTCGACTATCGTACATTCTTGGCAGCGGATAGTACAGAATTCAATACACAACGAATGTTCGTACGTCAATCATAGTAACTACAGGTTTTGTTTTTGTCTGTACCTATAAGTCAACGGCTGAACGGATTTAGTTTATAACCTGGATTAACACATAATTAGGATGACACTTTTAATCCCGGTAACGGGAACGTATCCCGTGAGATAATTTTCGACCTCCATGCGGGCAACGCCACGGGCAAAAGCTAGTGTGTTTATAAAGCAAAAAACAAATCTGTTTATCAACTAACAAAGCATAATCTGCCTAACCTTTTCCCAACTATGTCGGGGTCGGCTTCCAGTCTAACCGAATGCAGCAGAATACCAGTATTTTACATGGAGCGACGACCTATCTGACCTCTACAACATAGTAACTGGGTAATACGGTACCCCTTGGTAAGACTGGTTGTCAGACTTTCGGGCTTCTGACGACCCGTAAAACTGACTGTCAAAGATCCACGAATGAAATCCGGGACCAACTGCTTAACGTGCTTTTCGAGGCACGGAGGAGTCTCGGTATGTAAAGCATCACTCCTCCTCCTCCTACTCCCCACCCATCCACGGACCAATCCCGGCAAGCGTAGCTTAACCTGATGGATCGACCCGTGCGGCTGTTATTACTTAGCCACGAGCTCCTTCTGATCTAGTTGATGAAGCACTTACAACTTTTATACTCTTCAAGTACATACATAACATAACATCACGCCTGTAATCCCCGAAGGGTTAGACAGAGGTGTACCTTTAGTACACACACATTTCGCCAGATATGTTTAAGCCCCAAGTAATAGGGGTCGAGCCTATTGTTATCAACCGGGCACAACTGGACTCCGGGCTGCTACTGAGAAACTCCTGATGATAAAACTCAATAACACTTTGCCCGACCTGAGATTCGAACCATAACGTTATGCTGAGCATAACGCTTGCGACAACTAGAACTAGGAGTGAGACGTATTTATCGTCACAGATAGATATGACAGATATTAAAAAATAGCAGATAGCAATTGTTCCTAACAATAAAAAATATCTGCTACTTACATAAAATAACAGATCCTCAAGACTGTTACCGCGGCTGTTACTGTTAAAACTTCGGATACGATTTTCGACTTTAACGAAAATAAATAAAGAAGATATTCAATTGAGATTTAAAAACGTATTTATAATCCGTACAAAAATAACAGGCTGTGATTTAATAACAGATATTTGGATCTGTTATTTTTTTGTCACAGTAACAGTGATAACAGATATCGTGTTTTAACCTGTTACAACCCATCTCTAACTAGAACGTCGAGGCCGTCATTCAAATCAGGTAAGTAAATACGTACATATTTTTTTTGTAGAGTGTTGATCTCTAGAATATGGCACACATGAAGGATAATGTATTTTTAATATATTTTAATATCTTTGCCAAAAGCTGAAATATATTAGAAAACTGATGATGTGACTCCGGTGTTTGTTTCTCTGTCACATGCATTTCATTATACGAGTCGGTCATTTCTCGTTTTTTTTCTCGTTCACAATTAATGCTAACTACGAGTATATGTAATATTATAAATGCGAAAGTGAGTTTGTTTGTTACGCTTTCACGCTAAAACGGCTGAACGGATTTCGATGAAATTTGGATCATGAGTAGACCACGAACTGGAAAAGGATATAGAATACTTTCTATCACGATATTCCGACGTGACTGAGACTTATGCGGGTAAAACCGCGGGGCGTAGCTAGTAATCTATACAACAGAGCAATTCCCTATAACTACTATTTTAATATGCATATTGTACACATTCCGCTGACCATAAAAGATTCCAAATCCGGCACAAAAGCGGTTCGTTTACGGCTATTAAAGCACAAAGTAAGCGTTTGCTTTGAACAATAAAATGATTGGCAACCGTTCAGTTTTCACTAAACAATCCTAACTATCCTAATCCTAACTTATATTATAAATGTGAGTTTGTTTTTTTGTTTGTTACGCTTTCACCCTAAAACGGCTGAACGGATTAGGATGAAATTTGGCACTTGTGTAACCCATGACCTGGAATAGGACTTAGGATAGTTTTTGTCCCGAAATTCCCACGGGATCGAGCCTTACGTGGGTGAAACCGCGAGGCGCAGTTAATCAGGTGATGTGAGAATGATGACACGCTGTATGTAGGTACATCACACAAACCTATCCCTTCGGGATACTGGCGTAATTTGAATGAAAATGTAAACGGCGTGAGGATTGAATTAAACGTTTTGGCAAATCAATGCTTTTTCATCCCACATGTTTAACGACAAACCCTGCCATTACAGCACAAAGTATCTTGATACTTGATTTAAGTAATAAACTACATTGTAAACGGCACTCGAGCGTCGCGCATTTAGTATTGCGGTCACTAAAACGGGCATTGTATGTTTAAACGACGCAGAGAGCGAGCAATCTGGAAGGAAATAATGTGTTTTGAGAATGTGAATAATGCATTTAAATGCTGTGCCTATTAAAAGGGCATACACCAATGATGTTACATATTTAGATCCAGAGCTCGGGGCAGTCAGCGGCGGTACCACCAATAATCCAATAGTATACTCGTATATATACATACCTCGAGGAGATCGTGGCTCAGTAATAACAGCACGGGTCGATCCATCAGGTTAAGCTACGTTTGCCGAGGTTTGTTCGTGGTTTCGTGGATCTTTGACAGTCGTTACGGGTCGTTAGAAGCTCGAAAGTCTGACAACCAGTCTTACCATAGGTATCGTACCCAGTTACTGGGTTTTGGAGGTCAGAGAGGCAGTCGTTCTATGTAAAATACTGATATTCAGCTGATCGGATGTAAGCGGATGCGCTTAGACTGGAAGCCGACCCTAACATAGTTGGGATAAGCCTAGGTAGTTTGATTAACTCGTATATATATATATATATATATTTAAAAAAAATGTTCATTGTTAGTTTACTATAATATGTTTATTGTTATCACAAACTCGGCATCATCCAGCAACAATATTAGTAGGTTTGGTGGTCATTTTTCGAAATAACATGCTGTTTTAGTGCAACAATTCTGAACATATCGTACTTTCAGTACATCATGTCTATATTCCTAGAAGCATTAAACAGAGGTGTACCTATAGTACACCCATATTTCACCAGTTATGTTTAAGTTCCATGTAATAGAGGGCGAGCCTATTGCCATCAACCGGGCATAAATCCTAATTCCAGGCTGCTGAGAAATTCCAGATGGATATAACCCAATAACACTTTGCCCGACCTGGGAATCGAACCCAGGACCTCAAGCTCAGCAGTAGTGCTTGCGACCACTAGATCAACGAAGTAGTTCTTCTTCTCCATATTATATTTGTTGGTACAGCTTCTTACTTTCTGTGTATACAATAAGTATTGCGAACAATTATTAAAAACAGCACCCATCCTCCATCCATATTGAAAACACTTAGTAATACCAATAACTTTCATTACATACACCTGGAAGGACTCTGCTATTTCCAGCACAAACAGTTACTGTTCAAGTGCCCAAAATGGAATTACAGGCGAATAGCGAGTAAACCTCAACTGAGGAGTGGAGACCGCCTGGCGACGCGCCAGTAGCGCTGATGTGTCACGCAGCCAGCATAGATTATGGAGCGAAGAGAGGGCAGATGTGATTGGTGATAGTAGGATAAATACAGAAAATATGACACAGCTGGACATACGACGGTTCCGTGTTTTTGAGATGTATGAATCCTTACAGAAACAACATAAAGCGAGATCGTCAACTGCACGTGTTAGAGAGTGACAATATTATGAACGACCGAGACACCAATAACACCTAAGATGCCAGTCGTAAAAAAAAAAAAAGTAATAAAAACTAGAACCCAACTACGACTAAAAAGGTATAAACAAGACACCCCAGACAGACAAATAAAAAATCCGGAGTCACACGTGTTAGGGCATAAATCGAACAGATTACGTGTGACTCCGGATTTTTAATTTATTTTCCGGATTTTTATAGGTTCCATCAAAACTGGAAGGAGGACGCGCGGGCTCGCGAAAGATGGAAGGAGTGGGGGGAGGCCTTTGCCCAGGAATGGGACAGCGTAGGCTAGGAAAAATTTGATTGATACCCAACATGGTACGATTAAACAATTTTTTTTTTTTAGTTCCTGACCATATGTCCTCTAGAGGGCGCCATTTTTAATTCAATGTGACGTCACACAATGTATATATATAACCAGCGGACGATCAAGACGCTTCCAACGATACCTCATTTGTCGAACTGTGATGAGTGGTTTAGAAGATAGGAGGGAACAGATGAACATACATACATACATACCGGTCAAAATCATAACCCTCCTTTTTTCTTCGCCGTAGTCGGGTAAAAAAGGATTTGTCTACAACATTATTGGCATTAGATACTCTAGAAGAGTACTCGCGGCGACTGTTCATGACCGAATGCAACAAAAAGTATGCATTCACAATAATAAACCTTATTTAAAAAACTGACAGGTCAATATTCATCAAAAATAGTAGTGAATTGTAGGTTCTTAAAACGTGCTACGAGAGAGAGCTACGCCGTAGCTTCGTAGAGGCTCAACCAACAAATTCGTAGAGCGTCTACGAATTGATTCTAAAGTGACATTTTACTGTACTACATTCTTCAATATCAGTCTTATCTCATAATCTATGTCCATACATTTCAGTGAGTACACAAACTATTATATAATGTGTATAATTCTCATCTGGCCAACGACGTGTTTCATCGGATGCCGTGAAGATGAGCCACTAAATGATGTTTAATTTGAGCCAAGTTGCACCGTAATGACAGGACGCCGCCTCGATACAGTACATTTTAATGGGCTATCCCATTAATTGGATTGGATGTTTGCTAATTTTATTAGAGATTTTATGTTTCAATCAAAATTAGAATCGTTTTTTTTATTGGCGGGATGCAAATTCGATTTTATTGATTTTTGACCGATGCATGGTTTGATTGATTAAATACTGAAATAAATAGAGGCATACCATAATTTTATCTTTATTCCTATGTCCCTCTAATACTCATGTATTTTGTAACAGATTCTGTTAAATCAGACGGACCTAGACAGCAGGTGAGGATCAAACCCACGACACCTGGGTCACATTAAAGTATTTGTCTATTTTATTTGTTAATTCACATTCTGCGTCCGGCGCTCGGCGTCGCAACACGTCGTGATTGGGTTCGCGACAGGTCAATCATCATCCTAATGATGCCTCGTTGAGAGTTAAAACACGTGTCAATTTCTTACAAAGTTTTTATGACTCTTGAGGAATAGTTAAGCAGAATACTTACGGTTACTAAATATATTTAAGTCTATTTTATTTTATTTTTGCAAAACTGCAAAAACATTTCGCCAATCATTTTTAAATATATACCAGTATCTCTCCAAGATATAAACAGTCTTTCCTTCATTCCCGAATTAGAACGGAAATGAATAATCCTATTTATCCTCACCCAGTTTCGATTGAGTCACCTCATTCACCCAAACAGATACGCGTGAAAAGCGAAGCTAAATAATAGCATTCATTACATCACGCCTCTATTCCTCGAAGGGTTAGGCAGGATTTGTTCCCGTCACGTCAAGTCCTACCACGTCGAGTCGCCTTGTCGTCGAGTCCCGCCACGTCGAGTCGCCGCCACGTCTACTTGTTCTTTTGTATGATGTTTGAAAAATTCTGCCTGATGCCGCCACGTCGAATGTGACGAAAAGTACAGTCAATGAAACAAATTGTTCATAAGGTATACCTAGCAATAGTACACCCTCATTTCGCGAGTTATGTTTAAATGCCAAGCTATAGGGGAAGACTTACAATGAACCGAGCACAAAACTAACCTCCAGGCTTGGAAATTTTGTCCAACCTGGGGGTTGAACGGTTCCCTTGTAACCACTAGACCATCAAGGCAGTCATTGAATATTGTAATGAACCAGTTTATTTAAAGTTCAATATTTTCTCGGTAATGTAAAGCGTAATTTTAACTTTTTACTGTAAGCGAATGTATTTAAAATTTTACGATCTGGGCCATATTACCGCTTTCATAATAGTTACTCATTTAAATTTTATGCCTTTTCGGTACAAAGTTAGCTCCTTACTGAGTAATTATGGAATAGAAACCTGCTATGCTGTTGAATCATTACAAAAGAGACTTGCTAACAGACCGCGCACTTTTCGGAATTAAATTTATTTTCTTTGTCAGCTAATTAAATTCGCAATTATCGAAAAAATCGATGTTTATCCGTATTTATTATTCATATCCCTTCAACTGACAGTAGCTGTCAAATCTAGTTTTGATAAGCCTTAATAAAAACTCTGATTTCTTCCTTTTTCGGTCTCGCGGTGCCAACACAACACTCTGTAATTATTGTAAACATGTCAGTTGCCTAGCTTGAGAGTCATGTTGCAAGATTAGTAACAGTTGTTCTCGACCATGTAACATGTGGATAACGCAGTTTGTTACGAACTTATATACCTAGATTACTTGATTAGATCTATTGTTAACCATGTATAGTGTGTAATTGTTAATTTTTAACCGACTTCAAAAAGGAAGAGGTTCTCAATTCGTCCCTTTCCTTAATATATAAAATAAAAATAAAACCTCTCATATTGCAGTTGGGTTTTTTTTCACGTCTGGTAAAAGTCACTATAGCTGAGTACCAGTTTGCCAATCCGATGTTGATAATCTCGAACCTGATTCATATTCTAGATTCAAGCCATCAAAGACGAATTGTGAGATTGCTATTAAACCTGGTGACGTAAGCGAGCCGTAATTTTAGCCCGTCCTCGCATACCTTGGTATTTTGTCTACATTCATTGATCTTTTTCATGTATTATTTTAGTCGGCTATCAAAAATGTTATGTTTCTAATCATAAATAGCCAAATTAATTCTTAATGAACGCGTCGTGCGTGTTTCATAAGAATACTTATTTCTATCACTAGGATTTAATGGAGTGCACAAATGAATCCTAAATCCCTAGTAGATTGCAACCGATCTGTTACTACAGTACCTACATACCGGTCGAAATAAAAAATTAGCTAGCGAAACTCCGCATGATGGATCAGTATCAGAACACCACAAAACAAAAAATAAGAGATTTAAACTTCTTTTTTTTTGGGATTAACGACCGCTGGTAGTGTAGTTATGTTACCGGAAATGTGTGAAGCCTAGGAATTGTACACAATTCCTAGAAAACATATGCACTTCCGAGCCTACTTAGGAAATGTGTAAAATAATGTTTCAAAGATTCTTTAATACACACATTTCCTGCGACATGTATGTATTTCCTAGGAATTATATGCAATTCCGAGATGATACTAGGAAATATATGAAAAGTAATAATTTCTGTGACTAAAAGAAATAAAATACGTTTGTAAACTGAAATCAGAATTTTTATTAAGGTTCTCGTTGACATAATTAGCTGTAAGTAACAATAACATCTTAAATATAAAATATTCATAAGGCTTATTACTAACTAAACTTTAAAAATCAACTATTTATTCCAGGCCCATCAAGCACAGATAAAAATCTACCTATAATTTAATACGTATAAAAACTTTCATTTGGTCCGTAATCAATCATTTAATCAATCAGTAATTCTATGTCATCAATATAAGTATTTCTATATTTTTTTAAACTATTATGTTAAGAAGGCCGCACATACATACAATTAGACTCTATCATATGACAGCAAACTAGCTTTTGGCGTCACAGTGTCCAGCTGCATGTGAGACCCACTAGTATTTCAGCTGAAGAACTTTAAATTTTTACAGGGTAAGCTGGAGTGGCACTTTGAAGTACACAAAAGTTTATTTTTATAGCACAGGCATCTTGTTCCTCGCTCTGCTATCCCCACTGTACTTACAAATATCAAGAATGTAATACATTTCCGATTGCTATTTAGGAAATGTATAGATTTCCTAGGAAAAGTGCATAATACAAAATATATCATAGATTTCCTATCTTTTTTAGGAATTGTATACAATGACGGATTACACACTTTTCCGTTAACGAAATATGAGTTGAGAAAATAAATATCTTTTTACCTGACTATGACAAACCCAAAAGGAAGGGTTATGATTTTAGCAGTCTATGTGTTATTATGTTTGTTTGTTTTATCACGTTTTGATACCCAACACGTCTAGGAAG
Source organism: Lithophane ornitopus (assembly GCA_948473465.1). Classification (NCBI taxonomy): domain Eukaryota; kingdom Metazoa; phylum Arthropoda; class Insecta; order Lepidoptera; family Noctuidae; genus Lithophane; species Lithophane ornitopus. The sequence goes on from OX419625.1 coordinate 15,526,826, forward strand.
TTAACACAAAAGAAAACTGTTTTTTTAAACAGATATTTCAAGTAACTACAATACCAGCGGTCGCTGTCCCCAAAAAATAACTTTTTTTTTTTGACTCGTCATGTTTTATTTCAGTACCTATCAAGTCTGCGGAGTTTCACTATCTAATAAAATGAAATTAGATAGTGAAACTCCCTAGATAGTGAAAACCCTGTATATATTAAAATTCAACTCATCAAATCATTCAATCATGGGTATGTAACTCTGGTCTTTCTTCAGTTATTCTTCCCAGGGTCCCTGGTAGCCTGTAAGATATTGGCTGAGAATCGAATTAAATCGCGTGCGATTGGAGATGCATATGTCCAGCAGTGGACTTGATATAGGCTTACTTCTACTACCTACAAGCATATAAGGCGTATGTGTGATATTTTACATAGGTACCTAAAAGTGTAAATGTACCATAAACAATAATAGCTGGAACAAAATGAACATGACTCATGCGGACAAGGAACGGCATAACAGGAGCGAAGTGACGCACAGGGGGAGGCAGGGTGTATGTTATTGTATCACAGAAGGAAGGGGGGGTGTATTGTTGTACCGCACGTACAGATTTAGTCTGCGGTGTACTTTATCCTTGTTAAGAAATACCAGGAGTTAAGACGTCAATCTCGTAATCGACAAATCGTCGATGGACTTTGTCCGTGGCGCTGACGTATTGGATTCTTGGTGTATGAAAGGGCTGGGAGATTGTTTATTAGTTCGTCTTTATATCAATAAACAAGACTAATGCTGTTGATGTGTGGTAACTAAACGGTGAGATTATAAACTAGGCTCCTATCGTAAGAAAAGGATCTAAAAGCCTCTCATTATCAAACTGATAATGCAACAGACAAAGTTATAGAATTAGTTTGGTATACACCTCTACTTGCCCTTCGGGTATTACAGGCGTGATGTTATATGTTGTGTAGTTTGATAATGAAAAGTCAAAGATATAACAATAAAATACACAAAAAATACAAATATCTGTGGCTCATAACAAAATTCAAAATAGACTGTAAAAAACAAGAAAAAAAATTCAAAGCAGTACGAAAATAAAAGTGCATTGCATCAAAACAAACTCTTGCGCAATGACTGCAGCTGTGGGACTGTGGTAAGAAATAAATTGTGTGTCATACGCATTCGGCGCAGATATTTATTAGAACTTCGTAGTTGGTGGTCTGGTCTGGACGTTACTGGAATGTTTGAATGAGAAATGATGTACTTACTACACATAGGTCTTATCTGAAGTGAGTGATTCGTTGTTACGTTGTCGGCTTGATGTTTCATTCATCTATTCAATCATTCATAGGTAGTGGGTGGGTACTGCTGGAAGAGGCCCTCCTGGCAAGAAACGATGCTGGAAGCACGTTTACTATCTTATCTATAAATATATAAGCCAGTATCTACTTCAATTTTCACAGCAACAACAACACATAGGCATCCCCATAAAAGATAATAAGATAATTATGTTCCTTTTGACTTAATGTCATAGAACACTTGCATTTATAAGAAGTCAGTCGGTTATTTAGTCATAGTTAGTGGCCCGTTCCAATATTTACAACATCATCATCATCATCATTTCAGTCGAAAAACGTCCACTGCTGGACATAGGCCTCCCCCAAGCACCGCCACTTCAACCGGTTATGTGCTTCTCGCATCCAGCGGATTCCTGCGGTCTTCACCAGGTCATCGGTCCACCTTGGGGGGGGGCTTCCAACGCTATGCCTTCCGGTACGCGGGTACTATTTACATATTAGCCACTGACATGACTGAAATGGGATTTCCTTTTTGAGCATAAATTATAAGAATGTTATGAATCACTTACCACTATTCCCGGTATGCAAAGTAAATTACTCGTTGTCTTTCACAGTCGTATAGATTAGAGCCGATATGTCTTGCCAGATCATACCTAATGTGTGTGTCAACACCAAATTAATCAGAATAGATATTGTTTATGGTTTCCAATTAGTGAATCACGATCATCTTAGTATCACAGAAACGGAGCTTTCATTGTATCAGTGCAGCTTTTGTTAAATAAAACTTAGTCCTTCAAATTGTGGTGGGTGTGGTGTTGACTCATGTATATTGTGGTTTTATGGATAACAAATTGTTACGGGTCTAGATTTTTGTAAACCTACCAACACATTCAGAACACAATAAAACCTTAAGTGTCAGCAACGTTCAAACAACTTACCTGATAATTTGAAGAAAAGATAGTGACTTTAAGGCTATCTAGACACCAAACATATAAATCTTTTGTCCCTTTTATTGGCTCATCTGATAATCATCTTATTTCTGTAGTTGTTGTTTTGAACCCAAAAACGAGTTGACTAATGTCTACTTTATATTATTTCTATAGAGAGAGAAATAGCTTATAGATGCTTAGAGACTCATTCAAGCTTCAGCAGTTCTTGTGTAGTGTAGTCTATGATACTATCATCTCCCACTTCCAGTGTGTAACATATTTTTGTCTCAGTTTACTACAAGGAGCATCAAAACTAAATTATCTGACGTGTTATGACAGGGGACGGATTCTAATGAAAATATTGCTCACACGTGGTCTCCTGAATACGATTACAACTTTGATTTTATGAGGTTGTTCAGTGAAGTTAGGAAATATGTTGTAAGGTAGGTCAACACATAATATGCATTCAAGGATTCTTAAAAACAGCGGTAAGTCGAATATTTACATAATATTATCTACATAGTATGTGATTTTAAAACCACTGTAGAAATGTTTAGAAGTTGTAGAATTAATAGAGTTCGAACTCAAGACCATTAGCTCACCAGATCATCGACTTAGCCACTGGTCTATTGTCACTTAATGACTTCTTCGCCGAGCTATTTAGACTAGACCGAAGAGGTGTGTCGTGGGCGTAGATTCACTGATTGTCATTAGTTTTAATCGAGCATCACAATCGACCGGCGCATGACATTATAATATGTGTGTTTATTTTTTATTGGCAACGATTTACGAACGTTTTTCTTTTGTTTTTCTAATCTTAACTCGGTTGGGAATCTGATATATCAGGTGATTGTCACGTTAAATGACCCATTTGTAGAATTCCAAGCAATTTTTAGTGTTGTTCACTTGAGAATGGGTGGACCGATATGGTTAATTTTCTTTTTTAAATGTTGTAAAAGAAAAATTGGAAAAAATGCCGGGTAAAAGTGAAAGTACAGGAAAAACTGAACATGTTGCTGTTTATGGCAATTTGGACAGGACAACGTCTGTCGGATTAGATATTTGTTCATAATAATTGACAACCACAATACCTACAGTCAAATGTCAATCTGCCTAGCCTTTTCCCAACTATGTTGGGGTCGGCTTCCAGTCTAACCGGATGCTGAATACCAGTATTTTACATGGAGCGACTGCCTATCTGACCTCCACAACCCCTTGGTAAGACTAGTTGTCAGACTTTCGGGCTTCTGACGACCTGTAACGACTGTCAAAGATCCATAAAAAAACAGCCGGGACCAACGGCTTAACGTGCTCCGAGGCACGGAGGAGTCTCGGTATGTAAAAATGGTCACCCATCCATGGGCCAACCCCGGCAAGCGTAGCTTAACCTGATGGATCAACCCGTGCGGCAGTTATTACTTAGCCACGAGCTCCTCCAACCTAAAACCTACAATTAAATATGGAAAACCAGTAAACGATTGGCTAATCCCATAAAGTATTAGTGCATCAATTAATTTCCCGATTGGGAACGATTGAGCATAATACTCGTATATTTAAGGCGTCGACGTACATTAACAGGATGAGAACGAAGAATAATTACCTGCCAGGCAAGGCCGGGTGAATAATACTAGTTTGAGATGGAAACTGCCGGGCAAAGTGTTAGTAGGTAGGTTTTCCATTCCTAATTTCTCAGTTAAAACCCTGAGGCTGGATTTGTGCCCGGTCAATGAGACACTTTCTAATACATCGTCATCAATCATCTTCCTGTCCTTTTCCCATGATACTTGGAGTCGACGCAACAAGTTTTTTCTTCCATATTCCAGCCGTCACAGTGTCATTAACTTTTGCTTTCATATCAGAGATGATATAAAAACAATTACCTTTGTTCTCCTCTCCCTTTCCATCCATCAACATTTATTGCCTTCACTCTTTTAGTAACATGCATTTCATCCCGCCTCATCACAATTGTGACACAATTGTGATAAGGACAAGACAAATTTTAACTGTGAAATTATGTTTCAAGATAATGTGCCTTCGCGCTGCCGAGGATTCGAGCTTATAGTTATTTGAGATTTTGATGCATCGAGGTAGGGAACTGTCGCGCTCACGATTTATCGATTTCGAGTACTATCGAGTTAACGTTTTCGAGCAAGTGTTTATTCGATCTTTCGTCATTCGATTTCATGTAGGGAGTGTAACTGGCAACACTTTCAGACTTCCTGTTAGATTCGCATTTCTTACTTTATCCATTCTCATCTCTCCACAAATCCATCTCAAGATTCTCATCTACGCTGCATGCAATCATCTTTCTCCGCCTTCTTCACGGTCCAGCATTCATACAGTACGACAGTTCATATCACGGACCAGTCCATTTTCCCTACTTCCTTCTTAAACATAAATAACGCTGTTTTCGGGGAACTGACTCTGACTGACACTCCAGACTTTTCGAGGTTATCGGAAAACACAGACTATGTGTGTAAATTGCTTCATGAATGGGGTAAAAGCCAAAAACAATCCATTTTTAGTAAATACGTGAAATATGTCTAAAAGGATTTTTAATGGCACTTACTCCATAGCCATACATATATTATTATAATTATCTTGCACCTCTGAAAACTGAAAGACTCGTTAACATAACATATACTGACCATTTGTACATTATACAATACCTCTTCACGAAGAGATTATAAAAAGCTGTTTATTAGGTAAATGATTAGATCTGTTTTGTTAAATTTTGGTGATTATTTTTATATTTTTGTATGTTACGTGTTTCTGTGATAAATAAACCTATTTTCCTTTCTTTCTTATTGTGTAGACATCTTGCAGGCAGGTTGGTTGCAGGTATTAGAAACTAAAGATCAGGGTCAGATAAACAAACTCGATGATTATCTTATAAACTTTATTTAGTAAGAACGGTCTATATTTTCACTATTACTGTCAAAATATTTCAATGTTTTTAATTATGTATATGAATTTGTATTCTTTATTTGGTGGAATGTTATCTTTTTGAAGACCTATTTATGATAGAAAAAGTTTTGTGGGAACACCGTTGAGCTGCCTTGGACCACGATGAACTAGGTTGATAGAAACATATAATAACATCAGGCATCTTACAACTGCAAAATATTTTTGAATTTACACTCCAAAATAAATAACTAATATGCCACATATTCCGTGCTAATTTAACGCTACATCAAAGAAAATTATAATTTATTGTACAATATTTATAACACATAACCCATTAGGCAGATACACTTATTCATTTATTCCATAAACACGTCCTTTACTTTGATATACATGTCGTATCACATAAGCCAATTAATGAAACTAGTAGGTACTAAGGGTTTGCTCTTAGCCTGCATCATCCCACTGCTGGGCATAGGCCTCTCCATCTCCATACCTCTACATACTATAAACATTCGCTTTTGATTATTATTTGGCGATAAACGTTATTCTATACACATTATCGTTAATTATGTTAAATACCGATTTAATGGATAAAACCGTTGTTCCGTAAATAACTAGTATCTATACTTCCATACTAATATTATAAATTCGAAAGTAACTCTGTCTGTCTGTATGTCTGTATGTTACCTTTTCATCCATACTAATATTATAAATTCGAAAGTAACTCTGTCGTGTCTGTCGGTCTGTCAAACTCAAACTCGAGACAACTCAACTTTGGCAAGGAGATAGATGGCATCCCGGGGAAGCACATAGGCTACTTTTTATCGACATACCATGCGGGCGAAGCCGCGGGTGGAAGCTAGTATTAAATAAAAATAACTACTGCGGTGGAATATTTAGCGATATCCTTCAAAGAGAATGCAAGCTTGCATTCTGCCGTCGGATTCATTGACGCCTTTCTTATTCTTACTTGCCTAAGATGTCATAAGCTGATCCAGCTGCTCGGTTGCATGACCAACGGCAATAGAAACGGGTCGTTGGAAGAATAGACAAAACGACAGATTGTCATTGTTATTCATCTGTCATTTTGTCTATTTTTCCGTCGACAAAACCCCTTTCTATGGTTGTTATGCCACGTATGCTGGTAGTACTGAGGTACCTAATAAAGAATTTAATAATCAAGACATCCTCATTATCATCATCATCAGCCTCACATTAGGCCGTACCTACTGCTACCTAAACGTAGAATACCATGCTCAATCATGTCAAATCCTTTCCAGATTATTGAAAAATGCTCAACGGTGAATGAATGAAAACAAACATTTTGTCATGATGGTATCCTCTTCCAGGTAGTCGTCAACGGCAAAACTATTGAGAAAAACAATTTGTCAGTTTCGGATATGAGTGCAAAGCTGTGTAGCACAGATTTGATGACGGCACGATGACATTAAGCTAATAGCAGTAGCTGAAATATTTATGTACTGAAATATGTGCTATCAGACGCCTAATAAACAATAATTATGATGAAATATTACCAAAATAACTGCAAAGAAACTGCAGAACAAACCCAAAAGTCAATGACTCACTAACGAGAAATATTTTATTTTATTGGATCTAATTAATTTAACGACAAACCATTGAACCCAATCATCAATACAGTTACCTTACCTATCAAACGTGTAAACGTTCCAATGTTTATATTCAACTGTGCTTAAACACAGTATAAACCATAGGTCTGTTCTCAATTACCGCTCCATCCACCGGTCATTTGCTGGAACTCTTTAGATAAACATAAAAACATTCATTAACAAAAATCAATAATTTATTTGAATATTTTCCTGAAGCCGGCAACGGGAAGCGCTCCGCAGCGCGTTGCCGCCCAAGTGAAAGCTAAGCTCGTCTGAAAGTGTAGCTGAAGCCCAGGCTGGCATCCGCCTAAAATGGGGTGATCGCGCGCGGTGGTATCGTATTGCGCGTATAAAAAGCAGCGGAGCACCCCGCCGCCGGTCAGAACGGCTTCTAACGTGAGTAACGACGCACGCGCCGCGTGGTGCGACTATTAGTGGAGTGCATACCGAGTGGCCTCGCGAGTGCCTCAGTGCAAGGAGCTTCTAGTGACGTAGCAGGGCTACAGCTGATCTATCGCGTGCATTGGATTGATTGTGTTCACTTGTTCAGTGGTCTCCGTGCTTTGTGCTGGTCGGTTTGTGTTCACTCGACAACTTTGGATTATTGAGGGTATATTGAAATTCAGTGCATTTATTTGTTATTTGAAATGAATTTTATGATACCGTATCGATTTGCTTTTAATTTAATAGCAATAAAATTTAAATAGCTTTTTGAAATTAATGACGAAATAAATTAAACATTTCTTAGTTTGAAGTGATTGATTGATTTTGATAAACAGTTTGTTGTCCTGAATGTAATAAATTATTTGGATACACAATGTTTTGACCTTAAAGTTTAAAAATAAAGTAATTAACTAATTGATGTTGAAGCTATCCTATAAAAAATAGCATTGACGCAAAACAGGGTTGATGAGATTGACAGAAGTGATTCACTGAAAACAGAAATCAATCAATCAATCGAATGTCATAATCAATAATAACAATGCAATCGATATCAATGATCCAACAGGTGTTGTGAACAGTGACCCATCAGCCATCACCATAAAAGACAATAAACAATCCACTGACGGATAAATCGGTTGGCGTGCCTCCAGGCTCGCATACCTCTGTGACGTAATATCCGCGAAGGGCCGTACGGTGTAAGCTAATAAAAAACGCGAGCATAAAAGTCGGCGTTACGCAAACTAGCGAGCTGGCACCGTTCCCGCGCGGCCACTACTCGGGTTACAGCCACAAATAGCCGCACGCGCTTCTCGGCCGCTTTATCTCCGTCGATAAAGTCGTGTCGGTTCACTAACGTGCCGGGTGTGTTACAGGAAGGCTCCAGGGCAACGTTCTCGTGTCTCGACTAGCCCAAAAGTCTCGTTAGCCCTCCGAAAATGCCGAAGCCAATTGTCCAAGAGGGTGAGGACCCCGATCCGACTCCGTTCCTGTTCGTTTCTCTTGAACAGAAGCGTATCGACCAGAGCAAGCCGTACGATGGCAAAAAGGCATGCTGGGTGCCTGACGAGAAGGAGGGCTTCTTGCAGGGCGAGATCAAGGCCACCAAGGGTGAGCTGGTGACCGTCAACCTGCCCGGTGGCGAGGTAATTATACAGTTTTGTATATCCTACTAGACTTAGAATATGGATCTGATGCATTCTAAGTGGAACTCAGATCAGTGAAATTAATTATTTCGGAATATGGGTTAGGTTCGCAGAATGATGAATAATTTACTTTTAATAGTTATCAATACTTAACTCTAAGTAACATTATGATGATGTAACAGCATTTTAGTTTTTTTTTTGTTGAGTTCTTATAAAGTTTTGTTTACATATAAGTACATAGTATTCTTAACTTTTCCGGCAAGGACCTTTAAAGATAAACAAACATCAAAGAAGAAGGCTTCAATATTTTTTTAAGTTTTAATGATTAACTAAACATTATATTAAATGAGCAGGAAAAGACGATAAAAAAGGAACTTCTCTCACAAGTAAACCCGCCGAAATTCGAGAAAGTCGAGGACATGGCTGACTTAACTTATCTTAACGATGCTGCAGTACTCCATAATCTACGACAACGATACTATGCGAAACTCATCTATGTAAGTAGGCGCTCCTGGCGCCTTTACCATTACTTTATACTAATGTAATCATTTATCCCACAGACCAAAGACTTCAAGAAAGATCTTGTTGCTCAAGTCAACCCACCTAAGTACGAGAAATGCGAGGACATGTCCAACTTGACATACCTCAACGACGCTTCTGTTTTGTATAACTTGAAGCAGAGATATTACCATAAACTCATTTACGTAAGTCTAGGGAGCGGTCAAGAGTTCCGGCCTTGCAGTGTGCATGCACCTCACCTCTCCTATCTTTCATCACAGTAGACACATTTCTCGATAGTATTGGATTGATACCAAGTTTTAAAGTGCGATAGATGTCCATGAACGGCGCAATTAATCTTGGATTGATGTCTCAATTTGGTATATAAATAGCAGTAGAGACATGCCAGCTGATGCTATTTCAGTACATTTTATTTAGCATCTCGATATTTCTGTCCCTATAGAAAAGTTTCTCTCTCAATCGACGCTATTATTTTGGCGTCCGAACTCATGACTGCTAATTATTGCAGAAGTGATAAATGATTTCCGTTATTATTGATTACTTCAATAGTAATTATAATATTTATAAACAAAGCTTAATTAATAATCACATTGGAGTTTTCTAACTGTAAATTTATACACATGGGACTAAAACATAAAGAGACTAGAAGAAAAAAACTGCCGAAGCTTCCCAAAATAGATTGTTTGTAAATTAATTTCAGTAGCTTCCGCTATAGCTTTATAAACTTTATTCCTATCTGAAATAGGGTTCTTTATCGTAGTAAATGTGTCTACAAAGCCAAATTTTGACCCATTTTGTAACTAAAAACTTCCTGGGCCGTACTTGTTTACAAGTCGGTGCAAAAGGACTCGACAGCGTCCGGAGGATCTACTTGTGGTTTATTTTTCTACATTTTTAGCATCTCTTTTCTTAGAATAGAGAACATTGTTGTCTAGAATAGTTTTGTGTTGTGTTTTAACTTCCGCGTCGCTGACGTTGGGAGTGGTTCTATCTTTCTTCACGTGGAGCGGAAAGGTATCATTACTGTACCCTCGCTCTGCACTTTTTCCATTATTTGTTTTACAGGACTCAATGACGTCCGATTTAACGAAATGTGTTAGCTTTAGAAATAGCAGGATTCTCTATAAAAATACTTACGTTTTACACGAACGTTTTGTTATAAATATCAATTGTGAAATATGAAATCTATAGAGAATCCTGCGTTTTTCAAGGATTTATTATTTCAAGAACTGGGACGTAAAGTACTTGGACAGTACCCGTCTCTGTTTTGGTGTTTTCTTTAGATTTAGCTTTATTTTACTTTTTATAACCATGTGTACCTATCCCTCCTGTTTTTATATTCTGCACCTATATTTTCCTAAAGTTGTTTACCCACGTTTCTTAACGTTAATTTAATATTCCTTTTTTTGTAAACCAGAACATTGTTTCTGTTTACTGTTGCCAAAATTCCTTTGGTTGTGATTTTAGTTATACCAGTCAATATTTTATGTTTTTCATCGAGTAAAAATTGCAGAAATTTAATTTTTATATTAAGTCCAAACCCCATTTTTAAAATCACTCTTAACTTGAAGAATTATTTTCCTTGAAATCACTTTATTACCATGACTTTCCCTCCCTTATCACCGTGCAAAAATGTAATTGTTACAATATGTTCCAAAAACCCTTCTAAAACGCAATATTTGGAGAATTCTCATTTCCTCTTTTACCACATTACCCTTCCCGAAGCTCCATATCACCAGCCTCAGCCACATCACCTCCATTATCAGCAGCATATCTAATCTTCTCACAATCACCACAGACTTACTCGGGTCTCTTCTGTGTGGCTATCAACCCCTACAAGAGATTCCCCGTGTACACCACACGATGTGCCAGGCTCTACCGTGGCAAGCGTCGTTCGGAGGTGCCCCCCCACATCTTCGCCATTTCCGACGGTGCCTACGTCAACATGTTGACCAACCACGAAAATCAATCTATGTTGATTACGTAAGTTTGTTTTTATTTTCATCTAGATTTTCCGAAAAAAGTACCCAGATGTCATTTTTGAAAAATACGATATTAAAAAGACAAAAACAGTTTATATTAACAAAAAAATAAATAGCAAATATATCAAAAGAATGAAACCTAAAAACGAGGGTAAATGTCAGGGGCGTTGTTTTTTCCAAACAAAAACCTTCTAACACAAAATGTTTCACTCGCCACGGCAACTAAAAAAACGCTTTATACCAACAGCGGTGAGTCTGGTGCCGGAAAGACTGAGAACACGAAGAAGGTAATTGCGTACTTCGCCACCGTCGGTGCCTCCCAGAAGAAGGACCCCAGCCTTGAGAAGAAGGGCTCCCTTGAAGACCAGGTCGTACAAACTAACCCTGTGCTTGAAGCCTTCGGTAACGCCAAGACCGTCCGTAACGACAACTCGTCTCGTTTCGTAAGTATACTAAACTTTATACTTTTCTTAGAGAACAATAGTTAAAAACAGCTTTACACTTTAAAAAAATCTTGATAATAGTTTCCTTACTTTTTCTATGGCCTAGCAAATATCTAGAATTCTTCCCAGCTCTGCACATTTTTATCGACTTGTTTTTTTGTTTACACTAAAACCTTTCTTCTTCCTTACCCAGGGTAAATTCATCCGTATCCACTTCGGACCCTCCGGTAAACTGGCTGGAGCTGATATCGAGACCTGTAAGTATTTCTCACACTTTGGTCCCTGGAGCCACTTTGTACGTTGGTCCTTATGTTCTTGGTCCTAATGTTCTTGTTATTGCCAGATCTGCTCGAGAAGGCCCGTGTCATCTCCCAACAGACTCTTGAGCGTTCTTACCACATCTTCTACCAGATGATGTCTGGCGCCGTAGATGGACTTAAGGGTGCGTATAGACTCTGGTCTGAGTCAAAGTCTGCTAGGGTCACGGGATTTTCTTATTGGATTCAAAACTTTGATACTTTGACTCCAAAATTTTGCTTTTTTTAAATTCAATTGTCAATAATTATTTATTTACGAATATCATAACGAGCAAGAGCAAGCAAAATGTCTCCTAAGAAAGAAGGTCCCATGGCTCTACAATTTAAAACATATTATGAATAGGAAAGAAACAGATATTATTTCAAAATTAATTTATCAGAATATCTTTTTTGTAATTGGTTATTATTTCCTGGCTCTCAAGATCTGTAATTATGACAATTCTACTATATTATCATAGTGTCGACATAAGTATTTGTAAATTTTATTCCCCTATTCTATTTAGTAAAGCCTAGGTCAGCAACACACACAATTACACATTTCGACGAAAAAACTGTTGGATGAACAACTTGTACCTGTACAATACTGTTCATGTTTTGATCATTAATTTGTTTATTTGAAATTTAGCCATGTGTTTGCTGTCAAACGACGTATATGACTATAACATCGTATCGCAAGGAAAAACTACCATCCCCAACGTAGATGATGGCGAGGAGTGTCAATTGACCGACGTAAGTCCGGCCTCTGTATAGCAGAAGGTCGTTAGAGCGTGCCCTGTGTGATGCCAGTCACCGGCTCGCATATAACCGACTGGTGGCCGGCGTATCTCGCCTCTGTACTACCACGAGATACCTACCTATAGTTTTTAATTTAAGTTCCAACCAAACTCTGAGACTGTGGAGTGATCCTTCCTACCTTTAGTTTGAGATACCTTTCACTCATGACTATGATTGGTGTCATTTTTAGCAATCTGTTTACTATCCAACAACGTCAATGACTACAACATCGTGTCCCAAGGCAAGACTAGTATTCCTGGCGTTGACGACGGCGAGGAAATGAGGCTTACTGATGTGAGTCCAGAACTTGACTACTGGCTCCACTCATTCTATCCTTACTATCGTGTTCATCTATCAAAGTGCTGCTTGCTTTGCTTACTTCTGAGTCGGCGCTCGGTTTTCGCATGTGTATGTCAGGTATTTTGGTGTTTACAGAAATAACGATGCTAAGCAACCGCATCTCGGACTATCCCCTCATAAGTCAAGGGAAGACACGAATACCTGGGATCAACGACGCGGAAGAGTGCGATCTCACGATCGTAAGTCTTGAACCTGTGCAAGGAGCGTGCGTCTTGATGCAGATATCCGTGTATTGGATGACTGTATCGATTCCACAACGGAAGGCATAATACACATAAAGCATATTGTCTGGCTATGAATGTCCATCCCTGTCTTCAAAACTAACGATGGATGTTCATATACGTCACCCAGAAGTTTCATGTTGAGAAAACGATTGTCTTGTCCGTTGCGTAGTCGACTGTCGGCCATGGTAACAAAATCTCTGACATACATATGCTGCCCGCTCCCTGCAAGAGTTCAAAGGGCTTTATGCACAGGTTTTTAGTGATCACGGTGACACACCATACCCGATCCAGCACAAGCACAAACACACGAACTAATATGTTTAAATACTACACGACATGGGACGGTTAGGTTTTGGAAAGCATTTTTATCAAAATTTCTTAGGTTGTGGTGATAATAACTGGTTTTTAATAGTTATTTTATGATCTAATCGACAGACATGTGTCAGTTGTCCAACGACATATACGATTACCATAGCGTCTCCCAGGGTAAGATTACTATCCCGAACATCGATGACGGAGAAGAATCGCAGTTGACGGACGTAAGTGGAATGAGAATGAAAAAAAGTGATCCAATTGATGTAGCCACCAGATAGACAAGAAATCTGTTTATGATAATACAGAATCGAATGTTAGATAAAAATACCATTAATATTGACGCTAATGGAAAATTTCCGTAGTTTATGAAACCGTACAAATAGTTACACCATTCCGATCCTCTATCTACACCTTAGATCAACTACACATGATGTGTATCAAAATTTGTATAGTATAATCCGTCCCTCAGAACCTACGAAAAAAAAAACAAAATTGGTATCCTGTGCACCAACTCCTATATTACAAACGATTACCACAAATGCCTAATTTTGCTAACGCTTCCCTTTTACATTACTAACCTGCCTAATATGGTAAGTGATTCCTAGAAATAAGCTGTTCTTTTTTAATCTATTTTCTAATATTATTCGGCCCCTTTATTTGCGACTTAAACTTAACTTATATATAGCTTCACAGTAAAAGAAAAATTAACTTAACTGTAAATTTTATCACAAAATTGAAGTTTCCGTAACCTTTTCTATTTCCGATCACAATATTTCTTTCTTCCCACCAGCCTACAAACGTTCTGATGAACAAGGGCTATCCCTTACTGTATACTAATATGAATTTTATAATATAGCAAGCCATGGACGTCCTTGGTTTCACCCAAGAGGAGAAGGACAATGTATACAAGATCACCGCCGCTGTCATGCACATGGGTCGCATGCAGTTCAAGCAGAGGGGTCGCGAGGAACAGGCTGAGGCCGACGGCACTGAGGTCAGTATCTAATGGATTTTAATAATTGAGAATCCTATATATTTTGAGTTGTATTGGTGTCAAACATCGCCGTTACAATTTATTCCATAGCGTAAAATTATGTGTCTTCGTCCCAAGATCATTATCCCATAATTATAGCAGATCTAACGTTATTTACTCTCTCTCATTACAGGATGGTGAGAAGGTTGCCAAGCTCCTCGGTGTTGAGATGCAGGACCTGTACAAGAACTTGTTGAAGCCCCGCATCAAGGTCGGAAACGAGTTCGTCACCCAGGGTCGTAACAAAGACCAGGTCACCAACTCCGTCGGTGCTCTCTGCAAGGGCATGTTCGATCGTCTCTTCAAGTGGCTCGTGAAGAAGTGTAACGAGACCCTAGACACCAAGCAGAAGAGGCAGCACTTCATCGGTGTACTGGATATCGCTGGTTTCGAGATCTTCGACGTGAGTATCATTTACTTGAGCCGGCCTCAAAGGCTAAGGCTATTAGAGAAAGATGAAAGATGATAATAATAAGTAGTACTTAGATTTAGTTTAGTAATAAGAAAAAAGAAATGAAAACCAATCATTTCGTAAGATATTAATCCAAATTTATTTCTTAGTTCAATGGGTTTGAACAACTTTGCATTAACTTCACAAATGAGAAACTCCAACAATTCTTCAACCATCACATGTTTGTATTGGAGCAAGAGGAGTATACTAGGGAAGGCATTCACTGGGAGTTCATTGACTTTGGAATGGACTTGCTCGCCTGCATAGATCTTATTGAAAAGGTACACCAATTGTGCAGCATCCTCGGTTGGGCTATTTGTTATCCATTTTGTGTTCAGTTTTCAGCTTTAGGCTCGCTCATGCGACATAGAATAGTCAAATGCTTTAATGTGTGTGTGTGTAACCCCCTTCATGATGTTATCAAAAGTTCAACGGTTTCGAGCAACTCTGCATTAACTTCACCAATGAGAAGCTGCAGCAGTTCTTTAACCACCACATGTTCGTACTCGAACAAGAAGAGTACAAGAAGGAGGGTATCAACTGGGCCTTCATCGATTTCGGAATGGACTTGCTCGCTTGTATCGATCTTATCGAAAAGGTAATAGTCGTCGTGTCTCGTCGTAGCCCGTCGGCGCAGGAAGCAACTTGACGGGATATCGTGTAACATTAACGAGCCAAGCTACGTGAGACTTGCTTGGTGGTAATTCTCGTCACTCAGGTCCATCACATCATCCAACAACTGCGGAATGAGATCCGTAGCGTATTTACCTAAACCCCCAAACTTAACCCTCCACATTACTTATCTCCCTGCAGTTCAACGGTTTTGAACAACTCTGCATTAACTTCACCAACGAGAAACTTCAGCAGTTCTTTAACCATCACATGTTCGTTCTGGAGCAAGAAGAGTACCAGCGCGAAGGCATCGAATGGACATTCATTGACTTTGGCATGGATCTGCAAAATTGCATTGACCTTATTGAAAAGGTAGTTGGCGTCAACGCAACAATGAAAGCTTGCTCACGCCACAGGGGTCCTCGAGTAGCGTGATGTTACTCGAGTCACCTCACCAATGCTGTTTGCACTTTGTGTTTTTTCTGTGTGATTTCTTCTGTGTGTCTTTTTCTTTTTTAGTATAATAATGTTACATTTCTAAAATCTTCAGGAACACCCAACACACTACTCTTAAAAATAATCAGTTAACTAATAACAGTACTTTGATCGTTTTTTCCATGACGCTCCGCGATCCAGATGAACGGGTTTAATCAGCTCTGTGTTAACTTTACCAACGAAAAATTGCAACAGTACTTTAACCATTTCATGTTCGTCCTAGAACAAGAGGAATATGAACGAGAAGGGATCCAATGGGCCTTCATAGATTTTGGTATGGACCTCCAAGCGACAATAGAGTTAATAGAGAAGGTATTGAGATTATAAATGCAAAGCTTGAGGAAGTAGGGCCGCGAAAGCTTCAAGCTGAGCCATCGCCTGCAAGTGCAAACTGCTGGCTGACCCCCCGTGGCACGGTATCACTAGGCAGAGATATGACAGTGTGTACCACACGCAAACAATATGCAAGCGAAGCTACTGCAAAACTTATGAAATATTTTAATTTGCATCTAGCTACCGCGTCCCAAGTAAAATAAATACACCGCTCTCAGGATCGCACGCGAAACGTAGTTAATTTTGTAATAGTCTCTAATTGATAAAAAAATTCATGCACAGCTCGAACGATCTAATTTATTTAGTAAGTTTTTATAAATAGTTAATTTGCCTGAGTACTATTATGTAATTCTTTTTAATCTGCACATATTTTTGTACAAAACACTGAGGTAGAGCTTTTTACCACAATACACTTTTACACGATATTTAATTCCCTACCATAACTTTCTTAATTACGTGCCTGCAAGTTGCATGCTGCTATTACCTATAGTTTTATGTAATTTTAAGCTAAAATGTCTCATTTGAAATTTGCCTTCTGTTTATATAGAAAAAAAAAAAAAAAACATTGGTCTTTCTAAGTATTCAGAGAATTGATTTAAATGCTATTTAATGTATTTTGTATACATAATGCACCCTTCTTCCCCATATAGTTACAGATATGAGACATTTCTTCGCACCACTCGCGCCTTCTTCGTGTTCTAATCTCCTTGGTACATTTACAGCCCATGGGTATCCTCTCCATCCTTGAGGAAGAGTCTATGTTCCCCAAAGCCACCGATCTTACCTTCGTTGAGAAGTTGAACAACAACCACTTGGGCAAGTCTGCTCCTTACCTGAAGCCGAAGCCCCCCAAGCCCGGTTGCCAGGCCGCTCACTTCGCCATTGGCCATTACGCCGGTAACGTAAGTATCTAAAACACATACTACTACAGCTTCATCATCATCTTTGGGACCTACATTGTCCCTCGTTTTCTGAGCTAACTTCATCAACGTATCCTGTGACAGGTCGGCTACAACATCTCTGGATGGCTTGAGAAGAACAAGGACCCCCTCAACGACACCGTCGTTGACCAGTTCAAGAAGGGACAGAACAAGTTGCTTATTGAGATCTTTGCTGACCATCCTGGTCAGTCTGGTGGTCCCGATGCTGGTGGCGGCAAGGGTACGTATAATTTCGACACTTGACTATAATGAAATATTTAAATCAAATACTATAATGATGAATACTTTAGATTACAATAATCGTATTGAAGGCGACAGGTACCATGAGCTCGGTCATACATCACCATCATACAAGTCTACACATCTATATTATCACAGAACACCGATTCCAACACCAAGATTTATACTTCATTCTTTCATACTTTCTATAAAGCATCTATCTCTAGAACTAACACTGACTACAAACGTCAGCGGTTAGTTCTACAGCTTTTACTTTATTCTTACACATGTTTTCAATAAAATAGGCGCTGGTGGCAAGCGCGCTAAGGGTTCTGCCTTCCAGACTGTATCATCACTCTACAGGGTAATCCGGAACATACAATCACCGCGATTTGCTTCTGTGACTCCTACGTGGCTTTAATGTCTTCGTCTATCTACACGCTTAAGGCTGGCTCCCGTTCTATGGAATCATTCACGATATTATCGAAGTTCATTTGTAAGATTGGTTTATGGATTCTAGCACGATAGGGCCAGCCTTGCACGCTTTCACTATAATCATGTCTCTGTCCATGTCTATATAAACACAGCTCATGTCGAAGCCGTCCCGCAGGTGTCTTGTCTACGAGTATTGTGGTGTCCTAAGTGACGTCATTGTGATTGTCCTGGTACTAATAGTTGCTTGTTAATGTACGTTCATAGGCGGTCGCGGTAAGAAGGGCGGTGGTTTCGCTACTGTCTCCTCCGCTTACAGGGTATTTAAATGTTTCAAATTATTTAGTTGAATTTGTTTTATTTTTGTTTTTTTTTATCACCATCGAGGCCGAAGCACCTACTTGGGCGTAGATCTGCTTCGGATTTTGAGTTTACTGTAGTTCGATACCTATACTGACTGAAAGGTAATTTAGAATCACCTCATTACCAAACCTACATGTATTGTAGTGTATGATACATGTGCGGTATGTACAATTCACCATCATCCATTGTAGAAGCACACGAAAAAAAATTACACAATTAAATGTAATTTTTTGCTGCAAAGTAGTTACTGAAAAAACGTTACTATGCTACATTTGCTGCTGAATGTAAAACTAATAATATTTGTTGTTTTTTCATGTTTTAACCTAAATGTGTGATTTTATGTTTATGCACTATTCCATCAAAATATACATTTGAGTGTCGCTTCTCTATGTTTCAAAGATAATTTCTGAACACTGATCACAGACATCAGAAATGATCTTCATCAAGCTTACAAGAAACATCTTTCTTGCAATCTTTGAATGCAAAATCGTTTGTTGTGCAACTCTTTGTAAGAGTATCATGATTTCTAATAAGTGTTGTATCTACAGGAACAACTTAACAACCTGATGGCCACCCTGAGGTCTACCCAGCCTCACTTCGTACGTTGTATCATCCCCAACGAGTTGAAGCAGGCCGGTGAGTACCATACTTGATTTCTTTCATTTTTACATCTGTTGAACATTTTCTCCAAGAAAATTTTGTTCGTTAAATTAAAATGTTCAGCATAGTTTTTAGATTCACAGTCACCGTGCTTGGAATTTCCTCCATATTCCATACAAAAATGTGATCTTTGTCTTGAGCGGTATGTGTAACTTTGTCGCGCAGGTCTCATCGACTCTCACCTTGTGATGCACCAGCTGACCTGTAACGGTGTGCTTGAAGGCATCCGTATTTGCCGTAAAGGTTTCCCCAACAGGATGGTCTACCCCGACTTCAAGCTCCGGTAAGATTCCAACCTCAAGGATACCAACCAAATCTATTTCAGTCTTAAGTGCCCATTCGGCAAATATTTACGGTATCTCCAGTCATCAAATAACTTTACTTTATTTGTTTTTTCGCATATATGAGGTTAAATTTATAAAGACACGCACATAATTTTGGTTGGCGAGTGTAAACAAATTCTTTGGACTCTGGTATATTCGACACGATTTTATTCTGGTACTGCAGCTGACCGGCGGTTGACGTCATCAGACGTTTGTGCAGGCGTGACTAATAACATCTAAAATTATTTTGATGAGTCCCCACTCACTCGCACCTTTATATTTTTGATCAAGGTGGGAAGTGATATTAATACTGGAGCCACTCTTATTTTATGATGATGAACTAAATTAACTTGTTATTTAATGAACAGCTACATGATTCTTGCACCAGCCGCCATGACAGCAGAAAAAGATCCTAAAGAGGCCGCTAGGAAGTGTTTGGAGGAAGTGGGTCTTGATCCCGAAAGCTATCGTATTGGCCACACAAAGGCAAGGCAGAGATTGATACCATCCTAGAATGGCGATAGCATGTGATAGTTTATAGATTTTTGAAAATCTATAAGAAACTAGATTTTGTTTTTAGATCCTACCATACATGGTTTGCCTCCTACCGAGTATGTATCATACCTAGTTATCATGAATGGTATGCACCCGTAGAAATCACCTGTAATCTAGATGTTGTCATCTAGTTATACAAACCCTTTGACCCCGATTTTAAGAATTTTCCTGAACGCAAACGTTGTTTTGGAAACTTCTCGTTTACCCGTTGATCCACCCCCTTTGCCCCCGAAGATACCAAGGACGTTGTATCTATGTATTGGTATACTCATGAACATATATTCAGTACATTCCCTCATTGTGTGTCCATATATTTTGATAATGTAGCTACAAGATCCTGGCCCCTCAAGCTGTGGAAAAGGAATCCGATCCTAAGAAAGTTGCTCAAGTCATCCTGGAGGCGACTGGCTTAGACGTCGAGTCCTACCGTCTGGGTCACACCAAGGCATGTCTTAATACCCTGAAAGTAGTTAGCTGTTTGAGACGAGCGGTCCAAAACCCCCAAACACTCGGACCGCGAGGCTTAAAAATGCTTTATTGAATTCAGCACCTCATGAGACTGGTGTCATAATTTGACTTTAGCGTGCTCACCCTCGGAGTCCAAGCTACTTAGACTCCTGTTTGTGTTACCCTATCCTTCCTTACCCCACACGTACATAATAAACACTGTTATCATATTGTATGTACTCCTATAACGCAGATACAAAATTCTGTGCCCGAACCTCATCAAAGAACCAATTACACCTGAGATTGCTACTAAGAAAATTCTCGAGCATACCGGATTGGATTCGGAGTCTTTCAGGCTCGGAAAGACGAAGGTAGAACTCAAGCATGCCAGAAACAGCCTCCATGAAACTAATTTTCCCTCTATATCCTCATTGCATGACGCAGTAACTAAAATAACCCTATCTTTCTGTTCTATCGGTCTGTTTTGTGCCACTTTAATGTTTTAGTGAATTCTTCGTTGATGACTCATATGAGAAAATGACTAACACAAGATTTTATCTTTTTTCTTTTTTTGTTACGACTATAATGAATTTCACATTTTGAAATGTTTCAAGCATCATGAGGTAAATTCAAAATTTTGTAATATTCAATGAAATCAATGTATGTATATTGCTTACCTCCAACCCATGATGTGCTCCTCCCCTAACACTTGCCATGTACGAGCAGGTATTCTTCCGCGCCGGTGTCCTGGGTCAGATGGAAGAGTTGCGTGACGACAGGCTGTCCAAGATCGTCTCCTGGCTCCAGGCCTACATCCGTGGTTACCTGTCCCGTAAGGACTACAAGAAGCTGCAGGAACAGAGGTAGGCATACCCGACATTGACACTTGGACATAGCGCTATATTTGGAAGTGCACGATATTTTAAAATTATATTTTCTTCTAAAGGTTGGCTCTCCAAGTTGTCCAACGCAACTTGCGCAAGTACCTGCAACTCCGCACCTGGCCCTGGTGGAAGCTTTGGCAGAAGGTCAAGCCCCTCCTCAACGTCACCCGCGTCGAGGATGAGCTCGCGGTAAGCATCCATCATCGTTATTAATTAGATCGTACACTCCGACCCACTATACACGGATATAGGACGCGTGAATCAAGGTACCACAAATAGCCCGGACCGCGCCCACCTGTCGGTTACGCGACACCGCAGCAGGTGCTGCGGCCATTTGTGGATCCGCGCCCCCTCCGCGCTCCTTTTCTCCATACTCACAATGTTGAATGCGTGGGCGATGTTCCACCCGCTGGAAAACTCCAGCGCCGCTCAGTAGTGGAGTGGTCGGCGGCGCGCGCACCACCTACCCTACCCTATACTTACGAACGATCGAAAACATTTGCATTCCTATTTATTTTTTTATTGATGTTTTAATTAATAATTAATTAATTAATAAACAATGGCGGCAGCTGTTCACTTATCGGAATGGAACGGGGAAACTAACGGTGTCAACAATTTACAGAAACTTGAGGAGAAGGCCCAGAAAGCCCAGGAGGCTTTCGAGAAGGAAGAGAAGCTCCGCAAGGAGCTGGAGGTCCTTAACGCCAAGCTGCTCGAGGAGAAGACCAATCTGCTTTCCTCCATCGAAGGCAAGGAGGGCAACCTGTCCGAAGTGCAGGAGCGTGCTGCCAAGCTCAACGCGCAGAAGGCCGACCTCGAGCTGCAGCTCAGGGTGAGTACTTCACATTTACATTATATCTAATAGAAACAAGTGCACTTATCGTTAATTACAATGAGGTGTAGTGATAAACAAATTAATATTTTAGATTTTGTTACTAGAACTGAAATAGCAACTAGAATTTAGGTCGTGAAGAGTTGACGCGATGAAAGTCTACAGCTAATTAATCTCATTAAAATTAGTGAAGTTTCCTGCAGTCGATAAACATCACTCAGTGTTACAAACCAAATATGTAGTGTTATACAGTGTAGCGAGCTAACTCACCGCTAGTTTGCTTGACGCGATTCTTTAAATAAACTCCAGGTTTGTTTACACGGGAAATAGTTTGATCGTGTTTAAAATAACTGCACGTCTGCACCCTACAAGATTTTATTGCGAAACTTTAATTGCCTTATTCTTAGAAGTGTTAATTGAAAAGAAGCAGACGCGTGCGCTAATACTTATTTTAAACAAAAGCTCATTCTCAGAACTGACTCGAACATTTTATATTGTAGGACACCCAGGACCGCCTTACCCAGGAGGAGGATGCCCGCAACCAGCTCTTCCAGGCTAAGAAGAAGTTGGAACAGGAAGTCTCCGGCCTGAAGAAGGATGTTGAGGACTTGGAACTCTCCGTCCAGAAGTCCGAGCAGGACAAGGCCACCAAGGACCACCAGATCCGCAACTTGAACGACGAGATCGCCCACCAGGACGAGCTCATCAACAAGTTGAACAAGGAGAAGAAGCTCCAGGGAGAGTCTACCCAGAAGACCTCTGAGGAGCTCCAGGCCGCCGAGGACAAGGTCAACCACCTCAACAAGGTCAAGCAGAAGCTCGAACAGACCCTCGACGAGCTCGAGGACTCTCTGGAGCGCGAGAAGAAACTGCGCGCCGACGTCGAGAAGCAGAGGAGGAAGGTGGAGGGCGACCTCAAGCTCACGCAAGAGGCCGTCGCCGACCTCGAGCGCAACAAGAAGGAGCTCGAGCAGACCGTACAGCGCAAGGACAAGGAGATCTCGTCCCTCACCGCCAAGCTCGAGGACGAGCAGTCTCTTGTCAGCAAGAACCAGAAACAGATCAAGGAACTGCAAGCCCGCATCGAAGAGCTCGAGGAGGAGGTCGAATCCGAACGCCAGGCTCGTGCTAAGGCCGAGAAGCAGCGCGCCGACCTCGCCCGCGAACTCGAAGAGTTGGGTGAGCGCCTGGAGGAAGCCGGTGGCGCCACCTCTGCTCAAATCGAGCTTAACAAGAAGCGCGAGGCTGAGCTCAGCAAGCTGCGTCGCGACCTCGAGGAGGCCAACATCCAGCACGAGTCCACCCTCGCCAACCTCCGCAAGAAGCACAACGATGCCGTCTCGGAGATGGGTGAGCAGCTCGACCAACTCAACAAGCTCAAGGCCAAGTGAGTATATTTTTACATTACTATAAAAATAGCCAATAAAATAAATGTGATGTATCAACGCCTACGCGTGACTCATCAAATTCAGTCAACGGATACATGTGGGATAGATAGATTTATGTCCGAATTAAATATAGAGATTACATTTACTGAACTATAATGCAACATCCAGGGCTGAGCATGACCGCGCGTCTTGCTACAACGAGCTTAACACCACTCGCGCGGCTGTCGATCAAGTAGCGAGAGAGAAGGTAACATGTCATCCGTAGAGGCATGTGTACCGCCTGGGGTGAACCTTGCATGGAACCTTACGACCCACATTACACATCACATAGCATTGTGATACGATCGATGTTTCTCTATTCATTCCTCGACTGTGTTAGACGGTTGTTGACATTATACTAAAATGTTTTGTCATTATTTATCTATCCAGGGCTGAGAAAGAGCGCTCTCAGTACTTTAGCGAAGTCAATGACCTTCGTGCCGGACTCGACCATGTGTCCAACGAAAAGGTACAAAGGATGAAAAGAAAATTTTGTTGGCCTTTGCCATTACAGGGCTTCGCTTTGCAGCTTATTAAATCTAAGGAGATTAAATGTCGAAACACCACACATGAAAACACATAATCCATCCCATGACAATGATACTCATCATAATAAACTAATATTATTCATCATTTGATTAGGTGTAGCATGGAAGCTAAAACCGCCTCGACGTTTGAGTGACCTTTCTTTAATTACAATAATCTCCCAAAAAATAAAAAATAACCATGCATGGATTTATTAATAAATAGATTTGAATGAAACAAAAGTTTGAATAACTTGAATAATATTTTGGTTTTAAATGTTACTAGACCAAGTAAGGAATTGGTTTTTACAGTTGAACGAGTACTAATAATTTATTAACAACAATTCATTTTGATTTAGATATTGCTAACAAATAAAGAATCGTTCAAAAGATTACACTTTACTTTTACAAATGAACTAACATGTAACATCATCTATACATGCATTCTAAAACACACTTATGCTCCAGGCTGCCCAAGAGAAGATCGTCAAGCAGCTGCAGCACCAGCTCAACGAGGTCCAGAGTAAGGCTGATGAGGGCAACCGTACCCTCAACGACCTGGATGCCGCCAAGAAGAAGCTGTCCATCGAGAACTCCGACCTGCTCCGTCAACTGGAGGAGGCCGAGTCCCAGGTGTCTCAGCTGTCCAAGATCAAGGTGTCCCTCACCACCCAGCTCGAGGACACCAAGAGGCTCGCCGACGAGGAGGCCAGGGTATGTACACATCCTAAAGGATCTTCCACTTATTCTAAATGTTATGTAAACAATGACTAATCGAATGTTTCTATCTACAGGAACGCGCCACCCTTCTTGGCAAGTTCCGCAACCTCGAGCACGACCTGGACAACATCCGCGAACAGGTCGAGGAGGAGGCCGAAGGCAAGGCTGATCTTCAACGCCAGCTTTCCAAGGCCAACGCCGAGTCCCAGCTCTGGCGCTCCAAGTACGAGTCCGAGGGCGTCGCCCGCTCCGAGGAACTCGAGGAGGCCAAGCGCAAGCTCCAGGCCCGCCTCGCCGAGGCAGAGGAGACCATTGAGTCCCTCAACCAGAAGGTTGTCGCTCTCGAGAAGACCAAGCAGCGCCTGTCCACCGAGGTCGAGGACCTGCAGCTCGAGGTCGACCGCGCCACCGCCATCGCCAACGCTGCCGAGAAGAAACAGAAGGCATTCGACAAGATCATCGGAGAATGGAAGCTCAAGGTCGATGACCTCGCCGCTGAGCTCGACGCGAGCCAGAAGGAGTGCCGCAACTACTCCACCGAACTGTTCCGCCTCAAGGGTGCCTACGAGGAAGGCCAGGAACAACTCGAGGCTGTCCGCCGCGAGAACAAGAACCTTGCCGACGAAGTTAAGGATCTGCTTGACCAGATCGGCGAAGGTGGCCGCAACATCCACGAGATCGAGAAGGCCAGGAAGCGCCTCGAGGCCGAGAAGGACGAGCTCCAGGCCGCCCTCGAGGAGGCTGAGTCTGCCCTTGAACAGGAGGAGAACAAGGTCCTCCGCGCTCAACTTGAGCTGTCCCAGGTCAGGCAGGAGATCGACAGGCGCATCCAAGAGAAGGAGGAGGAGTTCGAAAACACCCGCAAGAACCACCAGCGTGCCCTCGACTCCATGCAGGCTTCCCTCGAAGCCGAGGCCAAGGGCAAGGCTGAGGCCCTGCGCATGAAGAAGAAGCTCGAGGCTGACATCAACGAGCTCGAGATCGCTCTTGACCACGCCAACAAGGCTAACGCTGAAGCCCAGAAGAACATCAAGCGCTACCAGGCCCAGATCAAGGACCTCCAGACCGCCCTGGAAGAGGAACAGCGCGCCCGCGACGATGCCCGCGAACAGTGCGGCATTGCCGAGCGTCGTGCCAACGCTCTCCAGAACGAGCTCGAGGAGTCCCGCACACTGCTGGAACAGGCCGACCGTGCCCGCCGCCAGGCCGAGCAGGAACTCGGCGACGCTCACGAACAGCTCAACGAGCTGTCCGCCCAGAGCGCCTCCCTGTCCGCCGCCAAGAGGAAACTCGAGTCCGAGCTGCAGACCCTGCACTCCGACCTCGACGAGCTCCTCAACGAGGCTAAGAACTCCGAGGAGAAGGCCAAGAAGGCCATGGTTGACGCCGCCCGTCTCGCCGACGAGCTGCGCGCCGAACAGGACCACGCCCAGACCCAGGAGAAACTCCGCAAGGCTCTCGAACAACAGATCAAGGAACTGCAAGTCAGGCTGGATGAGGCTGAAGCCAACGCCCTTAAGGGAGGCAAGAAGGCCATCCAGAAGCTCGAACAGAGGGTCAGGGAGCTCGAGAACGAGCTTGACGGTGAACAGAGGAGACACGCCGACGCCCAGAAGAACCTGCGTAAGTCCGAGAGGCGCATCAAGGAGCTCACCTTCCAGGCCGAAGAGGACCGCAAGAACCACGAGCGTATGCAAGACCTGGTCGACAAACTGCAACAGAAGATCAAGACCTACAAGAGGCAGATCGAGGAGGCCGAGGAAATCGCCGCCCTCAACTTGGCTAAGTTCCGCAAGGCACAGCAGGAGTTGGAGGAGGCCGAAGAAAGGGCAGACCTTGCCGAGCAGGCCATCAGCAAATTCCGTGGCAAGGGACGCGCGGGTTCCGCTGCGAGAGGAGTCAGTCCGGCGGTGAGTTTCCTTCACTAAGTCTTTACCGAACCGTCAATACTTATCCGAGATACTAAGCATCATTCTCTGATTCAGGCGTCCGTTAAAGGGCGTCCCTAATTCAGCACTGGAGAGTAATATGTAAGTTGGCAATATATTGCACGCCACATACAGCACTATGAGCAGTGCAGCCCCTTGATGTAGAGCTAGTACCTGTGGAAGTTCTCCCTATATACCATACATAATTATATATTTTATTATACTCTTGCATATTTGATTCCTAGGCATGTACGAGTATCCAGGTCCCGCATGTCGTTTATGTTTGCTAGTGATGTTGAGTAAGATATTAATGTATGTTTTCATCCGCAGCCCCAGCGCTCGCGTCCCGGTTTCGCTGACGGTTTCGGCACCTTCCCACCTAGGTTCGACCTGGCGCCCGAAGATTTCTAAACGTTCCACTACAGAAAAAAAACGGACTGTACAGATTTTTCGTTGAAATGTAACTAATTTTTTTTATACATAGCAGTTGAAAGTTACGAATGCGTGAAACGAAAAACTGTAAAAAAAAATTTTGTAAGCCAAACAAAAAAAAATATACACTTTAGTGATCTAATGTTTTTACCAAAGGCTATTTTGTAACTTGTTGATATTTATTTATATTATTTATTACCGTGGAGTATGTATCGAGAGTGCGAGGCCCCGAATGACGCGCGCGAGCCGTGCGTGCGCTTGCTCGTTCGAGACACGCCCCCCACCCCCTCACCGCCGCCTGCGCGCGCGCCTCACTCGCTTGCCTCATTTTGACATCTAATAAAGCGATATCGTTGTCATTAAATACTATTACTCGAGTTTTATTTTTATCAATCCCCAATCTATTAGTACTACTACTACATTATAAATATAATCTTAATCCATACACATTTATAGAATTAGGTGACAAACATGACACATGATGTACACTCATGAAATAAGTCAGACATAACATGAACTTTGATCACTTCACTGAATAATAAATATTTCCAAAAAAATAAACACTATTTTCTTAAAATATGTTGGTAGTAGATATAAGTTTGACACTAAGCACACACATTTAAAAACTCCTACAACTCTGGATTACTCACCATTCACACAAAGAAATGGCTTCAAAATGAAATCGCAGACGCAATTTCATATATTTTTGAAAGAATTGCCCGTAACTTCGTCTGTGATCCAGAATCAACGTCATCTATGTCCATCTCCAGGTCATGGTCTACCCATGTGCCAAATTTCATCCAAATCCGTTTCGCCGTTTTAGCGTGAAAGCGTAACAAACAAACTTACTTTCGCATCTACAGGTACTATTAGTTAGGATTTGATTTTGTCACCCGGCTGTACCGAAATATGCTCACGCGAACAAGTGAAGGGTAAAACCTACAAAAAGCCGAGAAATTCCTTGGATATAAAAAGACACTCGTATACTTAAACATTTATTTTACAAAACTTTAATCTTGTTGCTGTCGAAAACAACAGTATCTTACAACTATTTTAACAACGGGAGGAACTGGGTTTCGTCAGTAATTTTCGGAACTGACTCACAATATTAATTATTGTGAAATAAACAGATGATTAAGATCACTCATCTTCAAGATTTATAACATAATTTATCACTTACGTAATTAATGGAACATCATAAAATAGTCAGTGTTACTGAATTAGATGACATTTCTTATAGTTATTGTCATGACTGCATCTGATAAATAACTATGCATCACAGATACCATAAACATTCATATTCATTTACTAAAATAAACGGTTGAAGAAAGAAAAGAAAATCTATGCAAGATTCATACACGATAACTTCACAATGTATTGATGATTCTGTGTTGAATCGGAATTCATAACAAATATCTTCATTTCAACAACGCTATCTCTTCATTGTACAATTTATGCTCGTTTTTCTAAAGTCCATAAACGTATCGCTTGACTGATAAACAGATTCCGTACTACACGATAGAGGAGGACAGGAATAACAAATCTATGAATCTTATGCTTGGAACTGAGCTTGAATTTACATCTGAGCGTAAGAATTACCAATAACGATCGGTACCATAAAGGAATCGAGCCTAAATTAAATTGTACCTTCTTAAATACTGCCGTAGGTAGTAATGTCATTAATACAACACTTCCATTGTTACACAGAATAATTCAATTCGCACTTTTAATAACCCCAAAATTTTAATTTAGGCGCAGCGCTATTCGTGGACGGTTCATTCTCTACGGGCACGTAAGACATACTGCAGAAGTCTAGGTTAGCGTCAGTGAAAGGCTTGAATTTGTCCTGGAACTCTTGCCAGGTGCAGCCTTCCAAAGGGCAGATAGGAGTCTCCCTCTCGTTGATGAAGAGTTGGACACGGTAGACCTGGTCACCGCCATCGTCGCAACTGGAAGAATTAAAATAGGTGACGTTAATATTTCTTCAAGCGGTAAACTCAAGAGCCTGGAAGACGGGAATGAATCAGAAAATACGATTATCCTGGTTAAGTGTTTTTAGGGTTCCGTACTCAAAGGGTAAAACGGGACCCTATAACTAAGGCTCCGCTGTCCGTCCGTCTGTCTGTCACCAGGCTGTATCTCATGAACCGTGATAGTTAGACAGTTGAAATTTTGATTTTCACAGATGATGTATTTCTGTTGCTGCTATAACAACAAATACTAAAAACAGAATAAAATAAATATTTAAGGGGTCTCCCACACAACAAACGTGATTTTTTTGCCGTTTTTATAGATAATGGTACGGAACCCTTCGTGCGCGAGTCCGACTCGCACTTGACCGGTTTTTTATTTACCTAAACATCAAATTATGCAATTATAATACCTGTTGTACAGAAAGAGGAAGAAGAAGGAAAAGAATGGGAAAAGCATTCATACTGATAATAATTTTGGAAGACTAAATCGAATCGAGAGCGTGTGATGACTTATTGAGAATCTAAATAAAATATCAGTAGAAAACAAGACATCCTAAATGTTTATATAGGAAGGCAATATTATTAGACTTTGATAGTACAGGGTGTAGATAGGTAGACTCAAGATAAAGAAGGACGCGTTGACAACAAATATCAACTCTTTAATGAGTGACAAGCTCGTGCATAGATAACGGAAATCAATAGACACAGTAAATACGTTACAGCTGATAAAGTACTCGAAAATGATGGAATCATTGGATCAACAATAACACAGCTAAGGTAAAAATGTTCATAAAAATGTGACATGGTCTCCTGCGATAATCCTATTAATTGCATAAAATGCTTGAAAAATACTTGACGAATGCCTTGAAATTAATCCTAGCTAATTTGCATTTAATGCTACTTGGGTCTATTTTATTGAGGAAGAACAGAAATATTAGTATTAATCATATTTCGGTGGCTACTGAATAAATAGTACCCAATTATTCTGACGATGAAGTATTTTTTCGAAAACTAATAATGGGAACTAATAATGGGATGAATCACACACACACACACACATTCTATAAATAGAATGAAACGATGTAAATGGACAATGACCTGAGTACCTGCTGGCAAAGGTGAACGTACTAGTGATATTTTCAATATACAGGGTGTAAGCGACAGCCCTCTGCAAATTAACAGGGGGCATTCAGCTCCTTATATTCAATCATATTCCACCGGAAAACTCAGGAAAATTTTCAATTTTTAAATCGTTTTTTCAGTTACTATCCTTTATTTCAATGTAAAATTACATTCTCTGTAAGCAGCACTCCATTTATGTAAATAAAACAACAAATCAGATTTATTCGATTCCCATAACGTTCCTGAAAAATCTCATGTACCGGTCGTCATAGTATGATATACTGAATTCATCCCATCAGTCTGTGGAGGGCTGTCCCTTACACCCTGTAGAGAATTTCATTATAAAGCCAACTTGCTCATTTGATACTGCACTCCACTATCTAAAATATAATTTTACCTGTTAAGTACAGCAATAATATTGACAGAGAACGCTCCAATGTAGCTGGTCCTCCACACCCTTTGAGGATCCCTGTTTAGGGCCTGCAGGGGAGGATCTTCCTTGTACAGCCCCAGGGCACAGAACACCATCTCCATCATGGTGTCGTGGGTGAAGTGGGCGCTCATCTTCCTGCCTCCACCCTCAACAAATGCCTCGAAGTTGTCGTACAGGTCCTTCATTGGTAAACGGCCAAGGTTCTGGTTCACCTGAAAGTCAAGTAAAACATTTGATTTTAAATTTTTCAGTAGAACACCAATTACCAAATTGCTTATTTTAGAGTAGAGTATTGTAGAGTTTATAAATTATTTCCTTCGAATAATCTCTTCTCACGCATACTCATTCAATGAAAATAATCCCCAATGGAGTTTCTTGCCTGTTCTTCTCCATAGAGATCTACGTTTTGGAACGGTCAACTAGCCTCAACTTTCTGACTAACTGACCGTCTCTTTGACAGTTCAAAAGTGCCTGTACATGGTTTAATTGTAAGTGATTCGAGTTTTAGTTGGAATCAATAACGATGATCATGTTAGCGAACAGATAGCATTTATTTGACAAGTCAGCGTCGTTAAGTAACACATTATCGTAACGTTACTCATAACGAGTTCACGATTGTATAGGAAATGTCTAGGTAAGTGTCATCTTCAAACGCAGCATCGCTTTACATGAAAAGAGATTACGGTCAAAAAATGTATCCTGTAACTCACCCAAGACCCATATCCGTTCCTATGATAATGTCTGACGTCATCATAGTACTCCAAGACGGTGAGTTCCTCGTCAGTGAAGGCGGCACACCACGGGGACTTGTGGTCGGGTTCCCAGGAGCGGAAGAACCGACACATTTCGTAGATGGAGAAGACCATGGACGCGTTCAGTTTGGTCGTGATACCTAAGCGGTCTTGGACTGCGTTTTGGACCTGTGGAAATGAAAAACGCTTTAAGCATAAGCGCATAAGAAAAAAAAATCTCTGATGCTTATGACGAAAACTCTATGGTTAGCACTTTTTGCAGACCTGTTAAGAAAATTGTCATGTTCGAAAATATAGCTATTTATCGTAGCTATTTATGTTGCAATATAGAACATAGGAACATAATAATTTTGTTAATTTTCATCAATTTCTTAAACAAAGCGTTCGGTCGCGCGAAACACGATCGTCGCGTTCATATGTCACTCATTTGTTCCAAGCCGAAAAACCGAAAGATCAATACAAGTCCCGAGTACGGGTCCGGGTTCGCCGAACAAAATAAACGTGGCGGTCATGTTTTCGCGCGCTTGCTTTGGTCAGGACGCGGCCAGAGACATTTTTGGTTTCTGATAGCTTTTAAATACTATTTAGATACATACAGCAACATATTCCGGAGTAACAAAATATGTGTCCAGTTGATGAGCCAAATTTTTTCCATTTTTCACTTCCTGCTGATAACGATCACAGTTCTCATACGGCTGAAAAAAGATAAGAATTAATTAGTAAAGTATATACAAAATGTTTGGCACCTCTCCCAGTTCAATGTCCTATGCTAAAGAGTAGGCTGATGAATTTTAAAAGGACATTAATCTGAACGTTCAGCAGATCTTATCAGCTATTATTTCTATACCGATGATTCAAAGTCAAACTCAAATAATTTATTTTAAACAGGCACTTAAAAGGATCTTGTGAACGTCAAAATTTACAATAAAAATAAATAGATTCTAGTCGCCTTCCAAAAGGTTGTTTTTCTATGGAGAAGAATGGACAAGAAACTCCACAGTAACTCTTTTAAAATATTGGACACATTAAATTATACAATGATAGGTGAATACGATGCATCTAGAATAAAATTACTATACCAGAATAGGTAAAAATAAATTAAAAATGAAGCAATCCCAGATAAATTAATTATGTGATCCTCTGTTCTATTTGAATTCTCATATTTATTTGAAAGGGAAATTGCGATTTTCTTGACCAGAATGGAAAGAAATTCATTTATTAAGGTGCGTACAGACTATACAACATAACATGTTATACAACATGGTATATAACGTGTTTCAGAATAATGTGGACCAAGGTTACATAATGTGGAGAAAACACAAGTTATATAATATGTTATATAGTCTGTACGCACCCTTACTATTATGTATGATAACAAAACCACTACTAGTAATCAGGTTGCTTTTTTATTTGGGTTTTTATTGCAACAACCAGTAATTTGTATAAACAAAGGGCAATTGACTTGATTGCCCTTTGTTTATACAAATTACTGGTGTATCAACTTTTATCATATTTGAATACCATGTTCTTATTCTAACTCACCCTAATAACATCATCTCTTTGCCTTGATTCCTCCACAGTAACATTTAAATTGGTCCCATCAGTGAACCCATGTACAAACGCCAAACAGCTGGTGATAGTCCTCTGTTCATTAGTGGGCCTGAAGTAGAACTGATCAGCTTGACCGATGAGCAGGTGAGGGTACTTCTCCCGGATCCTCTTGCCGATGTCATAGAGTTCGTTGTATCCGGTTCCTGTGAGGTAAGATGCGGATACGTCCATAGTGTCGTTCCATTTGAAGTTTCTGAAGTCTTCGATATCCTGGAATGAGATGATTTATTGATTATAGTTGAATTAGTACGTTTTAAAAAAAAAACAATTATTGTTATATGTTAAATTGCACATAACGATTCAATTGCAGAATATGATGTTTTGAAGAACTCGAAACTATTTATTATTTTCATAAAATATTTTTAAACAATGAGCCGCATTGCCAGGATCTTTATTGAAAATTGGATCGCCTGATTTTATTTTTTTAATTTATTATATTTTATGTCTATGTACCTGAGCACAAAGTTTTCTGTAGCTGTTCCAGCTGTTGACGATCTCATCCTTCAAAAGTGCGACCTCCTTCATGCCAAGAGTGACGCTGGTGCCAGGGTTCCTGTTGCCGTGGCGGTTGAGCGTCCATACTGACACCGCTTCGCAATCTGGAATAAAATATGAGAGTATTAGCTTAGTTATAGTTATAAGAAAAAAAGTCCGCCCATGTAATGCGGATCAAAAGATGGTATATAATTATATAGGTCAAATGTAATAAGCTAGTAAAACTTTGCAGAAGATGTAGGTATCAATATAAAAAAAAAAAAAATTTTTTTTGGGTCAATGAACGTACATAGGTAGCCAATTTAGTTTTCATCAGTGGAAAAATCTGTTTTTTGTGCAATTTTTACAGACGTAATGGTTATCTACATCTAAAAATTATAAAACAAAAGAGAACTGATTTTCTCAACTGATCTTCAATTAACTACAATACAAGTAGCGTCGGCCCGTCCGTGGTAGGCCGTAGGTATATTTTTAATTTTGATTATCTCAAAACTCCAAGGTACTATTCTTGAGGAAATTAATAAACATAAAAAGCGTTATGCTGGTCGTCTTGCCAGCCACCCAAAACCGCTGGCTGTTAAATTGCTGGACAGCAGCGAATCTGTCAATCAACTTAGGAGGAGTCAAGTAATCTAAATCTAGTAGCAGTGGCAATGGCCCCTGCACCTAACACGCCTACTATATTCACGCATCCAAATATAAAATAGTCCAGAAAGGAATGATGGCAGTTATAAAAAATATCGTGTTTAAATAACCGGTTAACTGTTAGAAGTCGATAACAATATTTTTTTTAATGAGTCTCGTTAGTGATATGAACTTTTAATTGATCATCAGTAGACTGACATCATTGTGACATAACATTGACATTGCATAATGTTTGATCATATAAAATAATGTTTTCAACACACTTGCTCGTAAAGTGACTCTTATTGAACCGCTTTTAGGTTCATAATGCAGTGTATTATGGAAGCGTGCTTTTTACTTTATATTACCGCACTAGTGCGATAATATGCGCCACAGATAAATATTTACTACTCGGAGTAATGACATGGCAGTATGAAATTGGTATGTACTATCATGGCAGCATGGAATATGTATCCAACTATATATTGTTTTTGGTGAAGCTTTTTACCAAAGACAAGCGCTCAAAAGAAATTTTTTATTTAAAAAAAAAGAACCATAAGCAAACCAGTAGCGTTTAGTTCCTATAAAAAATCCCATTGCTGCCCATTGGATTTTTTTTACCTAAACGTCAATGAGCTAGAGTCTGACCAACGAAATATTGGAATTTGGCGATATTTCTTTTACGTTGTTTTTATTAGTTTTACGTTGACATTCAAAGAGAACAGAACAACGCCACCCCACGGCTAAAAACGAAACTAACTGATGCGTTTACAAATATACCTAAAGCAGGGTTAGTTAAAAGGACACCTTTTAATATAATTATTCAATACGAAAGCTAACCACGAATTATTATCTGTTGAATATTTTATTTCACTTCTAAATACATACATTTATTACATTTCATTTATCATGTCTCATTATTATTAATTATGAAAAACTGATGTACCTAAGTATCGCATAATATGTCTTGAATAATATAATTATAGTATCGACTCCATTTATGCAGTGGGTTGACAGCTCTTGATATTTTTTTTAATTACCGCCTTTTTTCTTCGATACATTGGATTAGTATGAACTTTAAAATGAACATTCTGTTTTTACACCCGGGCAGAGACTTGCGCTTTTTTAAATCTTATCAAAGAAACTTCATGCCTTTTTATTATGCCAACTGCGTAAATAAATAAAATATGTATTATTAAAATATCATCAAATTATATATTGTTCACTACCCTAACCCCATTTGCGTATTATGTATTATAAAAATTATTATATTTTTATATAGACTGTTCAGCGGTATTACCAGTGCCTTTACACCCGCGCGCGCATCGCTAGCGGAAAAAACAAAAACAGCTGCCATTTTCCATAAATATTTGTTATCTTTTTGTTGTGCGGTTAAAATCATTATTAAAAATGTCGATTTCACGTAGGGAAGAATAGCGTAAATAATAATAAATAGATTTGACTCCGCCATGGAACGTTTAGATATAGTAAAAAAAATGACTTTTTTTTTTCATTCAAATCATATTTTTTTGTATAGGCTGTCTAACGGTTTTGACATGCCTCTATTTACACATAGAGAAAAACTAAATTAGCCCGCCATTTTACGTGAATATTTATTATCGTTTTCGTTGTGTGGTTAATTATTATCAATAATACAAAAAAGTATTGTCACCAACCGACATAGAAGTTTTGAAAAGATAGTCAGTACCTGGCAACAAAGGTCAGTTAAACTTTATAAATCTATCATCTGTATGTACGTTATTAAGTTACGTTATTAATTTTGTTCTTACAACAAGTCTGTTTTTTTCCTCGCAAGTTTGTTGAAAAACGTCGTATGAAACGCGTGTGCATTGGTTATTACACTCTCGGCTACCTTATCGCGCTCGCTTGTAGCTCGCGCGAATAATACCGCCTCGACTGTAATATCCAAAAGAGCACACTCGTATCACAATGTACTATTATCAGTCAATTGGCCAAACAAAAATGAAATCTATTTTATTTTATTACTAGCTGATGCCCGCGGCTTCCTCCGCGTGGATGTCGGTTATTATATACTAAGGCGGGTTTTAGCGTCACGCGGAGCGTCACTCGTCACTCGTCACAGCGCTGACGGCCGTCAGCGCTGAGCTGCGCTGAGTGCGATAATCATACATATTGGGCCGTCAGCGCCGACGCTCAGCGTGACTCAGCGTGACTCTAAGGCGGGTTTTAGAGTCACGCTGAGTCACGCTGACCGTCGGCGCTGACAGCCCAATATGGATGATTATCGCACTCGTCACAACTCTGACGGCCGTCAGCGCTGAGCTGCGCTGAGTGCGATAATCATACATATTGGGCCGTCAGCGCCGACGCTCAGCGTGACTCTAAAACGCGCCTAAAACCCGCCTAAAACTTTCCTCGAGAACCAGTCTATCCATTGGTGAAAACAGCATGAAAATCGGTGCAGTAGATTTTTAGTTTATCCCGCACAGGACGACTGACAGCCGCGGCGGAGGACTTTGTTTTATAGTAAGGATATTCAATTACATCATGATAGAGGGCTGGCTATCCATTCTGCAAAACAAAAATGTTATTCTGCAAACTACAATTTTCTTCTAATATAATGGAATAAGAGAAAACCATGATCGTAGAGCCTGTTGTCATTTTGTCTGATCAGCAGCAGCAGTCGCGTTTTGACCATATTCTTTATTTTTAACCGGAAAACCACAAAACTACGAATAAAAAACCGAAGATAGAGCATTTTTTTTTTAATCTTTAGGAACTCGCGTGATTACAAACTGCTTTTTAATGTTTGCACAATAAACGTGTTTTTTGTGCTTCATAATTTTGTCGTTTATCACTTCGCTAACACTTGACAAACACCGGAAATCGTCAATCTGTGTTTAGAGTATTTATATTTAACTAGCTTTTGCCCGCCGCTTCGCTCGCGTGGTGTTCGAAAATTATCAGACGGGAACGTACTACCGGGACAAAAAGTATCCTTATATGAACAACTCTAGTTATTTAGTGAGACCACTGGGAATTATAAATAAAATTACTAAATTATTTCCGCTCGTCCCACTAACATAATCAGGGGGACGAACAGGAATATTAAATTCCCGTTCATCCCACCAGTGGGACGACAGCAGTGGGACGAACGAGAATACACGTACATATACCATAACATCACGCCTCTAATCCCCGAAGGGTTAGGCAGGGTGTACCTATTGTATGTCGTAACCCAGATCATGGTCAACCTGCGTGCTAAATTTCATCGAAATCTGACGTGAAAAGGTGACCGGTAGACAAAAAGAGCTACTTACTTGCGCATTTATACATTAACACTCCATGATTGTGTTAATATTCATAAGTAAACAGTATTATATGGTTCTAAATAAGGCACTTAGGCTTTTATTTCTGATTTCTTATAGTAGTAGGTAGACACAGTGGTCGGTAGCTACAAATGGTTAGAAAAATCTTTCATTAATTAATTTTCCGTCTAAAAGTACCCGCAAAACATCATAATTAATTCATATTTTGTACCTATTGAGTACAGTAATTTTATTCTAGGTAAATCGTCTTCACTTAAATTATAATTAGGAAATGCCTCCGCTGCCGGCGCCGGTTGCAGAATTGGAAGCCGGCACTGTCTTTGAAAAAAAAAAAAGGCGTAATATGACGTTGGCAATTTTGCATAAATAAAGTAGATAGGCGGGATAGGCATACAAAAACATGTATTATAGCCATTAGTATTATTTTTTCCATTAATTTATTTCCATATTAAAATAATCAAGTAATACCCGGAACCGAACTAGTTAGATTAAGTTAAATATTTTTACTCGCAAAAGATCGCCTAGAATCAATTCTATCTTCTTGTTAATTTTGACGTTCAAACTTGCTCTTGAAATAAATTATTTGACTTTAACAATAGGTAAACGTTGTGATAAGAAAAAAACAATGTGATCAAACACTTACTCGGTTACTAGAAAAATGCTGTGCGGCAGTTACACAGGCTTATTAAAGCTTGGTGCACGCCAGCCGATTCAGACAAGACTAAGTGTAATGACACTTATTCTGTCGATCGCTGTTATTAAGCTACAAGCCGTGTGCCCAGTGGAATTTCACATCGGAAAAAATACATCCTGCCATATAAACTTTCATCCCCTATTTAATCCCTTTAGGGGGTGAATTCCTTCAAAAATCCTTTCTTAGTGTCCCTCTAAGCTGTGCGTTTAGAATGAAGAAGAAGAATTAAATTTACATTTTTATTAAATTGATTAAACATACTTTGAGAGTTTGTAATCGACGACTTATCTACATTGCTTAAAACTGATTCTCAAGGCATAACGTCTTATTACAAATACGAGAACGAAACGTCAAAACGGACTTCTTAGATTGTCGCGAGTATAAGTAGGTACTTAATCAGTAAGGTTAGTCTGGTCGGTAACTGAGCATCCTGCCCAGGAACTGCTAAATAAATTATAGAGAATCCTTTAATGTACAGCCTTTTCTCAACTTTGTAGGGGTCGGCTTCCAGTCTAACCAGATACAGCTGAATACTTTACATGGAGCGACTGCCTGACCTCCACAACCAAGTAACTGGGTAATACGATACCCTTAGTAGATTCGGGTTGTCAGACTTTCGGGTTTCTGACGTCCCGGAACGACTGTCAAAGATCCACGAATAGCCAGGACCAACGGCTAACGTGCTTTCCGAGGCACGGAGGAGTCGCGGTATGTAAAGATGGTCACCCATCTACGGACCAAACCCAGGAAGCGTAGCTTTTAAAGGCTCCCACAAACAGGCGCGATATTGTGGGCGCGACGAGGGTTGCGTGCGCTGCCTGTCGCACCCGCGTTATCGCGCCTGTTTGCACGAGGCTTAACCTGATGGATCGATCCGTGCGGCTGTTATTACTTTGCCACGAGCTCCTCCGAGAATCTTTTAATGTAAGTAACTAAGTACACAATTTTGTTGAAATGATTCGACACGGTCCGTACCTAATTTGCCTGTTATACCTATCTTCCTACCTTTTGATACTTACCTCCACAGTTGAAAGCAAAAGTACAATGCGATTCAACTAAGAATAGGAACGTCAATGACAAATCGTCAAATCTGTCAACTTGAAAAGTACGGCTTGCAAAGAATACCAATTTTTAACCGACTTCTTCAAAAAGGAAGAGGTTCTCAATTCGTCTGTTTGTTACGCGATTACTCCGTCAATTATGAATCGATTTTGGAGATTCTTTTTTTTGTTTGGTACGTCATGCTTCAGAGGTGGTCCCATATAAATTTGATTAACGAGTTTTGAGTTAGCTTCAATAATTATTAATTACGTATTTTTCCCACATAGTATATGTAGATGATAATATATTATTTGACTCCGTTACTGTTATTTACATAGCAGGTAGTGGTATACCCATAGAAATATAAAAAACAGGAGAAGTGAAATGGGGGCGTGTCTGTGTCCGCGCCGCATGTCCGAAATGCTCATGCACTTGGCAAATGGCCGTCTCCGCGAACTAGTGCGCTTTCGACCGTGATCGTGAAAACTTATAAGAATGCTGAGTTGTTCAGTGGTTTCTTGCAAAAACCGAAGCCAAAGTAAAAACTTTGTGAATAATGGAATCACTTACCATATGTAAGTACAAGTATTTCACAGTATTTTTCTTTAAAATCATGAAAAACAACAAATCGAAAAATAGTTCTTATTTTTACTATGTTATTTTTGTTTTCAAATATCGCAGCGACTGTATTATTTTTGCACTAAATACATTGCTCCTTATACACTACCTAAATATTATCTCGCTGTCACTAGACAAGCAATGTAAAAATGACAAAACGATACTTTAACTATGCGGATGCATCACGTGGTACAGCCGCTGTGTCTTGCGCCGAGCTAGTTATGTGCTTGTGCAGATCCACTAACGAAGACTATCGACAACAATCGATGTCGATAGGCGAATAAATTCATCAATTTGTAAACCGTTTTACACTGTTGGAAGATCGATGTTAAATAATGGTTTTTACTTATTTTGATTATTTTACAGCGTAGTAGAGAAATGCATAAAAAACAATAGTAAAGTAGGTTAATAAAATAGGTTAATGTTGGTGCAGTGTAATTGGGTTTGAATTATCGTATCGCCTTATCTTCGCACTATCTCTTACTTTTTTATGGTTTTGGTATTTTACTTCCGTTAAAGTCTTCAAAAGCTTCGAATGCGTTATAGTAATCCTGCCGATTACGGTTTGGTTGAAATAATAATATTAGTGACTTTTGCTTAAAATAAGTCAAAATATTCATACTATTTGTTTGTTATGCATGGGTGTGTGTTTGTTTTCATATACCTACATATTTATTATTTCTTTATTAACTAGGGATTTTTTAATAACAAAAGCATATTACATACCTGCTTAGTTTATGGTGGGGTATCGATGTAACCGCTTAGGATAATATGTAAATGATAAATACGTTGTAATTGTACCTTTCAGCTTCCCAAAAGACGCGAATTTAAAAAAAGAATGGATTGATGCTACAGTCAGGCCACCTAACTGGTTCCCTCATCTTAACAGGGTTCAACAATATCTACCTACTGTTTCAATACGCTATGACAGGTTAAACCAACTTAACCGAATTTTTTCGTTGTTTCAATTTTGTAAATTTTTTTAGCTACTTATTGTTATTTTTATTATACTTAATATTCTCTGGACTTTTTTATTTATTTTCTTTTCTGGACCCCAAAAATATTTTAGTACAATAATAAATAGAAGAATCGATAACCTTCCGATTTAGTCAATCACTAGCGTATATGGAAAATAAATGGCTTTTGCACAGCGCATCGATAGCGACCATTGCTTTTGTGTGAGTTAGTTATAACGTGCACATTAAATGCGCGCTGTGTTAGATGTTATAAGGTCTATAATTGATTGTGTAGTACGTTCTGATTTATGAAATGTGGGTGTGTGCGCGACTGCGTATCTATTGCTCTTACTGAACTGCATATGTAGTGGTTGGCGCGGAGTGGGGATGTTTTGGAGACAGTGGGTTCTAATACATTTTCAACTACCGGGCATATCTCCTTCTTTCTTATATCTATGGGTACACCACAACAAAAAAGTGAAAAAATAAACACTTTTTACAAAAAAAAACAACCGACTCTCAAAAAATACACAAAAAAAGTGAAAAATTACTTTAATCTCGGAAGTCGGTGTCTTTGCTTTTCAATTTTCGGTTTTTGCCACCGACTTCCGAGAAGTCGGTTGTTTTTTTTTTTTTGTAAAAAGTTTTTATCGTATTAATAACGTGAAGTAACCAATAAAAGTGGCGCCACAGTTGCTTCTAAAAATTGCTCGGTGTGGACTAAGCGTAACGGCACGTGTTTTTATTTACAAGTCGATCTTCATACAGACAATTGTGAGACTGGCATATTTATTCTATCATTACCCATACTTACCTTTTGTCATTGTTTTCTTTTTCGTGTCAGATGTTTTGTGGATAGACTCAAATAATCATTGTGTTATGAACTTATGAGATCATTTTATTTAACCTTTTTTTGCGATAACTAGACCACCTTTTCGATATTTTTTATTTTTTCATATTTATTTTTTCATATTTATTTTATTTTATATGAACGTGATATCGTCTGGTCAACCCACTTACTGGCCAACAGACAAAAGAAAGTCAGCAAAGGAATCGTAAATAACAATATATTGTGTCGGAGTTGCTGGGATCTGTCCTCAGACCACTCTCCAATCATAATAGAACTACACACTACCGCCCTAGAATGCGCCAAAAAATGCGTTCTGCATAACAAAAAAACTAACTGGCCCCTATTTCGAGAGCTCATCGACAAAGCATTCCAGGAAACAGTTAGTCTAAAAACTGAAGACGAAATAACAGAAGCTGTTCTGTACTTCAACGGCAGTGTGCATGATGCAGCCTGGTCTTCAACACCACCAATACCACATAGAACCACGGACAACTATGTAGCGAAATATATATTAGTTAAAATAATCCGAAAAAGGTGAATGAGGAAGCATTGGCAGCAAAGCAGAGACCCGGGCGTGAAAAAACAACTCAATCACAACAACAGACAGCTGAAACACATTTTAGACAAGGATCGTAATGACGGATTTCATAATTATCTCACTGGCCTGGATGCTACTGCTTCCTCAGATTATTCATTATGGAAAGCCACTAGAAGACTGAAACGGCCTGTTAGTGTTTCTCCTCCTATAAGAAAATCTGATGGTTCCTGGGCACGGACGGACCAAGAGAAAGCCGAAACCTTCTCAGAACATCTCTCAAGTCTTTATTCCTCATTCATATGAAGGCTCTCCAGTAGATGCCGCAGAAATTACTGACTATTTGAATACTCCTAAATATACGGAAGATATGCCCTTACAATTTACAAACACAGAAGTTGCCCGTATCATAAAAAAATCGGACCCAAAAAAGTCACCAGGATACGACCTTATTACAAACCGCATATTACAAGAACTGCCAGAATCTGGCATAACTTTTCTGACGACATTATTTAACGCCATGACAAGACTGCAGTTCTTTCCCCTGGAGTGGAAGGTTGCGCAAATTATAATGCTACTGAAACCAGACAAACAACCAGAAGAAGCAAAATCATATAGACCCATAAGCCTGCTACCCATCCCATCCAAAATATTTGAATCCCTACTGCTGCAACGAATTCTACCTATACTCAAAGAAAAAGGACTAATTCCTGACCGTTGACCAAGTGCACAGACTAGCAACTAAGATCATGGAATCACTGGAGGCAAAGTCTTACTGTACCAGTGCATTTTTGGACATATCTCAAGTGTTTGACCGCGTTTGGCATGCAGGTCTGCTTTTTAAATTAAAAAACGCCCTACCAGATCACCTGTACGGAATACTAAAATCATTTTTACAACAGCGCCACTTCATAGTACAAAGTGGGGTAGCACTGTCTGATCTTTGTCCCATACAGGCAGGAGTGCCACAGGGTAGCATACTGGGTCCCATACTCTACTTACTGTTCACTGCAGACTTGCCGACATCCGAATCACTAACTACTGGGACCTTTGCTGACGATACCGCCATACTAGCTGCACATAGTGATTCAAAAATTGCCTCACAAATACTCCAAGAAGGACTAAATGACATATCAGACTGGCTTAAAAACTGACGGATAAAAGCCAACGAAACCAAATCAGTCAATGTTACGTTTACTTTAAGAAGAGGACCTGTCCTCCAGTCACACTAAACAACATTGAAGTCCCACAAGCAGATCATGTGAGATATCTTGGATTGCATCTAGACAAAAGACTTACCTGGCAAAAACATATTTTCACTAAGAGGAAGCAACTT
Organism: Lithophane ornitopus; assembly: GCA_948473465.1. NCBI lineage: Eukaryota > Metazoa > Arthropoda > Insecta > Lepidoptera > Noctuidae > Lithophane > Lithophane ornitopus. The sequence continues at coordinate 15,570,046 of OX419625.1, forward strand.
GGTATCCAAACACGAAAACTTTACTGGCTCATAGGGCGAAAGTCTCAGCTATCTCTCGAAAACAAAATACTCTTGTACAAGGTAATACTGAAGCCCATCTGGACGTACGGGATCCAATTATGGGGCACCGCATCTCACTCAAACATAGAAATCATACAGAGGTTTCAAAATAAAGCTCTGCGTATGATAACCAACGCGCCCTGGTTTGTACCCAACGCCCAACGAACAACTACACCGTGACCTACGAATGCCCACTGTGAAGCAGGAAATCGTACACCATACCAAGTCCTATAAAGAACGAATTCAACAACACCCAAATGCTCTAGCTCGGTCACTAATGGAGAATCACAACAAAGCGCAAAATACCTGAAGACCTAATCCAATCACAGTAAATATAACTACTGTTTAAACAATGAGGATGTGACACAGGTCACATACTGAGCGAGCCAGCGATAGCACCAACCAACATACTTCTGAATGTCCCACGAAGGAGACAGATTGTAGTAAATAAAGAACACAAAAAAAATTGTTTATGTGTATTTTTTTTGATGGCCTACAATTAGGCGGATATCATACAGGGATTTCCCAAGCCGTATATTGCTTAAGTAAACTAGAAGTAAGTAGACAAACTAACCATAGTTAACGAGACGAAACCACAATAGGTACTCAGAAATGATTGATTAGGTATATAAAAAATCATTTAAGTAAAAGTGTTTGCGAACCTTAGTTCAACCATAAGACAATACCAGCTAAGTAAACAATCGACCTTAAGGGAAGCACGTAGATATGACTCTGAAGTACGTTTCTGAGAAGATATAATGCGTATGTCGATGTCAAACACGATCCTACTGAATATTCAATCAGCCCAAATCGGTGCGCCACACTTAGTTGAAATGTTCCTGACGGCTTCTAGATCAAATACGTAATCGACTTCTAGAATAGTTTATAGTCAATTGACATTATGCATTAGCTTACGGAAATACAACACAAACAAAAAAGCATCACAAATCTGTACTTTTTGTTTACCTATGTTCTACAAACAAAACTATCCTTACATAATAATATATAATATTATAAAACAAAGTCCTCCGCCGCGTCTGTCTAGTGTCTGTCGTGTTGTACGCGATAAACTCAAAAACTACCACACCGATTTTCATGCTGTTTCCACCAATGGATAGACGTGGTTTTCGAGTAAGGCTTTAGTATATAATAACCGACATCCACGCGGGCATCAGCTAGTTTGATCAATAAAAAGCACATTGTAAGAAGATATTACTAATTAGAGGATTGTAGGTATTCAAGGAGCAGTGTAAACATTTACCCAGTTGTTACGGCCGCGACTTACGAGTTGTATTAGGTCGTAGGTTCGAACCTAGACACGCGCTTTAGTTTGTGTAAACTATTTCATCACCACTGCTCTCAAAACGGTGAAGGAAAACATTGTGAGGAAAACGTCCTAGAAAACCTCGAGGAAATGTCCTAGAACCAAAAATTCGAAGACTTGTAACATCTACCAACCCGCTCTGGCCCGCGTGGTGGATTATGGCCCACTCCCTCTCACAGAGAAGAGGCCTAGGTGTCCCAGCAGTAGAAACATTATAGGCTGATTATGCTAAAGTCATTCAAGATGGAACATGCTAGTTCTGCTGCATAGGTCAGTCATTAAAATTCATACTGGTTGCTAACTTAGTTATTTTATTTTTATTATTTACTTGCTGATGACCGCGGCTTCGCCCGCTTGACAAATTACGACCTATTAGTGAAACCTGATTTTTTTTATTATCAAAAGCATTTTACGAAACAATTATTTGGCGCCAACGTGAATCTTGACTTAACTTATTGGTGGTAAGAACTACCTATACGTCAAGAATGTTTGTGTTATTTTGGAATTATTTTAGTACTAGCTGCGCCTCGCGGTTTCACCCGCGTAAGTCTCGAAATACTGGGAATATCGGGATAAAAAGTACCTATCCTATATCCTATTCCAGGTCATGGTCTACCCATGTGCCAAATGTCATCCAAAACCGTTCAGCCGTTTTAGTGTGAAAGCGTATCAAACAAATAAACTCAATTTCGCATTTATAATATTAATTAGGACATTTATAATATTAATTAGGATTTCAACAAAAAAAATTGAATTGCTCTCAATGCATATTGTTTTTAAATCAAAACAACTTTTAAAAAAATGACAGTTTTTTCTGATATCAATATTTTTGCCCTTATATGTTCAAAAACAAATATTTTACAATTAAAAATCCCAATAAACTTACTTGCTGGCGTCGCATAGTCTCGTATATCTCCTCTGACGGTATCATACGGTGTCTTCGACCCAAACAGCTGGTTAGTGCACGGCGCGTTCCAATAGCAGCCTCTCACATACACAACGAGTAGTACTACGAGTAGTAGTTTTGACATCTTGACTGCGAGCCGACGTCCGATTGTGTTGGTTAGAGCGAGCCAGCTTCCTATATTGTCCCCACTACGTTAGCAATACACTAGCTAAAGGTGCATCCATAATTGTGCACGATGCAATAATAAAATAATCATGAATTTTATTTAATAATTTGACTGAACCGTTTTACATTTAAAAAGGTTCGAATGGGCGTTAATAAATAAGGCTTGTAACACATTAAAACATTTCTGAAAATCTATAACCAAAAATGTATGGTTGAAAAATATGATTTGTTGCAAACTTTAACTGACAGGTGTTGTTCGCAGATGACTTTCGCCTTATAATTATGACCTCAATTAAACTTGTTCAGTGTAACGGAGCTTACCGTTGTATAATTGTTTTGCGCTAGGTGTTCCCAGGTCATCTTGAACATTACCTCCATGATAACATCGCGGGTCATAAGGAGCAGTTCAATAAATGTGAGCACTGTATTTATAGTCTCGATTTTGTTTTACTGGTTTAGTCTCTTGATATATATTCAGACCAGTTTATATCCAAAATCATAACAAGATTAGTGGCTGAGAGGTTCTGCATTTAATATGTTAGGTAATAGTAGATGCCTACATTAATAATATTCACACTTTTAAACCAGACTTTGTAGAATGAATGTATGTAACCTGCCTAGCGTCTGGCATATCGAAGTTAGCAAACTACATTGACATAGTCTGTAAATTTTTTAACTTTCTGTCGGGTAAAAAAAGGCTCGTCTCGGCACCATTATGTCGCGCGTTTACAATCCAATAGACGTGTTTACACGAATCTCTAAGTTTAATCTAATCTACCGTTTCAATATAGAGGCAATTGACATTATCGTGGCCCGTCCATGTCATGATGTCCACGCCTCCAGCCCATGTGTTTATTATACGATTTACGACCAATTGTAAACTAATTTAATTGGAGGAAAAAATTACAATGGCTCACATTTAAGTATCCCTGATTACCATAAAATTGAATATGATCATAATACTTAAAATATGGGTTGTAAACAGATTATGTTAAAGGATTGAATTTATGAATATTTAGTCATTTTAATACCGTGGCCGACTTGGAAATCTCTAAATATACTTGGAACGGAACCTAAGTAACTAACCTAACCGAACCGGAGCAAAGACAATCTCCACAGGTTCATGGACGGCTCTGGTCTCCCCACAGACAATGGCCCAGCTTCCATCCTGCGCCGCATGTCTGTGCACCTGGTGCTGGTATGGTGGCGCGTGTATTGGATCATTCGGTTCCCTACAAAATGGTTGAGCTGGATGGTGCTGATCTACGTGTCATGTTCGTGAACGGACGCCGTCAGTTGAGACTGATCTCTTATTTGCCAGAGCTTATTTTTAATCTTATATTTTGAATTGTTTTTCATTATTTTTTGTTTTACATTGCTCTCACATAAAAGCAACAAGAATACCGTACCCAGAATTTTGTAATATCTATAACCATATGTAATAGACTGTCCTTGGAGTTTCTTGCCCGTTCTTCTCCATCGAGATCTAAGTTTTGGAATCGGCAACTAGCTTCAAATCTCTGACTAACTGACCGACTTTTTGACAATTCAAAAGTGCCTGTAAATGGTTTAATTGAAATAAATGCTTTGAGTTAAGTTGAGTTTATGACGGCGCCAGTGAGCGGATGCGAAGCGGGTGTTTGAACTTGTTGCCATCGAGCAGATAAGAAGAAGAGTATCATCACCGTGTAGTGTAGTAGAGTTGTTTAGGGAAGGATAAATGGAGCAAAATAGTTACCCAGTGGTTCCCAAGAAACGGCCAAAGAAAGAGAGGTAGACCACAGAAAAGGTGGGATGAGGACATCAGAGAGGTCGCTGGAAAGACGTGGGGCAGAGTGGCCAGAGAGAGACAGGAATGGAGAAGATTGCCGACTGCGAACGGACATACAAAATATAAATAAACGCCAAATGCGAGACTGAAAACTACACTTTATTTGTCCGACTAAAAGGCTTCTAACTAACTAGTAGAGTGTCTAGTGAAGCCTTATCTAGGTAAACTTCAATTCCTATTTTCGCATTTTTCTGTTGCGGTTCAAAGTCTTGATACAATTATCATACGTAGGGCAAGTTCTAGGTCGAAATTACTTACAAGTTATTTCCAGTAATAAATATTTCCTTTAGATAACCTTATGTTTAATAAGATTTGTAAATGTAAAACTATCAATAGTCTGAGACAATTTAAGCAAGATCCAGGACATTAGAAATCTAAGCAAATTCATAAACTTTTACGTAATCCCCTGTTACTAATATTCCCGGTAACAGCACGCTGGTCAGAGGTAATACTATTGCGTTATCCTTTGTGCGCATAGTTACACAAAAATCAATCTGACTGCCTTTTCCCAACTATATTGGGGTCGACTTTCAGTCTAACCGGATACAGCTGAATACCAGTATGGAGCGAATCCCTATCTGACCTTCACATCCCAGTTACTGGGTAACACGGTACCCCTTGGTAAGACTGTTTGTCAGACTTTTGGGCTTCTAACTACCCGTAACGACTGTCAAAGGTCTACGCATGATAGCCGGGACCGACGCCTTAACGTAGTTTCCGAGGCTCGGAGGGGTTCACATTTAATGGATGGTCACCCATCTGCGAATCCACCGCGGCAAGCGTAGTTAAACCTTCGATCGACATGTGCGGCTGCTATTATTAAGCCACGAGCCGCTCCAATGTGGCCGTACCCTAAGAATTTGGTTACAAATGATAATAGAACACGTTCGTGGACACATCGTTTATTACAAATTAATTTATCACTAATGTGAACATATTGTATTGTGCAACTACTTACCATGTGACTTGCACTACACGTGCAAATAATATCTAAGTATATTTTACTAGATACATTTGTGTTTCAATATCTGTTAGGACCACTGATTAATCTCCCATTACCGTGATTGAAATGGAAAATGTAATGAATGCTAATGTTTAGCACCAAAGAAACACAACGCAAATGGTTATTGGCCAACACCGCACACAATTTGTATCTTAGAAAATATTATTAATAAAATGGGACATTGATTAAAAACTTTGATGCATAATATCTCGAAGTAAATTTTATTTGATTTCCCCGACATTCGAGGTAGAAGTTATAAAGTCGTCCGTCCACAGCATGTGCACGGCGAGGCACTAAAAAAGACGGTACGGACGTCAAGCTGGTATTAGCTAATTCTGTTTATCCTCGTATTTAAAAATAAAACAAGTATTATATTGCAAGTTTTTATTGTTTAAAATCTTACATATACAGTCAAAAACCAATATAGTCTGTTATATAGTGAAACAGTGGTTGATAGAGGCAGGAAAAGTGCAAAACAATAAACTTAAAAACTAAAGTGCATAAAAGTACCTACTAACTACAAAAAGTGAACATTTTATACGTGTATACCCGGGTTGCGGAGTACATCCGGTTTGTGGATTATCAGCACAGTCACGTAACTTGCATTTAATACTGAACGGCTATAATAAACACAAGACAAGTGTCGGTGCAGTTTTTAGTTTCTATCTTCTACTTGCTTCAAGACAGTGAAGAAAGTGTAAGAAGCTTTTATGATCTGAAACAAGAAAGTTAGCTGATTAGATTTGCTAACGACTTCAATGAACTAGTATCAGATATACCTAGAAATTAGGAACGATAAACAGTTTTCTTCTCAAAACTAATTACTTGAGTATTGGAGATTTTCCGGCCAGCCTCGTGGCAAAACTGACGAAAATCTCGACGTGCAAAACGGTTACGTAAAACACCCATTCACAAATAGGCTGGAACTATTTTTAAATAAAAATACCATATATTTTAAAGCAATGCTGGTTTCAATTTTAGCGACAAGCACATTAAGTATTTAGAGGGAACAGGGTATAAAGTTCATTCATCCTCTATAGAAAAGGGAAGATCCTCCAACCAGACGGGTGTTGTGTCTGGTGGCCAACTGCCCAACGATTGATGTCGGAAATGTCCATCGCGCGGTAAACTCTTATTGCGCGATGCAGGAATTATATGACGTCAGGATTTTTGTGTGACGTCAGATCTTCGATGCGTAGTTCGCATGTGGCGATGTAGATACCGCCACAAGTATCTACCAGTGATATGAATAAATTCTTAAAAAGAAGTAAATATTATGTGCGTAATTAGTAGTTCGAATGTACGTAACGTTTACTCCGCGCGTTCGTGGTATTAGTTAACCCAGCTGCCATTTTACTGTAGGGCTCATATTTATCCAGGGCAGAAGCTATTGTGCTTTCCATAAGATCACCAATCCGACTGCCAAAAGTAGGGGCGTGTAGGCCACGCCTCTACTCCGTGCGCCTTCCACGTGATTAAAGTAATTTCCCGGTTGAACACTCGCTGTACCTGTCATTGCCAGCGTGTTCAGCGCATTTTATGGACTGATAAGATTAGATGCAATAACTCGTGATTAGAGCGACCAATAAAAAGATACTAAAAATTCTCTTTTTTCAGTAGATAAAACTTACAGAAGTGAAGCAATCAAGTGACAGCGTGGTGAACCCGCCAGCAGTGAGTCGGATTATTCGGCGCGTACGCACCATGACGACAAGCAGCGTTCGGCGCACGCGCAAAGAACACTTGTACCACGGAGACTCGTACGCAGCACCCGCTATCTCGGAACTCTGAATAAAAATAATATTCTTTTTGTATTGTAATTCAAAATTATAATATATATTAAAATTAAAAGAAAAGCAGGAAACTGATTAAAAAAAAAGCGGTGAATAGCCTCTAGGGAAAAAACTGTAAGCGAGGCGCGGTTAGTGAGCAAAGTATGGTGAAGAAACCTGAAAAGTAATTGCTAAAACGTTCGCATTCTCAAAATTCAAAATTCATTTATTAGTGTGATTTTTGGTACATTTTACAATGAGATCTTAATAATAAATAATTTGTTCCTCAAAAATATACCTTAAAGGTGTATACTTTTTCTATAAAATTATTATAAAAAAGAATAGTCAAAATATTAAAATAAAATAATAACAATGAAACACAACATAACTTAAGACAGAAAAAAAAAAAAATCTTTAACAATTGAGTTTAAATACTGAATGGAATTATTGATGTCAAATTGTTGTTGATTTGTCAAAAAAATTAATAAATATCAATGTCAAATATCTTACATTTTATCAATAAGGAATTCGTCAATAGTATGGTAACATTTTTCCAATAATAAATGTATTAATTTGTTTTTAAATTGAATAATATTTAAGTCCTTTATTCCATTTGGTAATTTATTAAATATTTTTGGGGCCATGCAAAGTATGCTTTTGTGCATCAAGGCGGTCTTTGATGGCCGAACGCATAATTCATGTCTATAAACTTGTCTAATCATTTTATAGCGATGCTTTCTAAACTGAGTCTCAATCTATCAAACAATAGATACCTCGTAAACCTGATTTTTGTTTTTGGTGCGATTTAATTGTCTGTGTCGTATCTGCCATAAATTAGAGCAACAATAAAAGTCGCACCGTTTAAACCGCGTTTAGACGATGCTAGTCATTTATTGCTTCAATTTTAATAAAAGCCACTGGCAAAAAACCATGCGTCGTGTAAATCGGGCTTAATTCACTTACTTTTTTTATACGTTTGTGACTTTGAAATGAAATGAAATTGTTTGTTCTGTTAACGTTTCAAAATTGAATAGTAGTACCTATCAAAAGTGAAATGGTTATCGATTTAATTATTCGACTAATATTGTGTTATCTATGGTAGGGCCTTGTCAAAAGATTGGCGGGCAAGGCACGGTAGATTGACTTTGAGTTGAGCGCGCGGTGATTAGAAATTATTGAATAATTGACTGGTTCATGGGCCAAAGTTTGTAATTTAGGATACCTTTTAGTTCACATTAGAATAAATCTATTCTAAAACGTCACTATTGGCTTTTATTTAAAATTTCAGAAGTGGTATTTAATCGCGTCAACCGCACGGTCGTCTAAGGTAAAATTGGTTGCAGATTATGGTGATTGAATATTGTCTTTCCTTGTTCCTTTATCTCCTTTCCTTTATCCTTATATCCTTTTTGATCCAAAATGGGTACCCCTTCTCCTGCTAGATCAAGATCACAGTCACGGTCTCGTAGTAAATATAGAAATTCGTCTGTGCGGAGCAGGCACTCTCGTTTAAATGATAATAGACGTAAGTCTCGTAAACAAAGCTGCAACACAAGAAAACGGCATAGCGTTCGAAAAAACGATTCGAGTAGCTCTTCGACTACGTCATCGAGTTCTAGTGACTCATCTTCTACTAGATTCAAACGTCAAAAATGTGAACGAAAACGAAGCGAACGTTTAAGTAACCGTTCTGAAACGTCTGTCTTAGAAAAGTTAGTAGTTGCTCTTAACGATCGCAATAACAACGGGTCTCTTGGTACATCTGGTCTTCATGCCTCTCAAAACGTAATATCTGAATTTGACCCTCAGGCTAAAACACAGACAATGAAACATTGGTTAGCGAAGGTCAATGAATCAGCGGAGGTATATGGCTGGTCGGAAAGACAAACTATATTCTATGCTTTACCCAAGCTTTCAGGTCTTGCTAAACGATGGTATAATGGTCTGACCAGCGTAAAGTATTCATGGACTGAGTGGCAAACAAAACTTATAACTGCTTTTCCTTGTGAACAAAATTATGGTGAACTTCTTTCGGAAATGTTGGCTAGACGGTCTAGGCGAAATGAATCCCTGGAAGAATATTACTACGATAAAATTATGTTAATAAATAGATGCGAACTTAGGGGACAGCAGGCAGTAGACTGTCTTACCCATGGTATTTATGATAACAATATTCGAATGAACGTCCAGGGTGCTAGTTATCATAATCCAGAAGATGTTTTAAAATACTTTCGGAATATATCTTCCAAATTAAATGAGTTTCCTAGACGTGTTATGCCTAACGGGCGTGTTAGTGAGGACCTAAAACCCGGTGCCACTAAGGCAACAAACTCACAGTCAAGGCGACAACCAAGATCAGATATCACATGTTACAATTGTAAGGAACAAGGGCATATAGTGTCACGGTGTTCAAAACCTATACTCAAGTGTAGGAAATGTCGTCAATACGGTCATGAAGAGAAAAATTGTGCAGATAAGGCTTTATTAACTGCTACTGACTCGCGACAAACTACGAACACTCCCAGTAGTCAGGTGAACAAAGTGCTTAGTATATTTCAGGATATAAACGCAAGTGATAAATATTATAAGCAAATTATTTTGAAAGATAGATCCATTATGGCATTTATTGACTTGGGTAGTCACTGTACATTATTAAGAAAAGATATTGGAGAGCAACTTGGAATACCCATTGATAATAACAATTTACCTACACTAAATGGGTTTGGTCTAGGAACTGTTATACCAAGTGGTCGCATTACTGTGCGAATTAGATTTGATGGTCTTGACGAGAATGTTGTAGTATATTTAGTTGAGCCTAACTTACTTATAGCGGATGCTTTAATAGGACATTCACTCACAGAGTTACCGGGTGTTAGGGTTTACAAGTCGGACACATCTCTATTTCTTTATAAGGATCCTCAACCAGACAACAATAAAGTTGCTTTGTCGTGTTTAGAGAATAGTTCTATTTATGGTACGTCTACCATTAAAGTACGCACAGGGTCTGAAATAACTGGACTGATTTACATAAATACTGAGTCTTGTATGAAGAGCGGTAAGGAATATTTCATCTTACCTGGTGTATACACTATCGATAAGGGAGTAGGATCTGTTATAGTCATCGGGCTTAGTTCAGAACCGTTCATTTTAACTTCAAACACACTAATAGCCAGGGTTCTATATCTGACTGGCAATTTACCACCAGTTACAACGAAAATTACTGATACGGACTCGAATAAACTTAATATATTGAATATTGATCTTGTAGAAAACTCCATTACTATTGATCAGATTACTGTTGATGATGATTTGGACAAAGACACTCTTAATAAATTATGTACATTGTTAAATTCACGACGAGATTGTTTCGCTTTTTCTCTGGAAGAATTGGGTAAAACATCATTAGCTGAAATGCACATTCAGCTGACGGATCAAATTCCAGTAACTTACAGGCCGTATCGTCTCCCATTATCAGAACGCGAAAATGTTAAGACTATTGTTAATCAACTGCTCGACACCGGCATCATTCGAGAATCAACATCTCAATATGCTAGCCCAATTATACTTGTAGCTAAGAAAAATGGTGAGACACGATTATGCGTGGACTACAGAGCACTAAATCGGAAAAATTTAAAAGAAAAATATCCTATGCCTCTAATAGACGATCAAATTGATAGTCTTTCGGGTCAGGTATTCTTTAGTACTTTAGACCTGAAATCCGGCTATCATCAGGTACCAGTTTCAGAAGATTCAAAGCATCTCACAGCATTTGTGACACCCGATGGGCACTATGAATATAACCGTATGCCGTTCGGTCTGACCAATGCGCCAGCTGTTTTTCAGAGACTTGTTATGAATCTTTTGAAACGGCGAAATATTCCCGGCGTGTTAGCTTACATGGATGACATTATTATTGCGTCTACCACCATCGATGAGGGCCTGGATAAATTATCGACTGTTCTCGACCTCATTAAAGATGCTAATCTAACTTTAAATTTGAGTAAATGTCACTTCTTTAAAAAGACTATTGACTACTTAGGTTTTGAAATTTCATCAGAGGGTGTTCGTCCCGGACTTAAAAAGATTATGGCAGTTAGCGCGTTTAAGACTCCTCAAAACGTCCATCAGGTACGGCAATTCATAGGACTTGCGAGTTTCTTTCGTCGATTTGTTGCTGGATTTGCAACTATAGCAAGACCGTTAACCCGTCTTACGAAGGCCAATGCCGTTTGGATGTGGGGAACTGAGCAAGAAAATGCTTTATCAAAATTAAAGATGATGTTGACTCAAAGACCCTTACAATATACAACCCCAAGTACCAGACAGAGCTTCATACCGATGCGAGTTCGACTGGCTTGGGGGGTATTTTACTTCAGCGGGCCGAAGAGACAAAGCCTCTCCAAGCTGTTGCATATTTTAGCCGACAAACGACAGCGGAGGAGCAGCATTTCCACTCTTACGAGTTGGAGACCCTCGCTGTCGTCGCGTCACTTAATCGTTTTAGGGTATATCTTCTTGGAATTGAGTTCAAGGTCGTTACTGATTGTAATGCGCTTCGAACGACGTTGACTAAAAGGGACTTAATTCCAAGAATAGCTAGGTGGTGGCTTTCAGTACAAGAATACTCTTTTACAATCGAGTATCGACCAGGAGCTCGTTTAGCTCATGCAGACGCATTGAGTCGTAACTCGTTAGAACCTCTTGATGGTGAATCGTTATCCGTAATGCTGGTAAGTGACGTACACTGGCTACAATCCGTGCAGATGAGTGACCCCCAGCTGTATTATGTGAAAGCTGTTTTGAATACAAATTCAGTCGAAGCCAAAGATATTCGTAGAGATTATGAGTTGAAAAACGGTAAAATATTTAGAAAAATAGGGAGCGAATTACGTTGGGCTGTACCTAAAGACGCTAGATGGAAAATCTGCCAACTATGTCATGACGATACTGGTCATTTTTCTTATGAGAAGACTATAGAAAAGGTCAAACGCGATTATTGGTTTCCACGAATGACACAATTTGTTAAAAAATATGTGAGAGCATGTATCCCATGTGCATATTCTAAACAATCTGGGGGTAAGAAACCAGGTTTGCTTCATCCCATTCCAAAACCCGACATCCCTTTCCATAGTCTTCACATAGACCATTTAGGACCTTTCGTGAAAAGCAAGAGAGGGAACACCTACATTTTAGGAATAATAGATAGTTTTACAAAGTTTATAATCCTTCGTACGGTTAAAAATACAAAAAGTAAAACATCTATAAATGTTTTAAAAGATGTGTTTTCTCTCTTTGGTACACCTAAAATTTTAATTTCTGATAGAGGCACCAGTTTTACTTCTAAAGAATTCCAAACGTTTATTAAGGAAAACGGAATCAAGCATACATTAAATGCCGTTGCTACGCCTAGAGCAAATGGCCAAATCGAAAGATACAATCGGTCAATCTTGTCTTCGTTGATTGCGTTGTGTCACGATAACGATGATAGAAATTGGGATACCCACGTGGCAAAGGTTCAGTGGAGCCTAAATAATACAATTAATCAAAGCACGGGTAAAACACCTACAGAAATAATTTTCGGAAAACCAAGCGTCAACGTTACCGAAGGCCATTTACACGAGCTAAATTCGAACGATTCTATACCAAATGACACCCTACAAAAAATTCGCGACGACGCTAGTGCTAAGATTAAGAAACAACAATATGACATGAAACAAAGATATGATCGTAAAAGATGTTACACCTCAAGGCTGTAGCTCCCTGTGTGATACGACGTGCTGCTTTGAGGCCGTAGCTCCTTGTGTGGGCAAGCGGTGGGCAGTTGTTACCCTTGAAGGCTGTAGCTCCTTGTGTGGGCAAGCGGTGGGTAGATGTTGCACTTCAAGGCGGTAGCTCCTTGTGTGGGCAAGCAACGTGCTGCTTTGAGGCCGTAGCTCCTTGTGTGGGCAAGCGGTGGGCAGATGTTACCCTTCAAGGCCGTAGCTCCTTGTGTGGGCAAGCGGTGGGCAGTTGTTACCCTTGAAGGCTGTAGCTCCTTGTGTGGGCAAGCGGTGGGTAGATGTTGCACTTCAAGGCGGTAGCTCCTTGTGTGGGCAAGCGACGTACTGCTTTGAGGCCGTAGCTCCTTGTGTGGGCATGCGACGTGCGTCTTTGAGGCCGTAGCTCCTTGTGTGGGCAAGCGGTGGGCAGATGTTACCCTTCAAGGCCGTAGCTCCTTGTGGGGGCAAGCGGTTGGTAGATGTTGCACTTCAACACTTGTAGCTCCTTGTGCAGGCAAGTGACGTGCTACTTTCAGGCCGTAGTTCCTTGTGTGGGCAAGCGGTGGGCAGATGTTACTCTTCAACACTTGTAGCTCCTTTTGCGGGCAAGTGACGTGCTACTTTCAGGCCGTAGCTCCTTGTGTGGGCATTTCGGTGTATCGCTTTGAAGTTGTAGGTCTATGTGTGAGCAAAAGCGGCGCAGATCTGGTATTGTTATACCGTAGCTCCTTGTGTGGACTTACGGTGCACGTTTTTGAGGCCAAAGCTTCTTGTGTGGGCGATAGGTGGTCAACTTGGACCCGTCATCTCTGGCAGAAGCGCCTTTTGCATGCTTGCAGAGAAATGATTGAAGACTGTCGACCCTCATGGCGAAATGTTGACTTGGGACAAGAACCTGCTGGATTCTGATGTTGAGACTTCTGATGTTTGCCTTGCCTTTCAATTCAATTCAATGCATTGCGTAACCACTTGTGTTGGAAATCGGCCCTGTGAAGACGACGTAGAAGTACAGTTCCGGATCACCGACGATTAGGAAGCTTAATAATTATTAGACATCCAGTGAATTGATTTAATTGTTCTATAGTTTTAGTAAAACCAACATCTTTATTTCAACTGCATCAACAGTGTTATTGTTGAATAACGGTATTAGGAGCAATGAGGTCATTCCTATGAAGTAGGATGGCCGAAGCAAAAGTTTTACGACAATTAATGTTTTTTTTTAACCAAATAGTAAATTCTAAGAGAATATCAAGTTTTTGCTACTTGTTTTCCTGTAAATTGTGATATTTATGTAACTACATAAGTTATGCCATCCATAAAGTACTAGTTTTTTGTTTACCTATACTTGTACTATCAAAGAAGTTGAAGTATGATTTGTTTATGTTTATTTTTTTTGTCTGGGACAGACACTTTTTCAGGATGGCCGACTGTTAACGTTTCAAAATTGAATAGTAGTACCTATCAAAAGTGAAATGGTTATCGATTTAATTATTCGACTAATATTGTGTTATCTATGGTAGGGCCTTGTCAAAAGATTGGCGGGCAAGGCACGGTAGATTGACTTTGAGTTGAGCGCGCGGTGATTAGAAATTATTGAATAATTGACTGGTTCATGGGCCAAAGTTTGTAATTTAGGATACCTTTTAGTTCACATTAGAATAAATCTATTCTAAAACGTCACTATTGGCTTTTATTTAAAAGTTCCCTTAATTAATAGGATATCAGAATCACTTTTACAAGTCATATTAAAAAAAAAAATTGATGTAGCTGACCTTTCCTATCTGAGTAGGTACCCCTGAAAAGAAAGGTCGAAACAAACTCAGGGGTCAAAGTTTCTTTTAAAGTCCAGACATCATCTTGGTCAGGCCATATGACCATGTCAGTTCGTGTTGTCAGAAATCTTAGAGCCCAACTCAGAACTTAAGGACCTCAACCACTCGACGACCCATACCAAAAAAAGGGCATTTGGATTGGAGTATAAAGTACTCAAACTGCCAGACTATCATTATGACAACAGAGAAGGAAAAAAAAAAACACATAGTCATCACATTCACAATAATAAAAATAAAAAAAACTTTACAAAGTAATCCCAGCATTTTGTATATAATATTCATGAATGTCAATGTGTATATAAAAAATGTATAATATTATGATGATTTTGCATAATAATTAAAATGCCAAGTTTTATGGTTTTATCACAAGACTTTATTTATTTATTTATTTATTTATTTATTTATTTATCATCATACATCTACCCTTATACTTAGCAGAGCGAGCATACAGCTCAATCCCAAGCTTGTTTGTATTCTAAATAATCAGAAATTTTATAGTAGGTACCCTTTTTTACAAAGTCTTACGAAGGGGTATCGTATCACCTATTTACTGGGTTGTGGAGGTCAGATAGGCAGTTACTCCATGTGGTATTCAGCTGCATCCGGTTAGACTGGAAGCCGACACCAACATAGTTGGGAAAAGGCAAGGCAGATGATGGTTTTAATACAGCTTTTCAATGGGAAGTTTATTGTAAAAGCGTATTGCCATTACCATTGGAGGCGAGTGCATGCAGTGAATATACAGCAATATTGTGTTTATTCCTGGTATTTAAACTATCGGTAATTTTCTTTTTGTGTACATACAATAGAATTGCCACTATGATTACGACTACATTTTAAACGATTTCAATTACGGAAATTGGCCCTTAAGAGTCGTAATTTTCCATTGATTTTACGTTCTATAAATGACACCAAACCACTGGTTTCAAGGATAACGGTGTTTACCCTAACACCCTGTATAGCTACCTCCTCTGAAAGCTGGTTTCCCTGGTAGCAGTACAGGAACACTTGCAGCATCATACACAAGAGATAGGACACCATGGGGATGCTCCGGACCCAGTTTCGGTTATTTAATTCCTGAAAAGTGTAATAAATTTCATTGGCATTGGTAAAGATATTATCATTATTATTTATTACCTACCTAGTGTAGATAGATAATCCTAATGTAGATCCTAATCCTAACTTATATACAGGGTGTAAAAAGACCCATCAACTAAGCATTCTGTACATCATATTAAGTAACATTGCACAAAAATAATTGCTGGGAAACGACTTTTATTTTTGGTGTGAAAAAGCGCTGTTTAATGCGCAACGTAACGCACGCAAAACATAGGGTATATGGGGGCATGAAACAGTTCAGGGTTCGCAGGAGTATTTAAAATTAAGTATAACTCAATATTTAAAAAAAACAGCTGTTCCTTACATTTATGTTCGCTCGTCAAAATATAGGGAAGAGCTGTTTTTTTTTATTAATTTAGTATATAGGGTAACTTAATATAATAAATTAACTAAAAGGACTGACTAACTATTGGTACCAATAAATACAAAAAACAAAAGGAAACTTAGGCGTCGAAGTATTCGTCCGCATCGCTGTCATCCGGAAACGTGACCAGGGGGCCTAAACCGGCCACATTAGCAATTCCTCTAAAAGCTATTTCATTTCCTGAATCCCAGCTGTCATTAGCAATTCCTCTTATTTGACACAAAAGCAATTCATAATTTGTGGACCATTTTACGAATCTCCATAGAAAACTGTCAAAAAGATCGTAATAATATATGAATTACACGCAGATCATACTATGGATTGTCAGTTTGTGACATTTTACGATGATTCATAATATTTTCCAATTATGATTCTGCCAAAGTGGCCGCTTTAAGCCCCCAGAAGACTGGCAGCATTGCCACGTTGAATGGCAATGCTAATTCTTTGGAGGTACTTATCAAAATACACACGACTACACATAAAGCTTTACATTTCCAGTATAAGCTGACATAGCATTGTACATGTAACATTTAAAAAAAAAGTATAGCTTGATGTGTAGCCGTGTGTACCAACATACATTTTCTTACGTTCAATGATTCAACATATAATATATTTCATTATTTTACTACAACGCTTATTTGAGTCTTTTATGGCTGGAGAATGGTCGCCTTCGGGATCAAAAAGATTTGGCCGACACGTTGCCTATTTGAGACAAAGTTGTAATCATGTACTATGTAGGTACTTTTGGAATCGGGGCCTGAGAAACCTTTCTAATACTAAACTTCATTAAGTAGGTCCGGATTTTTACTGAGCATATATAAAAAAAAATACGAGGCGACTTTTATTTAGTCTTACAATGCGTGTGATGCGACCGCTGAGCTTGCAAATTAAATCTAGTTACTAAAATAGAGCAATATTATGTACTTAGCTTAATCTAGAGCAGACGGGTGAGGTGTGTGGCGGCATCGCCACATGCGAACTACGCATCAAAGACCTGACGTCACACAAAAATCCTGACGTCACATAAATCCTGCATCGCGCAATTAGAGTTTACCGCACGATGGACATATATATGTGGCGGTATCTACATCGCCACATGCAAACTACGCATCAAAGACCTGACGTCAGACAGACGTCACATAAATCCTGCATCGCGCAATTAAAGTTTACCGTTCAGTGGACATATATACGAGAACCCAACATCAATCGTTGGGCAGTTGCCCGCCAGACACAACACCCGCCTGGTCGGAGGATCCACCCTTTTCTATTGAGTATGAGTGAACTTTACACCCTGTTCCTCATGCCCCTAAATATACAAGAATCCAACATCAATCGTTGGGCAGTTGCCCGCCAGACACGACACCCGTCTGGTCGGAGGATCCTCCCTTTTCTATGGTGGATGACTGAACTCTATACCCTGTTCCTCATACACCTACAGGTGTTTTCAAAACTACGTATCACCAAGGAGTAGGTACGGTACTACATTACATATAATAAATATTAAAGTAGGTAAGTAGATCAGTAGCTATATTTTACGATGGTTTCAAAATTAATGATTATACATTACACATACATTTTGTAATGGAAAATGAAAAACCTTATCCAATTCAACCATAGTACATGGTAGGCTAAAAGTGATTTATGGCATTTTATTAAATTAGGCATGCAACTACGTAGGTATGTAAAATATATATTTACAAGTCAAATGCGTGCTAAATATTGAAAAAAAAAACAATATACCTAGATATTAGTAACATATTCCGCTTAACTATTCCTAAAGAATCATAAGAAGTCCTGTAACAAATCGACACGTGTTTCACCTCTTTAACGAGGTATCCTGAGGATGACGATTGACTTGTCGCGAACCCGAACAGGACGTGTAGCCAAGCCGAGAAAAAAAATACAAACAGGTAGTAGGCGTACCATTTTATCTCTCTCTGTATTTTTCCTGTGTGATACTGATATACCAACAGGCAAATTTTTAACTTAATGACAATATTTCGAAAGTATCTACCTACTCATAAACTATTACGAATAAATTTATATTTTACTGTAGATTTTTTAATTTAAAAAACATTTTGTTTTAATTTTATTGTATTTTTCGTAAATTAAAATTACTACAAACCCGTGCGCATTAACATGGCAAATGGTTTAATGACACAATCACACAATATTTATATAACACTACCTACTGACTATTTACATAAAAAACTAAAAGGACTAACGAAATTAGTTATTTATGCAACTGTTATATAATAAGGGGTATTAAAACACGAATGTGGGTGTGATAATAGTATCACATGAGTGTTTTAATACCTAATTATTTACAGTTGCATACAAGACTTTATCTACACCCATGATATGAATCCTATATAAAAGTTTATTTGCAATACTAATATCGAACAAAAATAGAGGAATACTACGCACGTGTGTAAATGTTTATTTTTTTGAAATGAGTTGTATTATGAAATTCAGTACAACATTATAACACCCGCTTGGATGATATTATGGTTACTATGACAACATTAAAACAAACTTTTATAGAGGATTTATAGCATGGGTGTAGATAAAAATATAAAAACAAAGGGACCTTTAAGCGTCGAAGTATTCGCCCGCATCGCTGTCATCCCATTTTGTTGTTTCTCTTATTTCAATTTATGAGTAATTTCATCCTCTAAAATATTACCCAAAAGGACAAAGTCCACCTGTATACCTGATAAAAATATATACATAAAATGCTCACCATAGCCAGCTGATAAGCCGTGACACATATGATGACGACAGACACGGTGAACTGCGCTAGTATGGGGTAAGAGAAACACTCCTGGATCAATCTTGCCGTCTTCAATGCGGCTTCGTGCTTGCCCACGCACTGTTGCAGGCGTAAATGTACTGTATTTTCTTGTTCAGGGGCTAGAAGATGCTGTGAACAATCCCAAAGTGCTCAAAAGTCTGACTACCAGTCTTACCAAGATAGGCAGTCGATCCATGTAAAATATTGGTATTTAGCTGCATCCGGTTAGACTGGAAGCCGACCCCGACATAGTTGGGAAAAGGTTAGGCAGATTGATTGATTGAATCATTTGTACACCTTCTTTATGAATATGATGATTTTTATATATCTTCTAATAAAACTGCTCCACCCAGATTAAATCTTATAGATGAAATTAGTAATAGATTAATAAGATGAAGATGTTTAGATCGATTTGACAGTAAAAAGTTAATATTAGTATTTCAATCAGTTTATCCTGTATATTATAAAGAACATTGCCTATTTTATTTTTTTGCAAATACTACGTTTATGAACAGTCACGGACTTTAATTGATGAGCCACTTTCAAACTTTTCAATTTTGCAGTTTCATACATTCACGAGATTACACGATTAAACACGAACTCAAATCGCATGCTCGTAAACAAGATGACTAATTACTTGTAATCGGAATTTGTGTTATCCATAGACGTTGACTAATAAGTTCTCAATAAAAAATAAATACAATGTTTATCGAATCTATTTGATACTGACCTCCTTTGAATCAGAGCTCATTAACTCGATAATTCTGTAAACCTATCCGAAGACAGTGACAGTTGAAATGTCGATGTCAGAGACGCTAATTTCGAATTTGTCGCAATGTAATTAGAATTTCCCCGTACGCTTACGTTACTATGGCTACGCTAAAACAATCGTCGCTAGGTTACGGTTGCTAGACCTGCAATTTGTTGACTTTGGGTAGTCACTCTGTTGTCAAGTTTGTAGTTCTGGCTCTCAGGTTAGCCAACCGATAAAGATAATTTTCTTCTTCTATATTACTGATACATGACTTTCCGTGTGTACGGATTGTGGATGTACGAGTATAACCGACTAAGCCCGATTTGCATTACACGGCTAAAATGCGAACAGTGCCAACTGGCTTATCAATTAAAATCCGTGACTGTACTTGTCGCGAAGTAGGTATACCTTTTCAGGCACTGTGATACCCTCGCACAGAGTCCTTAGGGACAGCCCCACGAGCCTCAGTCTGCAGCGACAGACTGCTATCAGTGACGTCACCAAGGTATCCAGGCACACGTTCACCAATGCAGCCAAAGTCACTGCTGAGCTCTGCAACAAATAAGTCAAGCATGGAATCATCATCATCTTCCTGCCCTTGTCCCATGTCACTTATGGTCGGCGCAACACGTTTTCTTGTTCCATTCTCCCCTGTTCACCGTCACGCTATCATTCACTCCCATTTCTTTCATTTCCTCACACAAGCCATCCATCTTTTATTGGGCTTCCTCTCCCTCTCCATCCATCCAAACGTATGTTCATCACTTTTTTAGTCACATGTGTTTCATCTGTCCCCATCATCACAATTTAGGATAAGCCTCGAATACAGAAGCCAACGAATAAAGGATTTGAATGAACCTACCTGATTGGCGTATGTTAGTTCGTAAGCAGGTGACCTGGTAGCATCATATGGATACCTGCGAATAGTCCAAAACATTTTCTGTTAAGTGGAGAAAACACTCAGTTGTGTATTTTCTAGCATAGGATTATTTGAAATACCTAATAGTTGAAGAATATGTTTATGTAAATAGAAAGTTAATCTTTATTTTTTTATCAACATTAATTATTATTAACTTCAAAACTTCTTATGCTACATTAACTTACAAACTATACTAACTATTTACATTATATACTAAATTAAATTACTGATTAAAATTAACTATACAAATAAACAATCAACAAAAATATGGCGTCGAAAAATTCCTCCGCATCGCTGTCGGCTAGTAATGTACCCAAGAGACTGGCGGCATTGTATTGTTATTGTATGGCAATACTTATCCTCTGACCAAGGTAAAAGCCAGTCCTTGGGTCACGGGAAGTGTCGAATAGTCGTTTGGAGATTTCGCGCAACAAGCTATGAGCACTCGGCCCTAGGCTTTCAACAGTTTCAACCCCAAACGGCTCGAAAATATAATTACCTATAAGGCTGTTATACTTCCGCCGCTTGAGGTTTTCAGCAGCCGCAGCGGCAGCGCCAGCATAACACGACGAGCCAGGAAGATGGGATAGCGCAAGAGTATCGACGCACGTTGCGTCCCACACTAAAGTCCTACCCACCTTCAATGGAAATAAGGACATACCGTCCGGTCTTTTCTTTTCTAATTTTGCGGACGCCGAGGCCTCCCATATGAATGGGAAGAGTAGCTTGTGCCCAAGCTCGGTCTTCCATGCCACAAGATCAAAGTTAATTTATTTTATTTATATTTAATTCACAAGTAACATGACTCAAAACGTTAGTAACAACCTTTCTTATCAACTATGTTAGTACACTTAACCTAAATACTTATCTAACACTGCCTTAAAGATATGAGAATCCCTGCTACAAGCTCAAAACCGATGTAGAAAGCTTGCAGCAGCGATTCACACACAAGCAGTCCAGTCGGCTCGCCACACACTGCAGTATAATGTTGGGGCTGGCCCGCACCCGGCGCACCGGGGAAGTGCATCTTTTCCGCATCGTAGTGTAGAAACAATCGACGAGAGCCTCAGCAAACATCCCTGATGCGCTACAGAAGCGGAACAGCCCCATCAATACCCGGAACGCATTATTAATGTATGCCGTATAATTTGGTCCATTTTGTCTAAAAGATGGGTGTGCTTCCATAAATGGGAAGCGTGAAGGAAATATGTTAATTAAGGGCGGAAACAGCAGTAACGGATTAAGGTTATGGCCGCATGCATGTTAATGTGTGACGACACGGTTGGCGCAGTGGCTGAGCGATGGACGGCTGCGCAACGTGTCGCGGGTTCGATCCCCGCACGGAACAGATATTTGTATGATCTGCAAGTAGTTGTTCTGGGTCTGGGTATTAGTGTATGTGAGTTTCTATGTTTGTAAACGCACCCACGATACAGGAAGAAATTCCTAGTGAGGGGCAACGTTTAAAAAAAAAAAAAATGTGGAGCAATCTTTCCGAAATGTTATTGAAATTTTTAATTTTCTCCTCAATAGAAATGGGGAAGGAATCCTCAAAGATTGGTGACCCCAAGGAGACGAAGAGAGCTTCTTTCGATAATTCTGATCTCTGGGGCTATTGCGTTAAAGGGAAGTGTCAGATGTCTGTCAGTATTTTCTGCTAAGTATAGTTCAAATTTGGAAAGGTTGAGATCAAGGCCAATGGAATTTAGTTAATTTTTTAGGAATTGAAGGTCATTTAAAACAGTTTCTACGTCGCCTCCCAAGGTTCCATTATCGAGGTATGGAATTTAGCTGTAGAATAATTGGGTGAATGGCTAATTTATGTAAATGAATCATCTCTACATCCGCTAGACATCATGTGACGACACACAAGTTATAGTGCTCCAACAAACCTTGATACTTCGAATGTTACCTTTTATTCCACGACACTTTAATTTATAATATGTAAAAATAAAAAAATGTATAATTTAAAGTCGATTTTCATGTTTGTCTGTATTTCCGCGTTGTTCTCCTAAACCACGCAACAGATTTTGATGAGGTTTTCACCATCGTCTAGAGAATTTATTCCGGAACGTTTACTTGTATGATACAATAATATTTAAGTTACATATAACTAAGAAATCTCGATGTTTTGTCAAGTCGTAAGAACCGTGAGAAACAGGAGGGGGTCGCTAGTTTTACACTAAACTAATTCTAAGTAGAGAATATATAAAAAGCGCGTGTGTCTGAGGTTACCCAAACACAATAAAATTTAAATCACGTAAAACCATTAAGAAGATATTTTAATGTACATATGGTATATAGGTTCCGCCCGCGACTTTTCACGTGGAAGTCGTAAGATACACAATATACTAAAATAACAGCCACCTTTGAATAAAACTCCCCGGCCCCAGAACCACCGCATCGCATCGCGCGCTCACTGTCCGTCCTTTTCACTTACCGTTTTTTCTAAGTTTTTTTTATTTTTGGCTCCTAAGGGTCGTAGCGTCATGTTAATAACCCTATACCATCCTTACGAATTGGTCTATGAAATGCAAATACTAGGTGTTAGGGTAGACACCGTTATCCTTGAAACTAGTGGTTTGGTGTCATCTATAATATACTTTTTCTATGGGACCAACCTTGAAATCGCGAAAAAAAAATCAGCTGTTCCATACATTTGTGTTCACTTAAATCGTCAAAATGTATCGAACAGCTGATTTTTTTTTTGCGATTTCAAATTTGGTCCCATAGAAAAAGTATATTATAGATGACACCAAACCACTAGTTTCAAGGATAACGGTGTCTACACTAACACCCTGTATAATTTTTCAAATCCGACTGGTAGTTCTAGAGATCAGCGCGTTCAAACAAACAAAGTTCCGAAATTAAAGTTATTTAAGTCGTTTGCTGTTTTTTTTTTGGAATTTTTCACGTCTGCGGTGTTTTGCTAGCTAATTTAATTTGACCCTGTATCGTCACTCAATGTCTATCTGGAATAATGTATCTTTCAAATGGCCCAATGTACCCTCTGATTATACTAACCAGGCTCTCAGAGGCAGTTGGTCCTTCTCAGCACTGGCTGCCCAGCCAAACACCGTCACTGCGGATAGCAGTCCGAATAAACATATGCTCCTGGTAGTTTCAAGGTCGCAACTATGTGAATAAAGAACACATTGCTATTTATTTACATTAGATCAGTAAAATATCTCTACAGCAAGAAAATAAACCAGTTGTTAGTATATATTACTATAGTGCCACTATTCTTCAAGAGTCATAATAAACACTGTAAGAACCGAGAGCTGGACGCAGAGCGCTCGGTGTGGCAACACGTCGTGTTCTGGTTTGCAACTGGTCAATCGTCATCCTGAGAATGCCTCGTTGAGAGGTGAAACACGTGTCCATTTCTTACAGGGTTTTTTATGACTCTTGAAGAATAGCTAAGTGGTAAGGTTACTAAATATATCTACGTCTATTGTATTTTATAATGGATTTCCGCAAAGTCACGCCTGAATCAATTAACTATCTCTACCCAGTTAATCACACCTTTTAATTATTTCAATTCCCTTCTCCCTATCCTCAGCCATCAGCTCATCATTAACTCCATCAATGATGTCCTGAATCTTCTCGTTCCTCATCACCACATTGATGATCTTCATCGCAAAGGCCAGGTTGGTGAACAGGAGGAATGATGCACTGGTCATGAGGCCGAGGTCTCCCCATATTTGGAACATTGCGCCCGTTTGAGCGATAATAATACCACCTGGAAAGGAGGGAAAGCAAAAGAACAATCACAGAGCATCAGATGTGACATGCCTCGGCGAACTTGTAGCCGATAGGTACTTACCAACGAGGAACATGAAACTAGAAAAGCAGTACACCGATAAAAAGAAACCAGAAATTTGTCCTGACGGATGCGGCGTCAGGAAACCAGCCACTTTGAGTACGGTCAGACAAAAACGCAGTGAACCATTGACATTTTTTACCAAGATTCCCATGATCACGACAATAATCTAGTGTTTGCCAGCCTATTGTTTGTTAAATTGATCTGATAAAGTCAAATCGTGGTGTTTTTATTTATGTTGCTTTGAAAAGCAGGGTTCGATAACATTTGGTGTATTAAGATTCCTAATAGGGATGCGATGATTAGAAAGACAATGAATGTTTGCATTTACAGTCTGCCAAAAATACGTCTAATTTACATACATTTTCGTCAAGTTTTTGACATTGATTGTCGCTGAGATGAGATTGCGACTTTTAAAACGTTTTTTTTAGTATTTAATACTAATAATAAATAATAATACCCATTAAAAGCATTTTTATACAGACATTCTATATACAATGACATAATGTTTTCGTTGTGGTGATTATGGAGGATTTTTCTTTCAGACTTTTAAAGAGACCGTGATGGACTATTACGATTATTATATAGATTTAATCAATACAACAAATAATATTTGTATTCTAAGTAACTTCCTCCTAGTCTTGTTTTGCGTATCTCGTATTAAAAATGTTTACAGCACCTGTCAATGGGCGTACAGAGGCATACGACTTTCTGTTTCAATAAAAAAAGAAATTTTCTGTGATATTACGTGTATTTCAATTGAGTTATTAAGTGTAATAAATACTTACAAAACATTGATGTATGGTGACCCTCGTAATTACTTTACCACCCTAAGGTTGTCACTTGCACGTTATAAAACAAGAAGGTCTATTTGTCTATGTGACAATTAGATAATCTGTTCTTAGCGTGCCGATGGCAATCTCAATAGGTTCAGCCCAGAATTTGGCTACGATTTTAGCACGTTCAGTAGCGTCCATCAGTTCCTTTAAATTGCAGACAACAGGCACGCTGAACACGATACCTGAAGTGTCCCATTGTTTGTGGGGCTGCACCACATTTACACTCCAATGTGGAGTCATCTATGAATCTCCACCTGAGAAATTTTTCGTTGCTTCGGCCCACCTGGGCCCGTAGTCTATTTAAAGACTTCTGGGTATTAATTAATTATATAACTTCAACGTTAGTGGAGTTACAATTTCCTGGGAATGCCTAACAAAAGTGATAAAGAAATTACGAGGTCGACCATACCAATATTTGGTATTTTGTACGTAAGTGGTCTGCAATTATAGTATCAGCAACTACTGTAAAACATGAAATTAAAACTAGACCAATATAAAAACTCACTATGCTGTTAATTTAACTAAAATATGTACAAACAACAAGTTCTATGTTATAGATCCTCATTTGATTTCTAAAATCAGGCATAGTTATTAGGATTTTCGATTAGGAGTTTCTCACTAGAAGCTCGGAGTCCGGATTTATGCCCAGATTATTATGTAAATAGATTCGCCCATGGTTCGCCCCTATAACTGACCACATACGGTTATGGGTGTACTATACACAAAACCTCTGCAAACCCCTATCGCGAACACAGGCGTGATGTCGTTTTATACAGGGTCAAATTGAATTAGCTAGCCAAACTCCGCAGATGTGGTTGGTATTGATATCTAAACACGATAGAACAAAAAATTAATTAATTTGACGAGTTTTTTTTTGGGTCACAGACCGCAGTTATCACTACATATTATAAAACAAAGTCCTCCACCGCGTCTGTCTGTCTGACTGAAAAACTCAAAAACGACTGCACCGATGTTCATGGTGTTTTCAACAATAGATAGAGTGGTCCCGAGGAAGGTTTAAGTACATAATTTGTCAAGTGGGCAAAGCCGCGGGCATTAGCTAGTTAATAATAATAATACCATTTATTTCACGCGACACAGGCTCATAGAGAAAATACCTTAACCTAGACACATATTTATGATTTTTTTTTATTTATTTATAAACTTCACACATAGTATGAATATAGCTACCTAACAAGATAAAACAAAAAAAAAGGAATTTCGCAACACATATTTCAAGTAACGGTAGCACACCCTAAAAAAATCATCATTCTTTTATGTCTAGTTTGTTTATTGATCATCACGTCTGCGAAGTTTCGCTAGATAAGCTAATTTGACCCTGTATTGTTTGTCAAAAAGCTTTTCAGACTTATAGAAGAGACTTAGAATAACTATTATCCACCATGTCGAAAAAAATACAATAGACCACAAATGCCACACCGAGTGGCAACACGTCGTGTTCTGGTTTACGACTGGTCAATTGTCATTCTGAGGATGCCTCGTTGAGAGATGAAACAGGAGCCGATTTCTTACAGGGTTTTTTGACTCTTGAAGAATAGTGAAGCTTGTTACTAAATATCTACGTTTATTTTATTTAATAATGGATTTCCGCAAAGTCCTGTCTGAATAAATTAACTATCCACCATGTCACACGCGATATTTACTAGTTCGATTTGTGTTGCGACAAAATGTAATTATGTTATTATTCACACCACACGTTGTTTTCAATAAACGCCGATTATTGTGTCAAAGCCGCTAATTACTGCCGTTTCTCTAGAAATGCTGTTTTGACGTAACTATCATTCAGTTTAATATTGTGTTTGTTTAATTATCTATTTTAGTAAAATTTGCTTGTTCAACTTTGTTTTGTATTTCACAGATAGGGAACATTAAAATAAAACAAATTGTTTTTTTTTTTTTTATTTAATTAACTTAGTAAGGATTTATTGCTTTTAACAAATTAAATTAACAAGAAATACTAGATAATATATACATAACACAACTAACTATTTACATAAAACACTAAAACTTAAAGAACTAACTAACTATAACTAAAGTAAGGCGTCGAAAAATTCCTCCGCATCGCTGTCGGCTGGTAACGTACCCAAGAGACTGGCGGCATTGCCACGTTGAATGGCAATGCTTAGCCTCTGACCAAGGTAAAAGCCAGCCCTTGGGTCACGGGAAGTGTCAAGCAGCCGTTTGGAGATTTCACTGAACAGACTATGAGCACTCGGACCCCACGGCCCTAGGGTTTCAACCCCAAACGGCTCGAAAATATAATTGCCTATAAGGCTATTATACTTTCGCCGCTTGAGGTTTTCCGCTGCCGCAGCGGCAGCGCCAGCACAGCACGCCGAGCCAGGAAGATGGGATGGCGCAAGAGTATCGACACACGTTGCGTCCCACACTAAAGGCCTACCCATCTTCCATGGGAATAAGGACATGCCGTCCGGTCTTTTGCCATCGTCGCGTGCCAAGCCATTGGGTTCTAATACAGCTGGAACGCCGACGGTGACAAGAGCTCGTCGGATGATGTCATTAATATTAGCGTGCCGCGCTAAGCGACCCGCACTTCGGCTGCAAGACAGGCCGTGGTGTCCGAGGCTGTTGACAACTTCGCCACAGTGACAGCGATGAGGAGTACAACATGGGGCTCCTAGGCGCAGGGAAGCAGCGATGCGGAACGTAGTGTCGTCGAACAAAGTTCCTAGGTTCGATGACGGCAGTGCATGAAGCCACAGACCCGACTCCCACTTACCCACAGCCAGCAGGCGCGCGCGCTCCGCAGTAGTGGCAGACGTGTCAAGCAAGTTGTTCTGTACTACTCTGCAGAGCGGCTCATCCCACCGTCTCTGGGAAGATGGATTGTCGGGCGGATCTGAATTCGGGCAAGCGAGTCTCCAGGCATCCATAGCCTCGGTGAGGCACGGCACGTCAAAATTAATCAGTGTGGAGGCTAGGATTTTCCTGATTAATTTCTCAGTACCGTGGACCGAGGATATGAATGCCGGTAAACTAATACTAGAAATTTTGCGGACGCCGAGGCCTCCCATACGGATGGGAAGAGTAGCTTGTGCCCAAGCTCGGTCGTCCATGGCCACATTTAGGATCAAAGTTAATGTATGACGGATAATTTGGTCCATTTTGTCTAAAAGATTAGTGTGCTTCCATAAATGCGAAGCGCGAAGGAAATATGTTAATTTAGGGCCGAAACAGCAGTAACGGATTAGGGTTATGGCCGAATGCATGTTAATTTGGAACAATCTTTCCGAAACGTCATTGAAATTTTGTATTTTTTCCTCAATGAAGATGGGAAAGGAATCCTCAAAGATTGGAGACCCAAGGAGACGAAGAGAGCTTTTTTCAATAATTTTGATTTCTGGGGCTATTGCGTTAAATTTGGGAAGTGTCAGATGTCTGTCAGTACTGTCCGCTAAGTATAGTTCACATTTTGAAAGGTTGAGATCAAGACCAATGGAATGAAGTTCATTTTTTAGGAATCGGAGGTCATTTATAACAGTTTCTACGTCGCCTCCCAAGGTTCCATCATCGAGGTACCAAACATTAAATTTGGAATTTAGCTGCCGAATAATTGGGTGAATGGCTAAACTAAAAATCACTGGCCCGAGGGGGTCACCTTGTTGACAGCCAACAGCAGATTCCAGAAGGTTGTCCCGAAACAGTAATTTAGAGGGGTGTCTGTAACATTGCCAAAGGAAACTATAAATTTGAGGTATCTCTTTTTTAGTTTCTGTCAGCAAGGTGTCCCTATTAACAGAATTAAAGGCATTCTTTATGTCAACCTTCAGGATAACCTCTCCTTTCTCGGAATTTAGATAGGTCGACAATGCGTGTACAGCAGCCTCACAGCCCCCTTTGGAGCCGTAACCTAGCTGTAGGGGCTGAAATTTTTTCGAAACATCCTCACCATAAAATTTACAACAAATCTTGGCTGCCATACGACGATAGGTGGTTCCCACGGCAATGGGACGAATACCGCCATCCCTCTTACGTAGGGCGCATAGATTGGCCCCATAAAGAACGTCTATGACGGACTCATTCACCTTGCCGGAGAGCATAAGATTGATCAGAGCCGTAAGCTCCTTCACAAGCGACTCACCAGCTGTCCCGGCACCTGAACAAATGAGGTCCTTAAGGTGCTGAGGACTCAGGCCGTCGAGGCCGCCAGCGGAGCCGCTCCGAAAGGAGCAGACGGCTGTGACCAACTCTCGACCTGTAATGGTGAGGGAGTGATTATCCGGATCAGGGGGGTCGGGAAAGGAAAGACCATCCGCTGGGGCAGGGTGTTTGTTCTCCAGAGCTGCGAGTGTTTCTGGAGAACATGGTGCCACTACATCACTGCTAAAGAGAATTCTGGCTGCTCCACTAATGTCACCTTCCCCTAACTTAGATTCTACCAGATGGGATATACCTCTTGAAGAGGTATATTTCTGTGTCGAGAATTTTGAATCTAAATTAAGAGCCGAAATATTACAGTTTTCTTTAATTTGTGCGGTTAAGGTCTTTTTGGTTGCCAAATTCTTTTGCACATGTAGAATCCTGTAAGGAAAGGTGAGTAGCTGTTCCCAAGCACTTTGCGAGTTCTCCCGGGCGGCAAGACGAACGCAGCTTGCTAGCTGTTGTGCCACTAGAGGTCTTGCGCCGCGGGGAACTCGCTTCAAAACAGGAACTGAGTTTTTGAATTTTGAAAGGGTTTTCCAAAACGGTTCAAAAGTGGGTGTACCTGGTGTTATAGGTGTGGCTGGTGGGACAGGGTCTGAGGAGAGTGCATTTGATGGTCTGTGCACCTTTCCAATATGCACATTCAGACCCCGCTTACCTTTAAAAAACCGGGCCTGGGAACACAACGGACATCTCTCCAGGATGCTCAGTGATGTCGAAGGTTGACAAGCACTACCACCAACATCCACAACATCGCTGCTGCCACTAAGCATTAATTTAATTTTTTTTAAACTTATAAATTAACTTATGAGAAAATAATAACAATACAAAATAAAATACTACGAAAACACTAAAACGTCTTGTATGTGACACTGCACTGGTGACAGCTGTGACGGGAGCGACGCAGTCGCGCTCTGGCGGCCTAGGGCGCCGCGCCTCCGATGCATTGCGACGCAGCCCTGGCAACCGATGCCGGCTGGCGTCGCCGTCGCGTCCTCAGAGCGTCCGCGTCGCTATGATTTTATCCTTTACGCAGACTGTGAAAATTTTCACGACTGGTCCCGTCTGACAAGGAATAGATTAAGATACGCTCGAAACTCACACAATAAACACTTTACTAGTGTAGCGATGCGTTAGATATTGTGTATTTATTATAAAATTATATCGAGCAGGTATGACCTGGATGTATCGAGTTATTTTTCGAATATTTTACGTGCCTACGTATCGTTCTGTCAATTCATGTTCATACAAATTATTAATTTTATTTTTCTTATTGGAATTTGCAACCACGAATAAAACAAAACCTATTATTTTCGAAAGCCTTTACCAGCAAGAAGACAATGAAAATACAATACATACAAAATACAAAATACACAATAATAACAACAAATTGTTGTTATTATCTCAGTTCTATATAACTCACATCTATGAAATGATCAAAGTAAAAACTACTATTTTTAATAAATTAACAATATGATTAGTTCTCATTAACTTGTTGCAGCAGAGTGAAGAGTGAGTACGAAGCTTTGATGATCTGAAAACAAACAAAAACGTTTTTGGCAAAATGTACCTTGAGTATCAATAATAATCAATGCCTTTTTGCGATGTAGTTGCTGGTTCAGGAAAGAACACCTATTTATCTCATGATATTGATTAGTAATTAAAGACCAATCCTTAATCATAACTATCCTCATCCTTACTTCCTCACTATGTTCTATGTTCTATGTTACGGGTTTGGTTTCCGCACTTAGTCCCTAAGATGGACCATTGTGCGTGGGCCATGGCGGCCGTTGGGGGTTATTCCATCCAGCCCACCTCCCTCCAGAAGTTTACCAATTCTACTGGTTTGCACAGAACCTCCGTGTAAGATCTGGGTGACCCTAGGGTTTCTTTCCTTTACTTCTCACTAATAATATAAATGCGAAAGTGAGTTTGTTTGTTTGTTTGTTACGATTTCACGCTAAAACGGCTGAACGAATTTGGATGAAATTTGGCACAGGGAACAGACCATGACCTCACCAAAAGTTTATCAACAATTACATAAACTTAGTGTCCGAGCAAAAACATTGAGATACATCAGCTATCACACAACAACCGCTTACAGCCATGAAAGACGCCAGTGACAGCGTGGTAAATCCTCCAGCGGTGAGTCTGAGTGCTCGGCGCGTGCGCACCATGACGATGAGCAGCGCGCGACGCACGCGCAGCGAACACTTATACCACGGACACTCGTACGCAGCGCCCGCTATCTCCGAACTCTGGCGATATAAAAAAAACAAGCGAGCCTATCAGTAGTCGCACATGATTTGTAACATCTTGGCTGAAAGTAGCAACTACTCGAAAAAATGGTTTGGTACCATCTGACGGTCAACGCTAGCACCACGCGCGCTCATTGGTCAAATCAAATAGCGCGCGCTTCCCCGGCTTCCTGTTAGCCTGTTACAGACTTCCGTCCCTTTTCACGAAATCACTCACAAATCACACAGGCCAGGTTTCTTCAGCCGTATTTTTGAATTCTATAATTATCCATGTATCTCCCAGCGCCTTCTTGTCTTCAAATAATAAGCTAATTCAAACACAAAACTGTCTGCCGAACGTCCTATATTGTCGTAGTACTTCGTATTTCCTATAATGTTGCATGCCCATTATTGCCCATGCGCTTGTAGAACATGGAGTACTTTAATATAAAAAAGAACATCGATGTTCCAATATCGTTGCAAAGAAATAGATGATTTGTTGACATGTACTATGGTTGCAAAGAAATAAATTAATGGATTTGATCGTAATATCTCTTCAGGCCACTCCTTTTTATCTTTGAATCTCTTGACTTGGCCGTGTCATTGTACTATTGCAAGAGTTATAATGAAGTATATTTTCTCTACAGTCGAGTAAAACACATTAAATAGAATTTATAACTTACCTCTTCCGACAGTTGGTTGCCCTGGTAACAGTAGATGAATACTTGGAAACACATGTTCAGGAGGTAGGTGCCCATCGACAGCAGACGCACCATGTTGTCTGGTTGCGCCATCTTAAAGTGACAGAGTAGGTACATTAATATTATTCGTCGAGCCCTTGTCACCGCCGGCGTATTCGATGTATTAGAAGTAAACGGCTTGGTACGTGCCGATGGGAAGAGACATGGAATTACGTTGTTGCCTTGCATGGAAGGTGGGTAGGCCTCTGGTGTGGGACGCAACCTGTGTCGACACCCTTGCGCCATCCCATGTTCCTAGCACGGCGGGCTGTGCTGGCGCCGTTGCTGCGGCTGCTGAGACCCTTAAGCGGCGCAAATACTGTAACCTTATAGGTAACTACAGTTTTGAGCCGTTTGGGATCGAAACGCTCTGGTCATGTGGCCCGAGTGCACGTCTCCTTTTTAAGGAAATTCTTTCTTTCTTTCTCATACACACGAGCGGCGCGCGACAACGACAAACGCCACTGCAGCCGTCGACGTCAGCGGAGCAGACGGATTTTGAAGCAATTCGATTTTCGAAAGCAATTTGGTTATTGGCTAAGGAAAGAAAGTACTTTTGCCCGAAAAAATCTCAGATTCATCGTTATTTTATACTCTCATACTGCTTCAAAACTGCGACTTAATAGAGCAACCCTTCAGCTAGAATGTAAGATGGATCGAAGATGAGCAAAAAGGCTAACCAGACGTGAAAGAAAGCTGAACTTTGTTGAGGCTCTTTTTCCTGCGGGCCAAGTTTACTAATTTACAAACGTTCCAATGGTCTCTCTATTGTGAGTTTTTGACAGATTTTGTACGGAAAATCTGTCCTATGGAAAACCTCACGATGGCGAGCCATTGCATCGTTGGTAAATTAGTAGACTTAGGCCCCTGGAGTATGTTGGCTAATTTATTGATTCACATTCAGCTTCCAAGCCAGATGATTCAGCTAAAACTACTCACCGATTGTTGACTGTGCTTAGCTTTGAGGCCAGAACATTATACTCACCGATAGTTGAAAAGCAGTGACACAGATGATGATGAGCGACACTGTCAGCTGCGCGAAGGTGGGTTCAGAGAAACACTTCTGCAGCTCCTTAGCAGCTTCCAGGGTCTCCTGGTGGTTCCTCACGCATGAGCCCAGACGAAGCCTCACCGTTTGTTCTTGTTCAGGAGTTAACATGTACTGAGGAACATAAAATGCCCTCATCATTCTCCTGCCCAAAACCCAATGTATTTATAGTCGGCGCAAAATGTCTTCTGTCTTCTTCCATACTTCTCTATTAGTCGTCATCTCGGTAGTCTTACCCTTTCTAGCCTTATCATCTTTCACAAGAGTTCATCCATCGTTTTTTTGGTCTTCCCCTTCTCTTATAGCCATCCACATTCATACTCAAAACTTTTCTCATGACATTTTCATTTTATCGCAAAAGGTACGCGCCGATTACCTAATTCCACGTGTGTGTGTGTGTAAAATGTAAATGTGTTATAGGTATTTACCGGATATCTATGGTATTAACGTTATTTTATATTTATTACGTTATTTAAGTGTGTATTTATTGTAAATTGTACGTGGAAAAGATTTCATTTTTTTATCATTTTCATTTCACAAAATATACAGTCAAAGAATAAATATTGTACTCGACAACATTTTGAATGAAAATTACAGTTCGAAAAGGTGTTATGCGCCTGCTATGTGTGAGAGGAATTGGTTGAGCGTACCTTCACGTAATAATAACGCAATTTGCAAGACACATAGAACTTCAAGCTACTACTGAGCTTTCTATTTAACTATCCGGCTAATAGTTAAGTATAGACAAAATAGCTTTCAAAAGTTACCGTCATGGTTAACTTACCCAAACTCTTAAAATAAGCGCCATCTCTTATCGTACCCTCAAACTTGTAATGACCCGAAATAATATTACGTAGCGTCGCGTAGTCTCGTAGACGCTCGACGAAAGTACCGCTACGTGAGGCTACGCTTCATTTATTTGCCGAAGGGATTTTGTGTAAGATACAGAGATGACACTGGTGTTGATAATAGGGTGAGTATATTCTTGATTCCAACAAAACTTCAATGTTCAGGTAAAATAATTTTAAAACTTCGGCGTACTTCGTATGTACTCGTAGGTACCTATCTATTAGAAAGAAAATAAATATGTATTGGCAGAGATGCCGTTAAAGTACTCACTTGACCCTAGATATCCTCTGACTGGATTTATTCCTGAACAATTTCGAATTCTGAATCGAATGTCAAACTAAGTAATACGAATGAAAATCGATCGAATTTTTTGTATAAGGATTGTATCAGTTCATGTCATTTTATGGTCTTCATCTTAATTTTAACTTCCTCATCAAAGAAGATCTATGATATTAAAAATCCCCCAGACTACCTGGTCTTCGATATCCATTCCCTCAGCCAATGTCCTCAAGGCATGTCCCAGCAGTCTAAGACGACACCTACACTGCGCTATCAGGCCTGCCACCAGGGTGTCTTTGGCCACATTCAGGTATGCCGCAATGAGGAGTGCTCCTACTTGATGTACGTATGTTAGCTCGTAAGCTGGTGACTTAGTCGTGTCGTAAGGGTACCTGCGGGGAAAAACCTTTATTATCAGACAAAAGTGAGTCCATACATTAGTGTTAGTAAAGAAAACTTAAAAATAATGTTAGTATCCAAATAACAATTATACGCTAAGTAGTCTGGATCTGAAATTCACATTATCCACGATGTAGTATGTAGAACGTACTCGTAGACGTATGAAGTCCGACCCAGTGA
This sequence comes from Lithophane ornitopus, assembly GCA_948473465.1. NCBI lineage: Eukaryota > Metazoa > Arthropoda > Insecta > Lepidoptera > Noctuidae > Lithophane > Lithophane ornitopus. Next base: position 15,605,228 of record OX419625.1, read on the forward strand.
CGCAGCGTTGGACTATCCCAGCTATCGCACTACGAATGGCGTACTAACAATGGTAGGTATCTACATTTTTTTTTTCAATTAGGCTCGTTGTATACGGCAAGGTTTCTTTACGGTACGTCGTATAAACCGCGCCGTAAAATGCGTCTGTCAACAAGCGTCGATAGTGATTCATACAATACTGAGAACCGTGCCTACACACGGCGATTACACCGTAGCTTTTCACGGCAATAAAAACGTGAGAACAACGGGCCTATCGTCTCTTAAAACTTGATTTACACGGGGCGATTTACTTGCCTTTACCATAACATAACTGGAAGCCACAATAAAAGTTGCACCGTCTCTACGTCTCAGCAGTGTTTGGACGATCCAAGTCAGCATTGCCTTCAATGATATCGTATGATACGAGCAAGAGATTACTTCGGGTAAGGCGTTACTTCTATATCTTAAAATAATGTGAGTTACGTATAGTTACCACGATAAAGATCGACAGATCAAATTCAGTTCAGTGATATATAGCGGATTATTAAAGAACTGCAGCGCTATCATACCTCAGTGAGAACTAAAATGAGGATAGAGTACGCACCAGGCTCTTAGAGGAAGTTGATGATTTTCTGCGCTGGTGGCCCATCCAAGGCCTGTTATCAGAGTGAGGGAGAAGTATAAAATCTGCAGCACGATCATCTCCAGATTGCAGCTAAAAAAAAACATAAACTTATTTTAAATACCAAATTCACATCTACCAATCAATCTGCCTAGTTTTTTCTCTATTATGTTGGGGTCAGCTTCCTGTCTAACCGGATGCAGCTGAATACCAGTAAACATGGAGCGACTGCCTATCTGACCTCCACAACCCAGTAACTGGGTAATACAATACCCCTTATTAAGAGTGGTTCTCAGTCATTCGGACTTCTCGTAACAACCATCAAATATCCACTAATAACAGCCGGTAGGTAGATACCGTCGCATGATTAAAATAGAGATTTATCTTATCCGATCATATTTGGTAAATACAGTTAGAAGTAGGTACACCTATTAGAAGTGTGAGAACAATGTAGTTGTCTTAAGACTTTTTGGTATTTATTTTATTAGAAAAGCTGCGTTCACAGCCTACGCGCTGTTTACCACATGCCGGCGGCGGCTGGCGGTGCGCAGAATGAGTGAGTTTGTTAAAAAACATATTATGGAATTTAAATAACTCTATTTAATTGGAGACATTAAAGAAGAAGTCAAAATGATGTTAAAGAAGGCATTGAAAACATAGTTTCCTGTTATTTACTAGCTTTATTTACTACCAAAGATAGCGAATTAAATGCAAAAAAGCGAATAATGCACTAGAGCACAGCGAGTCCCGCAGAAATTATTGAACTGTTTGTCACAACGAAGTTAATTATTTAAAAGATAGAACAGAAATACTCTTATTTTGCACAAACTAAGGAAAACAACATATTCAAAGTTTACTGCAAAGTTCGCTAAGAAATTAGCAGGAATGTGTATCTCACGGCTGCGCCAAATAGGCCCAGTTCAGCAAAAGCGCCAGACAACTAGTGCCTGCCGCTGGTTTTCAACTGATCCTGAAATTGTGAGGTGTCGGATGTAAATCAGTTTTATACTTCAACGTGTGAATAATGTCAAAAACCCCTCGTTTCTTCAAAATAACATAGAAAGTAAGAAAAAATAAAAGTGATCTAAAAAGTACGAAACAAGAAGATATTTCAGACTGAAATCAAGACACAGGTACAAAAATGGTCAAGGTAAAGCCGTCGTCTCATGCCATTATAATTTTGTAGGTGTGGCTGGCACCCACATGGTATACAGGCATGCGAACACGGCTTTTAGCTTAGGTTTTAGAGGACTATTACTACAAATCTATTGATACCTCATTCACTAAAATCGGCTTAGTAGTAACAAACGTAAATACAAACATACTTACATACATACATAGAATGCTAAAATCATAACCCTTCCTTTTGGCTTTGCCGTAGTCGAGTAAAAATAAGAAAAACCAACGTTTTTACTAAAATACCTCTTAACGATGTCTCTTTCCTCTCTCGTCTTCACATCCGACAAAACCTTATCACTATCATTGACAATATTCTGGATCCTCTGCTTCCTTCCCAGGATGTTCACGATCTTGGCTGCTTGGGCCATGTTGGTGAACAGCAGGAAGGCTGTACCGGTCATCAGGGCCAAGTCTCCCCAGATCAGGATTAGATCTACCACTTGGATGATTAGGTAGGTTCCTGGAAGAAAGAGAAGTTATCTCTTACAAATGAGAGATGGACTAAAAAACTTAAGGGGAAAATGCTGTGATCATCACGAAAGGGAATTAGATAGATTGATGACCTTCTATATTTATAATAAGATAGTACAGTAACGAATTCAAAACCTTACATTGAATATTATTGAAGAAGTAATTGCTACGAGGTGATCCCGAACAAGTCTGTTACCGAAAATATAGTTTTTAGAATTTTTGTCCGTTTGTGCTAATCCATGTATGTTCCGAATTGGGGCAAAAGCGGCTAAATAGTTTTTAACCTGTATTAATACACAGGGTACTTTTAATCCCGGTAGTACGTTCCCATGGGTTGTTTTTCGACATCCAGCGACGCAAAAACTTGTTGTTAATATAACAGACCTTCCAGACCAGAGATCTTTTACGACACTCACTAGTGGAAAAGTCGTGAACCACAGCACATTTGAATAAATGAAAATTCTAATTAAATTGCAACAGTAGAATGTCACACATACTTGATGCACATCGTGTCTTTGAAATATAATTTGTTTTATTTTTTCGTTGTTTTGAATAAAATCTTTTTTATTTTTGACTCCTATCCTACGCAATTAATTTTTGAAAGATACATCTCACCAGTACGACTGTCCCTAGTTCCCTTCTCTCATCATTATTAGAATGCAATGATACCAACCTAATAAGAACATAAAAGAGAACACAGAGTACAAACTATACAATTGCTTCTGTGTTTCTGTCAGATGTTCTGGAGCCCAAAACCCGACCAGTTGTAGAACTGTCAGCGAAACGCTAACTGACAACGTTGCATTTTTTACTAAAATACCCATCTTGGCAGTTTACTAAATCTCAACCAAAGACTGTGAATCACAAGACTTGAATGTCGTGTGTGGAAAACTGAAGCTCAAATCAAAATAATTACGAAATTGCTTTAAAATTTTAATTGCGGGTGGCAGTGGTTTGTAACATTGTGGGGCATTTTATAAATGGTGGAAATTTTATTTACTTAGTTAGCTAGGATGGGATACGATCTATTTTGTATCCTATCAAGTGGCGCTCTTTTCACTTTTCGATGGGCACACGACCACATTTTGCCAAAAAAAAAATTGTGTCAACAGTATTATGACAGATAGTATTAAGCTGTTATTGTGGTCACTTTTAAGTTATAATGCCTAGGGTGAAATATGTGTCGACAATGATTTTATCAAATGTCGAAAACGTCACATAATTCTTTAAAAAAATACATTTTAGTGACTGTTTCGGAATTCTCAGTAAACGAGACCACATCGCTGCCGCTGTTCCTGATTTCTTATGACAAACGCCGCAAACTGTTGTCGTCCTGCTACACCGCTACTAGTCTATCTTTTTCGAGTGGTTAGTGACTAACATGCACCCAAATTACGTAACACACGATCAATCACAATCTGAATCATTTCGAAGAATATTGCTAAACCATTGCTTCATATGTTCGAAAAGTTTATCTGCTGAACAACGTAACGCAATGTTGTTGAACTGTCAAAATGAAGCAGATTGAGATTAAACGTGTGTTACGCAATTAGGGTGCAAGTGTCAGAGTTTTATGCCGTCCATGGGTCTCTGACTTGGCTACCGTTACTAGTGAAAAGTAACATTTTACTGAGGAATATTTCACAGAATCTGTCTGAAAGAAAAAAACTTATAACATCTGAAAACTGTTGTCTACCACATGGCACCTTCACGATAATTGTCAGTTCGCTCGGTGTGGATATAACGCAAATATAATTATATCATTAAGTTCACGTCACCCTATAGTTTCAATAAACGACAATACATGGTGTATCACTCAAACGTGTAATCAAAGCATGTTTATTGAAGTCTTTTGATAATTGATTTGATTTTCAGCGTTTTTGTTTTGTTCGTGGTATTCATTTGTTATTTTTTCATGTATGACCTTGGAATGAGTGAAGGCAGTTTGTTTGTGCTGGTAATTTTAGGGTAGTGCAAATTCGGGTAAATCACTCATGGATACCATGCATTCAAAAACATGTTAATGGAGAAAGGAATGTTTACTTATTTATTTTATAATTGTTTAGTACAATATACAATCGAATGCTAACATTATTTACAAGAATAAAAAGGGAAAAAATTAAATACGGAAGAGTTATTACGGTTTTTAATATTTGTTACGGTTTTTTTATCAATGCCTCTTAATACTTATGATATCGTATTGGTCTTATTTCTGTTCTAAAACAACTGCTGTCCAAACATAATTATGATTTTTACAACCCTTTAGTAGTTAACACCATTTAATGAATATAATATTCTAACGTGGCCGCGTTAGAATATTATATTCATTAAATGGTGTTAACTTCGCACGGATGCAATATTTATACATGTTACATAAGTACATTCTAACACGTTGCGTTGTGCTCAAGTTCTGAGCAGTAACCTAACAAAGAGTACTAGGCTTGCATGAACTCAAGTACTTCTTTTTGTATATATTTACATAATAAATATATAACCTTGGTCCATCTAGAATTATGACTCTTTCAAATGGTGAAAGATTTTTTCAAATACAAGCTGTGGTACCGGAGATTACCCTCCGCATATACACAAACTCACAAAATACGCGCTCTCTCTTTATAATATTAGTATAGAAGGTTGTCATATGTCGTCAGGTCATGCTTTGTGGCGTCTTATCAGATGACAGCGGTCGTCGCAGATGCGGGCCGCTGGACACTTATCTACTGTGTCTAATTCATGCTACTAGCGAATAGTATGTGTGTCCCTATTTGTAATACTACCTTTGTAATGTATGTATGTACCTATGTATGTATGGAGCTCGTGGCTAATTAATATCGATAGTCGACTCATCAGGTTAAGCTACGCTTGCCGGGGTTGTTCGGTGGATGGGTGACCATATTTATATACCAAGACTCCTCCGTGGCTCGGAAAGCACGTTAAGCCTTTGGTTCCGGACGTCATTCGTAGATCTTTGACTGTCGTTTCGGGTCGTCAGAAGCCCGAAAGTCTGACAACCAGTCTTACCAAGGGGTATCGTATTACCCAGTTACTGGCTTGTGGAGGTCAGATAGGCAGTCGCTCCATGTAAAATACTGGTATTCAGCTGCATCCGGTTAGACTGGAAGCCGACACCAACAGAGTTGGGAAAAGGTTAGGCAGATTGATTTTACCTATGTAATCGATGTATACGCGTTTGATGACATGTCACTTTATTATTTTACCTACTTTCATTATGTTTAAACTAAATTAAATTAATATATCTAATGGGGGAGTCGTCATTATTATTTTTCCGTACCACTTCCATTCCCACAACTAGCATCATTGCCATTACATATTACTTTTCTAAATTATAGCGATTGGAGTGTTTCCAGAGGTTTAACTGATAGCTATTGCCTCGGTTATTTTTAATCCTTGAAGCTAAATGAGAGGTGATGACCTGTAGCTTTAATCTGTCTACTTGCGGCATCTGTTTTTGATCATACATGCTTATTTAAATGCGGCAAAAAGCGACAGTTTATAACCTTTATCTGAGTGATGATTAAGGTTTACAAAAGGTGTTTATTAGTTCACAGGTGGTGGATAATTTTGAATGGTATCTTCCATTTTTCTTGTCCTACATAAATTCCCTTACGGAAAGTATTTGCTACTATTCTAACTAGGTATATATTCCACCAACTTAAATATACCAATTCCTAACCATTCCTGCCATCTAAGCACCATCCATTACCAAGCAAATCAGTAACACAATACATTCCTTCGACACAATTCTTTTATTCCCCGATCAGCATGGAGGAGAGAAAAACCGTACTTATCCGTAAGTTCGTGATAGAGATGAGCTTAGACTTATAGATAGTATCGGTTGATTGGTCAAATCTGTGAAGAGCACAGAGGGGCGGGACGCCTTGATGTTTATTTATCTATTGTGAGATGTTAGGATGAGGAGAGGATGCAGGATTTAGTGGTAAGAATAGTTTTTGTTACTGGTTTACTGTGAAGTTTCAGTAACAGCTGTAGACACTGCCATAATTGTTATCAATACTGAAGTTAAAAACTGCTAGGTACTTGTAGTTTTTTACTTCAAGATTGGAACTTTACCTTTTTAACTATAGCGTAAGTTAGATACCCAACAGTATTTAGACATTGACTCTAATTCAAGTTTCTATTTAGGACCTTTACGAGATGATATTCCAACATCAAGCCGAAAACTATTCGCCACCTGTAAAACTGGACTCGGAAAGACCAACGACTTTTAAATAAACAAGTCAGAGCGAAAAAAATAAAGATATAGATTGAATATAATTGTTTACGTTGGGTTGAGAAAAAATACTGGTATTCAGCTGCATCCGGTTAGACTGGAAGCCGACCCCAACATAGTTGGGAAAAGGCTAGGCAGATTGACGTTAAGGCCCAACTCCTCGCACAATTTCATCACCATCAGACACTCCAGGTAGATAAGGTACTTCAGTTTGTAAAGAATAAAATTAATTGCAGAAAAACTGATTAGATCACCATTCTCTAGGCGTAAATATACATGCATCTGAGTATTTGAGCAACCACAGTATTATCCTTCTGAAAGTAATAATTAACATACACGTGTTAAAGAGTAGTTCCGTAACTTATTCCTTTCATTTAAGTTTCTCAACTTACCACGTAAACTTAGCTGTTTCAAATGAAAACCTGTGTGTTTCAGTCGCTGTATTTAGAAACACGTGTATTTGAAGGGTTTCAAACAAAAGTTGGGTCAGCAGAACTTCAAGTCGGTTTCTTACAGCCCCCATCTTTCAGCATTTTGTACTCATAGACTTTGATTTATCAAGCTGGCTTCTGATTCAAAACGACCTCATGGTACATTCATCTCGATTTACTATCCAACGATCACCATTACTATGACCCATACCACAATTCTTACTACGTACGACCTCAGTTTGTTGATTCTATAACAACTTTTGCATCAGTTCATATAAATTCTAGTACCACCATAAGGTACACGATCAATATGCCTAGCTTTTTCCCAACTATGCTGGGTTCGGGTTCCAGTATAACCGGATGCAGCTGAATACCAGTATTTTACATGGAGCGACTGCCTATCATAAGGTACACGTTGAAACCGTTTAAGGTATACAGAGTACAGCCTGCATTACACTGCCAAAAACTTTAAATAAAAGTTTAAGATATCGGTAAAACAAACCCAAAAACTATTATCATAAGAAAACCATCCCATGTACACCTGCCTCTACCATCATCTTAAAAAAACATTCGGCATCGCTGATTCTTCGTACCAGTTGGCGGCAACTTGTTGCAGTGGGCGTGTCCTGCCCCGCCCACCGCGCCATCGTGGCCTGAGCTGCTGGCTTCTTCAGTGGCACTGGAGACGCGAACAGCAGCACACGTCATGGCTACCCTCCGGAAGTTCGACATGAGAATCCTCTCGCCGGAGCGCTGACGTCTACTTCAACCTAAGGTAAGTCGTCCTGAAACTTTGGGTTTGCTTTGAAAGATTTGACTTTTTAAAGAATTTCCGGATGTTTTTGAAAGTTTGCGCATTTTTACAAAAACATTGAAAAACTTGCAACCAACAAGCGCCAAGTTTAGATGACTTTCACAGGTTCTTAAAATGCAATATCTACCAGATAATTTCAAATCTGGGACAGACTTGGTTCAATATTTTTTTCTTAAACCTAAGCTACACTTTATGCAGAAATGGGGAAATGCCTTTAAGGTGTAACCTACCAAACTGCTTGTCAAATAAAATACACATCATAATCTAATTTACCTACCTACTGATTTATTTCTTGCAATAAGTTTGGCCAGAACAAATATTGTATCTGAACTCACAGTTTTTCTAAAATTATTTTTCAGCTAACATAAACTTACCCCTACTACTTACTTATTACATCCACTGCAAAAACCTAAGCTCCATCCAATTCTCGAAACATATACATATTTATCTTTACATGAACTAACTTTACAGAAGTAAAAGCAAACCTCATACTCGTTTTTTTCTACAGTACTACAGTAAAATAAGGAGGAAGACTTGTTGACTATCAACCTGTAGCCTACATACTGTCAACATTCGTCGAGACTCGCAATCTTTAGAATCAACACGTTTCCGAGAACTGCGGCAAACACCGCACACGTATTAGTTACCTCAAACCTACTGCTTAGAATTGCTAGTCCAGTCTAATTAAAAACTAATCTTTGAACCGCTTTTAGTACTTTTATACTCTCTTTAAATATTGACTGTAGCTAACCACGTCAAGTGCTTTTCATTCGCATAAAGATGAATAAATCGTAAAGTAACTTGGTTTGAAAGATACTTATAAGACCTGTGCTCTTTATTATACTAACCGTTCAACTGTTGATTGGCCTATAGAAGGCGGATAACAATTCAAATTCTACTGTGCCTCATTAGTGACAGTTTTAGGTCTATCCCCAAAATGAGAATACATAAACCTAAATATTTAATTTAGGGCATCACATTCTGGTTAATCATGCAAATTAAATCATCGCCAAATGAGACGTTTTTACTTTAGTTTGATAAGTTACATTTTTAATAAGAGAAGTGTTAGTAAACTTCGCATATGAAGAAAAGTGACTCCTCACACTCATGAAGTACTCCATTCGTCACATCGCCATATTCAAACCAAAAATCACACATTTTATTAGCATTTCTCTCCGTCGCGTGACCTAAAGCCATCACACTTGTTGCGCTTGGAGAGCCGTTACCCTCCAATGCTCAAATACAAATAATTTACTCGCAAACGATACTTATCTTCGAAGAGTCGTCGAGCGATCACCTACTAGAAGCCGTTTCCTCGTAAGCGCTCAACGGTTTTCATGATTAAACACGGTGTAATACCTACATCGACGTGGAAACTGATTTTAGACAAACTAGGGTCCGCCATTTACAACTGTTCCATATAAAAGTACAATACCTACACGGTCAAAATGAATGAAACTGCAGATTTATAATAAACGAAAAATTTCTTACATATCTGGTCTAAAATCGTGTACTGAATTCATGGTAACAGTTTGCACCGATATCCATTAAACCCTGTATTTGTTGTCGTTTCGAATGCAATTTTCTTATGGAACATCGTGGCCCATATACCGTTTGTCAGATAAACCTTACTGTATCAGATTCTGCATGAGACTTAATGGTATCTGAAAATTGTCTTGCTGTAAAGCGTTTCAAAGTTCGGCCAATAAAGTTTTTACAATCCCTTAAACCATTAAAAGTGACTCCCTCATCGATACCATCATCAAACCTGTCATCATACCGAACCGAACTGATATGATCCGTATCTCATCGAACCTGTGGAACTACAGTCATTAGCCACTTGGCAACAGCAAGCATATAAAAATAATAAAAAAGTTGTAAAGTTGAAGCCACGCTCAACTTGACACAGTCGCTGTGCAAACAGCTCGCTTGCACGCTGTACTTGTCAATGTCCACTAAAATTCTTTATACTTCGTGCTTTTTGACTTGTTAGATTTAAAATTTAAAGCAGAATGCAGACAGCAGATTCACGGAGGTGAGAGAATAGATAAAAGTTTCAGTCAATCGAAATGGTTTGTAGCGCGGCTACCTAGGGTGCGTCTTCAGTTATATTAGTACTAGACTATGAAGCTATTTACAAACTATTGGTAGAAAATTTCAACTAAAAGTTCTCTTCCCAAATCGCTCATTCAACACGCCTATTATATATTTATCCAATCCTTTAAAACCTAACCTGTCAAAGGTTCCTTTTTTTAACGATTTATGGCTTTTCTCTCTTAACTCTGTTGCTCTAGTAGAGTCCAGTTTAATCCTTATACCGGAAATCGTTAAGAACGTTTTGCTTTAACTACAACTGTTGTTCTGACCTTACTGCCCCGTCTCAAAAATCCAACACAAGTGTTGACTGTTGTCACCACATGTAGCCAACAAAATCATAAATTCTTGGGCAAAACTATGAGTAAAGCACCCAACCTACGTACATTGTTTTCAATGTAAACATACGACCAACTTATACCACTGGTCACAGTGGCTCAGCATTTGGCTGTTACGGGTTCGATTTCGGAAGGATTTCTAATAATATTTTCAGACAAACACATCTAAACACCGCGACCTAGTTGAAACTAGAGTAAATAAAAAGTAAAAAGTGTAAAAGTGTTATTTCTAACCAAGTTACTAAAAAAATATCATTTATTATTGACACATATCTGAAAAAGGAAATGAGGGGGTAAAGGCAAAAATGTGCCTAAATAGTAGGAAATCACATGAAAAAAGAGTTTCGTTATTCACGATGTTATCAAAGGTAAATAAATCGCATAATTCTAGGAACCATTAGATACTTTTATTTACTCCCTTTTTCCATAAAATTAAAGGTAAAACGTAATATCCAAATAACGAAAAAGATTTTGGCAAAAGATTATATTAGCTTTCACTTAACTGCGATAACACGCTTTGAAACTCAAATTGTTTGTAAATAGTTGTACGAAGTCGTTGTCAAGGCCAAGAAGAAGCAAGTACCTACTTAGAATCTTGTCTATGGTGAAGGTTAGCCAAGTCTTTGGCCCTATAACTTCACAGACTAACATGAAAAGATGCAATCTTTGTCAACTTTCGCTTTTCCGAGGTCCTTAATGAATGTCTCCAGTTTCGTTTCGTTTTGGAAATCTCAATATTCATAAAGACCCAGATAAGAAATAACTCGAACCAAAAAAAATATTCCGTGCGGGAATCAAACCTCAGCGGCCGTGGTACAGCAATAAACTCAGTGTATCGCAGTCCACTCCTAGACTAACATTCATAGGCTTTCTACTAAGTTGCGTCATTCAACCCGGTTCTCAGCCTTCCGCATCAGGTTGCCCTAGCTACTTTTTTGAGGTCACTCGCGTCATAACAAAAAATACAATTCAAACACCCCAGACATTTAACATTTAAACCACAAAGCTGTGACAAAAAAGGCGAAAAATACTAAAAAAGAAAATAATTGTAAAAGTATTTGTTCAAAAGTGGGAATGTCGGAATACCCGACATTCTTTTGTTCACTTTGTTCTTTTGTTAAGCAAGTTATTTAGGCTTAATTTCACTAAACTATGTACTTTAGGCCAGTGTTACCGTTTGTCGAGTTACATTGGCCTATACCGTTCGATTTTTCACTGGATTTGTTCAGGTTTTTGGTGTTAAAGGAAAATTGAGAAAAGGAGTCTCCTTGATTTGTTGAAGATTTGGTAAATATGTTTCGTCTACCTGTAGCTGTCATTAATATTTCCATTATTACCACACTTTTTTTAAAGGACCACATGATGTCTAATTTAACCGATTAATATTCATAAAACAGGGAAGCAATAACACAAAAGAGTGGGCAACATACTAGTTAAAATTGCTTTATCAAGTTACTAAGCATCACGGTCTCTTACAGTACGACACAAGTTAGAGTAGCTATTGCATTCATTCACTTTTCACCTAAAGTTTTTCACCTAAAGCAGTAATAAAGATTGGAGATTTTGAAGGCGCACTCAGTTCAAATGGTGATCGGTTTAACGAATTTTGCCGATGCTACATCTAAGTTGTGTCGTACTGTGTCTGTGTGTCTTCTTGGGTACCGATTTCGCGGCATTTTCGTAGCGTTATCGTAGCCTGCCGTGCAAGTGCCCACTTGTTTCATCCATGAAAATGTTTGTTACTCAAACACGCATAGATTGGTTAGATTTGGATGAGCTTTGCCACATCATATATCATATAATATAAATCATATCATATAATTCATCTTCTAACAAAATTAACACATCAAATCATTGTATCGGCGTAGATTTACATAATAGTTCTCCAATTACTTTACTACAATAGTAAGAATTCGAGTAAAGCCGCGAAAATCTGAACGTCTCCACATCTATCGTGGATGAATGAAGGCGCAGGGTTCGCTTGACCAGTTCCTTTCATTACGGAGCAAATGGACCTACTGGGTGTCTTTATGAATACACGATTGAGTATTTTGAATTCATCCATACCTACTACCTTAATGTATTGGGTCAATTAATTCGAACATTGATATCAGATGAAGGATATTTTTAAGAAAAATACAAAAACAAATGGGTAGTGTTTATTTCAGAAATGAAAGTTGCAATATGTTTAAACTTGGCACTTGTACACGCGGCTACACATCAAGCTATACTTTCCAGTATAAACTGACCTCACATTGTACGGAAATCCTTTACAATACGAGATCCAGCATAAACTGGAAATGTATAGCTTGATGTGTACCCGTGTGTACTAGCCGATGCGACATAATGAAATGATTTCATAGGTCTCCAATTTCTTTAGAACATTATAAAAAACGTACACAATATTTTAAATGTCGGTGAAATTACAACGGTCACATTTTGAAGTAAATGTAACTCTGAATATCCAGAATTCTTAAGACACACACATTATCGTCCCAAAAAACACAAGTTCTGCTTGACAACATCGAAAGTACATCGTATTTTAATCTGCTTATGTGAACAATGTATACATACACTCCTATAAAACGTATATTGAGCAGGATTATCATTCTCTGAAAAAATATTTTGCAAGCAATTTGATTTCTCGACGACTGCCGTTTATTTGGGTGCCGTTCACATTGCTTGTTTTTGAGATAAGATCCATATTTTCAGGCAAAAATTACTCCTTTAAAGATCAATTCTAAAATCGCGGTGCACATTACACTATGTGTGTTATCTACTTAAAAAAACCTACCTATACATAAAATATACCTAATATTATTTGACGTCAACCGTCGAACTGCATGCCGTCTTCTTTCATGCAGCTTCTCATTGATTGTGATTGTAGGTGCCATGTGCTCACTTCATATACATTGTTAGTCTGCTCTTGCCTTTTCACCTCTCTTCAGAACCTGGATCGCTAATCCAATGCTATTAAAATTTCAGTGATAAAATTATCAGTGGTCTATTTGAAGGGTAGATCAATGGCGAAGTTTACACAGGGCACAATGGCAGACTGGTGGACAGACTTCAGGGGTATCATAGTCAATTTATAAATAAGGAGTTTTGGTTCCAAGTTATCGCGAAATCTATGTGTTCGAAATAATACCTATTCCCTGGAACTTCTTTCCTCAGTTGTGAAGAAAAGTGATAACATTGAAGTTAAAAGTACACCTACTACTACATTCTGCCGTGTCTCTGCGGTAAAATATCTACAAAGTAATATTAAAAGTTGATTGATCGTCAAGGACATACCTACATAATTATAATTCCTCAAACACATGTTTGCATAATTATAATCCTTTCCAAGGAACACGCGAAACTATAAACACGACATGCAAAGCTAAGGTATTCGCATCAATATGGCTAACTTAGTACGCCCAGAAATAACATTTAAGACTTTTAATCTTTGTTACTAAGGTAGCTTACTCATTTATTACCCAGTCATTTTGGTGTGGTTTCTTCCTAAAACAGAAATAATATTTAACAACTTATGGTTTTTAGCTACAGGCTTATAGGTTTACAGCGTAGACTCTCCAGCACCTGTAGGGTTAAATATCTGTGAACTATTACTAGCTTAGCTGGTGACGATTAAAAAGTTGTTGGCAAAGTACAAAGTAACCTACATTTTGTGGCTTTTGACTAGTGCAGGGTTTCAGTAACGGAATACTATTTTTATCGAAATCAAGAGTAAATAATCAGTTTGTCAGTTATCGAAAAAAAAAAAACAGTTTTTGCATACATTTATTTTAACATAATTTTTCATAATGGGGAACAGCAGGTTTCATATTTGGTCCCTTACTAAGAGTTGTTTGTGATGAGTACAATGAGTGGAGAGGTTTCCAGTTATTACAATTACTAGTACCTACTTGGCTTGTTCTTCATTCTCAAATTACACCAGTATGAAGGTCAAGGGGAATCCTCCACCTTTAGCAGAGAGGCAGATGGGAGGGTGACCGCACCGCATAGACTCATCGCAACTTGGATACAGTTCACAACCTCGTTTGGATAACAACTTGCATAGATCGCTCTCCGGTAAGTTTGGATGATTGGCTAGAAACTGCAAACGTATAGGTAGTAAGTACATTCATGTTATTTTGAGTATTTGAAAAGCAGTGAGTGACAATAATGAAAGTTGGAAGTAATATTCACAGGAAAATTGATATAAGCATGGGAAGAAGGCTCCCAGAAGCCTTCAGAGTCGTCCCTTTCCCTTGTCCCTGAAGGATTTATATGACCCATTCGAAAACAATGCATTTATATGTCTAATCGTGTGTAGTTATTGTAAGTCTAATCTTTAAATATATATAACTACACTATTGTAATAAGTAAGCCTATGATGTAAGTTGTATGTATTTTTAAATAAATAAATAATAATAATATACAAATCTCTTAGCTGATAGTGTTGCAAAAAGGGGACCTCCTTATGGTCTTAATAAAGTAAAGATTTCAAGAAAAGCATCATGACCAAAAACCTGACTCACAATTTGTATGATCTATATCATTTAAAAAGTTGCAGACTCTTCAAAACATGTCTATAGGCACACACCAAAGTTTTCCTTAAACGTTTGAGGGGAGCTTTGTCATCACAATGTTGACTCCTCGTAAGTCGCGACCTCAAAAAACGGCACATCATAAGGATTTATTTAAAAGAAAACATTTTGTATTTGTTCATCGAAAACATGATTCCACTGTAGGTTGTCTTTTAGTAAACTCTATGAAATATAAATTACTTTAGTATTATGGGCTTACTAGAATGTTGATGGTTTTATTGAAAACGTGATCAAAAAACAACCCGCAGAATTTACTACTAGCTTTTGCTCGCAGCTTCGCCCGCATTCAAGTCGGAATTAACCTACGGGAACATACTACCATGTTTGACAATATCCTATGTTCTAACCCAGGTCATGGTCGACCCGTCATCGAAATGTGTATAGTCCAGGACAGGCAACTACTTTCCCATTCATAATATTGGTGTGGAAGTATGGATGTTAGTGTGGATTGTAAGAACAGGCAAAATATATAAGTTACATCCACATAATCGTTTGTTAAACTAACTGTCAATTTCAAGGACATGCGAACATCCTCAAAATCAAAAAATATTTCTTAAAAACTTACATGGGCACATAAGAAATGTCAGAAGCTAGGTGCACGGTTCCAATTGGTCGTTTCCTAAGGAGAAGAGCCGGCAAGAAACTCTTGTTACTCTTTTAAAAATAAATGTTTTTTTTTTTTTTTCAAATAACAGTTCTAATATGTATGGAAGGACAGCGTAGGTCTGTCAACAAGTACCAGGTACTTAACAAAAACGTCCTTCACGAAGAACGTAAAAACTAGTTAACAGCATAGCTGTGTTGATTAGGGCTGTGACACAAAGCGACATAGTCGGGCACGGTATGTCACATACCGTGCCCGTGCCGCGCATTGTTGGGAGCGATATGTGGGGGACAAGCCATGTACGGCACGCGGATATCTGGGGGTATTGAGATCGAAGTCCTATAACTAAATCAGAGTAGGTAATATTGTATGGAAAAAGATAATTTCGCAGTCAATCACACTCTAGAAACACTATTTATCTTTTTAAACTTTACAATACACATAATCAGCCTATCATATTCCCACTGCTGGGACACAGGCCTACTCTCTGTGAGAGGGAGTGGGCCGTAATTCACAACGCGGGCCCAGTGCGGGTTGGTAGATGTCACATGTCTTCGAATTTTTCTAGGACATGCCGGTTTCCTCACGATGTTTTCCTTCACCGTTGTGAGAGCAGTGGCGATGAAATAATTTACACAAAGTAAAGCGCCTGACAGGGTTCGAACCTACGACCTACAACTCGTAAGTTGCGGTCGTTATCACTGGGCCACCGCTGCGCTCTTTTCTTTTAAATTTTATGAAGTAGAAATACCGAGTTGTAAGAGTACGTTTCGCTACGATTCTACATAATCTGAATGTTCCATTCAGCATAATTATTTGAAATTGTGGATAATAAATAAAGGAAAATAAAGAAGCAATATTTCGAATACTGCGATTCTCTCGTAAAATAAATTAGCTTAAACCTTGTAGCTTCTGACACACAAGATCCGTTTTGCATGACTGGGATTTGCTAGAGCCTAGATGCATGAAGGTTCAGGAAATTTCGGGGAGAGTGCCAGTCAATCTAAAACATAAGCGAGTGTAGAGAAACTAGTCGTGGCAATCTTAAAACAGAAATGTATTTTATTATGAAATTAATAAATTGAATATAAATGATCTCATCAATGAAAGTACAACTAGTGCCTTTTAAGAGAGGCATAATATAATAATATAATAATCCCTGTAATCCCCGAAGGATTAGGCAGAGGTGTACCTACAGTACATGCACATTTCGCCAATTATGTTTAAATACCATGTAATAAGGGACGAGCAAATTGCCATCAACCGGGCACAAATCTAGACTCCGGGTTGCTACTGAGAAATTCTAGATAGAAAAAACCAGTAACACTGCTCGTCCTGGGAATCGAACCCAGGACCTCATACTCAGCAAACTCAAACTCAAACTCAAAGCATTTATTTCAATTAAACCATTTACAGGCACTTTTGAATTGTCAAGGAGTCAGTCAGTCAGAAATATGAAGCTAGTTGATAGCAGTAGCGCTTGCGACCCAAGCACTAGACCAACTAGGCAGTTCTGAATCCGTATATCACAATAAAAGTGAATTCAAAATCGCAAGTCACTAACATAAACAAAACTAACCAATTTAATTCTATCACCAAAAGTATCCAACCTAAACGTTGGTTAGTAAAAAACATTAACAAACATTTATCGAAGTGGGAACGCAATTACCTCTAAATTCCTGCGAGTGGAGACTAGGACTGCCGGAGTGGTTCCCACCGAACTCGCGTATTTGGACACGATGGGTGTTGGTGCAAGAGAGGAACTCAAAGGGAGAATGAAAAAGCATTGATATTGTGAAATAGGTGAAATTAATTGTTTTTTACGATCTCTTTGCTGGATATGTTGGCTCCGCAAACATGATTAGATCGTCACACCACCTTCGCCGCGGTCTACCTCGACGGCGATGTCCTCCTTCAGGTGTCCAGTGAGTGACGATCTTTGCCAATCTCCCAGGTGTATTCGTGTGACGTGACCGTCACACGCCCACTGTTTTGATTGATAAGCAATAATATTTAAAATCACAACTGTCATTTTTTGTCTGTTATATGAAATGGCTACTTTCAACACGGCAAATTAGCGCAGGGTGTCAAGCTACAATAATACAATAAATAATAATATTTTTTTATTCAAAAAATTACAAGGCATAAAAATTAGTAGTCCGTATTGCTTAAATGTAAAATATATTTGTTAGTCGTTTTTAGTTGTTGTTGTTTTTAGTTGTTTGTTATTTGTTTGTTTGTTTTGTTTAGTTGTTTAACAATTATTTTTTCTGACTGTACAAGGATTATAAAAACTGCGGACATAGCATAAGCATATTACGATTCAACACAGCAGTGGACGGTCGTAGCATAACCATATTATGATTCAACGTAGTAGTACAGGTACAGTTTTTATTCAGCCCATATATTTCTATAACCCAGTTTTTTATTACACCGTACTACTACAAAGTCTTATATCATAATCCTAACTGTTTAATCACAAAAAACAAATTTGTTCTAACTCGAAAGTGATTTCTAACCTCGTAATTCAAACCAAACTCGATTTACATAAAGTACCTCAAGTCAACAGAAGACGTTTTGTTTTATTAATTAAATACTATTCATAAATATTCAAATTGATTTATTCATTGATCTGTGATTTTAAATTTACTGATTTTCTTTATTGAAACAGGCAGATTGTCCACCTGAACCATTCTTATCCGGTTCTCCAGTCGGCAGAAGCTTGTATTTAGGTACTTCCTTGCTGTGAAGTATGATAATTCCACAGGCTCTCTTGAAATCGGAACCCGTTACCATCGAAATGAACTCAAGTCTCATATGGCCTGACCAAGATTATGTCTGGACTTTGAAAGAGACTTGACTTCTGAGTTTGTTTCAGTCTTACTTCTCAGAGTATTCGACTACGAAATATCGAACGTACCTACACAAGTGTTTTTTGAACCAATTTACAGAAATAAATATCATTCATCATTTATAAATCAATAGTAAAATATCACTATTAATTTACTGATGTGTCATCCGCTTCTTCGTGTGATAGAAGTCCAGTCCTAATGTATATCTATGTGAATCAAAAGGCGACTTAAAGACTTTATCAGATGGAAAGACTACCTACTGTTAACATTACCCACAGACAGACATGGTGCAAATTTTGTGGAACACTGTTCTGAGATAGCCACATATAATGTCCATTTCCTTAATCATTCACAGAATCAAATATCAATCGTTTATACATCCCTATATGTGATGTGCTTATTATAATATTGCTGTATCACATCAGTTTGCCCAAATACTAAATAGGTACGTCAAACAATTACAGAGAAATGCGTGTGTAATGTAAGTTCACTTCGCAGACAATGGGACATTTTACTAAACCGCAGAAACTGCAAAGTCATTAAAAAACGGGTTAACACAGAGCACCCCTAAATTGTTAGCACTCTTTAAAATCGAATTACTAATAAAACCAAGCGTATTCACATACGAAGCACCCAAATTATACATTAGCAGATTAATGTGTAGCTTTTGAAGCCGTTCACAATGAGTGATGGTAACTACCGTCCGCTTTATCGACGATAAACTTAGAATACCTCATAAAGAACGCGTTTGAGAGCCCTTTGTGTACGCTTTGCATTTTATTTATAAGTACTAGCCCTTTTACATGTATAAGTTTAAGATGCTGACGATCCTAGCTGCGAGATGTCACAAAGATGTAAACACACAGTTTGGAAAATGAAGTTTTGAAAAACACTACATAGTACGGCGGTAGACAATAGAGGATCTGCATACAAAAATAAAAATAAAATTATCACACGTTTTTTACCTAAAAAACAAACAAAAAGCTACCCAAATACCTTGAATTTCGGCAATCTACTAGGAAACCCAAAATAAAACATTAATTTTTCACCCACCTGCATATTTGAAACAAAATCAAGTCCATCTACAGACACGTTTAAACATCACATAAAACAGTTTCTTTAAAACCCAATAACGAGTAAACAATTAACATTTTACACACCGGATTACTTTCACGAGCAAGAAGGTTCCTCTTAATTAGTTCAAACAATTATCTGCCGCTTGATTGAGGGCGCCACTTGCTCGTCTATTTGCTACTAATAGTGCAGTAATGAAAATAGGCAGATTGAAAATTGATCCTGATGTGGGGCAGAAATGGCGATTTAATCAATTGTTTCTGTGGCTTAGATTGGTTCTTCATTAGGTTGATTTGTGCAGATAGGGACGAAGATAAATGGAAAGGAGGAATGTTTCCCGAGAGTGACTATGCATCAGACGGAGCAAAACTTTTATGTAATTATATGTCAGATAGTTTAACGGAACTTATCAAAAGGTGATGAAAAAGGCCTTTTTTAACTCATCATAATTAAGTAGGTTTAACAATAAAAAGATACTTCCATACAACATTCGAAATACTTTATTTCTTATAACTTAGGTAATTACTTACAAAACTATCGCCATGAGTCCAACGATGAAAACGTTACTATCGAAGGTAAAAATTACCTAATAACAAGTTTTTTTGTATGGGAGTAATCTAGGTAGTGTAACGAAATAAAACATGTTGCTTCGTTATATACGTATAATTTCGCATATACAAAAGAATATAAAAACACTGCCGAAAATATAAAAACGGGACGTTAAAAATACAAAATATTACATATCAAGTCGCGGCTAAAGAAACTTTTATGTTATTACTATTATTTATATTTAGGTCAAATTTACGGCCGGATTAGTATAGGAAAACTTTCGGAGTAATCTCAGGTGAATTTAGTAACGCGTCGGAGTTCGGTGTGTATTAGCATTTGCAAACGCTTATAATCCGTACCCTATTCGCGTAAACGCAACGTGCCGAATAAGGACCGCAACTGAATGTTAGTTAAAAATAAATTACGTCGGTGTCACCGACGTAATTTATTGTTATATACAAGATCATTTGCGTGTAAAAAAAAACCTAAATCGATTAGCCGAATTCTTATGATCTTCAATAGGGAAAATTCCGGAGGCACGACGCTTCGCAATGAAGAAATTAAAGTTAAGTTATAAATTGAGGGTAAGTTGGTCAAACGCTGGGCCGCCAGGTACGTGGGCAGGCGGGGACGGTGCGTGGCACGACATTCGGCGAACTGAACTGCCGGAGTGCCTGGTCCACGCCAAAATAGGCCTTTTCTCTGGTTCTTAGCAAACCTATGACAAATAAGATGGTTTTAGACCAGCGAAAAGACTAAAGCCATACCTTGGGGAAAGAGCGAGTAAGGTAGCACAGATAGAATTCGATACGTACCATAAAACTCAGAAAATATTCACGAAACTGCACTGCTGATAATTTACTATTATTTCCACCACATAGTTCACCAAGAAATTATTTAAAAATACAGAGATGTTCATCACCAAGAAATGGAACCGCGATTAACGTCCGCCTAAAAAAATTGCTCATCTTTTTTTCATTGTCTTAAATCTTCCGATAATTTCAAATTTTTGAATTTCAGATTCAAATTCAAAAATTTGAATCGGAAGATTTAAGACGACAACATCGATGGCCAGAAAATTAATAAAAAATCCACGCTCGAAGATTTTATGTAGGGAAAAACTGCAGTAGGTACTAAGTTTTGCAATAACATCAACATTTAAAAAATCGACCAAAATACTTAGTTAACTTCCGAACCACTTGTTTACCAACGTAATCTTCCATTTCGTCGTCAATAATGAGGTCTTAGAGCAATGATGGGTGCCTCCACCCACAAGGGTCACTTTTCATTATTTTTATTTGCCCAGCAATCTGGTTGGTCGTTGTGTTTGCGGACGCTTGTTCTGTAAATACGACAAATTGTTCGTACACACATAAATACTGGTACTTTACAACTCTCATGTACTGGGAAAAGTCTTGATGTTCGTTAAACAAAAATAATGAGAATTTTGTGGATGGTAAATAATTTTTGGCTTACGTTTTTGAATTGGACAATATTTTTCAGTGTTTTCCGTCTCCTTATTCCAAATGAGAAAGGAAAATAAGTTTCTAGGATTGCGTATTTTTGATGAATCAGTACCTACTTACATTATTTTACTAAGGTACATGAAATTATAATAACACTTCAACTTCCACTGTAGTGGTCAAAACCCAAAGTTCAAGCTCTGCGTAGTATTCTTCAATCTTCAGCAACAAACGTAATCAAGAACTTCGAAAAAGTTCTTTTTACCCGACTACGGCGAAGAAAAAAGGAAGGTTATGATTTTGACCGGTATGTATGTATGTATGTATGTTCATCTGTTCCCTCATATCTTCTAAACCACTCATCACAATTTGACAAGTGAGGTATGGTTGGAAGCGTCTTGATCGTCCGCTGGTTATAGGCTATGTGACGACACATTAAAAAAATGGCGCCCTCTAGAGGACATAGAGTAAGGAACAACAAAAAAAAATTGGTTTATTGGTACCATGTTGGGTATCAAATGAAAGGGCTTAATGAGCACATTTCAAAAATATATATATTATAACCCCAGGAGTCACACGTAATCTGTTCGATTTATGCCCTAACACGTGTGACTCCAGATTTTTAATTTGTCTATCTGTGGTGTCTTGTTTATACCTTTTTAGTCGTAGTTGGGTTTTAGTTTTTATTACTTTAATTTTTTTTTAAATTACCGAATCAAAATTAATTTTTGCACTCTAAACACCTGTTATTATTATTATTTTACCCTTATTCCAATTTATTTGGGGTCAGCTTATGTCTTTTTTCCTTACTTCTCTATTAGTCATCGCCTCGGGACTCGGGAATGATACGGCTTGAAAATGGTTGACGCTTTTCAAGCCATATCATTTCACAGTCACGCGAAACAATGCCTGAGAGATATTTCTCGACGACATGTGAACCCAAGTCCGAGGCCCTGGGGCGGCTTTAAAACTTTGCCACCAGGTTAGTCACTAACCACACGAAAACATGAAGAAGATTTTACACAGTTCATCCATCGTTTCTTCGGTCTTTCCCTACTCTTGCATTGGCGTCAGCCTCTTACACCATTTGTTTTGAAATGCATTTATTTTATTGATGTATTCAAGAACCAGTATCAAGTCTAATTCTCTTTCAGGGCGAGAGCCCCGGGCCGGAGCGGCGCAACGGCGAGTGCGAGCCGTCAGAGATGCCGCCCTCGGACGCGCCGCCCGCGCCCACCGCGCCCCCGCCCGACCCGCCTGCCACCACCAACAATGTAAGTAATCCTGATGAAGACCACTCAACCTGTCATGAACCACGGTGGAACATAGTCCTCTTGACTGAATTTCTGCCACGGGTGATATTATAGTGTACAAGTGTAGTGGAAATGTGGAATATACCACAGTATTGACCAGATATCACCCTCCTGTCACCCCCAATAAGAACCTCTTGACGTAGGACGCACGGAATTCCGAAGAAGGGCATGACTGCCTTGTCCCATTCCCAGCTATCAAAGATTGCCCTCCTTCTCGAAACATCGGGGTTTGGAAACGAATTAGAAAATCCTTGCAATAAGTACTCAGTTCCTATCATTTTTGGATATTTATTATCCAGTTCACCTCCAGCCAGCTACTAATGTCCGTAACTTTCCAACAGCCGCCGCAGAAGTGTCGCTCCCTAGTGGTATCCCTGACCCCGCCCCGGGAGAGGGAGACATGGGCCAAGAAGGCCGAGTTCCTGCTGGCTGTGGTGGGGTTCGCGGTGGACCTGGGCAATGTGTGGCGGTTCCCTTACATCTGTTATCAAAATGGCGGCGGTAAGTACAACTAGAGTTATATGTAGATATTGAAAATTCATATAAAACATTGAGTTGCCTTTTACCAGAACTAGTATAGTAGTGTATACCATAGGTAAAGATATGCCAATGAATATCATATACCAATGAATAAACGTTTATTTGGTCAACTCGGCGACCGGGTATCACTGCAGGGATCCGGCAGAATACGAGGGTCAAACGGTGTTTTCATTTCAGGTCATCTGCCAAAATTATAGAACCTAGTAGAAGACGTCCTTGTTAAAAACCTTACGGGGGAATTAATGTGAGACTTAGATCATAATAGAATAGAATAGAATATTTATTCAGTATAAAAAATTGGTAAAATAATGGTCTTAGATAAAAGATCCTGTGTTCCTGTTAAACAGATGAATGATGTTAACAAACGTACCCGCAGACAGCAAGTCTCATTGTTTTGCAAGTGTAAGAATTTTTCGTCTGTATGGACGTCTGCCAATTTAAAAACCGTTTTTGCCAAGTCTTGTCCAAGATAAGAATGCTTGGAAACATGGTCTTGCTCCGTAGGACAATCTTTAGTCTGGACAAAATCAAACTGGTTGCTAATTTAGTTGTATATTTTTTTATTTGTATGTCATAGATTTTTACACTCTGTGATTATTTACTCTCACACTGACTTATTAATATTACTTGTAACAATAGTAGGAATATTGTAATATCGTATACTTTTACAATGTTTGTAAATATGTGAGCACCATGTATCTATCACATAATTAATTTATTTATCATTGCTCCATTTATAACTCTTTTTACCTTTTGTGGTACAGTAATCTTATTGTAGGTGCATCGTCTTCACATATTAATAATTATACAATACATTTAATACAAAATATTGTAAAACATTTTTAAAAGAGTAACGGAGGAGTTTCTTGCCCATTTTTCTCCATACGAAAACTACCTTTTGGAAGGGGCAACTAGTTCAATAGTGCCTTTTATGTGCCTATTTGAAATAAATTATTTGACTTCGACTTTGCCACCAGGTGCGTTTCTGATCCCGTACTGCGTGATGCTGCTGTTCGGCGGGATGCCGCTGTTCTTCATGGAGCTGGCTCTGGGGCAGTACCATCGCTGCGGCTGTCTAACGCTGTGGAAGAGGATCTGCCCAGCGCTCAAGGGTAAGTAGAGTTTCTTTAGCTTTCTTGATACATAACATCGTGAACTATATTTTCAGAATAGGGGTATTCTGGAAAATATAGTTGTCATCACAAGGCATGGTAACTAAATTATTCGTCATTTCACCTGAAGGAAAGTGAAACTTATTTCAATTACAAAAGAGCTTATATTACCAATACCCTTATATTACAGTACGTTTCGTGTATCGTAGAACCTAGGTATTTCAATTTCCCATATACCTATTTTCGAAGATCATGGCTTCGACTAAAATAGGCTTAGGAGACGTGTAATTATTTTTCACGATGTAGAAATCAAAAATTATGATGTAATTATAATGTATTCATTGTCATTTTTCAAAATAAGCAGGACCTGTTACAGTTATTTTATGTTTCAAATGGTGCTTAGTAATTCATTGATATCATTTAAAGAATACTGCTTCCTATCCCTAAAGCGCAGGCCACACAGGGAACGAAGCTAAGTTTATGAGCTTCGCTCATGTAGCTGCCGCGTGTTTGCATACTGCGGTTCACACCGCGATCTATGAACAGCAGAAAATAAGTTTAATTTCAGAAGTCGAAGGCAAAAAACGAAAAAAGAAAACCAAAGACGTTTGTTTTTTTGGAAGTCTGTTGTTTTTTTTTGGAAAATGTTTTAATTTTTCACTTTTTAGTTGTGGTACCTACCCCACACAAATTCGAATACTATCACCTGGTATGTAAATAACAGTGACGGATTAATTTAAGACATCGTCCATATGTGGTGGTGGTCGAAGTCGGGTAAAAAGATACGGTAGCTACACGAAGCGAAACAAACTTATCTCGTGCGAACATCTCCCTATTGGCGAAAAAACCAAAGCAAATAGATACTGCGCCAATCAAAGATATTACCACTGAACAATACTCTTCAGGAGCTTTCAGAAGGAACAGAGAGTCGTCGAGTTGTCCCCAGGGGGCAGCACCGATCAACAATCAGTATTGAGTGCTTAAAGTGTTGTTTATAGCTGTAAATGAAAACCGCTTTTACGAGCTTTTATTATCAGGGAAAATTATTTGAATTTCTCTTAGTTCGTGACGAAAGCGCGTCCGACAAGAACGTGGCTTTCCAAAATAAAATTGTTGCTTCTTCAAAAAATTTGACAGGAATTAATATTTGTTTAGCATAATATTTAATCGTAGATCGTATATTTTAAAATGATTAAAATACTTTTGAAATATTCTAAACATTTATTATATGATTTTTTTACTCTTTTAAAAGTAATGATATCTTTTCTAAAAGAAAATATCCCAAACATGATCCTAGGCAAACTCCAGTCCGATTCCTTGCTTAACCCGTTGCTAATCTATGTATGTATGCCACAGAATAAAAGCCTATAAACCCACCACTTACCCATATTGTTTCCCAAACTCAATATAAAACGAAAATCTAGCATTCGTGTGTAAACACGGAGTGTCCAAGTGTCCGAGAGTGTCCGGGTGTGTCCGGTCACTATCGGACATTACTTGTGGCTTATAAATATACAGCAGGCAATGCTTTTAACACCGGACAAATGGTCCGGCCAAGAGGTTGGCTGGTTAAAATGTATGAAACGGATCCAAAGAGGCCACTGTTTGTAGGATTGACTTCTGATTGAGTGGCTGGTGATAGCTTATCAGTTTAAGACTGTTTGGGAGATTTGTGAGTTGGTAGGTATGTAGGTAGTCATTGACAAAATCACAAAGTATCGATTTAAAATAGGTATTTTATAAATCTGGTGCGCCATAAAACATGTAAGTTAGAGCCTATCACAATATACGGAGTAAACGTAACGTAAATCCGAACGATTTTAAAATTATAAATATTCGTTTCGCAAATAATATATTATGAACTTATCGTCAAAAAAAACAAAATGATATACAGGGTTATTGGTAAAACACCAACAACCTCTTAAGGAGTCATTGTACCCATCATTATGAACAACTTTTACTATGGGAACAAATATGAAATTGCGAAAAAAAAAAAACTGTTCAGTACAATTACGTTAGCATAACTCATCAAAATGTACGGAACAGCTGTTTTTTTTTCGCGATTTCATATTCGTTCCCATAGTAAAAGTTGTTCATAATGATGAGTACAATGACTCCTTAAGAGGTTGTTGGTGTTTTACCAATAACCCTGTATATGGTAGCTGACGTTATCACGCCAGTACATATTTTTAGAAACTCATTGCGAATCTTAAAAAAATCATGTCACGCCAAAAGTTAGGAACTACTTTTCGAATGAAAGTAGGTATGCCAACTCCAAATAAAGTAACAAAACAGTTTCAGTTTGCCTTAAGAGTAACATATCTTAACCTTCACCGAACTTAGATAACTTATCGGTGCATACAGGTCAGTAATTTCGCCGCTGACATTGGTGTAAGTTGGAACGAGTCGATGAAGGGCACAGCAAATGTTTGCCGAGCGGATCACGCAGCATTCAGATCTGCGTCTAGTCAGCCTAGGTAAGTCTAGGTACCTACTAGTCTAGGCTGACGACAATTCAAAAGTATAGACGAATGATAAATAATTGATAAAGTATAGACTAGTTTTAATAATTAATATTCTACTATTATTTTTCAAGCCAAGTTTTTTTTTTTTCGATTCAGGCATTTGAGGTCCATTGACGGCCTAAAACTCACTAATCACAGAAAAGGAAAGAAAAAAAAAACTATTATTTTTGAGTATCTCTGCTATCAAAGACACTAGCAAATTTTGTCTGATGCGTTTGTCTATGGCTACGAAAATCTTGCTACGATGCTACGCGCGTAGCATAGTGCTACACTAGTTTCTAAAAATAATAATATTAATTTACTACTATTTGAGTGTCTCTGCAATCACAGATACTTGCACACAATTTTCGATACGTCTTTGTCTACGACTACAAAATGTTTACTACGGTCTTTCGCGCATAAAATGATGCCACGAAACGTCAAGGCAAAAATATTGACTATTTTCTAATGTGAATATTAATTTACTACACTATGTTGAGTGTCTCTGCACTCGCAGACACCTTGAATACAGTTTTCGATACGACTTTGTCTACGGCTACGAAATTCTTGCTACGAGGCTACGCTCGTAGCATAGTGCTACGAAATGTCGAGTAATAACTAGTTTCTAAATTAATATGTTACCATTATTATTTGAGTATCTTTGCAATCATAAACATTTACAAACAATTTTTATGCGTCTTTGTCTGCGGTTGCGAAAATCTTGCTACGGTGCTACGCGCGTAGTGCTGCGCTACGAAACAATAGAGGATGCAAACTCAATGTAGGGATTACTATGATAGCTTCTCATAGGCTTTCGTCTAGGTACCCAATCTAGATTGTGATCTTAATACCTAGGACTTTACCGGTAAACCTTTGACTATGATATTTGTATATAATAAGCCGCGTTCAGAGTGGGCACACGGTTTTGGGTATAATGAAAAATTGCATAAGACCAAAAGTGGATATTTTGCTACTGATAAACTTTTTGTAGAAACTATTCTCATTATTAATTTACTTGATTTTCTTTTACATTAAAAGTAAAATACAAAGTTTGAGTAAGCAAAACTTAAATATTTCTAAACTAAAGTCCACGATCCGAAACAAGTTTCTTGGACCGTAAAAATATTCTGAAGTGTTTTTCCGTCCGTGCTTTATTGGCTGCATGACGTTCGAGTCCCGGTAGATGCTCAGTAGTGATAATTTGACCAATCACTACACTCTCAGACTTCGGGACTTCTTTTGCAAATTCACCGAAGACGTCGAAAGAACTTTTTGCAATTATAATGTCTTTGGGCAGTTTAAAACTAAAAATTTTCCACGCGGACTAACTACAGTTATAAATATAAATTGCGTTTCGAAAGGCTTTCTAAACATTTAACTGCGTTTTTAATTCTAAGTGTAATTTATTGTTTCGTTGGCCAAATTCTGTGACCAACTAACACTAATGAAACGATCCAATTAAGGCTTAGTTTATGTAACAATGACGACGCAACGCCTTTGAAATTGATACGCTCTTGTTAAGGGCATCGATTTAAGATGGTTGTATAAATAGACAACTTATAATATAGTCATTATGACCACGTAACTGTTATGCAGTATTTTGGGTCCTTCAAAATCATAAATTCGAATATTTTTATTTGTAGAACATAGGTAAACGAATAAAACAGATTGATGTTATCTACACTAATATAAGTTAAAAGTAAAAGTAAGTAAAAAAAAAAGATTTGCATTTTTGTTTAAAATCAAAAACTACTGGACCGACTTTAAAATATCTTTCAGCAGTAGAATTTCAAATTACAGCCTATGTTACTCAGTGATATTATTGCATTATATTATCACTGAGTAACTTAAGCTACTTGTAATTTATAAAGATATCTAACTGAACAGACAGCTGTGCTGCTGGTAAGTTTGTTGCGCCACTTCTTCTTCCCAACTAAAGCACTAGGAAGTGGTGAAGGGTGGGCGTTTTGGGGGATTGTCCCAAGTAATTTTGATGTTCGAAAAGTGCTGATTGTCAGCCTAGTTTGAACAAATGATTGATTGATTGATTAGACGAAGCCGCTGGCGAAAGCTAGTTATTCATAATAATGAATTCTGTGTCTTGTCGTCAACGGCGTACAAATATTCTAATTGTTTTTTATTTTATTACGGTAAATTAAAATAAAGTTTTTGACCACAAGTAAGTAAGGCTACAAAAGCGTTTATTCCATCAAAACTTTCTATTGAAATTTCAACAAAAGTGACCTAAATATTTTAAAAGATTCACACATCATGCGAGTTTACGACTCAGTTTTATCACATGCGGCCGTAGATCACCGTTATCAGCAAGAGGGCCGTCCCTCCGAGGTCCCGATAACAGAGGGATGCCCTCCGCCCTCCCGCCGCCGTTTACGGCAATATTCCATGGATTGATTGCGTGTCAAAATATGGTGCAACGCGGTTCACGAGTTGTGAAATGGGGATTGTTATGTTTGTAGGAAGTTGTTACAATGAGACATGGTTATGTGTGATTTGTGTGCATGTTTTGCTGTTGTTAAAGTTCAAGACTGTCAATGGCGCTACTTATTTTTGGAAGAACGGTATTTAACTAAGAATTGTTGAGTTTTACAAGAAGGAACAGAGACTGTTGTCAGGCCATTGACTGTCGGAACTGTTGTGGTCTGTTGTTTTTGGTTGAAATCTCTAAAATTGACTCTTGGACAGGATCTGTTTTCAACAGTTAATCCTGTTAAAGTTCAGGATATTCAATGTTAGTATATCACATCAGCAGACAGACGAATACTCAACACTAAAATTAGATCTGCCTTCCATAACTAACAATATTGCCCCATTTCTGTGCCGTATATACCTACAAACCGATTCAACAGTTGCAGTAGATTCGAGCTACGATTGAGAATAACGCCATCTCATATCGAGTAAACTAATTAGCGGAGGCGATGCGATATCATTTGATTACCCGCGACGACAGATGGCGCTGATTTGATTTCTACAACTTGAACTAACTTTGCGTCGCGAAAATTGACGCCCGCTGCACTGATTAATTTGATTTCGAATGTTTGAAGATTTATTATGAGATGATGAATGGATGAATGCTGTTTTATTGCCTGTTTGTGAAGATGCGGGGAAATTGGTTTTGGAGACATTAAATTTAATTAAGTAGATGAAGGGTGTAAGTTGTTTGAAAGCAAGGATTTGGTTGAATGTTTTATGCTGTTTCATAGTATTGCCCTGCCTACGGACAGGGCAATACTATGAAACAGCATAAAACAACCTGTCCCTGTTCCTGTCGAACTAATTATAAGATCATCGAAAATAATAAGGAAGGAAATAGAAATTCGAGCTTAGCTTTAATAGATACCTAGGCCAGGAAGTAACTCTTGACACTTATGGGCGTATTAACATCTCGTTCAATAGTATTTCAACGCCATAGCTATGGAATTTACAGTATCTATTTTAAAAACAGTTTTCTTAAACCTACATTTTTATAAACATAGAGAAAATTCTAGAATCTTTTATCCCCAGGCGTGGGCTACGCGATTTGCATGATCGACATCTACATGGGCATGTACTACAACACCATCATCGGTTGGGCGGTGTACTACCTGATCGCGTCAATCTCATCCATCAACTCGGTGCTGCCCTGGACCAGCTGCAACAACGAGTGGAACACCCCGCTGTGCTCCCCCGTCACCGCGCCGCAGACCAATCCCAATGCTTCTACGCCTGCCAAGGAGTTCTTTGAGTAAGATATTGTTATTTTGCGAATTTATTCATGAACTGTTTAAAACATTTCATAGCTTATCCAAATTACCTTTTACAGAATCAGTTAATTGCACGCTAATTTTCGCAAGCAAATTTGCGTGCAATTAATTTGAGCAAGCCATCGAATTTAGTTTTTTTTTCTTTCTTTATATGTGTATAGAGGGATTGATCAAAATTATAGTTGGATTGTGCAACTAACTCAAAGCTGCGTGCTCATGATTAGTATCGAGTATGACATATGCCACTAGTCCTTATCTTATTGCCAACAAAATGTACCCCAAGAGGTTCATATCCTCTCTCGGTAGTGCAGATGGATAGACACGAGGAACACCGGAGCAGTAGAGGCATTGTATTAGCACTGTCTGACGACTAACCACCAATACCAAGGGATGAACTATGTTATGTCAATTTCCCCAGACGCAACGTGCTGGAGCAGCAGAGGTCCAATGGTCTGGATTACATGGGTCCCATTAAGCCGTCGCTGGCGCTCTGCGTGTTTGGAGTCTTTGTGCTGGTCTACTTCTCCCTCTGGAAGGGAGTCAGGAGTGCGGGCAAGGTGAGAGGATAGATGAAGATATTGAAATCAATAAGTCATTGAAAGGTAAACGCAAAACTGATGGAATGTGTTGAAAAGTTACCGGAAAGATGTCATCAAGTTATTTGAATGTTTTTTTTATTTTAGGGAGTTGAATGAAATCGACCCTGATCTTGAAAGAATTTTCGAATTAGGTATACTAATGCTAAAAGTTTCGTTTCAGTCACAAAAAATGTTGATGTCAAAGTAGATAAAAAGTGTTGAAGTTTGAAAAGTTTTTCTAAATTGATACTAACACTTTCCCAAGTCTGTCATATCTCATTTATCATGAACGTAATCTTTTTTTGGAATGCATAAAAAGATGACGATTTTCTACGAGAATTATAGCAGTTACAGCGTGAATTTTAAGTTCGTTGAACTCGGACAGAAAAAGCCTTTATTTTCAATAACCGCTTTGCATCCATAAAATCTTGAATTATACCTTTAGTTATGGAGTTTTTAATAAAGTTCAGCACTGCATTAGAAACATTCCAAAGTTGGACTTAAAAAAGAAACTATATTTATTTAGGTGGTGTGGGTAACAGCGTTGGCTCCTTATGCCGTTCTGCTGATCTTATTGGCACGAGGAGTAACGCTGCCTGGAGCCACCGAGGGCATCAGATACTATCTTACACCAGAGTGGCATAAGCTACAGAATTCTAAGGTGAGCATCCGAACTTTTGTTGCTTCTGTTGATGTATAGTGATCATAGTGTTCAAGCATACTTTATGTTTTTTAAAGGCTGTGTCTTCTCGTCGTCGCAACTATTCCTGCAGTATTTTTTCCAAAATGAGAGGAAGTTGAGACTGCGAAATATATATATTATACTAGCTTCCGCCCGCGACCTCGCCCGCGTAGTATGTCGACAAAAAGTATCCTATGTCCTTCCCCGGGATGCCATCTATCTCCTTGCTAAATTTTATCGAAATCCGTTCAGTCGTGTAGGCGTGAAAAGGTAACATACAGACAGACAGATAGACAGACAGACGGACAGAGTTACATTTAAATTTATAATGTTAGTATTGATAAGGAAACTCAATTTTACCTGCAACCATTTTGAATACCCCTCATTCATTGAAGCTCCCTCATCAATTACCCGTCCATCAAGTACTATTAATCCTTTCCCCATTATACTCCACTGTACTTATCTTTTCTACCCCTAGGTGTGGATTGACGCAGCCTCCCAGATCTTCTTCTCCCTGGGTCCTGGGTTTGGCACCCTGCTGGCGCTTTCCAGCTACAACAAGTTCAACAACAACTGCTACCGGGATGCCCTCATCACGTCCTCCATCAACTGCCTCACCAGCTTCCTAGCTGGTTTTGTTATATTCTCCGTTTTGGGGTAAGTTCTCGACGTCTCTACTGTACCTACACGTTTAAATACTCTTTGCAAATTATAAAAAACCACTTCTTAAAATCCAAACTTAGTTAAATTTCGAAGAAAAATTGCGAAGATCATTCTTTTCAATACACAGTACACTCGCTTCCTGCTTTTATAAAATCATTAGTTACTATAACATCGTTATTTTTCACTACCTTCAGACACCCTAGAGTTCAGTTACTGAAAAAATCTTATTTGTTCCGAAAAGCATGACACAATCGTATAAATGTTGTTCCATCTCGCCGGCTATGTGTCGGCTCACCAAACTTCAATACTTCTCTCTCCTCTAGCTACATGGCGCACGTTCAGAACAAGAGCATCGAGGAGGTGGGTCTGGAAGGTCCAGGGCTGGTGTTCATCGTGTACCCCGAGGCCATCGCCACCATGACCGGCTCCGTCTTCTGGGCTATCATCTTCTTCCTCATGCTCATCACGCTAGGACTTGACAGTACCTTTGGAGGTAAGCGTATACTAGATAAAATACGTACATGTAATTTGTGTTATAAAAGCTGATTTTCGTCCTCGGGTTAAATACGGATCGTTATTCGTTAATCTGTTGTGTGAGAAATTCTGCGTTAAAAATGGGGAAAAATCAGGATCGGCCTTCAAAAACTTTACCCTCCTTCTGGGGCAGTCGGGTAAAAAACAAAGGATAATTCGTGAAATTCTTCCCCAGGTCTGGAAGCAGTGACCACAGCTCTCTGTGACGAATACCCGAGGGTGTTGGGGCGACATCGAGAGGCGTTTGTGGCAGGTCTACTGCTGTTCATCTACATCTGTGCCCTACCGACTACAACATATGTAAGTAGTTCATAGTTTACGTATAGTCGACCTCGTTATTGCTTTTGACAACAATTCCCAGTAAGTTAATTGATTTAGAAGTGTCTCTGCGGAAATCTATTATAAAATACAATAGACGTAGTTGTTAGTAACCTATTCCACTTAACTATTCTAGCGCCCGGTGTGGCAACACGTCGTATTCTGGTTTGCGACTGGTCAAATCGTCATCCTGAGGATGCCTCATTGAGAGGTGAAACACGTGTCGATTTCTTACAGGGTATTTTTATGACTCTTGACGAATAGTTAAGCGGAATAGGTTAATAAATATATCTACGATTATTGTATTTTTTAATTCCCAGTAAGTTGATACTTCACAAGGATGAAACTTACACAGCAAACTAACTGCAACATAGAGACAACCTTGTCGCCTCTTATAAAAACTTACACAGCTTTCCAAAATGATTCTGTTTATGTATGACCGACTTCAAAGTGTAGTAACGTTTCATTGAACAAAACAATGATGCACTGAAGCTTTCTACACCATTGATTCCTATTATTTCAAGTGTGTATATTGTATCTGAGAATTTCCCTGAAGCCAATGAAGTGGTTTCAATAAATTGAACTTTTTATCATGCTTTCTGTGGATCAGTAAAAACGGCAAAGTCTTGTAAAAGAAAATGAGTTGTAGTCTTTTCTCAAAATCCAATTGGCTTAATAATTTTAGTGGCTGTTCACACGGTGCTGTTCTGTCGGACATGTAATGGTAAAAAGTTGGGATCACACGTCAAAATCCCACTGTTTATTCGTTTAAAAACAAATGCAGTATGAACCTGCCTTGTGATCCCAAAATTATACAGTAAGTAAGTATCGTCCTGATCATTGCAAACGGGACTTTACTTTTTCAAAGAATTATGTGCCTGAGGTAACGAAGCCCTGTACCACGATATTAAAACCTACGTGCTATCAAAACCTTTCTAGTAACTTTACTGTTCGATAAACATAAAATTCGGTAAAATGATTGGGCAGTTAGGTAAGACAGCGTTTACCGAGGTAAAAGAAAGATTACAGCCGGGGCGAGTCAGCACAAAAAGTTATTGCTTCATCATACGGCGCCCGGTTACCCGTAACTCATGACCGGACCAAACGGATAATGGGGCCACGTGTCTTGAGCCTACTAAAGTAAATTGTTATTTGTTTGGCAAATTGAGAAAATTGGTTTTGGAAAAATATGAGTACGTAAGTGTAAGATTTGTGGGAAATCATAATGGAATATTTTTTAAGACTTGTTTACCGATTTAGACAATTTATCTACTACAATTTATTCACAATTTATTTACTATCCACAGTATCCATAGGCATTACTTTTGTTTTCGCAATCTTTTTTATAACTTGACGTCATTGTAATCGTCCAATTGTCGGATACAAGGCAAACAGATATCCATATGAAAATCGTTAGTTTTAACGTGATTAAGGAAAAGGAATTGGATAATTGGATTGGATATTTGGGGAACGTCGTGCAAACGCCATCCATGTCTGCGATATCTTGAGTTGATACCATTTCTAGTCATTCGGAAGCATTTATTCCTATAAAGTTCATAATAATATGTAACTCCTCATCAACTTCACTACTATTACTTTTAACAGAAAGCCCCCAGCAACACAACACAGGTATCACTAATAAATTACCGTTCCCTTATCTCAGCGAATGTATTCCGTTGCATAATTCATGGTCATCACTCAGCGCGATGACCTGGCGCTACATTCGTTTACTGCGGTGTGAGGAAGCTTTGTTTTGGTTTTATTTTTCCCCTGTTTTCATTAACTACTGAGGTGTTGTTGTAAGGAATTGGTTTACAGTTCTCTGGCTATAAAATTCTTGTAATTGTCAACATATAATAAAATTTCCCATCTCTTTCTAGAAAGAATAGGCAGTGATGAATGGTTGAACCAAATTGTGCTGCCATTAAATAAGCTGCGATCTCTTTACCATCAACTGAATGAATCTAGTCTTGAGTCTGAAGCCATAAACACTTCAAATATGAGGGCTGAGGGCTCGAGGATCCCACACACATCCTGAGTGAACGTAGGGTCCTGAGTTTGAACCAAGAACTAATAAAATTGTCACGCATGTGGATATCAACGGGGATGTCACGATGATTGAAGGAAAAAGGATTTCTTTGAATATACGTACGAAACAAAAAGTTAATTATGACGTCAATCAATCTGCCTAGCTTTTTCCCAACTATGTTGGGGTCGGCTTCCAGTCTAACCGGAAGCAGCTGAATACCTATGTGTTGTCCTTAAAATGTGGTTAAATTCTGCGGTTATAAACTTATAATTTAACGATGATTTATGTTCATCAGTGGACACCATTGCCCTGACTGATACAATACATCCTTCTAGGGAGGTGTATATCTGGTGGATCTCCTCAACGTGTACGGGCCTGGTCTGGCAATCCTGTTCGTGGTGTTCGCGGAGGCAGCCGGGGTCTGTTGGGTGTATGGCGTAGACCGGTTCTCTGAGGATGTGAGGACCATGCTGGGACACACTCCAGGGTGGTTCTGGAGGGCTTGTTGGTCTTATATCAGGTTAGTGAGGCTGTTCAATCCAGTATTTAACCTCTATGTAATCTGTTACAGTAAGGTGTAGATATTTTGGTGGTAGCCTGAAAAAATAGGTTTTTATCAAGGTCCACGAGTTTTATTAAGACATAAATAATATCAATCTGCCTAGCCTTTTCCCAACTATGTTGGGGTCGGCTTCCAGTCTTACCGGATGCAGCTGAATACCAGTATTTTCCATGGAGCGACTACCTATCTGACCTCCACAACCCAGTAACTGGGTAATACGATACCCCTTGGTTAGACTGGTTGTCAGACTTTCGGGCTTCTGACGACTCGTAACGACTGTCAAAGATCCACAAATGACAGCCGGGACCAACGGCTTAACGTGCTTTCCGAGGCACGGAGGAGTCTCAAAATGTGAAAATGGTCACCCATCCACGGACCAACCCCGGCAAGCGTAGCTTAACCTAATGGATCGACCCGGGCGGCTGTTATTACTTAGCCACGAGCTCCTCATACAAGAGCTGCTCCTCAAGACATAAATAATATATTCACAGCAATTACCGTTTTATCATAATAGAACCTGCAGACTGAAAAGATCTATATAGCAATGCCATGATCTTATATAGAATACCTACTTGTCTCATTATGATTCGGTCCTTTCACAACTGAATAGATTCAAAGCAATTATGTAAATACCACACAACGGACCAGCAAGAAAAAACAACTACTGAAACCTGTGGCTAATATCTTCCTCTCCGCCCACAGCCCAGTATTCCTACTGGTGCTGTTCATTGTGTCAGTGCTGGCCCACGAGGAGATGCTGGGCGGGGAGTACACGTACCCACAATGGTCCATCACGGTGGGCTGGGTCATGACCGGCACAACCGTCTCCTGCATCCCGCTCTACATCGTGTACAAGTTCGCGATCACGCCTGGCAGCTTTATGCACGTAAGTAGACAAACACTTGTGATTATGGGGTCTTGTTTTCTGTTTTAGACTCAATCTAACGGTACTTATTTATGGCAAAAACTCAAATGTTTACCTATCATAAATTATTTGGTAAACCTACTAGTATGTTTATGAAGATTATTCAACAATTGCATTTTTGGACGGTTCATGATTCGGATGCTATAAAAGAGATTTTTTACTGACTTTTTCTACTGATTTTCTAGGAACCCTCGTTGGTCTAGTGATCGCAAGCACTTCTGCTGACCCGGGACCTCATCCTGGGTTCGATTCCCGGGTCGTGAAGTGTTATTTGGGTTATTCCATCTGTAATTTATCAGTAGCAGCCTGGAGTCTGGATTTGTGCCCAATTGTAGACTCGCCCCCTATTACGTGGCATAACCGGCGAAATGTGGGTGTAGGTACCTACCTACTAACTCTTCGGGGATTATAGGCGTGATGTTATGTTATACTCATGAGATTTTCATAGAAAACTGCAAAATGAAGCAATTTTTGCATTTGTTTTTATAGTATTAGTAAAATAATATTATGACTGTAGCTACGATTGTAATTTTTGCAGCGCATCAAAACGATAAAGGAACCGGAAGTGATCACGATACCGCCAACGGACGCAACAGTATTCAGCCTGTGACCTGACCAGACCTACAGCTCAGCATCTCTGCAGACAAAGCCAGTCATCGAGTGGCTTGTGTAATACGAATTCTGCAAAACTATCCAAACTCTGCTATAACGACCAATATTTGGTAATCTGCATAGCAATATATTGACAAAATATATTACACAGACTAGTGGTTTTGCAGACAAGAAATGTATGAAAGTTGTTTATATTATTGGGATTGAAAAGAAACTCCGGTATGTTATGGTATATTTAAGAATATAATAAATCAATGTCATGTTGTAGATTTCAAGCATAATCTGCTTTTGGTAACTTGTAAGAACTTTGAAGAATATAATAATGATAAGCGTAAGTTATAAGCATGTAATCGTCTAGTATTGTAATGTAATGTATAAAAGTTTTTAGAAGTCAGTCGAATTTTGAAGAAACAGAGATAAACGAATACTTAGGTACCAACAGCATTAAATGTAGCTGTAGGTAAATTGAAATAATTAATGACCCTTTATGCCTGTATATTAAACTACTTAGCATTTATTAAAATAAAATTTCTTATCTAGTATTTTTATCTTCGTGTTTATATAATGTACAACGAATACTATTAAGTGTATAATGGACCTAGATATATTATATTTAATAAGTATTCTGTATATTATCTCAAAAGTGTTGCTGGACAGACTATAAAACATTCGCGGGAATGTAAGAAATATTTATACTATCTGAAAACTACGCAAAGTATTCACGTATAATTTGATAAATACGTGCTTATTTATTTGGTTACAGATGGTATATTTAATTTCATTGTGAATAAATGCTTGAATAACTCTTTAATACGGTTTTTAATAGTATTAAGCAAACCCCAATGTAAATATGCTTTTACTTAGAGATAAACAAAAATATATATATTTCTGTATTCCTGGGCAATGAGTGCAGAAATTAATATATTTACTACTAGATTATTAATAAAACGTGTGTAAATAATATTAGAAATGAAAAAATGAAGTTAATGGGATCATATGCATAGGCTTTCAATCTAGTCAACGTTTCTGAAACAATACCTTTTAATATCGTACTTACCTCGTAGATACCTATATTCCATTAGAAACGTAGATATTATCTCTAAATTATTGTAGTAAAGATATTTCTAATGATTATCTTCCATTCGGGTCTTCTTGTAATAAACTCAAATCAACTAGTCATAAATTAGCGCCAAGTTGTTGCTTGAGAAGTAGGTTTGTATTTAATCATTATAAACAACGTACTATTCGTAGATATTTTTGAAATATAACAAAGAGAAGTTTAGTATGTAATTGGTAAGTACCTACATATGAATCTTAAAAACATTTTTTTCAAAGCAATTTCCGCGCTTGTGTCCCGGCATTTCCTGGCTTTACAAATGAAAATAAAGGAAAATCTATTAATAATTCTCATATTAGTGAATAAAACATACAATGATATGTTATATTCACCCATGTTTATACTCACCCACGTATGTAATGACATTTATATAAAAAGTATAATTATATAAGTACTTAATCAACTAAAAATCTTGAATCAGTAGTTAATTTAGTAAAAATGTACCAAAAAATCATATAAAATAATCTCCTTCCAGTTTATACTAGCATATATTACATATTATTAGTAATCTTACCAATAAATGTTAAGTGTTTTTATAAAAAAATATATTTAAAAAGTAGTTCATATACCCACAGAGCTATATTTACGTGACTGTACAATTTGTTGATTTATTTTTATACGTTTGATCTTTGTTGTTCGAAGATGTACTCAAGTTGATGTGTAGTGAGTGTCGTATGTACTCGTAGCTATGTAGTCGTTGGTTGTACGTGTTAGAATAAACGACAGATGTGTAGACGGGGCCTGTACCAGCCATTACAGGTCCATCTAGCCATTTGTTTTACCAATACTACGTTGTTTCTTTTTCGACTTCTTACACTTTTATCGTTGATCATTATCATAAGCAAGCAATGGAAGGTGAACAGGAATCAGGCCATAATCAACACTCTTGGCAAGCAGGTTCAAGATCGCAATATTATAGAGGCAAGCTATAAGTAGTTATACCTACATCTTCTTGACACCATCCCAGTCGCCTTTTGTCACACCCACAGAAGAGAAGAGAGGGGAATTCAAACTTACAAGCACTATTATCTTAGGAGCAGGAGGACAATCCATAGAATATTATTAAAATTAAAATTCTGAAGGTAATTTCCATGTTGATTTGAGATGTAACTCGGAACTCAGAGAAGGAGTAGTTGAATTCTAGTTAAGGTTGATAGCCTCCACTAACCAGGTAATCACCCACATTAACATCTTAAAATGCAACTTCTTTTTAGATTAAGGGATGCTTCATAAATAGAACCACACCCTCATTAAATAAGGGATCTCTGGATCAGCCATGAAACCTTTTTTAATGACAGGACATGCGCTCTCGCGTGTCTCTGGCTTCAAAATATGTCAAATTCTAGATGGCATGCATCTAGAATTTGACATATTTTGAATCCGTCAGAGTCGGGTCATAAATCTAACCAAAAAAATATTAGGAATAGATATAAAATCACAAGTATGATAAAATCTATTTATTAAATCGCAAAGTGAAGATGTTTAGTAAAGGGGAAACCTGTAGCAAAAACATCCCCACGCTTGTATGGCGACCAAAACTGTAAGCTTCAACACACATTGCGTAAGTACCTAGTAATACAAGATGCTCGTATATCGTTTCACCAAGCTGCTGCCCTATCCTAATTAATGAGGACAGTGCAGCACTTCTTCTTCCATTCATCATATCCTTATTTCCTATAGGTGTCAATATCATAGGAAAACTCAACTTTGTAGATAGGTACCTACCGTAGATACCAAACAAGTTCTATTCCAGAACATCTAAAGACTTAGGTATATACTGATGTAGGTACCATTACGGGAAACATTTTTAAACAATGACTTTCAGAATCTGAAAATACGTAGCCAATTGAAATTTCGAAGCAAAATGAAAGGCATGAAAAAGAAGCTATAAGTACCTCAATGGATTCAATGAGCAACACCGCAACATTGGTAATTTAAAGTTCTGCTGTAAATTTATGTGTGTTTTGTACCGCATTCCAAAGAAAACAATAAGTATTTAGTCTTTCTTTGAACGTAGGTATTTATAAATTCTTAATTTACTTTCACGGTTATACCCAAGCATATAAGATAGTGGCTTCGAAATTAACTCCTTTACAAGCATAATTCCTTCGTCTAACGATGTAAGCTTTCCACAGTTTATAAAAAGTCAAAAACAGTAAATAGCAGATATCTTGGGTGTCTATCCCTGTAGGCACCCAAGAAATCTGTCACTTAGGGACTAAGCTAACGAAAATTTGTGGTCCGTTTTAAAATATATAAAAAATACAACATTGAAGGGCGCATTACGTCAATTTTATCTTATCTTCGTCTATGCATACACGTCAATGAAATTTTCTGATGATCGAATCGACGAAAGGAAATCCAAGAAAGTCAGAATTGTTTTAAATATACTCACATTCACCAGCTACATTGTAAGTTCCCACTGATCCTACTGATCTAACAAACACTTGCACAGAATCTGTGCGACCCTCACTTGGAGACAGTAGCGAAGTGGCTTAGCTGCAACGGCGAGATATGGGGCGTGGGGCCAACGCTAGTATTCGCCAGTGCGGCCGCACTCTTCCTCTACAACGAGCTAAAAGCCACCGTCTTCGCCGGAGGCCTAGGTCAACTCTACATGCTGGAGAAAACCTTGATTGTGAGTTTTGTATTGCTATTTATGGTAGGTACAATTTAAAGAGTCCATATTCACTCAGCTGTATCTTCAGACACTTCTCTTCTGAACATAATCCGGACTTCGTGGCTTTTGATCCAATCGTTTATGACGCCCTACTATCAGAAGTGAATCGTTAAAATGTAACAATCCGACCATTTCGAGTATATGCATTTATCCAGTCCAAGCAGATCTGAGACCCTAGACAAAGTGACATTCTATCAGCGATAATGATGATGGAAAAGGCAAAAATGTATGGGACTGACTACATAAGCTATCGAAAAGCATAAGTCAATTCTGTTGAAAGTCGTTGTAGAAATACGAAACGCTTTCGAAGCGATTGTCACTTGTCTAAGCGCTCAGATTTTTCTGTTCATTCTTACGTCTCCATAAATTACCTATTAGTACTACCTTCGTTACTGCCTTCTGTATGGTTAATCCTTAGGCTAGTTCTCCACGAAATTATTGTTTCATATTCAAAATAAAGCAATTACATTAGTCAGTGTGCTGTATGCAAAACAATATTTTTGCATACAGCACACTGACTTTCTATTGACCATGGTATATACCATTGTCAATAGAAAGAAGGATCACAATCAAAAAGAGAGTGATGTTCTTTACGTTTTAAATAACACGAAGTTTTTGAATTCTGCAGTCTACAATGGTTCTCGGCATGCTGGCCCTGATGATTCATCTGTGGGTGTGCTCCATGCGCTTCTTCCAATACTACCTTGATACGCTTATTAGAGAGGTAAGTACGAAACCAAAACTTTGCGTATTATTATATTATTCACAAACTAAGCTTTATTTACCTACTTATGTAATTCTTACAACATTAGACTATACCTAGGTTTTTTTTTATATCTCAAAAGATAGCGTTGTTGTTAGCTTTTTAAATTATATGCTAGAAAGAGACAGCACTGCGGTGCTCGCACTATTCAGGACAATGATCGTTGTATTCACAAACTAAGCTTTATTTACCTACTTATGTAATTCTTACAACATTAGACTATACCTACGTTTTTTTGTTATATCTCAAAAGATAGCGATGTTGTTAGCTTTTTAAATTATATGTTAGAAAGAGACAGCACTGCGGTGCTCGCACTATTCAGTACAATGATCGTTTTGCGTGACAAAAACAGGAGAAGTAAGTTCTAAAGCGTGTAACTTCTCCACTTATCCACTTGTTTTACTTGAATTTTTAAAATATGTATTCATTCATATTACGTCAACTATTCAAACACCTTATTTCTCAGCAGAGTCCAAACATGCTACTAGAGATGACGACGGCTGGTCTCCTGGGGGGGAAGGCGGAGATGGTGGCCCTGGGTCCTCTGACGAGGTTCCTCCGGCAACAGCAGCCACAGATCCACATCACGGTCTGCTGGTTCCTGTCGCTGTGCTACGCAGACTACATCCGCAAGAACTACTGCCAGAGATTTAACTTGCCGTATTTGGAACAGTGGTTGGTATGGTTCATGACTTTACTTTTTTCTTGCATGTCACGTTTTTCTTGCATGTCCTCATCGTGAAAGAAAAAAGTAGAGTGCTAGAAATAGCAAGTTTTTAATCCTTAAATCCTAATGCAGATTATTTGAGATTTTTTTTTTTTGCATTTTGTTGTTATTGCCGCGGCTCGGTCGTAGAATTAACCTCATTGTAGGTACGATAAAATGTTCAATTAGACCCCAATATAGTTGGGAAAAGACTAGACAGATGATGAATAATAATCGAACTCATCACAGTCTCATTCTGTCAAAACACCTACACTCTCGATAAATTTTTGACAAGTTTTGGACGTTGATTGTCGCTGAGATGAGATTAAGACTAGATTTTGAACGTTTTTAATTACGGGAACCTTCTGATCATAATATAATGTGCCTGTCATGTTAGCGCGACGCGACTTTTAACAGAACAATTACTGAGACAACTTCACGGCGAACAATGCAGCGGCGTCGCGTCGCGCGACAAGTCTTGCCTGTTTGTGGGAAGCCTTTAATCTGTAGAGAATGCCTAAGGCATTACGTCTACCTCTGTACCTTTTATGTTTCATAAAGTTTAATACTTATATACCTAACTAAACATAGATCTCCTCCATCTTCTTCTTCAAATCACTTTATTACGAAAATTTATATATAATTACTTTTATTTGTATATCGCGGTGGAAGCAGGCAATCCGAGTTGCACGAACGCGCAGTGCAGTCAGTCAATCGCACCATGCAGAGCGTCAACAGCTTCGTGGGGTCTGTGCACCAGCGGATGAGAGGGTTTGCACCCACCGAGCGACAATGCAACCCGCAAACGTGCAACCCGCAACCGTCCACCCCGCAACGGTGCAACCCGCCGACGAACGTACAGTGTACTACGTAATGATTTTAGTTCAATGTAACCTACCACCCGTTTACTTAGGAAGTTAAGACCACTTGTTGCACATACCGTGCCCAAAGTGAACTATAGTAGAACCACCTTTGAATGAATCCTATGGAATGTTAAGTCGTTAAGGCCTGGTCATAACCAGGATTTGGAAACGACGGGAATCGGTACTCCACCTAACAATAGTAGATACCGGTACCAAATTCAGGGACCCGACGCGTAACACAAATCTCTTATA
Organism: Lithophane ornitopus; assembly: GCA_948473465.1. Lineage (NCBI taxonomy): Eukaryota > Metazoa > Arthropoda > Insecta > Lepidoptera > Noctuidae > Lithophane > Lithophane ornitopus. The sequence continues at coordinate 15,649,056 of OX419625.1, forward strand.
TGTAAGAAGAACCCTAAACTCTAATTTATTTATTTATGGATATGGCAACTTCAACGACTTACTCACAGAAACATACACAAACAAAAATTACATATAGTTTTAGGTATCGTGAATTCGTCACTTACAGAAATGCACAGCACTAATGCCTATTTTTACTTACTAAGTATATCTGTTTTCTCATTCGTATTATAGGAAATATTTTTGTCGGTTTTTTGTACCGGACGTAGTATTATAATATCTGTGGTACCGGTACAGATAGGTATCTGTAGTAGTCAGTATAGGTATACTGACTAGAAATACCAATAGTACAGGTAATACTCTGGTACCGGAATCAAACCGGGGCCAATGGTACCGGTTCCCAAAAATGCCGGTATATCAAGCCCTGGTCACTTCACGACAGCGTGAAGTTTCACGACGTCATCTATTTTACGGCACGAAGCTGTTGACCGACACGATATCGTTAAGGTCGACAGCGCCTTATACCCAGCGGTCGTATTAGGTATTCACCGTTTTGACTGAACAAGCTTATTTTAAAGAGATGTCCATATCGATTTGAAATAGATTGTAAGATAACATTTATTTAGACATAGCGTTGTTCACTAGAGTGAGAGCCCGGCTTCCAAGGGATCGTCGATCGTGGTCTGTACCGCAGGCAGCGGAGGCTCCTGCGGCATTGGGTGTCCGAGCAGCATGCTGGACGTATGCCACGCGCCGGGCCTCAGTACATCGGCAAAGGAGCTCAACGTGGGGCTTATTATCAAAACTGACGACACCACTGCGCAGGCCATTGAGAAACTCAGAAATGACATTGAAGTAAGTGATCAGATACTACAACTATAATTACTGCAACTTAACTATAATTTAGTTTGACAGCACTAAGATGGCACTGAGATTAGTTTAGTGAAAATGCTATTCTGAATTTGACGATTTAATCTAAAATTGGGTCCTATAACTAAAATCCTCTAACTAAATCTGACTATATTTAATCGCGATTAAAAATGTGTGGAATAAAATTAGATGTCATAAACTAAAATTCAAACCAACACCTCGACTTCAGTTACAAAAAACAGTACTGTATTTTTTTATTTTCTTTTGCTTATATCTCGAAAACGGGGTGTCCTATCGCAAAAATAATGAAAATTTCGACCCTCTTCAGAAAACCCTTAAACCCGTAATTCTCAACATGTTTTTTTTTTTTTCGTTATTTTCCATACAAAAACTGAAAAATTCCATTAAAAACACGTCGAGGGTGCCGTGCAAGCGCGCCTCTGGCTCTAAAAAAAAACACGTGGCAGGGAAAACAAGTACCAAGTGGAGGCGCGCGGTTGTCAAATTCGATTTTAGTTGTGTCATTATAAGTTTTGAATTTAGAGAATCCATTTGGCAGAAGAGCTCCAAGATTCCCATAGTCAAAAGTAAGGAATTTTAGTGATAGTTTAGTTCGGTGTACAAGAGAATCGGCACCACTACCTACTCCTATTCAAAGATCAACTTTATGAGGCTCAAAAAATGACTTGTGTGTGAGTGCTTTGGATATCATATAGATAGGGTAATAGGACGTAAAACGAGCTACATCAGTACTGAATAACGACGTGTTTCGTCATGTTAGGTATCATTGGCCTATAACAAATAGCACACACACGCGTCAAGTTACATATTGTGGACTGCGATCATAATGCAATAAATCATTGAGTAACTCCTATATATTGTATGAATTGTCCAAAGAAATATGTATAGGTAACCTAAAATGCGGAGTGCTAAAAAAAAAGTTTAGTAGAACCTATAGGTACATATATATATATAGATACCTAACAAAGTTCACACTTCTACACAGAACTTTCTACAAGCCCCGCGCTGGCTTAATCCAGCTCTGACCTACCCTGCTGATGCTTCACTTGAGTGTTGTTTTTTTCTGCAGTCGACCAGATGTACCTGTTCTAGTGCACCGAACACCAGCGTCCTTAGTCCTGTGCCAAAGGAAATCAAGCCTTGAAGACCAAGACTATCCCTGGAGGCAAATCGAAAAGCTTCCGTTCGACTCACTTTTTCAATGACATTTATCTTGGTTCTTTTATAACTGCATTAAAATTTGTCATATTCATGGTGTTTTTATTTGTATTTCGAAATAGGCAAGTGTGAGTTGGACTCGCGCAGATTCGATTCCTTTATTATCAACGTACTAGTAAGTAGTTTAATTTCTTATTTTTCATTCATGATAGAGGTCATTGTAACACGTAGACCTTGCCTACCTTTTCTGTGAACATTTCGGTATTAAATAGCGTAGGGGCTACAGGTAGCAATAATGCTAGCGGTGCAAAAAGCAATGTTCCCGGCGCATAGAGTTTAGCGGCCTGTCGTTTTCCCAGCGCCGCCGCCGTGGCAAGAACTTGTGTTCCGTATAACTAATGTAAGAGACAATCTTGAATACCGGAATTTCATTTATTCTCCTTCTACCATTGGTGACCCCGATGTGATCTTAGAGACGTAGTTATCAATTTTGGGACCATAAGAGTATCGTAATATATATGTAAAATTATAAATAAAATCGATACTTGGCCATTAAGTATTTACTGTCATAAGTAGGCAGATTTTTTTAGTAGGTCGTGTGCCCGATGGGATTTCACATCGGAAAAATGATTGGAAATCATTTTTCCGCCTTTCATCGCCTATTTAAGCACTTCAGGGGATGAATTTTCAAAAATTCTTCTTTAAAAAGGAACTCTTGTGCAAAATTTCATATTTATAGACCCAGCGGTTTACGCTGTGCATTGTCTATCAGTGAATGAATTAAAGATTTTACTAATTAATGGCGAGGTAAAGGAGGTCCTTCACAAACTCAGTCGGGCCGTTACTGCAGCCCAAACAAAACTGATGTTAAAAAATATCACTGTCAAATCATTTTGATTGACGCAAATTATGAGTGGAAAGGAAAAATTTCAAAGCGATCATGGTGACATAGAAGTTAATATTTTTGTGTAAATCAACAAGAAAGTCTAATAAATCATAAGCCCAATGTTAAATTTCGTAGTCAACTATTTGGATTTAAAAAATTGTGATGTGGGAAACCTCTTTAAGGAGTTACATGCAAAATGAAGGAACTGAGGTAGGCAGAGGTTACGGTCGAAGCTGCACAGCTAGGTTCTTCACTTGCTTTATTTTTTTATTGTTTTTTTTTCTTTTGTTTTCATTATAAACGCTTTTATCGTGCATGTCTTTTGTATATCGTTCTCACATGCTTAAAATTCAACATGAATGCTTTTAACAATATGATTTGAGTGTCCATGGAGTTTCTTGTTCGTTCTTCTCTGTAGGAACCTACTATGCTTTGGCATGGGAAACTAACTTCATCTTTCTGACTGACCGACTCCTTTGACAATTCAAAAGTTCCTGTAAATGGTTTAATTGAAATAGGTAATTAAATGCGTTGAGTTTGAGTCACCAAGTGAACAGCCGCATAGGCGGCGTGTTAACAAGATAGAGGACGCATACATCAGTTCACCTAGCACCTAGCTCAAACTTCGCTACCTACTCACCAAGCTCAGCATCAGCAACGCCACATGCGAACTACGCATTACACAAACATCACGCAAAATCCTGCATCGCTCGAGCAAAGTTATGCGACTAGTATGATACGTAAATAGGTACAACATCCCGACATCAACTATCAGGCAGTAGCCCCCCAGACACACCACCCGTCTGCTCGAAGGATCTCCCTTTTCTATGGAGGACGAGAAACTTTACACCCTGTTCCTCATACCTCTCTATGAGAATTTAAAATGTTCACCAAACATCACATTAATCCACATTGCAGTTATTCGAGTGGGCAAAGTGCGGAGAGGACGCGGTATCGGTGGTACCGACAGTGTTGTGGGCAGCGGGCGCGGGTGCGCTAGCGCAGAGGTTGCTCTCCGCGCTCTTCAGACGGTTCGTGTTCCGGCGGGTGCCGCTTTGGGAACTTATTTTACAGGTATTCTTCAATACCCGTTGTTATTATTTTGACACTCTCGTAAAAGCATGAAAAATGAGAGATGAGACTTTGCTACGAGTCAGATTTCTCGTAGCACGTAGCACGCCTACACTCAATCTACACCGCTACGCAAACGTAAACCAAAAAGATCACAGCAGGTTTTAGGTTTTGGCTGCAGTAGATGTGAAACCGACTACCATATTTTATATCCTCCAAACCCCAAATCCCATCACCGAAAATTTAAAACCTCCACCTTTGTCTAACCGGTTTTTGTCACTATCTAGCTGAAAGCATATTTCATAAACCAAAGCTACATATGAATATCCATTCAGTTTCTAAATAAAAACCGATTTCTTTCCTTGCAGCACCTACTATTCATATGGATGGTGATATACAGCCTACACTTCTGGATCATGGTGGTCCAAATCATAAAAACTGTCGTAGAATATTGTTTTGATGTAAGTGGAACATTTGATAACACTTCTGAATGCTCTACCTCTTGATGTAGGTGTCTATAACAATTATAGACTTCGTTACAACTTACTGCCTATATGTACCTATCAATACCTACCTATGTATTTTGATATTGGCTCAGCCTCCACTAAGCGAAAACCCTTTTTACCTACCTACCCAAAAGGTGCCAACGTGAACGGGTGTTCATTGCATATGCAAAAGTCCTAAGAAGATAACACTACAACAGCATAAATGATCACACTTTTTCAGGATGGTATGATGGTAATGTCAGAAGATGAGGTAGAGAGCTGCAAGATGGTGCAGCAGTGGATGATATGGGTGTGCGGGACGGCGCCACTAGCCATGTACATCAAAACGAGGCCACGACCCGAAATTCCGCCACTCATGATATGGTACGACAGGAGTATAAGTCTATTACATGTTTGACTGTCTTGTCTGTTGCTCCAGTCGTTGGCAGCCTATTGAGGTATTGGGTTGGATGCCCAGATCGATCAGGCTGGGAAGCTTGCTACTTGGCTTATGTAGATCCGATTCTAAGCATGACATTTAGACCATTGGGACAAAGCAGTTGCTCATTCATTTCACACATTTTAAATGGAGCTATGGTCAGAGAAATTAAGAGAAAGCAGTTTCTAAGTTAAGCGTGCTCAGTGTGATGTAAAACGGGTATAAAACCACCGTCTTTAGAACGAATGATCAGTAGAAACATATCACGAATATATGCAAAGTGGAAAATATGTGCCATGATATCAGCAGCTCAATCTCGCTGACCACTTTCCTGGTTAAAAAAAATGTTGGGCTACTTATAATTGCCTCACTCCAAAACTTGCTAAGTTAAAGTTTCATCATTTATAGTATCAATTTCTATTCCACAGGATCACAACCAGCCCGTGGCAACGTCGCGAGATGGGTCCCTACGGTTACTACCTGAACAGACCTCTGACCTCCTCCCTACATTCTTCAACCAACGTGTCCATACGACAACAGACCCTCACACTCCGGAGAGCCTTCAGCGACTCCAAGATCATCATCAAAGAACCGCCGAAGAAAAAGAGACATTCCAAATCTGTATAATGTAGAATATTTTATAAATAAGTCCAGTCAGAAAATTGTAGTAACTAGTCCAGAATGTCTAATGCAAGTAATAAAATGTAATATCGTTTATGAGATGTTGTTTCGTTATTTTTTTAAAATACCTAGCAGAGAAACTGTTGTAAGAATGGATGTTTTATTATGATCGATGCGGTCATCATTGAAATTCTTGGGGATGAGTTAACAAGAGCTTAGGCATTTTTTAACCAACACAATATTATACCACTAGCTGCGCCTCGCGGTTTCACCCGCGTAAGTCTCGATCCCGTGGGAATATCGAGATAAAAAGTATCCTATGTGTTAATCCAGGTTATAAACTATCTTTTTGCCAAATTTCATCCAAATCCATTCAGCAGTTTTTGCGTGATTGAGTAACAAACACACAAACTTTCACATTTATAAGGATTATTTATCAACAAAGGAGTTTCACTTATTTACAACAACAAAATACTTGACAGGACCATTCTAAATTCCCGCGATGCAAAATGCAACATTTATGCCAGATGGTGCCATGAATAAAAATGATTGGAATTAATAAATTATCAAAAGCATAAAATAAAATATATATACCAACACAACACAGTCCTCAAATTGTTTTTGCAAAAACAAAAATATAAAAACAGTGTTTTATCTTTTATTCGAATTGATAGTTACTATCAAGGATTTTCAGAAAGGGTAACTCGAGATTGATTTCAAAAGGTGATAACAGATGTCAGTATGCCTCATATTAATTAGAAGTCGGTGTTAAGATTCTCCGGCGCGCGTATAAAAGCGGGTGCAAGGCTGTCAGCATCATACTAACCTTGCGTAGGGTGTACCGTGATCATGCAGGCGGTTGCCCCGGGCGGACTCCGGCCATTGCACTATGGGTCGGGAGTAGTCCGTCTGTGACTATCTCAAATCGGGGTACGTCGTACGTGTAATTTTTGGTAGTTGGACTAGCGTTCTGCGCGGTCCTTTATTAAACCAAGCAATTAATAAAATAGAAAACTTATGTATGGAATCACATTAGCTTATAAAGATGTTGAATGTTAATGTTCGGAACAAATCGAACAAACACAATCTGAATGGTGATCATGAAATTATAAGATGACCGATGATATACGTTTAGTTAGGAGCCCCGTAGAAATCAAAATCCATTCGATTTTGGACAAAATGTTTGGCAGCCAAAAAAAAAAACAAGAACCACAACATATTTTATTTTGAGGGGAGTAAAAGATTGACTGAAGAAGTCTTTTAGAACTTTAAATCAATGCATGGCACAGGCGCGGTCGCAGGGGGGGGGTCACCATTGGTGCCGAGGAATAATTTTAGGGATATGGATTATATCTCTATTGATAAGTACCTACTCTAAAAACCTTTTTTTTGTATAATGTCTATCCGGGTCACTGTGGCTCAAGTACCTACAGTTTTTAATTACGCACGTAAATCATTCAGTCACTCGACAGCTTGAATGATTTTGGGGGAGGTCATGATCCCCAGGACCCCTCCCTCGGACCGCACCTGGCATGGCAATAATTAGCATTGAACAAAAACAATCAACTACGGACTACTCATGCAACCAAAAAGTAAAAGAAGAGCAAGGTCTAACTATAGTAATAGTGCAATTCTATAATAAATTATTTTATTGCTTTGTAGGTAGGTAATAGGCTCTCAAAAAGGAAACAACATTATAATAATATTGTCCTCTTAGCAGACTATGTGGTAGTATTCAGATACCGCTAGATATAAATAAGGAGTACATAGTGGCGGGAGTTACCTAGTTTAATTTAGCCATTCAAATTTTATATTTGGAATTATTAGTGTCGACATTCACTTAGACTTCCAGTACATGACGCCAGTATACGAACGAATATCACACATGCCGCAAGATGAAAAAAAAACAGAATATTAGAATGAGTGTAAAATCTACGCTGCAGCCGCCGCCGGTGCGGCTCCGGCGCCTTGACAGCAAGCCTTATAGCAAACGAATATACAAAAGTCGCAGAGCAGTCAGTGGGTTAGATAAGGACTTATGAGAAAGACGAGTTACCCCAGATTTTGTGAATAAAATAATTCTAGTGGAGTATGAAAACTGCTTACTCAGGAGATACTTGGTCACGTAGGATAATACGCTAATGTAACATATCTACGGATAGGACCAACTCACGACTCGGATCATGACCAATGCCAAACTGCTGCTGGAGCTGGCGAAGGTCTAGATTTGACCACAGAACTGAAGGTTGGATTACATAAATGCCCACCGCCCACTTTTTTCACAATGGGACCAGACGAAGTCAACTAATAATTATTATTATAAGATTTGTGCAGCGAGCGTCCGAGGAAATGCGACTGTGGAGACACATCATAAACGATGCCACTTCTCTTGTTAGGCTCTCTGAGCAATAGCGCCTGCACCACGAAATACCTTTGCGAAGCCAAATGCTAAAGCTGTCGAGGAGCCCGAATTATGGTCGAAGCTTATATGAAATAAGGGGATCATCGATACGACGTAGTCGGACGTAGACGAATAAGGCGAGCACTTTTCTAGTGAATGTAGAGTCCGCGCTACAACTGAAGTCCGGCGGAAAATTGAGGAACTACATTTTTTTAATGCAATTTGATGCAATGATATAGACACTAGCGCCACGTCTATTGGACTTGAGCGGTGGCGCGGACTCTATGGCTGTCGCATTGAACGCTTTGACAAGAGCTTTTACAAGTTATGATTTGCAATAAGGGATTATGCTCCAGTTAGCCGTTATTATACTCGTATAGTGTGATCATACAACCAAATAGTGCTTTGCGAATTATGTAACATTATTATCCCTTTGCCATCTAATAATTCAACATGAACTATCCGGAGATATAGCAGATGAGTGCCGACCCTCAGGCCCGGTATCCACCAAAGCGGAGAGGAAAGGAGACGAGAGATGTGTTTGAATAAACCAATCCGATTGCTAAGCGGAGAAGAGATTTGGAAATAACGAAATCGGATTGGTTTATTCAAACACATCTCCTCTCCTCTCCGCTTTGGTGGATACCGGCCCTAATTATTGGAGCGACCACAAGATGACGGACACATACGTACTCATTATTACGCAACACAAAACTACCTCCACACTGACTGAACTGCAATGTGAAAAAACCTTTTCCATTCCCATTATATCCAAAAGACGAATTATTAGTATGGAACTAATAATGCGTCTTAGTATTTCCTCAAAACACATAAAAAATAAAGAAAATAACCACAGTTGAAAATGAATCATAATTTATTTTCATCAATGCTACGCTGTAACATTGACAGTACTAACCGAACCGATGTTAAGACTAAATAGCTCGTGAAGATCACCAACGCGAACTGTGTGAAAGAAAAACACAACATGAGACATGCTTTATTTGTACGTCGTAGGTACAACAGTTAGATGTAGGCTGGAACTACGCTTTGTTGTGAAATAATCGTTTCTATATCTGATTTGATTACGGTCAATGTAAGACTTCATTTTGACTATCATTTTTCACGCATGAAATGCTTGTATGCAGAGCTTCCAAGAGCACATGGCGTATTATGGCAGTTTTTCTAGCCACACTCCATCAACTCGAGGCATGAAAACCGCGTTGTCCAACAATATTATCCGAATAATTCTTATTTTTGAGCAAATACGAGTCAAAATATTAAATAGCTTATTCAAAGTTTAATTAAAATAACTCGTATTACAAATTAAAACGCTTATTTGTATCATATCGAAGTTATTTACTTCATAGTTCCAACCTTAACACGATTATGTATAAAATCATTGTATAAAAACATGTCTTTTTTATCATTGTCATTATATAAAGATCTATCCGTTCGGATACTAACAAGGTGTCTGCTGCTACGTGTCGCCGGTACTCGCGGCCTTCGTCTTCACGTCCAAACTCTTCAGGGGATCGTTTTGACGAGCCTGGAACACACACAAGTTGATCAAACATTAGTATTTGCAGTGTATTATTTGTCAAGCTGCTGCAGTCATTGTTATATTCAGAAAAAGGTTTACATAATCAATTATAATGATCCCAATCCGGGAGCCTCCTTTCTGTGAGTATAAGGTGTTGAGCGTAATTAACTATGCAATCCCATTGTTGGTTCGTGGACAATTACTTTGTTCTTTGGTGAACAAATTTGTCATTTTCCACGAACCAACAATGGGTGAGTGCAGACCAGACAGAATGTAGCACACAGCTAGAAATGTTTTCAGAACATAAACCAAATAATTGGATGAATTCCGAACTGCAATAGAATCTTTACAGACACTATCACTGCCATAATTTCCACAAGAATACCTTTTACAAAGTCCCTCATCTTGTGTTAAAATAAATAATTTGCACAAAAATCTCACCTGGTACTTATGCCTTTTCGAACTCCCAAACTGTCCATGCTGTTTCCTCTTCTTCTGAGGAGCAGGCGTCGGTGCCGCCGCGCCATCCTGCTCATCTTCTACCGACTCTTCACTCCTTAACGCAGCAGGTAGCAAGTACTCTGGTACATGAGCTAAGTGGTGCTGTACTTTCACTGTGTGTAGCGCTTTGTCTCTTCGAAGTGCTGCTAAGTCTGTTGGGTTTTCTTCGAAGTAGCCCTAGAAAGAATCCTGGATTAATCTCAAAGGAATTTTTTGGGGAGAGTATGGTGAGTAGAGGTATAGTCAGAGAGAAGATTAGTCGTTCATCAAAGTGATATGTCAGGGTTGTTCATCATGTGGAAATATAGTGATAATTAATTTCTTAATTATGTGTTGCATGTTATTGCGTCGAACGAAGGCTTTATCGATGTAAACGCCTACATACAATTCTAAGCTTAGATAACTACTACGCTAATTAAGAAGTTATGTAGTTCCTACAACCACACCTGCTTGTGTTTGTTGAAGTGCTAGCCACATCGCAGTGTAGTGCACAGCAGATCTTTTGAAGAAAACTTTATATCTCACCTGTAATTTCTTACAGTTGAGCAGTTCCTGCTTGATCTCCTTGAGTCGAGCCTCCCTGACCGCTATCCTGGTGACGGCACGCCATGCATCTCGTGACCGATAGCGGAAACCTTCCACCTCCTCCAGGGCGAACTCGTACTTCCTGAGAGTAAGATATAAACTTATATAAAAGGGTCTAGGCTAACAGACATATTGTATTCTTCATCAAAATCATAGTTCACAACAGAACAGACCTCTTGAAATATTAATTAAAATGTTGAAAATTCCATAACAAGGTGTCCTAAAAATATATAGGGGCTAGAAAATATGATAAGAAACTTACTGTAATACTTTCTGTGTCTTGAAACCTTTTGATAAATGTGCTTCTACTGCATCCATTAATGGCTTTTCTCTTATTGATACAAATGATAACACTGATCCCTGTAAACAAAAACAAAAATATTGTCAGCCAATAATTATTACCAACTAGCTGTCCCTTGTCCTGTCCAAATTTTTATAATTTATACAAAAATCCCATAAAAAGGAAAAAGAAAGATCCATTTTTTTTACTTTGGAAATTTATATTTTTTCTTTCCTTGAAAATCTTCTTCCGACTATAATGAGGAACATTTAAAAAACAAACAAATCTGTCCAGCCGTTCTGAAGTGCGCTTACCAACGAACAGCATTTCATTTTTAATATATAGATTGAGATATTGCGATGAAAGCCATCACATTCAGCTTTGAAAAATCAAAATCAAAATCAAAATATTTTATTTCACATAAACCTACATGGGCACTTATGAAACGTCAGAAGCTAGGTGCACGGTTCCAATTGGTTGTTTCCTATGGAGAAGAGCCAAGAGCAAGAAACTCCACGGAAAATAGATTGATTATGATTATTTGAGAGGCATAAGGTGTTGTCAGATAGTCTTCATCTTCAACAAGCCTATTATGGTAGCTACAGAAAGAAAGGTTATATTCTACAAGCTGCCAACCCAACAGCATACAAGAATCATAAATATACCACAAAAATAATGAAGTAATTACCTGATTCTTCCCCCTAGCTGTCCTTCCCGCTCTATGAACATAAGAATTCACATCCAATGGAAAGTCAAAGTTAATCACATTAGACACATGCTGAAAATCTATTCCACGAGAAACTCCCGATTCTTTATCCTTTTTACGTTTAGAAGTTTGTTTCTTTTTCTTTCGTTCTTCTATAGGCACTATACCACCATCCGGTTCTTCTAGAGCCATCTCGTCTGATGCTATGATGATTTGGTACCTTCCTCTGTTGAACTGGTCTACGGACAAACATCTGACTGCTGCGGGAAGTTCTGAGTTTAGAACACATGAGCTTATTTTGAACTGTTCTAGGTATAGTTTTAATCTGAAACAAATATAAAATGAGGTTAGTTCCTGACCATTCATAAGATAATGTATAATATATTTATAAATATTATGCCAGTGATCGCATACTGCAAGACTTAATTCTAAAATGTCTGGTAATAAGACAAATCAATTAGTGTTCTTAAAGTTTTTAGCTATTGTCTCTTTTTCAGGCGACTTAATAGCCCATAGTAAGCAGTTTTAACTGTCTTATTTTGGTTATGTATAATGTAGTTCACTTACTTGTAACACCTATCCACAGTCCTCACAAAGATGATACTCTTTCCCCTGATAAGGTTCAACTTCAGCAGGGCATACAAGATGGCTGCCTTATCATCCTCCTCTGCAAACAGATGATAGTGCTGTAGCTGTGTTGAAGGTGCCAGTTCTGGTTCCTCCAGCTTTAGCGTGACTGGGTTACGCAGGACAATTTTCTTGAGACTCAGGACATCATCCGATAGTGTGGCTGAGGCTAACACTGCTTGGTAGATTTTTGGTAAATGCCTGTGAAATATGATTATATTTTGTGATTCTAGGTTAAAACATACAGAGGTGTTTGATTGACTGGTTATAACTTAGGCATATAAAAATCAAATTTAAATGATTTTTTCACATGGGTTCAGCAGTATTAAAAACCTTGGGTTCTAATCTTCAGTACTAGCATCTTTAGTTTTTTTCTTACATATTTAAATTTACGATGATCTTACCCCAATAATTCTTTAATTTCATCTTCATAACCAAATGAAAACACCAAATCAGCTTCATCAACAACCAGCACTGCTAGATCTTCCTTCAACCTCATATTACTAGCTTTCAAGTGTGCCAGTGCTCTTGACGGTGTTGCCACAACTATGTCTGGTTTATCTGACAATAAAGCCTTCTGTGTTGGTGTGTCTCCGCTTGAGGATATGTCTATGCACTTTACTTCTCTTGCGCATTTTGTAGTTAGGTCACCTATTACGGAGGTAATCTGAAATGTTGGACTAGAAAATAATATTGTACTGATAAGTATAAATAATAATATTTCAATCAGAATTTTCATAACATATTTTAGTTTCTGACCCAGGTCACAGATGAATACAGATGGTAAACTCCGCATTTTAGGTATGTAGCTACAAGAGTGTAATGTCACTAACATATTCAGAAGATCTTTGATGTGATGCATTATGTTGTAAGAGAGGCAACTTCTAGGTGAATATAACTGTAGGTAATTAGCGCTGAGCGAGTGTGCGGCCTGAATAGCTTTGCTTTTTATTTAAATCATTTTGCAGAGTGAACCATCCGTATTCATCTGTGCCCAGGTAAAGTGTCTCGATAGAACAGAACAATAACTATTGCATTTAATTTCTTGAATGTTTGTGGGATTTTACACAAAAGGGTTAGAGAATATCATGGGGTAAACATGCGCTCAACTCACCTGTCCGCACAGCTCCTTACTTGGTGACAATATTAGTGCTCTGATACACTGATGTGTACTTGTATTCTTCAAATGCAATATCTTCTGAATTACAGGTATTGTGAATGCCGCAGTTTTGCCGGACCCAGTCCTAGCCCTCATCAACACATCTTTGCCTTCTAGTAACAGCGGTATTGCTGTTTCTTGGATCAGCGTGGGCTCTTGCCATGCTAGCTGTGATATCGCCTGCGAAAGGTTACCGATAGGTTACTACGACGCATCACCAAAAAGACCATGCGTGATTTTTTATTAAATTTTGTTGCCTCAAATTGTTCATTGACAGAATTAATAGTCAAAGCATTTATTGTTTTAAATAGAAACCATTTCTTAACCGTGTAATTTACCTTCAAAATCCGATCGTCGAGTTCCATTTCATGGAACATAACCTTTTTTTCTTCGCCCATTTTGATTTGAGACGGAGAATAACAACTACTTTCACTTCTTTCACTACAAAAAGTTATACTTATTTTAATTTATCTCATGAAATGGTATTTGGTTCGGAAAACAAAGCACGTTTTACGAAATCTGTGCAAGAAAACAACACTTATAAAAAATATTCATTCACGTGTGTAAATGACGTGCCGCCATTTGCAACAAAAAACAAATATTTTAGAATTGCCAGCTTAAATATTTTAATTTTATTGGAATTGTTTTTTTTTAATTTTTGGCCTGGCTACTGAGATAGACGTGCCAGCAAGTAGGTACGCGTACTTACGGTTACGGCTGGGTGAGTTGTGTGTGTGACAATAACATTTTGAGCAAGCTTCACGTGTATCACCGACGGCGAGCCGAGTATGATCGCGAACATAAAGACCGCGTACGCACGTCTACGTCTATCACCCACTTACCAGGTGCGTTTGCACCACAGACTACTCAGAGAACTAACGTTGTTTGCACTGTCGAAATATTCACAACAAAACATGTTGAAGTCTAGTTCCTGTCAAAAATTGTATGGAAAATTGACAAAAAATAGAGATTTCAACATGTTTTGTTGTGAATGTTTCGCACAGTTGGACTCTACAAAATAACAATGCGTTTGCATCATTGTGCGTTTGCCCAAACGGTATCCCGTTTTCCTTTCTAATTCCATTAAGGACCACTTCGTTGTCCGTCTGTCAAGACCCTTTTTCTCAGGAACGCTTGGAGGTATCAAGTTGAAATTAATATCCACTTTTATCAAATAGGTACGTACCTAGGTCAACGGACCCTTGGAGTCAATGCAATAAAAAAATACAGCGACATACTGTCCGTTGACCTAGAATCAAGAAATTTGGCAAGAAGCAAGATCTCACAGCACAAGTAAAGGAAAAAGTCCAAAATCGTTATAGTGTGTGTGAAAGATAAAAGTTTAGTACGAAAAATACGGTTTTCAAATGGTTTTCAAGATTTTTTTTCACGTCACTTGCGAATCTTTTTTCAAAATTAAAAAGTTTTTTGCTCTGGCAAACAAACTCCGAACATGACACAGATATAAAACAAAATTTTAACGTTGAGAACACTAAACGAATGGCCGAGTTGTTTCTGCATTGCATATTTTCAATAAAACGGTGTTATTTTTATCTATTTTCAATATTTGGTGATTGTTTCAACTCCAACATTTTCGCGTTAGTGTAATTTCAGCCAAAATTGTGTTCGTGGCTTACAAACATGTTATACCACAACGTCGTTACAGACCGCAGTTCATTGCCTTATGTAAAACTTGAAATAGTGTTTCTTCCGTGAGTGACCGAAATATACAGTGACTTATGTGTTTAGTGTAATTGTTTAGATTTTGTGGTGATCGAAGTGTCAAAATGTCGAATTCTACCGCTCAAGTGCTTATGAAGAAGGGTAAAAGGGGTGCAGCCGCTTATATACACGCGGACTGTGAGAATGGTTCCCCACAGCATTTGGGTCCTCTGCTGGACGTCCTGCTGAACCCTAGCAAGGCCATCGATGAGTGGGAGACCATAGATTGGTGCCGGTGGCTGTTGGCCGGCGGGAGAACGCCGGACGAGTTCGCAACGATAGGTGGGTTCTAGCATCTAACTGTACTCTTCAAAATACGTCTATGATAGTTTGTAGGTTATGAACAAAGTTATAACAGTTTTATTGCACCAATTGCGTAGTTTTTTTTTTATGAGTAATATAACGCTGTAGCGCCGCATGACCTTCCATTGTTTGTTGTATCAACTCTAGACTATTTGTTGATGGATGCTGCCAATTTAACATTCAAACATTAATAAAGGAATTGATTGCCCTTATTTCAGTAGATAAGTACATTTACAGAATAAAAAGAATGAAATAAGCATCTCTTGGATACAAAACATTATTTTGGTAAAAATATAATTGAATTTAATGTAAATAAGGGCCGACATTGACATAATTACATTATGTATGCATGTTGGACAACTGCTAATTAATTAATGCTCTATTTAAAGTTTCAAGCCTTGTAAACATCATAATTGTTCTGCTTGCAGTATAACAATGTGAGAATAGTTTGGTACCCATAGTAATCTGAGTACACTGAGTACCAAGTAATTTTTATTATTGAAACTTTTTATGGGACTACTACCAAAAATATGGTTTGTTGAGCTGAGATCTAGTCGGTAAATGGTATTGTTTTGCATGCAATCAAAATAATGATAGCATTACAAAAATAATTATTATAATTTGACACTATAAAAATTGATTCAACCAACAACATAATAAATAAATAGTTAGATCAACAAATTGCAAATGAAGAAGGACTTGTTTTGGTGCGCAAAATAGTAAGAAAGAATTCTCAATGTAACACTGCACTGTGCACACACAGAAAATTTGACTAGTACATAGTGTGTGCATTTCAACACAAATAAAACTTCTTTGAACATTAATAATGCAACATTTAGCCAGGAACATTTGATGTTGCAGGATGTTCTTTTGTTTATGGAATTTAAGCAAGTCGCCAGCAACACTGTAATATTCCATACTGCCAGCAAAATATGTTTCGTGCAACCACAGAACATGGTGCTGAAACAATTTTGCACAACTTTGTCCCCAATGAATTTGTGAATCATAAAAACTGAATCCAAACTGCTAAATTGCAGTCCAAATGCAGACCAGCTCCATAGGCCCTAAAATCCCTCAGGAAGTTGTTTGTACCTTATGGTACAACTTCCTTACAAAGAGATAATATCAATCAGATATAAATAGCCCTACAAAGTGACATAAAAGGAAGACAATATGATGTCAATAAGTAACCTCAGTAAACAGGTAGGTATGTTTACCTGCACCAGTCGCCATCTTTGACCATTTTGGTGTTTCCAATGTCACGCATATGTTGCAAAACCTTGTCAGGATATGATTCATAATTACCTACAAATGGAGGTATCAACTATTGTAAACAATCTTGAGTTATATTATTAATAGGTACTACTAATAGTTTGTATTTCCCTTGATATAATATTATAATAAAATATGTTTCTAAATGGCTACATTGTGAGGTAATGGATCTATCTATGAGGTCAGCCGCACTTATAGTTTTATTTATGCCTTAAGATAAAGAAAACGCCACTTTGAAGTTGGTTTTCCACTAGATCTCTCTCTTGCTGAAGGATCTTCGCCAATGACGTAGTTGCAGAGCAGAGCCAGCAATTTTCCGATATGATTCACCTGCTGTCGATGGGACCTTACGACAACCTTTACGGACAAAACTATTGATCACCAATCTATCTAAAATTAGAATATTATCGCGGAATTACGATTATACATATTCTACTAGTTGGTTAGTGGAGGTCAGATAACAGTTGCGAGCGTGTAAAATTCATATATTCCGACGCACCTGGGGGCGCAGCATGGAGGTCGACCTTACACATAGTTGAATCAAACGATTCCTCTAGAAACGCACGAACTTTTTAAGGATACCTACGTCATGCGGCGGTAAAAATATTAGCCAGTCACCAAGGTGGTAGCGGGACTGACTTAGGATTGCCACCTCTTGTTAGTCTAAATCCAGGAACTGACTACCGAGGGCGCGCGGCGCCGGGTAAACATATTAGTATCGTCACTCATGGAGGTGTTCATTTATATTAATAATACATCAAAGACCGGGAACCTATTTTGCTATGTTAAGGTTCGTCTTGAGGTTGCGTGATCAAAAAGGATCTTTTCTGCTCAACTGTACCGTGTACGTTAGCCCCAAGGCATTTTAGAGGCTCCAAAGTAACTCGGTTCTTAGGAAAACATATAAATGGTGTAACATTTCATTACGATCCTCAATTATTTCCGTGCGGATGCTAAGGTGTTTTATTATATTTTGAACTCTACGCCATGCGTCAGAAGGTGCAAAAATTTATAAAAGCATGTAGCGTTAGTTGGCCTCTGTTTAGAACAGAAAACTGACGCGGCCATATCCTTCCATGTTCTTGAAAAATCTTTGAAAAACTGTTGAGTGCACTTGTGTCTAATTACGTCATGAATGATAATATGCTAAAGCACTGGTATTACGCAGAATATGCTGTTTAGTATGATCTGCAGACACTTTGTGAGTAGGTTTTTATAATGACATCACTGGAGAGATATAGAACCACAATGATCGTCAACCCGAAATGTGAGAGAGAACTAAGATCCTGGTGTTTCCCCTCCTATCTGTCACCTCTTACGAGCGGATACCTTCTGATATTGATTGATATCATAACCAGTTCTCTGGACATCTGGCTTGACTCTATGCCGTGGTAATGCTACTCATCTCATCTTAAGTAGCCATAACTAATCACCCTAGCAAACCATTTCTCCAAAATGTCTTACTCTTTCCTTGAGTAAATAAACAGCTGATGCATGCAGTTAATTTTGTTTTTATTCGCACATCGTAATGTAATGTCAACGCCAACGGTGAAGTTCCTTTGTCCGTAAATATAACCCGATGAATTCGCATATAAATGAAGAGAAATAGACTTGAATGCATTGCATGGGGACTTACCTACAATACAGAGGGTTATCACTACAGGTTCACAATAATTTACGTACGCAGGCAGTTGCCTTTGGCCCTTGATACTCCGGCTCTTTTGGCTTTTTTAAGGTTCCGTAGCCAAATGGGAAAAACGGTTTAGTTATGTCCGTACGTCCGTACGTCCGTCCGTCCGTCCGTCCGTCCATCCTTCTGTCTGTCTGTCCGTCCGGATGTTACACAATCATTTATTTTGTCTAGCGTGAAAGCATGTTGTTTTCGGAAACCTTTCCCACCTGTTTGGTTTCCTATGAATAAGTAAATGTTTTTGTTTTTCACCAACTCTTGGACTTCCACATGACGCAGCTCTTTCGCTATAAATAATATTTGTTAGGCGTATTATTTTTTGTAAACTTACTTTTACTGTACAGGTTTTTGGATGACGTCCATGAATCGGCAGTTTGAATTAAAAACAAACTTCCCTTAAACGTCTTGCGATGAAAGTTGTTTGGAGTTTTCCTGTTTAAGTACCTACCAATAATGGTGCGTAAGCTATAATTTATACTTATGTACAGACCAGGCAATAGTTTCTGAGCACCAGTATCTTACCCAGATTCTCCAAGACATTATGAAACCCATTGTCCATGACTAGAACACAAAGCTGACCTTCTAAATCTAACGCAAACTAGATATAAATAAAAATTCAAACAAGCATAGCAAAAAAGACGTTTTCGGGAACTAGTTAGCATAATCTTGGACGCGGGAACCTTGACCTTGGCTGAGACCTCGGCCGGGTCAAGACTCAGGTCCGTGAAGGCCGGAATCGGACGGCGGTCCTCACAGCAATTATTGTAAGGCGGACTTAAATATTGAGCTCGGAGGCTCGGACCTTCTTTAATACATACTACAATTAATTATTTTAATGTATCCGCAGATTTATTGAAATGTTTCTGCAATAAAGTCAAGAATGTTTGTCTATCGAAGTAAATAGATAATACCGATCGAAGTGAACAAGGAAATGAGAAAATGTCACAATACCTTTTTAACCCTTTGTTTTCCACGACTGCTAAAGTCGTATAGAAAAGTCGTAGAAAGCGTGGTTCTGTCTTGATGGAGAGAAAAAATATAAGTATTTACTTTCGGAGTCAACAAAAAACGCAACCAACATTTTATAGACATTTTATAGCCTTTCCTTACCAACAGATGCCACATTGGTCAAACGCAAGTTTAAACAAAAAAAATTAAAAAATCTAACCACTCGTTTGCTGAACGACGCCAAGATTACTGTGTAATAATATATTTTAAATATTTAATATAACCGAGCTAGCGATATATCATCTTATTAAGTTATTATTAGATATAATGAGGGCGCTACTAAACTGTGTTTTTTGCCACCTGTCTCACAATGTCATCGCACCTGACTTGCTTGACCTAAATGCCAGGCTAACATAAACGATAATCGTTGTAAGGCGCTCTCTTCGCTTCGCTCACTGGCGAAAGAATATCAGATAAAGCTTGAATGTTATTATGCTGTGACACAGAAAAACAAAGGCTGAGGAAATAATATGTTTGGTGTTCGGAATTAGTAATTTTAAAACATTGACTATTTTTAGATTTTTGTTAGCATGTTATAATCTAACATCTACTTATAAATTTTTATCATGGTTGGAATGCGAGGTGCCCAAACTGCTGAAAGCTTACTTCATAGAAGTTTATTAGAACCGGCACGCTTTATCATATTATCATATAATATGATAAAGCGTGAACAAGCAATGCTAAATAAGATGACGCCAAGCGTGACAGGCAAAAAAAAAATTGTAGCGTCATCATTGTCTCACGTTAGAGATGATCAAGCCAAAAAGAAAAACCTGATCTGATGAAGTCTATTTAAAATTTTCTATGGTGCAACAGCCCTTGGACCGGAAAACTTAAAAACATGCTATTAAAAAAGTTTGCGTCTATTTTATGGATCGAATGTGCGATTCCCACCTTGAGTTGATAACCCTTGGTGAATTCGTCTTTCGGATGTAGCATTGCATTAACCCTATGCATCCCTTGTATAGTGAATTAGAGCTCTAAGCAGTAGTTATCAGTCATAGGCGTGTTTAGTACTTGTATGTAACTTTATGCTAGCTCTATAATCTATCCGTATTTTGCAGTTAGACAATGAGACTTAAATCGGGCCAATAGTTATCCAAACAGCAGTCGTTACAGTTCGTCAGAAGCTCGAAAGTCTGACAACCAGTCTTACCGTATTACCCAGGGGTATCGTATTACCCAGTTACTGGGTTGTTGAGGTCAGATCAGTCACTCCATGTAAAATACTGGTATTCAGCTGCATCTGGTTAGACTGGAAGCCGACCCCAACATAGTTGGGAAAAGGCTAGGCAGATGATGAGTTATCCAAACAGCCTGAATCAATTTCTTGCTAAAGTTGATTCGAAGTCTTCAAAATTTTCCGCAGTATGTCAACAGAATCCGACAAAAGAACATAAATTAAGCTTTCGACGACACGTAGGCACTAAAGTTTTTTTATTTATAAGCGTAGAACCAACTTACAACGCGTTCGGAGCAATAAATTCGATCACCGACTCCCACCCATGTGATTAAGTGATCACTGTGATCGGACGATCCCTAAATAACTTATACTTCGAAAATATCGTATCAAACAGTGAGTAATCGCTACAGCTTCTTATTTTTCCTTAGCTCCATGATTCAGCATCTTTATGACAAAGATCTTTAGGCATTTGATTATGTTTTAATAACTCTACAGAAGGTTCTAAGAACGCATATCTAGTATATCTACTTACGTGCGCTTGACCACATATGTATCACATTCATGTCCTCGAGTTATAGTGTTGCAATACTTGCAGTGTCATGGCGAATCATGGACCCCGAGCGTCACAGTCGCTTTTTACGAAATCCCCAGGAAGTTAAAGTTTATCTAATAGCTTAATAATCAATATAAACATTATTTTTAAACCACTTTTATATAGTACAAATAAATACAGAGCTATTGTTTTCATTCAACTAACGAATGAATAATTAAGTGTCGTCATGAACAGCAGAATAGTCCACAATCATGGTTTACGACGTGGCTCATGAATATGGCACAGATCCACTTTGCTGATTCACTATCTATACTTAAACTCCTACTAATATTTATTGAAAGTATGTATATTAATTAAAGACACGATTTTTACTTACCTAGACAATCATAATGACGATTTATCTGGTAGCACTGTGATTGCTTCGAAAATGCTGTCTATTCGAAATCTAGGACATCATACGACACTTGGCGAAACCCCCTCGCAATAGGACCTTATGTAATGTACCTGTTCATGGTTATTTTCCATGTAATCTTCTGATACGTTCTCATCTCAATATATTTGACGCACATGAGGAAAATTGTCAAGTTGTTACTTCACTTTATTGCACCTCGCTAGTATTATCTCAGTCACGAATGTCATGATTACGTGGCGATCTCATATCTGCTCGTACGCATGCTTTTTATTTTTATTTTCGCATATGGTCCTCTGGTTCACACGACAGAGGAAGGAGATAAATTCCTTTATAAAAATTACGAGTTGTTACATTTTTGTTCCAACTACACTATGAACAAGTTTCGTTGAAAGTGTGGTTGATGCCAAGCGATTTTCCTTGTTACCGCTCAACTGTTGATGTTGATTGGCCTTTAGAAGGCCGCTAATAATTAAAATTCTATTGTGTCTCGTTAGTGACAGTTGGAGGTTTATGCCCTCAGAAATTATGTCTCACAACACAAGATCTTGTTCTATATGAGGTTTCCGCTTGATAAAAGCTCCTTTCAGAGACTTATTTGATCAAGAAATAAGTATGCAATTTAATTTAACGTTAACCTGGCGGACGTATTTGCTGAGTAAACACATACGATTCGCAAGTCAAACATGTATATCCAAAAATGCTAAAGTTTTAATGCCAGTGTAGAAAATTCGCATTTGTCCGCAAATTGTCAGGCGGACGTGATGCTAAAGGCAAATATTGGCAAAATAATTCTGCCTTTATACCCCAGAGGTGCAAACGCCGCTCTTAAACTTTATGGTCACAAATTGAGAGAATTACTCGATCCCCGTATTTCAATTTCGTTTGATACTCAAGTACCCAAAAAGAAACTACGTAGTTTAGGTATTGCATCGAAATGCGTTCATGCACGCCATCGAGTGACTCACGAAACAATTTGACAACCATTTTGGTACTCGCATCTCGTATGCAAGTTTGATTTACCCGCACATTTTGAGACGGCCCCAGTTTTCTTAGCCAGTGCATTGACACCGGTGCGTTTCGTATCGGACGGTGTTATTCACCGGCCGTGGCGGGCGTCGACCCCGTCTAACAGCTGATCGCGGTCCAACAGCCACGTGCCGTGTTCCTCCCTGCTCGGAGATAAGCACCCGCTTTGTTTCTGTTATTTACGAGACATGAATCTCTAGGAAACGATGCCTAGGTTAACTCTCTTCTTTTCTGGATTAAACTGTTATTTTGTGAGTCATTTTAAATGCTGAGCTATTGATTGAGTTTTTTGAGCGGTTGCAAACCTTTTGCGAGTTCACTTTAACTGTCGGTTAGCTAGAGACAGACCCACTACTTTAACAACACTAAGGAAGTGCGGATCTCTTCGAAACATGTTTTATAATCTCTCAGCTTTGCTGTGGAATCTGAGGCATAATAAACTCGAACTAAAATCCCTCATTTACGATGGAGATATTGCAAAACATACTTGGATAGTTGGATTCCCCCAAGAGCGATGCCTTCAACATTATTTTTATCAATAAACAATTAACTATTGTTGCATTAGGTTAGGTCGAGTGCCTACCGTTTTGGGAATTCCCATATACCTACCACAGATTAATACTACGTATACTAGAAATTCTTGTTACTTCAAGAACATGATTCAACCTTTAGATTTTCCACATTTTTTTTTCACCAGTCCAAAAATTTTCTTCACCATTATTTTTTGTGTATCTTATGTCGAAAACCTGTTACCAAAGATGAAACATTTCATTAGACACCCAAGACATCTTCAATATTCTTTAATAGATGAAATGATGTCAACCCATCACTGGTTGCCCAAAGCGTCAGCACCGTCACGGTTAGGGCAATAACCACCTATACGTGTACAACGAACGTTGATACGAACGACCGTCCGTTCGGCGCGCGCGCATGCCGCTCGTAATTATTGATGCGACGCCTTGTTGCAGGCGGCTAATGTTGCGTAATGTTTCATATTGGCGCCCTAATTGGTTTTATGTGTTTACTATGTTTGTTCTTTTTTTCTATCTGCAAAATGGCTGTTTTACGGTTGTTACGGGTGTCTGGTTTAAATTGCTTGTCTCGTCATCGATGTTTATATGGTATCGGTGTACATTATAACAAGTGTAAATATTTGCCCGTTTGAATAGTTTTGCATTATCCACCTACTTCGAAATGTTTTTTACATCGTAAACAGTGAAAAACAATAAAATTGGATTGGTGTTTCATTCCAAGAGTGTTTTTCTCGTGTCAAAAATACCATTTGTTGTTCACATCAGGCAACGTCTCTTTGGTATCAAATTAATGTTTACACATTCCTTTAAAATCTTGCTAAACTTTCTGATATTTTTGGTACCAAAAATGGTCGTTGAACCATCTAATATGTTCAATGTAGTATGTTTTGGGAACATACTACAACGCAATGAAGAGAGTGTGAACAATTTTAACTAACGAGGTGTCTTTTGTGTGTCTCATTAAAAATGCAAGCAACTTTGAGCTCCGCAGACGGCAACCTTTCTATGTTGCCGGAAAATTGGCAACGTTTAAAACTGGCTCCGCAGATTGAGGTTAAGTACCTCAATGTTAGGTACGCTACATATTGTCTAGTGGACCAGTAGAGTAGAGACGAATAAGCTTCCCTTTTAGTGAAATGCAATGCAATCAAATGCAAAAAATATATTCAAGGAATCAAAACAGAGATACAAAACTTAATTAAACAGCTGAATGATAATGGCCTTATTTATATTGAATAATTTAGAATCGTGTTTAAACCCACTCCGTGCCACGAACGAGGAATTCTTCTGAACTGCGTGTTCTAAGAAAAAAACAACATAGATGAGTTATATGTTACATCGCAGCAGATACGTAATAGATTATAACGATGATGAGTGTTTTTATTGTACTCGGCCTCTTTAAATAGGCTGGGTTCATAACCATCAAACCTAGTAATCGTTGGATCTTTTTGATATTTTGCCAATAGTTCAGAATAGTCATCCGCGCCTCCTGCATTTCTCAATTGAATGATACGTTGGAGATTATTTCTGCTACCGCGGCGTCGATGCTAACGTACTGTGTTGACCTTCGGACATTAGGGCCATTAGCTGGAGATCAAAGAGCCATTCAGTCGGGAAGTTGACCCTGACGACGAGCGAAACAAGTCATCTATCATTTGCAAGTACAAGAGACCCATCCGAGGCGTTTAAAACCTTACCTATTACTAAAATGGTAATTTACCATCATGTGTTTAATTTAAGTTCTAAATAATAAAAATATATTTTATTATGGTACTTACCTGTTTATTATCTTCTCTTTCGCCTTCATTGGAAATGCTGTAATCCTTTTGAACAAAACAAGGCAGTTAAGATCGTGTTATTTTTTAACCGACTTCTTCAAAAAGGAGGAGGTTCTCAATTCGTCTGTATGTTTTTTTTTTTTTTTTTGTATTTTTGTTACTCGATTACTCCGCCAATTATGAATCGATTTTGATGATTCTTTTTTTGTTTGGTAGCCCATGCTTCCGAGGTGGTCCCATATAAATTTTATTAACTTTGCTTGCATAGTTTTTCAGTTAGCTTCAATATTACGTATTTTTCCCACTTAGTTTATCTAGACTAATTCCTTATTTACTCTTTCACTGTTATTTACATAGCAGGTAGTGCTATTTGGATTTGTGTGTGGTAGCTACCACAACTAAAAAGTGAAAAATAAAAACTTTTTGTAAAAAGTTTTTATTACTATATCAAGAATTTTGAACTATTGTTATCGATGAATAAATAAACATTTAGAAGTAATCGTGACATATTCGATTGGCTTATTCCCAGGAGCTCCAAATTTATTGTTCTCCAAACAATTTCTCTCCATACATTGATTCCCAAGAGCTCCATAATTTTTATTAATTTAGATAATCTATATCTATACATATAATAAATCTGTAGACGAGGCGTTTCTGTACAATGAAAAAAAAAAAAAAAAACCTAGCTGGAGTGTCCAAGAATAACCAACAGATGCCATTTCTACCATTTTTGGAATTTTTGTCTGTTTGTCTGTTTATCTGTTTGTCTGTTTGTCTGTTCGTTTGTTTGATTGTTCCAGTATCACGTAAAAAGTACGAAATCAATATGGTTAACTTATAAACTCAAATATTGTGTGTAACTCGATGTTTCATTTAGTTTTTGTTTCATCGCAATCGCTTCAAAATATCAAAAGATATAAGAGTTTAAAGTATTCAAGAAGAAATTTTCATTAGGTACGTAATGTAGATACACGTAACGAAATCTATTGTCGTAAAATGACACTAGCGTAAAATCAGGTAGGTTTGTGAGAACGTGTGTAACACACGATCATAATCATCATATGTTCACATACTTCGCGCGGAAACATAACGCGATACATTGTGAATTTACCCAATCTAAAGTTTGGTTAATTCAAGTTTTCCAAATCCATTGTTTGGTAGTAGTGCCATAGGTGGCGCTATCTATCTTTTAAATCATGATACAAATATTAATCATGAAAAAATGGTGATAAATTTTAATTTCTTAAAAATTGTAGATTGTTACATCGAGCAAAAAGTGAGTAATTAAGGCACGAACGCTCTTAATAAATAAACACGAGTGCATTAATTACTCACTTTAGCAAGGTACGTAATCTACTTTTCTTTCAACTACCAATGTACCTGCTGCGATAAAATATACCTGCTCAAGGTTAACTCAACTCAATCCAAATCAAGTTAGGTCAAGTTAGGTCAAGTCAGGTCAAGTCAGGTCAAGTCAAGTCAAGTCAAGTCAGGTCAAGTCAGTCATGGAACCCTACATCTTTTCTACATACCTTACAGAGTGTTCGAACGTTTTCCGATATATTTTGACAGTATCACTTCGTGCTCGATAGATGGCGTTGTTCATTTAACGTCATTTTCTGAATCGCGGTGTTAAGAGTCTCCGTAGAAGAATGACTTTCGCCGAATTCATAATTATCGTGTGTTTGGCTCATTTTGAATTGAACACATAATCCATACTAATCGATGCTTAAAAGTATAAATTCGATAGTAACTCTGTCTGTCTGTCCGTCTGTAATTCTGTATGTTACCTTTTCACGCCTGATCCACTGAACGGATCTCGATAAAATTTGGTAAAGAGATAGATGGCATCAGGGCGAAGAACATAGGCAATTATTTTCTCAAAAACAAATTTAAGGGGGGGGGGATATAGGGGATAAAAGTTTTTATGGGAAACCTATCATTTTTAGAGTTCCGCAGTCAACAAGGAAGCTTTATAGTTTCGCCATGTCCGTCTGTCTGTCTGTCTGTCCGCGACTTAGCTCAAAAACTTTTAATCGACCAACTTACATGTGCAGTTGCAAAAACCCAAACATTTTGTATGCGAGAACAAGTTTTTTAACTACAATGTTTTTTTAACTACACTTTGAGGGACAGTAAACGCCCATAGACGTAATGACAATAAAACTTTGCGAAAGTTTGTTTGATAAATTAATTCATCCCAACTACGGAACCCTTCATTGTGCATGGTTCGACACGCACTTGGCCAGTTTTTTTTAACTTAGGGCTGAGAAAATTTATGCTTTTTGTAACTATTATGTTCTTCTAAAATCATCCCTCATGAGGGTAAAAACCCTTCTTTACCCTCTTGATTTTAAAATTCACATGTAAGTACTTATTATTGACATTTTTGCGGGACTCTCTTCAAGAGCGTTAAGGGATTGAGAATATAGTCATAGTCCGTATCTTGAGAATCTGTCCACTCAATCAAAAGTTATTACTAGGTACTTGACTCTTGGCTTGGAACGAAGAGTTTGAGTTTACCAGTGAGTACTTACTCGATAGATGGCGTTGTGCAAATGATGCGATTTTCTTAAGGGGCATGCGCCGGTAGCCCGCGAAATTCAAATCTTAAGTTTTTTGCCATTTGCAAGTCAGTGTCAGACAGGTTGTATGTTAAAATGAAATTGATTATTCTGTAAATAGGTTATTGGAATCACTTTTACACGTCGTAATAATATCAAAAAATGTAAAATTAAGCTAGATGAGGTCGGCGTTTCCTATCTGACTACTCTGAGAAGAAAGGCCGAAACAAACTCAGTCTCTTTTAAAGTCCGGACATACCTAGGTCAGATATTGGCATATTGGTCAGGCCCTATGAGGGCCATGTAGATTAGAGTCTGAAATGGTCTTTTGAGGAATGAACCACACAGATTTGAGTGAACCTGTCCTGTCACTGCAAGCATTTGTCAGTAATAGTGGAGCTCAGCTCAGAAATTAAGGAGCTCAACGACTCGACGAACAATACCAAAGAAAGGACATTTGTGTAGGCCGCATAAAGTTCTCAAATTGCCAGACCATTGTTAAAACTAACTGAGAACGAAAATTCACATTCATCCTCACATTCACAATAATTCAATACTTTACAAAGTAATCATTTGTCAATATCCTACATATAATATTCAATAATGTGAATTTGTATATAAAACTGGTAGGTATATTTTGATGATTTTCCATAGTACTTATTCAAAATGTCACAATGCCAAAATGACAAAATGTTAGCAGAGCGAGCAGCTCAATCCCATGCTTTTTGTCTTCTAAATAATCTGAAATTGTATAGTACCCTTTTTTACAAAGTTTGGTTTTAATACAGCTTTTAAATCGTTTAATGGGTAAGTTTCGAATGTCAATATGAATAAAATATGATTCGCGATCGTAGCAAATAGTAGCTTTACAGAATAATAACCATTAGATACAGGAATACAACTCCTGCAATATTAGTTAGATTAGATAAATAAATATTTAAAACAACTGCGACTCATTATTTAGATCAACATAAAACTTGATACTGACCTGTAAAAAGCAAAAAACATAAGATAATTTGAATTTCGCAGGCTCCCGCAAAGCTTTCGCCTTAGTTTCCATCGTCCATACAATATGCCATAGTTTTTTCATTAATCTTTATACAATATTTTTTCATTAATCTTTCCGACAGTTTCATACTGCTGTCCATACTATCCACACTATCACCACAATATAGATATGGACTACCACTAATATATAAAGTTACTGGCTGTCTCATGTCTGTTACTTTTACGCCGTAACGCTTAGGTCGCCTAGACAGACCACGTGGGTTATGGGACATAGGATACTTTTATCCCGGTAGCACATTCCCGTGGGATAATTTCCGACATCCACGCGGGCGAAGCCGCGGGCAAAAGCTAGTAAAATACTAAAATTGTTCCCAGCGACTCCAAACCAAATTGCGTATGGGCAACAAAACACATTGCTAACATTAATGTTATAATTTCGTGGTAAACAGTTTCAGTAGATAGGCTCTTCTGCTATCTTATGCTAAGTATGTACTTATACCTATTGTAAAATTGAAAAATAATCTCACGATCCACTTTCTGTCATCATTTCAAATTGATTATATACTATTGTAGATGGACAGCGCGGGGGTGGGGACGGGAGGTTCGACAATGCCGCATGAAGGCCCGTGCAAAATGGCGCGACAGGCAGCGTTACCTATGTCGCGCCCGCGATATCGCACCTGTTTGTGGGAGCCTTTACTCCGTTAATTTGTTCGTTGAATCGTAAATTAATTTTATTGTAAATACTTATTATAAAAAAAATGCAATCTACACTTAAAAATTTTTGGAACTCATGGGAGAGATTTTATTATTATTATATTTCTTTTTTAATTTGGAACCGCCGGGAAAAAAAATAATTGGAGCTCCTGGGAGTGGGAATAAGCCATTCGATTCACCGTGAAAATGGAATCCTTTAGAAGATGCAGTCTCAGTTCTTACTAAATTGTCTAGTTTGGAGATCAAAACCTACATGGACTTGCAGTAGTAAACTCCAATGACACACCAATATCTCAGGATAGTCCATTAGATATGGTTTCAAAAAATTAATGACTATTGTAATTACATAAGATGACTTGCCTGTTTCTATGACAGGGTGGAACCAGCCATTGTTGCTCGATGTTTTTCTGGCAGATGTTAATGAAACAATTAAGTACTTATATGAGATCGCTTTGGAAATAGGAGCCAAGAGTGTGTAGACCTTTAGTCATTTTGAGTATGTATTTGTGCTCATGGGAATTCGGAAATGGAGAATTTGGAAGTTGGAACCATCTGCATCGAGCTTAAACCGCGCTGCAGCATTTCCTAGACTAGACTACTGCGGATTTCAAATGCAGCATTTAAAAAGTTCTTACATGACCTAAAAAGTATTTTAGGTCAAGCACTCAAGCTTTAAGTCTGACGCGACTGAAGACTCGGTTTGTACTTTGAGGGATGTGGTTTGGCCACAGCCCTCAATTTACATGTTCATGGTCCAGTTTGCTCCTAAGCAAACTACATGAATTCTTTGAAATGAGTTTCTAAGAAATTGTATCAGCCCCTGCTAATTACATGCCCATACGTAGGCAACCCGAAAGACGACTTAGTTTGTCTGTTAACTACTGTGTCAACTTGAACAGGCACTGACCTTCCACAACTCTTCAACAACGATTTATATTTGAAGCTGGAGCTGGTCATTATTAACTTTGGGTGTATCTCCAGGATTTAGATTAGGTGAGCGGTGACAAATGTCTTGTTTGTTTATTAGTGTGTATACCTATGGCCTGCAGTTTCATAATATTTTAAAAGCTATCAGATAAAATTGATATTGATTTATTTTGGCTACAGCTTTTCAACAGAATATTTTAACGTTCCCAGATTTAATCTGCCTTTATTAATTTGGTTGTTCAAATATCAACAGATTTTCCTTATCAACTATGCTAACTATATTATATCAATATGCCATTTTCAGAAGGTCACGTTATCATGCTACTTAATACCTATTTATTGTAGGATCTACACTAAAGCCTGTAGCTAAAGCGACTGCTACACGGTCTGCAACCGCGTCCCGGCCAAAGGGTATTGACCGATTTGGACCAAATGCTGCCCAGACATGGGAGTGCTTCCAAATGGTTCCTTGCATCAATTTATACATAAAAAAATAAAAAATCGGCCCAGGGAAAAGCCTGAGAAAGGTTAATGTTTTTCAGGTACCTACCTAGTTTTATTTACTTCATTATTGGAAATCTATAAGATAGCGTCGTTGAGTTTATCTTGACAAGTGCTATAGCCTCACATGGTGTCCAGAGTCTGATGATGGAGCTGGAGGGTGGTTACGGGCACTCCTCAAGTAAACCAGATAGCCCCGTCGTATGTGGTTTCATTGGATACGTATTGAAAAGTCCTATTACACTAGGTGGTGTCCAAGGTCTGATGAC
Source organism: Lithophane ornitopus (assembly GCA_948473465.1). Lineage (NCBI taxonomy): Eukaryota > Metazoa > Arthropoda > Insecta > Lepidoptera > Noctuidae > Lithophane > Lithophane ornitopus. The sequence continues at coordinate 15,679,830 of OX419625.1, forward strand.
GCAGCCGGAAGGTATCCATAGGAACTCCTCAATCAAACAAGATAGATTTACAACAAGATAGCGCCATCGTGTTTGGACTCGTTGGCTTTGGCTTTGCAAGAACCTAGTATAGCCCACGGTTGTATCCAAGGTGTGGTGATGGAGCCGGAAAGTGGCCATAAGAACTCCTCAACCAAACAAGATAGCACCATCGTGTTTGGACTCGTTAGTTTTGTCTTGACAAGTACCTAGTATAGCCCAAGTTTGTAGCCAGGGTCTGATGATGGAGCCGGCAGGTACTCATAGGAACTCCTCAACTCCTCGTCCGCTATTGGTTGGTTGTTATTCATCAATAAAAAATACTCAATAAAAAATAGTTGTTCTTAAAACTCCTAGGATAGATTTTATTGAGCTTTGGTTTACAGACTAGTATAAGTCCGAGGAACATAATGCACTATGTGTCCATTCTGGGCAGCACTTGGCCCAACTTCCATTTATGAATGGTCAGTAAAAAATATCTAGCATGTAAATGATATGCATACAAATGAAATAATAATGTGTTGTTTAATATAATTACTGTCACTATTTAACAAAATGCGCCATCGGTTGGTTGGTATTCATCAATAAAGAAATACTCAACAAAAAATAGTTTTTCTCAAAACTCCGCGGATAGATTTTATTGAGCTTTGGTTTACAGACTAGTATAGGCCCAAGGAAAATAATGCACTATGTGTCCATTCTGGGCAGCACTTTAAAATGCGCCATAGTTTGGTTGGCATTCATCAATAAAAAATACTCAATAAAAAATAGTTTTTCTCTCAAAACTCCTCGGATAGATTTTATTGAGCTTTGGTTTACAGACTAGTATAGGCCCAAGGAACATAATGCACTGTGTTTCCATTCTGGGCAGCACTTGGCCCAACTTCCATTTATGGATGGTCAGTAAAAAATATCTAACATGTAAATGAAATAATAATGTGTTGTTTAACATAATTACTGCCTTTATTTAATAAAATGCGCCATCGGTTGGTTGGTATTCACCATTAAAAAATACTCAACAAAAAATAGTTTTTCTCAAAACTCCTCGGATAGATTTTATTAAGCTTTGGTTTACAGACTATTATAAGCTCAAGGAACATAATGCACTAAGTGTCCATTCTGGGCAGCACTTGGTCCAACTCCCATATTTGGATGGTCAATGTCCTTTGAAACAGTTCTGCCGGTTGCCAACCTAGGTCACCTCTGTCGGGGTCGCGGTTGGCAACCGTGTAGCACGCACTTAAAGCTTCTGTGCAAAGTTTAGAATGTAAATATTATTTAACACACTGGTTTTGGGATCATGTTCAAATTACAAATTACAATTATAAATTACCATGCGGTTTGACTTTAGCTAAATTTTTTCACTTCTATCCCCTAATCCTCTTCTGAACCTTAAAATCATCAATTCATCGATATAGTATGGTAAACTAAAAATTGTATCCTTTTGTCCACAGTTCGGAGTTACGACAAACACGACAAATGCGGGCTAGTCTGGATCCCGCGCGTTGTCGCGTACAGATGTCGCACCTGCGGCATTTCGCCGTGCATGTCGATATGTCGCGAGTGTTTCCATCGCGGCGACCACTCAACGCACGACTTCAATATGTTCCTGTCGCAGGCTGGTGGCGCTTGCGACTGTGGGGACAAGTCCGTTATGAAGGAGGATGGGTAAGGAAATATCTATACAGTATTTAAGATAGCTGATATGCTTGTATAGTCTAAAGAGACGGCAAGACAGAAGCGTACGTACGGTACCTCCAGCTGTGGAATTCTGCACTGCGACAGACTTAGTGGATCTCGCGCGTGGTTTATCGCAAATTCAGAATTCAGATTCAGTGGCCGCAATGTAAGAACTCGATCTATGAAACTTGTCGTATCATAAACGAAGTCCCTATCTTAACTGACGCAATAATCGCTTATACTAGAGATATACCACCAGTTTGTTTTTTTTTTTCAAGTTTTAATACTGCAATTTGGGATGTGAACGGAGAACCCATCAGGGTCAAGGCTATCTTGTCTCAAGTAGGTTGCAAATGGCGTTTTGGCGTCATCCTGGCGTCAAAAATAATCTACAGACTATAGACCATTTTATACCAGACTGAAGCCAGTTCCAAGTTGTTCAGAGATAGATATAGAAACTTTATTCGCTAGAGACATGACAATTTTCAATAATAACTTTGCGAATCTATAATTTTCAACATTTCCGTACAAAATAAATAACATACGATTCGCAGTACATCGAAACAAATAGCAGTGCTTTGTGGTAATAGCTGACTATATCAAACCGATTTCTCTTAATGGATATGCACATGTTAGGGTAGGACGCTCCATTTTGATAGCCCCGGTCCTTACCTTGTGGATGTCCCATAAGCAATATGGATGTAATTATAATAAAGTGGTCCTAACTGCGTATGTCAAGTCTTAGATGGTAAGACATATCTACTAATATCTAGGCTCCTGTCAAATGCGGAGGCGGCTTTCTGTATGACGTCAGGGCCTTTAACGATCTATGTCGTACAAAGCTGGGCCGTGTTTCAACGGATATCTAGGAGTAAATGGAACAAAGTTATGGCGATTATCATCCCACGTAAGTCGGATAAGTTGGCAGAGAAAGGGATATAGAGATATCGAAATGCGATGAACTGCAACAGATATTGGTATAATACGATAGTATGCTATGGCCAATGCTTGACTTGCATCGCCTTTCCCTCCGGGTTCTTATAATTGTTTGGTTTTCGTCCAAAAAAAACATCGTTTTATGTAAATTACTACATTGTGGTTATTTTGAAAGCAGCACAATGTTCGTCACCCAAAATACAAAAACAGGTTTCGATACCTCACTCAAAATGTAGATACGATACAAAATAAAGTCAACAAGTACTCGTGGTAACATGATACAAATGTAAGAGAGGACGGTAACCATGGATAAACAGCAATTGGAGTGCTCATACGCATTATGAGAAAAAAGAGTCACCCAACCCCTGATGCGCCTGACCTGACCTGTGTGATACTCGGCAAGGGACCAATGCTTCTGAATGACAATTAGCAGAGATTTACTTCGTATATTTGCTGCCAAATTATCACTGTTTCCTTATTTTTCCATGTTTGCAAAGTAGAACAGGTTTATCTATGTATTAGTGAAATTATGCGCCGCCATGTCCCATGTTTGCTCGCTAGTCGTCAGCGCGGATCTACTAAGTGATTATTTTATGTATGCTGTAAACCGTTGGGCTTGTTTATCTTCATGATTATTTTTATTTTTAGCAGTTTTCTTTAAATTACCACGGTGTAAATGCGGTTATTAGTTCTTTTATTGATTGTAGCTCGTTTTTGCTTCTGTATGTATTTTCTATTTTTGTAGTGCTCATTCAGAGCCACTTAGTCTTCTTTAGGAATGGTATGCAAACGGGAATAATGTAAATTTAAATATACGGTATTAATAAACCCCCCCCCCCTCAAGCCCTCAAGGCAATCCCGGTGTCGCATCGTCGTGTTGTGGGTGCAGTACTGCAAAGAACTACAGTTTTACTTTTTAGTGAAGTAACTTTGCACTTTGCAGTGCATGCGACAAATACATACTGGCTTGCAGTCCATCTGTGATATTCTTGAAACAATATCCACAAAGATTATATTGTATTGATTATTTTGTTTAGGTGAAAAGCGAATCGTAAAGTCGTTTAGATAACGAGTGGCCTAAAATGTTGCTTTACATAATTAAAGCAATCTAGTTCAACCTTGATTATATCATTAAGTGTTCGTGTTACTTATATGACCAAAGTTTCCATTAGGTAATTAACAAGCATTAATCATGTTCCATAGCGATTTGGTTTATTACTTTCAGGGTGTTTATTTCTGCATGTGTCAACAGGTATGAATTCCAGCTTGTAGGATCAAAAACCTAACAGGTTGAACCTAACCTTACATGGTTTTGAACACAGAAATACCCTTTCATCGCTCGGTTCTACCAAAAATATAATCGATAATTACATAATTTTCTTACAGTCGCTTTTCATGTCTATTTGAATGGCCGCGTTGTTGTTCTTCTAAATTACTTAATGGATTTTGTTGCGGTTTTCGCCATCATTTAGAGAATGTATTCCAGAAGGTGTATTTGTAAAATACATAAATATTAGACTTACATATAATAAAGAAGAATCGATATTTTGTCAAGTCGTAAACACCGTGTGAAGCAGGGGCGGGTCGCTAGTAGTATAACAATTCCGTCACGTTCCGACCACACCACGTTCAGGATACAACCGACAATCGTTCTAAATAGCAAGGGTAAAATGTAGGGCAGTCGATCAAAGTCAGAATTAAATCAGAAATAAGTAGGCAATAGAACCATAATGAGTTGTCTAGCGTATTGAACGCGTAGGTACAGTCATTCAATTTGATTGTTATCGCAAACACGTGCTTCTTACGATGTTTTCCTTCCAGTACGAAGCTAGCACATTATTATAAATTGTGTACATTTGTTATGGAGTTATGACAAACACGCGGGTTGCTATCGGTGCCGGCTGATAGTGCCACATCAAGGCTATCGATTTTATACATATATAAATTATTGATAACTGAAACATGAGAGGCAACCGAAATTGGAAGTACACACGTACTTTCAAACTGTTTTAATAGTCCAGTGACTGTACCACCATCATAGTAGCATTATATAATACTGCTATATAGAGATGGTGGTTGGTCCCCTGAAAGGATTGTGGATAGAATCTGGGGGAAGGGCTTTTCGTGATCCCGGCCAGTATGGCTTACTTGCCATTTTCCCTATGTTTTTGTACACATCTCCATCAAAATGACCAGCACGCAAATATTGATCACATTGATACAGGCTTGTTTATCAAGCTGATAAGTAGGTAATCTGTCTAGACACACGTGCGTCAGATAAGAAAGACTACATGAAAACATACTGGCAGCGTTGAACTTGACCGGTACTAGACCTTCGGTGCAAGGTGACCAGGCCATTCTAATGTAAACAGAAGATGTATGACGTTGATTACGAGTCTAGAGTTTGTGGGACTTAGGTTTTATCAATGGATTGATAGTTGCGTAGGGAGTTCTAGGATCATTATGCCTGAACGCTCTGTCTGTATGTCGCAACTTACTATGCTCCTAAACGATTATACCTATTTCAATGCGGTATTTTTATTTGAATGCTGGTTTAATTGGCGCAGTTTTCTGTCTCTTTCTTATTTGATAAAAAATATATTTCGCTCAGCCGCTAAAAGAGCATCAGCTCTTTTCCTCGTAGGCGTAGGAATCTCATTTAGTTGTGTGTGGTTTAAGATTACTAGGATTTGTACAAAACACAAACAAATGCTAGCCATACTAGCCCAGAAAAAGCTAGTAAGGTCGGTAAATAAATAATCGGCAAAAAAAATATCGTGCGATGATGGTGTACCTTCTGAGCACATTGAACTCCTTTAAGTGTTTTTTTGCGCAGAAAAAAGTTGAATGGTGTAATTTTTATAAGAAAGCCCAGGGAAGCATAGCAGAAATTGCTGGCCTGTGCTGAGCATTGGGTGGAAAGACCTCCAATGATCTTAATTATAGTAATTTTTAATGGTTTGGGGCACCGCCATCATTTATCTCCCCTCGTATTGGTCCGAATACTTATTGGAATGCACTTCATAAAACGTGGTCTATTTGTCTATGCGACAGTTGAATGTCACTTGCACTTCATAAAACGAAGGTCTATTGCCTATGTGACAGATGAATGTCACTTGCACTTCATAAAACGAAGGTCTATTGCCTATGTGACAGATGAATGTCACTTGCACTTCATAAAACGAAGGTCTATTGCATATGTGACAGATGAATGTCACTTGCACTTCATAAAACGAAGGTCTATTGCCTATGTGACAGATGAATGTCATTTGCACTTCATAAAACGAAGGTCTATTGCCTATGTGACAGATGAATGTCACTTGCACTTCATAAAACGAAGGTCTATTGCCTATGTGACAGATGAATGTCATTTGCACTTCATAAAACGTGGTCTATTTGCCTATGTGACAGTAGAATGTCACTTGCACTTCATAAAACGAAGGTCTATTTGCCTATGTGACAGTTGGATGTCATTTGCAGTTCATAAAACGAAGGTCTATTTGCCTTTGTGACAGTTGGATGTCACTTGCACTTCATAAAACTAAGGTCTATTTGCTTATGTGACAGTTGAATGTCACTTGTGCTTCATAAAACGCAGGTCTATTTGCCTATGTGACAGTTGGATGTCACTTGCACTTCATAAAACGAAGGTCTATTTGCCTATGTGACAGTTGGATGTCACTTGCGCTCCATAAAACGATGGTCTATTTGCTTATGTGATAGTACTACCGAATTCACACTTTTCGATTTAAGTTGAACTACTTTTGCTCTTCAACAAAAATACAAAATTACATACACAAAAAAATTGTTTGAAATTCGCACAAACTGCTCTTGATTTAGCAGTTGATCAACTATAAAAACTTTTTACAAAAAAAAAAACAACTGACTTCCAAAAAAAACACTAAAAACGTGAAAAATAACTTTAATTTCGGAAGTCGGTGTCTTTGCTTTTCAATTTTCGTTTTTTGCCACCGAATTCCGAAATTAAAGTTATTTTTCACGTTTTTAGTGTTTTTTTTGGAAGTCGTTTGTTTTTTTTTTGTAAAAAGTTTTTATTTTTCAATTTTTAGTTGTGGTACCTACCCTACACAAATTCGAATACCACTACCTGGTATGTAAATAACAGTGAAGGAGTCAAACAATATATCGTCTACATACACTAAGTGGGAAAAATACATAATTATTGAAGCTAACTCAAAAACTACGCAAGCAAAGTTAATAAAATTTATATGGGACCACCTCTGAAGTATGACTTACCAAACAAAAAAAGAATCATCAAAATCGATTCATAATTGGCGGAGTAATCGCGTAACATACAAAAAAAAAAAAAAAAAAAAAACATACAGACGAATTGTGAACCTACTCCTTTTTGAAGAAGTCGGTTAAAAATCGAACAGTGTGAACCCAGTATTAGTTAAGCTCAACTTTAGTGAAGTTTCAATTTTCTAGGAATTGTTGTCAAATGTGGTATAGCAATTACGATGTCGACTATACATTGCAGTATTGCCAAAACCGTTAAATAAAGTATGTAATCGAATAACAGATTACTAGGATATCATATCATAATATAACATAACAGTTTACCAAGATATCATATCTTATCGGATCTTGATAGCATAGCACATTTCTGGTCTATTGTTATTCGCGTCATTCGATAAGCAGCTGGCACATTGTTTTGTTGACATTTCGAATAGATAGAATTAGAATACGGTGCATGCTTTAATACTTGGAATGTTTTAATGGGGTAGGCAGTAGATACTTTATAACACCTGTCGTTAATTCGTTACTTAAGATCGATGGGAGAGTGCTGTATAAAACAATAGCTTCTGCCCGCGACTTCGTGAGCCAGTGACATCTCGGCCCGAGTCAACTCAACCCGAATAATATTACCAGATACTACGTCGTCAAAATGCCTTAAAAAGTGGTGTGTGTGCGTCGGCATGAAAAGTATCCACCTCTTAAAATATTGAAGATATTTTTATTGATAGATTTTATTTATTTATTTTTATGAATAAATGTAATAAATATTACTATGAGTGCCGGTTTTTGTTAGAGTTAAAGGTCTTTCCGGTAACGGTTTATAGCAATAAAAACCGGTTTATAGGTACCTAGGTACCTACATCAGATTTTATTCCGCGCGGCACCCTCACGAGAACTCAAAACGTGCTTACCGACACGCCCCTCGTCTAGTAAACCGGTTAATTTTGGGCAAGATAAAGTTCTTACAACGTTCACTTTCTTAAGAAAATGTCGGAGCAAAACCTAAATAAAACGGTATTAACCGGTATTTTTTTAACCCGTTGCGAGACTTGCTATTTATATTTATTGGGTTGTTCGAGATAATAAAAGTACAAACTAACACTAAAATAAATATTTATGTACAAATAAAAAAAAGAGGTAAACGAGGAAATTAAAACAAAATTGTTGTAAAATATTTTAATCTCAACACACTAAAAGCTGTTTTTTATCAATGAATCATTAGAACTTATTTTACAATTCCAAGAATATGATTCGTCGTAAACATTTAAAGATTTTCCTTATTTTGATACTCCACCCGTAGGCGTAGCTTGGACATGGGTGGCTAACTTTAGTTTAGATAAAAAAAAGGATAAGTTGCTTTACATACCAATACAAACTCCGTCGTTTAAAAAAAATCCAAAGACGGAAACAACAATGGCCGCTTGAAATTGTCTATGGTTTAGTGATGCGGTACTATGAATTTTAGTTCACTTGTTATCTATCGATATTAGTACACAGTTTAGTTAACAGTACCCGTTGCTTCAATTTAAATGTAAAATGAAACTGTCAACAAAACCTAAATTAAAACAACAATCCAATCAAGATGAAACGATAAACAAACTACTTAACAGCTGATATCTGAATGATTACATACATTTCGCTGATAAGCCATGATTTATCTCAGATAACGGAGTTGATAGCAGGGTGATTGCCACTTCGAATAAAGACATGCTATTCTTATCAGTTCAATTGTTGCCATTCATATTGACATAGATCTTATCAGAGAAATGGGTTTCTCTCTGTAGGACATTGGAAAGTAATTTAGCACAATTTTTGTCTGGGTGACATTCAAACGGCGATAATAAGAGTGAAGAGTGTGTAGGAAATAGATTGATATAGAAAATAGCAATGTTTTACATGTTATGAACTTATATATATATATACTTTGTTATATTTTTTATTATTGTGAATGTGAAGACTATGTGGATCATTTTTTTTATTTTTTCCTATGTTAGTTTTTAATTAATCTTGTTCTGGCATTTTGAGTAATTTATGCGGCCTACCCAAATGTTCTTTCTTTGGTATTGTTCGTCAAATCGTTGAGCTCCGTAAATTCTAAGTTGAGCTGCACGAATACTGACAAATGCGTGCACTCCACACAACCACACAGATTGAGTGGACCTGTCCAGTGACAGGTCCACTCAATCTGTGTGGTTCTTTCCTCAAAAGACCATTTCAGACACCAATCTACATGGTCTTCACATGATCTGACCAGGATTATGTCTGGACTTCAAAAGAGACTGTGATCTCTGAGTTTGTTTTAGCCTTTCTTCTCAGAGTAGTCAGATAGGAAACGCCGACCTCATCTAGTCTAAAAAAATGTGATTGACGTGTAAAAGTGTTTGTACCAACCCACTTACAGAAATAAATCATTTATCATTTATAAGAATAAAGCTGGCACTTTTGTTATGAAACACTGCTGACGAATATTAATCAAAAAGGGTCGAAGGGCTAGTGGTCGCAAGCGCTACTGCTAAGCATGAGTTCCTAGGTGCCATTCCCGGGTAGGGCAAAGTTTTGTTGGGTTTTTCCATGTGGAATTTGTCAGTAGCAAACCGGAGTCTGGATTTGTGCCCAGTTGATGGCAATAGGCTCGCTCTCTATTACATGGGAGTCATCATGGGACTAAAACCTATCTGGCGAAATATGGGTGTATTATAGGTACACCTCTGTCATACCCTTCGGGTATACAGGCGTGATGTTATGTTTATGTTTTAATAGCAAATTAATGAAGGAAGAGTATACAAATGAGGACTATTAAAAATGTGCTTAGCATAGTTTAAGGCTTATTCCCAGGATCTCCAAATAATTTTATTCCCGACAGCTCCAAATTAAAAAAGCAATATAATCATAATTAATAAAATCTTTGCCATGAGCTTCAAAAATTTTAAAGTACCTACAGAGAAATTATATGTATATCTTTACATATTATAAAACAAAGTCCTCCGCCGCGTCTGTCTGTCTGTTCGCGATAAACCCAAAAACCGATTTTCATGCTGTTTCCACCAATGGATAGAGTGGTTCTCGAGAAAGCGCGCGAAACCGCGGGCATCAGCTAGTTTACAATAAAATTAATTTATGATTCAACAAACAAATTACTTTTGTGATATGAGAATCTGTTGATTTTTTTTATTATTTAATGGAGCCTTTAAACTTTAAGATTTTAATATGGCATAGGGTTAATTTGTAATATCAGAAACTGATTTTTTATTGTATTTTGTTTTTTTTATATTAAAAATAGGATAAGGTCAATTTAGATGAGAAGACTAATTTTTTATTCTTTAATTTCATATTGTGTGACATAAAGTCAATTTGTGATCATGACAGGAAGTGCATTGTGAGATTATTTTTAAAATTTTACAATAGGTACAAGTAAGTACATACAACCAAACCAAACAGTTCTAAAAACCCAAAATAGTTTCAGTACATAGTAGCCTATGTACTGAAACTATTTACTACGACATTATAACATTATGTAATGTTATCAATTTGAGTTTTGTTGACCTTACGCAATTTGGTTTGGACCCGCTGGGAACAATTTAATTATTTAACTAATAAAATTATGGAACTCTTGGGAATCAATGTATGGAGAGCAACAGCTGTTGGGAGAACAATAGATTTGGAGCTCCTAGAAATAAGCCTATTTTAAAGCATGTACATGATCTTCAATATTTATAGTTTTAAACCAATCAAATAAGGTCAAAGCTTAAAAAAAAAAACACCACCCAAATCTCTTCCTTATGTTACTACTTTCTTATATCTATGGTTACTACATTGCCATACAGCACAATACCCAACCAGAACCCGCTTCCAGAGAGAACAAACAAAACAAATAACTACTACATCCAGAATTCCAGACTGCTAACAAAACTACAATAGACGCCAGCAGAGACACTGAAAAACGGCCAACCTGACAAAGCATTATAGGACTTGCGCCAAGATAGAAGGAGATAGCAGATCCTAGTGACCTTTGCATGACTCAGACGTCCGTTTGAACTTGTCCCTAGACCTTCGCAATGACCTTGGAGAGACGTGATGACGTCATTTCAGTTTTACGTCACACAACTTGATCTCTTACGTGATGAAATTATATTAAGCACCATGGATGTATGAACAGCAGATGTTAGCTTGATGGTTTTATAAATAAATAATGTTAGTGTGATTTTTAACAATGGACATGGAATTTGTATAGTTTTTATTCCATGTGTAATAATTTAATCTTGTAAGTATCTGCTTGTATATGCATGTATGCAACTTTGTCATGAATTTAAGCATGAAATTATGAATGGAACATGAAACAGGAATTTTGTAATAAAATGTTTACAACCGGATGAACTAAGTGCTCTGTGGTCGGGTGTTAATGTCTCATCCGCAGTTCCGCATTGCAGTATCATATTACTTATACATATGTAGGAGAATTTCCATTCATCTGACAAGAAACGTTTGACATCATGTTTATAAAAAACTTAAAAAAAAAAAAAAAACGATTTCCAAAAGAAAAACACAAAAAATTTAAAAAATTACTTAAATTTCGGAAGTCGGGTCCTTGAATTAACTCAAAAACTACGCAAGCGAAGTAAATAAAAAGTAAAATATGGGACCACCACTGAAGACCTACCATACAAAAAAAGGAATCATCGAAATCGATTCATATTTGGCGGAAAAATCGAGTATTCGAGTAATATACAAAAAAAAACGTAGACGAATTGACAACCTCCTCCTTTTTGAAGAAGTCGGTTAAAAATAAACATAACTATTCGAGCATGAGATCCTCGATCCGAGGTCGAGCAAAGAGTTATTGGGTTTTTCCATCAAGAAAAGTTCTCAGTAGCACACCGGTTATTGAGTTTGTGCCCGGTTAGTACTGGGTAAGGGTTGCCTCCTATTCCATACTAATATTATAAATTCGAAAGTAACTCCGTCTGCCTATCTGTCTGTATGTTACCTTTTCACGCCTAAACCACTGAACGGATTTTAAACGAACGATAAAATTTGGCAAGGTGATAGATGGCATCCCGGGGAAGGACATAGGCTACTTTTTATCGACGTAAGTACGATGCGGGCAAGGCGCGGGCGGAAGCTAGTGGGACAATAACTGACTGTCTAGTAGACAAGGATGTCTATCACGGATGGTCAGTAGAACAACTCGGCGGATAGCAGTCCACTACTGTAAAATGGGTGTCATACCAAAACCGATTTGTAGTTACTTTTGTATACTTATCCAAACAATTTCTCGTTACAGATTTTGCAGTAACCACGGCAACAAATGCCCCCGTCCGGGAGACGTGCCCGCGGCTCTCATGTGCGTCGCCGAGGCTATGATGCCGCGCCTAATACTGCGTCTGCTGCAACACTTCAGAGAGAACAGGTAAAAACTGCTGCAACAGAAAGCATATACAGGTCTGTTAGAGGAACACCTCTTTTGAGGAGGAAAATCACCGCAGAGCAGATCAGGAATATCAGCTGTTAACGATTAGCTTAATACCCAAAAACTAAACACAAAGGCCCACTTGCACTTGAACAACAAATCACTAAATACGTTTAACTAATTTAAAATATCGTTCTATTTCTGTGAATCGTTTGAAGATGACAGGGACAGAATGATGTTTTAAATACGTATAGTACCTACAATAAGTAATTTGTGTTGCAAGTGGGCTTAATAAAGGCTGTGTCTACTTAATACTGATCTTGGGTTTCAAAGTCAGGTTTGCTGAACACTGGTCCGGTGGCCTTACATTTCGAGCCAAAATTATGACATTACTTTAGAAGAGTATTGATACTACCAGAGATGAACTATAGGCTGACCGCTTAAGGGCGAAAGATTCAGGAAATTAAAATTAAAATTGCAAAAAACGTAATACGTAATTTTGCGGGTGACCTTAGCTCATCCCTTTTATCTGAGTCCGTTCCTGAGGTAGCTGTGCGGTCTCGGAGGGGTGTGGTGTCGTGATGCGAGAGCTCAGTGATTCGTCAACTTATGACAACTGTCACCTCTCCCACACCTCGCAGTTACCTCAGGAACGGACTCAGATAAGCGGTCGGCCTACTGTCATCGTATAGTCCCAGCCTTTGACTCGTAATTTGGATGTCCAATCCACCAGGTGCTCTTAAGAGCTCGACAGGTAAGATGCATAAGTAACTGCAGTTCAATATAAACGTTTGGAAAAACTAGATTTTGAAACCTGTTTTCGTAGTTTAAATAATCCGATAGAAGCAATTCCTATAATCCGCTCAACTGACACGAATTTAAACATCCTAGTGATTTGCGAAGCCACATGTGTGCCCCTAAGGTTTCTCACGGCAACCGTGTCAAGTATTTTTAGTTCGTTAATTTCAGCGCATTCAGATGTAACCTAGAACTGGATTTATGACGTTAAATAGGTCGAGCCTTAAGTAGTTAGGTCGAGTTAATTACTCGTACGTACATGGCTAGGCACAGTGAGCATTAAGGTTATTAGTTGTAAGAACACTCGGTCTTGAAAAATAAATGGCCCACAGTCGCAATTTATTGATGTATAGATGCCTATGTCGCTTAAACACAAATTGAAACCTCATTTCAACTGTCAATTTTCTGTCAGTAATCTGATGAGTCGTGAGGTTGATACATAATTGGGGGTTAGATCAGGATAACTTTCGTCAAGTCACATCATATGATGCCACAAGAGACATTGACTGCTCTGTATTGGGCCCCACGAATTTTAACGAAGGGTTTATCTTCATCGATTCCTCGCGACCTTCACACATCGAGCATATTATGACATCTATTTTCCGACGACTTTCCTACTTCACATACTAGCTGAAAATAGATAGGTACTCAACCAATGCTAACGACTTTCTTCATCAATGCGCCGCGGGTCTTGATGATACTTGAGCACTCTGCAGCTCTCTTGATTTCTCGGCACGTTGGTGGTTTGTCACCTAAGAGTACAGGTCACGTATTTTTGTAATATGACGTATAGATAACTAGGTCTAAAGTCAGGGTCAGACCGGTCTGAAGTTGAGATAAAGTATATATTTAGATTACTAGCTTTTGCCCGCGGCTTCGCCCGCGTGGATGTCGGAAATTATCCCACGGGAATGTGCTACCGGGATAAAAGTATCCTATGTCCTATAACCCACGTGGTCTGTCTAGGCGACCTAGGCGTTACGGCGTAAAAGTAACAGACATGAGACAGCCAGTAACTTTATATATTAGTGGTAGTCCATATCTATATTGTGGTGATAGTGTGGATAGTATGGACAGCAGTATGAAACTGTCGGAAAGATTAATGAAAAAATATTGTATAAAGATTAATGAAAAAACTATGGCATATTGTATGGACGATGGAAACTAAGGCGAAAGCTTTGCGGGAGCCTGCGAAATTCAAATTATCTTATGTTTTTTGCTTTTTACAGGTCAGTATCAAGTTTTATGTTGATCTAAATAATGAGTCGCAGTTGTTTTAAATATTTATTTATCTAATCTAACTAATATTGCAGGAGTTGTATTCCTGTATCTAATGGTTATTATTCTGTAAAGCTACTATTTGCTACGATCGCGAATCATATTTTATTCATATTGACATTCGAAACTTACCCATTAAACGATTTAAAAGCTGTATTAAAACCAAACTTTGTAAAAAAGGGTACTATACAATTTCAGATTATTTAGAAGACAAAAAGCATGGGATTGAGCTGCTCGCTCTGCTAACATTTTGTCATTTTGGCATTGTGACATTTTGAATAAGTACTATGGAAAATCATCAAAATATACCTACCAGTTTTATATACAAATTCACATTATTGAATATTATATGTAGGATATTGACAAATGATTACTTTGTAAAGTATTGAATTATTGTGAATGTGAGGATGAATGTGAATTTTCGTTCTCAGTTAGTTTTAACAATGGTCTGGCAATTTGAGAACTTTATGCGGCCTACACAAATGTCCTTTCTTTGGTATTGTTCGTCGAGTCGTTGAGCTCCTTAAGTTCTGAGCTGAGCTCCACTATTACTGACAAATGCTTGCAGTGACAGGACAGGTTCACTCAAATCTGTGTGGTTCATTCCTCAAAAGACCATTTCAGACTCTAATCTACATGGCCCTCATAGGGCCTGACCAATATGCCAATATCTGACCTAGGTATGTCCGGACTTTAAAAGAGACTGAGTTTGTTTCGGCCTTTCTTCTCAGAGTAGTCAGATAGGAAACGCCGACCTCATCTAGCTTAATTTTACATTTTTTGATATTATTACGACGTGTAAAAGTGATTCCAATAACCTATTTACAGAATAAACAATTTCATTTTAACATACAACCTGTCTGACACTGACTTGCAAATGGCAAAAAACTTAAGATTTGAATTTCGCGGGCTACCGGCGCATGCCCCTTAAGAAAATCGCATCATTTGCACAACGCCATTTATCGAGTAAGTACTCACTGGTAAACTCAAACTCTTCGTTCCAAGCCAAGAGCCAAGTAGTAATAACTTTTGATTGAGTTGACAGATTCTCAAGATACGGACTATGACTATATTCTCAATCCCTTAACGCTCTTGAAGAGAGTCCCGCAAAAATGTCAATAATAAGTACTTACATGTGAATTTTAAAATCAAGAGGGTAAAGAAGGGTTTTTACCCTCATGAGGGATGATTTTAGAAGAACATAACTCTTTGTTGGTTACAAAAAGCATACATTTTCACAGCCCTAAGTTAAAAAAAAACTGGCCAAGTGCGTGTCGAACCATGCACAATGAAGGGTTCCGTAGTTGGGATGAATTAATTTATCAAACAAACTTTCGCAAAGTTTTATTGTCATTACGTCTATGGGCGTTTACTGTCCCTCAAAGTGTAGTTAAAAAAACATTGTAGTTAAAAAACTTGTTCTCGCATACAGAATGTTTGGGTTTTTGCAACCGCACATGTAAGTTGGTCGATTAAAAGTTTTTGAGCTAAGTCGCGGACAGACAGACAGATAGACGGACATGGCGAAACTATAAAGCTTCCTTGTTGACTGCGGAACTCTAAAAATGAGTTTCCCATAAAAACTTTCATCCCCTATATCCCCCCCCCCTTAAATTTGTTTTTGAGATATTATATCTATAATTATGAATTCGGTGAAAGTCATTCTTCTACGGAGTCTCTTAACACCGCGATTCAGAAAATGACGTTAAATGAACAACGCCATCTATCGAGCACGAAGTGATACTGTCAAAATATATGGGAAAACGTTCGAACACTCTGTAAGGTATGTAGAAAAGATGTAGGGTTCCATGACTGACTTGACCTGACTTGACTTGACTTGACTTGACCTGACTTGACCTGACTTGACCTGACTTGACCTGACTTGACCTAACTTGACCTAACTTGATTTGGATTGAGTTGAGTTAACCTTGAGCAGGTATATTTTATCGCAGCAGGTACATTGGTAGTTGAAAGAAAAGTAGATTACGTACCTTGCTAAAGTGAGTAATTAATGCACTCGTGTTTATTTAGTAAGCGCGTTCGTGCCTTAATTACTCACTTTTTGCTCGATGTAACAATCTACAATTTTTAAGAAATTAAAATTTATCACCATTTTTTCATGATTAATATTTGTATCATGATTTAAAAGATAGATAGCGCCACCTATGGCACTACTACCAAACAATGGATTTGGAAAACTTGAATTAACCAAACTTTAGATTGGGTAAATTCACAATGTATCGCTTTATGTTTCCGCGCGAAGTATGTGAACATATGATGATTATGATCGTGTGTTACACACGTTCTCACAAACCTACCTGATTTTACGCTAGTGTCATTTTACGACAATAGATGTCGTTACGTGTATCTACATTACGTACCTAATGAAAATTTCTTCTTGAATACTTTAAACTCTTATATCTTTTGATATTTTGAAGCGATTGCGATGAAACAAAAACTAAATGAAACACCGAGTTACACACAATATTTGAGTTTATAAGTTAACCATATTGATTTCGTACTTTTTACGTGATACTGGAACAATCAAACAAACGAACAGACAAACAGACAAACAGATAAACAGACAAACAGACAAACAGACAAAAATTCCAAAAATGGTAGAAATGGCATCTGTTGGTTATTCTTGGACACTCCAGCTAGGTTTTTTTTTTTTTTTTTCATTGTACAGAAACGCCTCGTCTACAGATTTATTATATGTATAGATAAGTTTTAGCCTAAAAATGGAATTTCGAAAATCTTGTAATCATTATCAAAATGAACGGAATTAATCCCCCTCGATGCTACAACACTCGTGTGTTGATATCAAAGCGCGCGCCGCATAACATACGGGCATCGCAATGCCATCCAGCCCAGATTTCTAACCACTTTTCAAAGAACCAGTTTTCTAATCAAACATATTTAATCTTCTCAGTTGCGGACAGACAACATCAGACAGCTACCGGATCACTGTCCAGGAGTGCGAGGGCTACGTCAAGATGCTGATGGAGTTCAACAACATGGGCGACCTGATGCGCTCCGCCATGACCAAGGCTCTCATAAACCCACAGGTGAGCTAGTCCACAATACTTCATAACTTAAGCATAATCAGCCTATAATGTCCCCCCAGCTGGGACACAGGACTACTTTTTATGAAAAGGAGTGTTTTATCAATATAAACTATATTTTCACACCACCTGCTCGACAATGTCAAATTATGTGTCATGCAAACCTAACCTAAAGTAAGTCATTTAAGACCTGATATCTAGCAGGGTAATAATATTGTACTGAATTTCATTATGACCCGCTGGTCATTAATGTGATTTGAATTTGGAACATAAAGTAGAACATTTACGGTAAGTAGTAGGTACATTCCATGCATTCACCATCTGCACTAAAATTAATTGTTCGAAAATCGAACTGGCCACCACGAGTAGAATATAAAAAAAAGAAAAATAGAACACAAATTATAAAGAGGCGCGAATACTGAAAATTGAATTGCTTTGATATACAACAAATTACTTAACTACAATACATACAAATTTTCACAAAAATGTCGAGTGACGATAGTGATTTGACTCCGGAGTACATTAAATCCGAAGCCATTGGCATTTCCAACAATCTACTCCCAGAAAAGTCCAAGGAATCGTACATTAAAGCCTACGACGATTTTTACAAATGGAAAACTATAAAGGACATCAAGTCTGTATCTGAATCAGTATATTACAACAACAGTATACTTACAAATTAATACATACACCAAATTACTGGCATTTTTAAAAAGGAAATCGGAAGGACATCGTCCTATCGTCGTAATAAATAAATACTTGGATTCTAGTACTAATGCTTTTTATTGTCTCGTAGATGGTGTGAAAAGTAGAGTATTCTCCTCGGGGATAAAGGTGCCTTCGTCTTGGGCGAACTTGAATCCGTGGGATTCAAGTGTGTGCACTCAGGATTCTTGTCTTAACTCCCTCGCTTTGCTCGGGAGTTAACGCTAGATTTCTTCGTTTTGCTCGGGATTCAATACGGCACCCGCTACATAAGACACTACTTTATCCCCTTAGTGCATAATCTACTATTACCTCAGGCCCAGGCCCCAACACTTCTCAGTATTGTAATTTCAAACATAGGCTGATTCTGTCCAGTCCAGTTTTGTTGGATAGATCATTGTTTTGATGTAGTACCGTATCTACTTACAGCATTTTATACGCTGGGGATGAGGTAGCAATGCTTGATGATATGGTACTTACAAAAAAAAAACAGAACCATATTTAATTGTTGTTTTCAGTAGAACCACAAATTATAAAATAAACTTGATCCATTACAAGAAGGAATAATCACGATTTTTTTGCCTTATTATTTCTGATTGATATTTAAATGAAAAGCTAGCGATTTAGATACAAACGTTTATTTCTTGAAACTATTCTCTAACGCACGGGTTACACAGGGCAAGTACGGACACGCCATGACACTTCTATACAGTGTTGCCAACATATTAAACAAAATACTAATTTAAAGTATTTTTTTACGTCTTACAACAATTTCTAACTGAACCTCGTTTTTCCTTGCTCCAGATGTACCGCAACCTGGTGGAGCCTCCCTTCCCGGACACGGAGTACGGCTGCTACATGGCCGAGTCCAACAAGATGTACGAGAAGGCGCTCGAGATGTTCCCCGCGCCGGAACCGCCTGACGAGTGAGTTTTCATTACTAGATTAATAGGATATCATCCTTAACGAGTAATGACTATTAAAACAATGGTGAAAAGGGAAATTCTCAGAATCTGTCAACTTGGAGAGGGATTGGTAATTGTGCCAAAGCCTTTGGCAGGATTTGGATTATATAGGAATGATTGATATTTATTTTTGTAAAACTTAAAAAACACGTTAAAACTACATGAGGTCGGTGTTCCCTATATCCGACTACTCTGAGATGAAAATCCGAAAAATAGTCAGAGGTCACAGTCTCTTTTTTAAAGTCCAGACATTATCGTGATTAGATCATACTATGAGGGCCAAGCAGATAAGTGTCTGACCACTGCATGTGGTTAGGGTGTCCATGATGGATGCCCATCATGATGTATTATCTTCATTATTATTTCTCATAATATTATTATCATAAACCTTTGCACAAGAGTTTCGTTTAAGTATAACAAAGCACTAAGGAAGGATTTTGTAAAATTCATCTCCTAAAGGGGTTAAATGCGGGTTGAAACTTTGAAAGTTTAAATGGTAGTTTAGAGGTATGAGGAGCAATGTGTAAAGTTCACTCATCCTCTATAGAAGGATCCTCCGACCAGACGGGTGTTTTGTCTGGCGGGAACTGCCCAACGATTAATGTTGGAATCTTGTATATATGTGGATCGCGCGGTAAATTCTGATTGCGCGATGCAGGATTTTGTGTGACGTCAGGTCTTTCCGTGGTCTGTGGCGGCACTACATCGCCACTTGCGACGAAGTTCGCATGTGGCGATGTAGATGCTGCCGAAGTGCAGTTTTAACATAAAAACAATTACCTTTCTCCCTAGGTACCGCCACCTGCCCGCCCTGGCGCCTCGCCTGCAACACAATACTTTATTAGACGAGTTCATATTCTGGACGTTTAAGTACGAGTTCCCGCAGAACGTGGTCTGCTTCTTGCTCAATATGCTGCCAGACCAGGACTATAAGGTAACCATACATTTTCCTAATGAAACCTTTAAAACTCCGGAAAAACCCTTTAGATTGTATATGAAGGAGAGGACACCGGGGTTTTTGCGCTTGTCGACTACTGTCAGGGATCACACATTCAGTATACTGTCACAGAGATCGTGATAACTATTGTTGACTTAAAATGTAAGTCAACCATCAGTTCTAGCACACCTATTTTGATACGATAATTTGTTGGCAGTCCTACATAAGATTTGACAGCAATTAGAGGCTTGATCAGACTAGTGTCAAACGATCATAAAAATACTACCAAAAAGTTTCACCTCAGCTAAATATTATCCTAATCCACGTCATTCTTGTTACAGGAACACCTGACCCGTACATTCGTGATGCACTACGCTCGCATTCCCCTCGTCCTAGAAGACGCCGCAGACCCCGACACACTATCCAACCGAGTAGTCCACATGTCTGTACAACTATTCTCCAACGAGGCCTTAGCATTACGCTGTGTACAGCAACTCCACCTCCTACACGTAATGGTCCTGTCTCTACGTCTGATGATGGGAAAGATCTTAGTACAGAACACGTTACATGATCCAGATCAGAATTTTCATTACGTGATTGATTGTACGCGTCGCGTGATGAAGGAGCATTGCTATTGGCCGTTGGTGTCGGACTTCAATAATGTGTTGTCACATAAGAGCGTTGCGTTGCTGTTTCTACAGGATGATGCGCTTGTGGACATGTGGTTCGAGTTTCTGTCTATGTTGCAAGGTTGGTTGCTTTTTATTTATTAAGATATACTTTTCTTTATGTGTTGCAAATTAATGACGTATGTATTATTATTTTCTACCCGTCTGAACATACAAACAGTGACACAGAACAGAGACAATTTTGGTTTATCATTTAGGATTCACAAAAACAAGTCTTTTTAAGTACTTGTAGACCAAAAGGGCTTGAAATCTGTGCATAATGTCAAATAAGACTCAACAAAATTATTATTTCAGGCATGAATGTAAATGTCCGCGAGGTCGGCGGCCATATTGAATTCGAGCCGTCCTCCTACTACGCGGCGTTCTCCTGTGAGTTAGAGGCGGCTGCATATCCTATGTGGTCGGTACTGTCGCACCTGACGGACGCGTCGCACGCGCCGCTTGCGCGACGGATTATCGCGGCCGCGCTCACCTACCTGCAAGAGTGGCTCGACGCGGTACACTTCACTACGCCGCACATGGAGAGGGTGAGTACAAGTGCTATCACATGTGACGGACGCGTCGCCCGTTTGGACTATATCCCGGACTATGGAAATCGGGATAAGTTGTGATTTCCGAAAGGTGAACAGAGCACAGAACTCTGAGCTGACTCTGAGTCTATCGATGTCATAGAGATGGTGAAATCGAGATTAAATTTCGCACCCCACAGTTTTGTGGTTAAAGGAAAGATTAGTTAGATATTAGTGGAAGAGTCTCACATAACCCTTTGTGTTGCTTAGCACCTGGCCATATTTCGCAGTTGAGGTATTCATGCTTCCTCCGGTCCCGCAGGCGGAGGTGATGCACGCGTCGTTCCACTTCCCGCTGCACCGCTACCTGGGCGCCTTCCTGTGCGCCGGCGTGCGCGCCATGGGGCTGCGCGCGGCCGACGTGCTGCCGCCGCCCGAGCTGCTGGCGCTGCTGGCCGTGCACCCGCTGCGAGTGCAGGTAAGGCCGCATGGCCGCATGGCCGCACCACACGAGCGAGGCTGACGGTTACGATAACTGTCTATATTTGAATTTGGAATCTCAGATAGTCGTAATGTTTATGAACTAATAAACAAACTCAATTACATACATGATAAAGCTCAAATTACACTGCAACAATTGGACCTTTTTTTTTACAAATGATCACTTAAAAATCGACTTAGACTACATCGCGCTGAAGTAGATAATTGAGTAATTGTAGATGAAATGTGAATAGTCTAAGATTCTAAATTCAAATAACGATTCTAGGGGTGTCAAGCATGACTACTGAATCGCGAGGTCCCGAGTATTTCTCAGTACGACATCACCCACCTGTACCTACTTAACGCTACTCTGATACTGGGCATGTTCACTGCAATAACGCTAAATGCAGGCAGCATAGATGTTATGTATGTTTGTGTATTCTTGCTGAGACGCGTGACGTCATTTACTCGGCCTATATCATTACATTTGCCGAGTTCAACTCCTGACTCCTGAATCTCCGCCAGACCAGTCCCTGATTCCGGTGATACTATATTTCAAAACTAACTAAATTGTCTGGCGGAATACAAGCGGATAATGACAACATTTGTAAAAGCTGGATATTCTAAGCTTTTTTTTGAACACGAAAGGTAACGTAAATTTTATTGGATGATTTCGTACATTCTTCTTATTGTTATATTATGTTCACATCTTTAAAATTATTATCATTACACACGAGCTATGATAAAAATTATATTGACACATGACAACTAAAATGAGACTGTCAATTTAACTTTGAAGTATTTCAAGGTAATGATCGATTTTATGTGGTTAAACCTTTTATATTTATTAGCTAAGTATGACACATTTCACATTACAAGATACTTTCTTTCACAACTCTTCTAGAAACCTTTCGTATTTTCACAATGTAGGAAGGCACCTTATTGTCTATTCCTTACCATAGTCAATTATTTAGCTTCCATAGAGGTGTATTGTGCACCAGTTTTAAGGAATTCTTCCTTCGTGTAATACTGGTACTACACTAAGCGTATTGGCGCAAATATTCGCGTTATTTCGTTAATACAAAATGAACTTATATATTTCAATATGAATACTGTACATTTTGTCTATATGCAAATATTTTGAATTGACAAATACGCCAAGTGAAGTGCCAGCATAATGTTTAGAACATCGATCAAACAAAATAAGACAAGGCAAAGCCGCCACCATTTGTGTTTAATCCCATAGATCTTAGCGGTGATCTCAGAATGTGTGAAGTAATAACAAAAACGAACCTGTACCATATTAATCTTTATTGTTCATATTTGGAGCTGTATGTAGACTAGAACATTGGATTAATCTATTCCCTACAGGGAGGATACATGAAACATGATCACATTTGTACATGTATAGTTCAAAATGTCCGATTAATGAGTACAAATACCGTAACTATGACAACTTCCCTTGGTCAATTTGGAATGTCAAAATAGCCCCACAGAAATGTTATTACGCCTCACTGCGAAGTAGACCAGTCGAGTAGGTTTAGAACAAGAATCTGAATTACCACCATTCACTGGAATGTTTACTTAACACATGTATAATAATCATGTTTATATTCATCTGTCACATATTTATAAATGTTCATGCAAACAGACAGCGCAAACACAACAATGTAATGTATCTTGTTCGATATTAACATTCCCTTTGTACATGTACCATTGTACGCCATTATAACTCGAAATAAAACTCAGTACAAGACTTAAAAAATACGTATTATCAAAAGTCACAATTACGCTACATTACAAAATAAAATGAGTATAAGAAATTGAACTGTATTCTAATTGACGATGGGTACGAATTCCGTTGTGTCCACCTCGTCGACGAAGTCTGATGGAGGTGGTTCTGCCTTCACATGTTTGGAGTAGTCGTAGGTGATGACCTTGACGGCGATGAAGCCTCCGGAGCCCTTCGCTCCTCTGTGGTACAACCCTGCTCCGCTGAGCAAAGTCGCTCCTTTGGTATTTAGGGCTGCGGGCGAAAATGAGTTGTTTTAGTTATGTTTCATTACTATCGTACAATTAATCGAACTAGTTAAAAGTTATAGTATTTCCAGCTCTTTATTGTCCTCTTGAAGGCCTTGAAGGTCTTCTAATATGGAGAAGGCATTGGTCCCGCCCGCACAAACAGTAGCTACAGTAAAACTTACCTAAAAATATCACCATATTCTAGATCTAGTATGTTTGTAGTTTGTATCTGTTTATTATTTCTAATTTACCAGCGCCACATATCTATCTCTAAAAAAATCAATTAATAGTAAAAAAAATCTATGCACACCTTTGGAAGGCACGACGGGCTGAATATCAATAAACGGCACCGTGCTTTGCGCTGCGTCGGCGTCGAAGTCCGAATGCGTGAACTCCATGAATTGGTCGTGGTTTGAGTCTATGCGCAGTGACGTGTGCGCGCGTGTTGGAATGTCCGGTTTGTATAGCTCTAGACGTGATCTGGAAAGAAATTGGAAATACTAGGTTTAGCAGAATTCCTAAAGTAGCTTCAGACTCGGATTCTGACTAAGAATTTGTCTCGTTTAAAGACTAAGTTGTGTTAGAAAAGGATTTTCTCTGAAGTCGTCATGCTGGTTTTTGCCGACTTTGTCTATGTACCACATGCCGCCGGGATTGTTTTTTTACAGACAACCAGTTCCTTTTACCAAATCATGCTAAGAAACAAACTGTATTTACCTAGGTGTGAGTGATCCTTCTGTGTTGTCGTTGCTGATCCATTGACTCTTTTCTGGTGAAAGTTTTCCTGTCGTATAGTTGAACGGTGTAGCTCGAATCTCGAAGTGTAGATGGGCACCGATCATTCGCAATCTGTGAAAGAAAGTTTTGGTAGTATAAAAGTTATAACGGAAAAAAGATTTAGAATTTTTGTTTGTTTTGTTTTTTGAGTTTTCTCACCTTGCTCCTGTCAAAACATGTCCAGAAGGTGAATCCAACTGGTCCAAGTCTATGGCTCGCCTCTCGTACGTCAGCGTGTGGTAGTCCATGCCCTCCACGACTCCTTGTTGCGTCGGGTCGAAGGCCTGCGCCTTCACCTCTTCCGAAGACTCCACGAACCCTCGCTCCACCAGCTTACCCTGATATATCTGAATGTGGAACACTTTACCGTGCTTCACTAGCCTCATTCCTGTTACTACCCTGGAAAATATAGCTAATGTTAGTATCGAACTAAAAATGGCAAAGAAATAGACCACCCGCACACCCAACCATGCTGTTAACACAGAGATGACAGAAGATGACATTAAGTACGAATCGCTACGTTGAAGATTTAGTTGATAGACACAGTTCTCTACTATCCCCGTAAGCGGTATGTACAAGGAAAGCCATTTAGGTCGAAAAGACACGTAGGTTAGTTTCTCCACTTCTCCAAGTACTGACTTGTTGTTCTCAATATCTGCCAATGCCTCTCGTAAGCTGAAGAAACGTTCTGCCACGCTGGCATCGTCCTCGCACAGACAAAAGCAATACGAGCAGTGAGTAAGTGTCCATCTCCACCAGGAGTCGACCTTAGAAGGAAAAACTTTCATTATAATCTTCATTTTAGTTCGGATTTCTTTGGGCAACTTTTGAAATGTCCCTAAAAGTGTGCGGGTGACCCGAACATTCAAGGGACTAACTTGTTGTTGTTGATGTCTGAAACTGCTTCCCGGAGGCTGAAGTAGCGGTCGGAGCGGGTCTTGTCATCGCAAAGGCACATGCAGTAGGAGCAGTGCCAGAACAACCAGCGCCACCACGAGTCAACCTGGACATAGCCACTGAATTGGAACACTTGGCTTGAGATTAACAGAGGTTACTTGATAACGTGCTGCATATCCTCTAGGTCAGGTAGCGGTCGCTTCGTTTAAAATATTTATACCTATTTCAAATCTAGTTGGTTGGAAGTTATCTCCAATAGAAAAAAAAAAAAACATTATGGTGATGACGTGCTGCAAAAAACCAAGATCAAGGCTAAAAGTGTAGATTAAGAAATATATGGAAATAATTATGCATTAATCTTCGAGAAATTAATCTAAATGAAACAGAATCACGTAAAACGACTTCATATCGTATTTGCGTTCCTATTTAGTCATTTGACCTCATTAACTACTCTCCAAGTCTGGCAGATAAGCCATGCAATATTTAACGATTGCTCTGCAAACGATACGTTTCTCGCCAATATACAAACATGTGAGAGCCAGCGGTATTTGTGGGTTATTGACACGTTGGGGCAAATGTTGGTATAGTCAAATTGCTCTAACCTTGGTTGTTCCCAGTCTGCAGCTGCCGACCCTTCCCAGCGTGCGTCCGTTTTCGTACTCGATCCATTCATACCGCCTGGGACTGTTGTAGCTCTGTAAAGTTCAACCTATCCAATTATTCGGTTATCTTCGCAATATTGGTTCGCTCGTGATGAATTATCGTGATTTGTTTGTTTACTAACGAGGTCACGGCTACTACTTTAGTTCAGTACTGTTTTTAATAACAAAACTAAGAAATAATGTGTGCTCGTTATTTTTTCTTTTGTTGTTCACATCCCAATTTGTTTTTGAAACTTTTATTCTCTGGAGATTTTTTTTCCTCTTTGTCTTAGTTCTGCTCGTCATGTGACTTGTTTAACTTTAATTATAACAACAGTATAATCAGACTGGACAATTAAGATATGACTCCACTGTTCTACAACAATTAAAGCAATTTAGCTTTGTGTGAAGCCGTTATAATGTATCATCTCTAGGTTCTTTGTGCATTTACTGAATTTTTTATTTCATTTCTGTCTGCTTAGTAAAAGTGCCATGAAATCTTTATCTGTAGAATGGTAGAATAGTCAGATTACATGATTTAGTCAACCGACAAAATCCTGTAATCTGACTAAGATTTCACAGAACACAGATAGGATGTAAGGAGCTATAGTGGTAAAAGATTTGGTTTCCTTACCGCTGGACACACCCACATGTCAGAATCAACATATTGGCAGTCGATAATCCTGCCGTTGCATGTGGTCTGCTTGGCACAGAACTGCTCCTTGAAGCAGCCCTTGTTCTCGGCCAGCGTATAGAAGGCGCAGTTCTCCTTGCACGTGCCGTCGGCGTTCAGGTCCACCTCATTCTCCACGTAGCCTTGTAACAGGCGAGTCACTTCCGCGTAGGTCGCTGGAAAATAGACATTATCGACTGTAAGTAGTTGGAAAGTTCGAGAAATGTTTTGAGGTGTAAAGTTTGTTAATAAGGCGCAGTTTCGCAGCTTTGTTTTTGCTGCTATTTTTATCTTTTGTCGTACATAAGTTATTTTATCACTAGTAACCTATGAACCGTTGAAAATAATAAGATGATTTTTTAGGGATTCCCGTACTGTTTCGTGCGCTTTGTTTTTTCAAAGATTGTTAGTGACTCTTTTTGTGAGCAACATTTAGACTAAATACATTGATAGAAATAGCATATCTTTTGTGAAGAACTAGTTGTGCCCGTAGGGTGCTGTAGGCTGCACACCTTGTCTCTTTTTCTTTTAGGATGAAAAGAGTCCTATAATCTTTTCAGTTAAGTACCAATTTCTTCCTTAAAAATATTTAACAAACTCGTTCACTACTTTACTGTTTAAATAGTACCAAACAAACGAACAGACTAACTTTGACCTCATAATACTAGTAAGGTTACTTACCACTGGTATGTACAGGCGGGTCACACCGGTACAGGTCTCGGTTAGCCGATGCTAAAGCTGCTCTCGCCGCAGTAGCAGTCTGTCCCGTCCTCTCAGAGTACCTTTGTCGCGTTAGACTCGCTTCCTGTGTAAAGTTGCCTGAAACAAACCATGAATGACTACATATTAACACGGAAAATGTGGTATATAAGTATATACACGCACGCCCTCGAATCACAATAGTTTTTATAACATAATCCACTGAGTCGTATGTAAAAAAGAATTCTTAAATAAACATCCACTGCATTGAACATTGTTGACCTGCTATAAGTAATGTAAGATACTGCTGATCCTACAAATAATAATTTACATAGGATGGTGATTTCATTTTATTATAATAGTAGGTATAATTTGTATGAATAAAGAGCTAATACTTATATTGAGCAAGAAAACAACGGATGTATGCCTATATTGTTATTATTTAATTAATAACTGTGTCATTTGTCACTATTTATTAGTGCAACATACCTAGTTTTAGATAAAAATATTTACAAACAATGTTATTTATTGTTGTTGCAATAAGACGTAGATTCCTTACTGTGAGTGTGTTACTCTATCTATACAGATGTATGTATAGTTATCAAATAATTACGGATGATTTTAGCAATTTTTTTATCTTTTATTCATGGAATAAAATGGACGGGTGAATGGATGGGTTTTTGTTTTCAAAAACTGTCAAAAATTCCGAATTGATTCGCAGAAAATGCCTTATACTAGGCATACATTTTTTATCGAATCCAACCTTGATGAATAAATTAATTATATTTTTCAAACAAAAATTCAAAGCGTTTTCATGAGTTGTTTAATAAAGTACCTACTCCGTTTCACAAATTAAGCTGTCGTTGATGCATAAAGTAACCTTATATAAAAATCAATTGTTTCAATATCACACGGTCAAATACCTACTGGTAATGGGGATCAACTGATCAATATTCATTATTTTAACTTCCTACTGCTTTGTTCTTGTTTTCCTTGCTCCACATTTTATTAAGAGAATGATTCCAAAAGAAGTTTGTCATGAATTATTACACACACTGTGTATACTATACCTAGTGTAAGTTTTTAACAAAATTATCATTTGAGATATTTAATTTTGAACCGTATTCTTTATATTCATAAAGGGCGATGCAAAACGAGAACTTAAGCCTATCCACAAGTGTAAAAGGCTCGAGTGTATCAATTTGTCTTAATTTCATTATAATGTTGCAATTCTTTTGTAAGTTATTCAGAATGGACATGATAGCTTATTTAATTGAATGTTTTGCATATCATTTTGTTGATAGCGTACATGTAATAATGTTCTCGCATTGACGCATGCGCTTGCAACTTCCAATGTCAAAACGAACTGTGATTCACATGTAATACTTTTAAAACGAGATTTTTAGTCATTGGCCAGCTTTTTTTTTAAAAAAAAGTTTGTGCTATTTTTTATTTTGAGAACTGCTAAAATACTTTATACACAGACTCTGTTTTCTCCTTACAGTTTTAATTGCATCAACTTAATGATTGTTTTTGTTACTTTGCTGCATTTGTAGAACAATTTAAAAGGTTTGTTATCGGGGTCAACCTAGGTTTTTTTTTTGCTTGCTTGAAATCTAATAAATACATAATAAAGTCTGCTAAGGTCATGTTAATAAAACTTTATCATTGTACTGATAAGTAAATGATTTTATTTTCGTGTTAGAAAAACAAACACGAAACTGTATAAATCGTAAAGTTGGTGTTGTACATTTCAATTAATTTTACGTAAGTATTTTAAAATAAGCAATACCTCACCGCCCTCACTTTTCGATTTCTGTAATAGTAGTAATTAGATTATAATTTTATCCCCCCAAACTGGCCAGCTGTGAACAGCTGCGGGCTATAATGCTTCTATTTCTATGATAGGGGTTCATATAATTATTATTCCAGCTTTGACAATTTTATATTCATACTTTAGTACACAATCCTCATCACTGTTCTAATCTACTTAACATTTATGTAAAATAAATCACACGGTTTATTTACTTATTTGAATCACATCTCTTACGGTCATCCAGGTGATGACAGTAAGTGATGTGATTCGAATATTATTAGTAGTATTAGAAAACAAAGAACTTACCTCTTTTAATGTCAATAGACTCTCATGTATTAATAGGACCTATAACAAAACTAGCAAAATGTATGTCTCTGCCTACCCTTTCAGGGGTATGCAGGCATGATATTAAGCTCACCTCTTCCGTATATCCTGAGCAGCATCCAAGAGAACTGCATCATGGCGTAACCCTTGATCTCAGTGAGGGCTATGGTGTTGTACATGTCGTATATCAGCTGGTGAGGGGACATCTGTAGGTCACACACGTCGGAATCCTCCTCCTGAAAATAGAAGACGGTCGTTTTTTTGTTATCTTGGTAAAAGTAAAATTGTGGTCTGTTTTGAACAAGAAAAGACCTATCTTTTAATACTCAAATTCGCGCCTCTTTGAGTATTAATGGAAATCTAAATTGAGTTCGCCCAAAATTTAGCCTATGTTATCTGTGGTAGCGTCCATCAGTAAGATAGGGTAAGGGATATCTTCTTTCGATCAATTACAAAATGAGTGATAGTATGGAAGAAAAAGAAACACTCTTTGTCGATCCCAAATAATTTTGGGATAAAGGCAGCAAGGCGGTTATTAGTTAGTTAGTTAACAAAAGGGCTAATACACTTTTGACTCGTGCGTGATCATGAAATGATTGATTATGAAAGCAATTATACGTATAATGCCATGACTGAGGAGTATTGTAAAAGTTACTTCTGTTGTATTTAACAAGCTTATTGTAATTTTTATGTTAACCGAGTTTTTCCTCAAATAAAACATCTCATTGTTGACTGAAAGGTTAATAATAATTATGCTTATTCGCAAACATGACTTCATAGGTAATTTTAATATGCCTGTCACTAAAACTGAAAATTGATGTCTTGTATTTACTCCTAAGGCCGCTACACACACATTTTGTTGCCATGAAAAACTACGGTTGATTTGCCGAGTGAAGGCACAACGGCAAGGCGCCCGCGCATTGCAACCGGCCTATAGGGATTTTTTTTCAGTGACTTTCAATTTAAAATAACCTATGAAGTCATCTTCGCGAATAGGCATAATATATTATGCATAAGTCTTATCAAATCCCTGTGGGAATAGTCAACATTGGATTGATAACGATTAGTAATGTTTATTGTATGATACCTACCGTTATTTCCATGGACGGGCAGTTTCTGAGAAAACAGGTACCTAATGAAATGTATGTTGGTGATAACACTGGTTTTTCCTGTTATCTACCTTCTCAGTTAATATTATTCAAAGATTGAATTTGGAATGTCAGCGAAATACTTATTGAAGAAACTCCTTTTTTTTTTTTTTTGTTATTTAATTAGAAGAGTTATTAGTCTTTAATAAACATAACCGTCCTTTTGATGCAATCGGGTAAAAAATGCTCAATGCGTGGTTGTCACGCATTGTCCTCATAAAACTAATCATGTTTAATTAATCTAATTGGCTACAGTCGTTACGATTAAACTGAAATAAACGACAACGTATTTATCATCAAACTCGCAATTAAGTTTTAGTGATGTAAACATTACAAAAAAAAAACGGTTTTCTGAAAATATTAAACGAGTTAAATAGTTATTTGGATATTTCCTAATACAGTCGTGAATCAGTGAACGTAAATAATTTGCGAGTTTGTAATTTTTTCTTGCCGCAATCTCGACCTACTTATTTCAATCTTACATGCGGGTACAGCATAGATAATGTTATGTTTTATAATAACCAAAAGCTACAGGGCATAAGCTGTGTAGTAGTAGTCTCAATGTTGACAGGTCATACGACACCTTAGCTCATACAATGCATATGTAACATCTAATTATCTCGACGAATACGGGATAATTAACGGACTGCATTCTTTTCCTCATCAAGACCTTCCGGTGTTTTGCAATTATGATGTTTTTGTTAATAGTAAAGTAACCTACTACCTCCATCAAGGAAACTTTCAGTCGTCAATATAATTATATAATTGCATGAAGGGTTATGAGTACCTACTGACGCTTTTTGATACTTAAAAAAAAATATAAAAAATCCCACCTTATATCGCACACTCTTCAAGCAATAATTGTTTTTTCCTTTTTTTTTTACGAATTACTGGTAGTTAGCTGTCATTTTGGCTAATATTAAACTAACATACTACTGCCTAAATCGTTTATTTACAAATTTTGTGATAATCATAGTCTCGTTTGAAACAATGAAACCTCGGCTACATACTTAGTAACGTACGTAATAAATTATAGCAGTTTTAACTTTCACGTTATGTCCTTATAACATAACGAGTATTCGTTGGCATTCCAGGCTGCCTTAGCGAATGTTAAAATGGAGAAAATGTGAAAATCTAATTATGTTTTCTTTTTGTGCTAGCACAATGTCAGCATTCCAATGTTATAATGAAATATTTACTACTCAATTATAAAACCGGTACTTCTAAAATATTTTATATAAGTATTTAGGTAAAACCAACACGCGCCATATTAAAATAAACTGCTTTTTGATATCCAAATTGTTTGCCGTAGTCGCAGTAAGCAGTCACCTGAGTAATGAGGGCATTGCATCAACGAACGCGAACAAAATACGATTACTCAATGGCAGTCAATACACTTTATACAAACAAGACATAAATGCGACGTTTCCCAAAAATAATCATGCTATTATAGGGAAACTGTAAACATTCCGATTGTTTTACATTAAACATCAGGTCGCTGACATGTTGCCAAACATCTCTTGTTACTCAATTTTCCATTGTTGTTGTCGTTCTACCCCAAACTCGCCTATTATTAGTCACAACTTTACCTGGAGGGCTGAGCGGAAAATATCCCCGTGCTCCAAGAAACCGTGAATCTTCCTCACAGCTTGGGCCACTGAGGTCTTCGGGTCCATCAGAACGGACTCGGCCATATCCAGCCACTCTCTGACCGGGGCTGGCACTGTACCAGGCGATGCCTGGTGCCTCACGAACTCTATGAAGTTCTTGTAGAATCCGTCCACCACCTGCAGCTTTTCCGACACTTTGCCCCATAACCACGAGTTCAGCGTCAGCCTCTTAGGCCTTGGAATTAACTCGATCTGCTCGTTCAGCGCGTAGAACGCCTTTGTCAGTTCGACGTCCCCGCCAAGGCCGGAGTCCCTCCACATAGGGTCTGTCACGTTCCTCCATAGCTCCTCTTCTGTGTCGTAAAACTTCTGTCGAACTAAATCCGTCGGTGTAAGCTCGGTGGCTAACCCGATCGCGAACAGCGCAGAAAGCGCTGCGATTCTCATTGTGGCACTGGAAGTGAAACGTTTTGTGACGCGGCACGAGTTACACTGACTGACGCGAAGTGAGGGGACCGACGGAACGCAGTGAGTGGGGTCGCTCTAGTGATGTGCCGTGCAATGCGTAAGGTCGATAGTAGCTATCGATGTTTTATTTCAAATAAACATTTAATACGTTTTATCCGAATGTCGTGTCAATCGAAAATGAAAGCCTTCTCTTGTATCCTCGTGTTTGTCCTTTAAAGTGTATAAATGTAATTTGCCTTGTGTCTTATTGGAGTTACCACGAGTTAAAGGAAATACTTAATTGTTTATCGCATCATTGTTTCGTTGTTTGTACTAACCTACTTTGGTTAGTTTTTATTTGGTGGAGACATTGTAAGAATTCGCTTTGATAATTATTTTCAACGAACTACCAATCACCATCAACTTACTTTGTAGGTATGTAAGAAAATATTTACGTTTGGATATTTTTTTTTTTTTATGGTTGACTTTGACTTTTGCTCGCATCTGCTCGATCACTTTCTTTTCTTCTTCACTATTTTTTAGATGTAAAATTAAAAAATCTGATAAAAAATAACCTATCAGCAAAAACCATTGAAGTGCGTGTCGGACCATGCACAATTAAAGGTTCCGTAGTTGAGATGAATTTATTCCAAAAACAAACTTAATTTTGCTGTCGTACGTTACGGTCAATTCTCCAACTGCAATTAATGTATGTAACCCCAAAAAAAAAAAATTGTGATAAAACTACAAATGAACGATTAACGGATTTTTTTCTTTACTTGTGCTTTAAGACCTTGCTTCTTGCCAGATTTCATGATTCTAGGTCAACGGGAAGTACCCTATAGGTTTTGATTTATTTGCGAGCATGAACATGAATGGTCGTATTGTTTTATTGTGTTGAATTAGAAGCTGGATTTTGTTAGAGCTCCAAGGGACCGTAGATCTACGTATTTGATATTATTTTCTACTTGATACCTCCACACGTTCCTGTGAAAAAGGGTCTTGTCAGAAAGACGGACCGGCAACGAAGTGATCCTTTATGGGTTCTGTTTTTTTTTCTTTTGAGGTACGGAGCCCTAAAAATAAAATGCATCGTAAAAATAGTTGCTATGAAGCATTGACTTTGACCATATTATAATCATCTTATGAATATCAAACATCTGTATCGATATCGATTATCTACGCGAAAGCTTATCCCATCCTTACGCACCCGCATGTTAATACTGTTAGCTGTGCTATAATAAATCTTCTCCTGTTTTGACCCTTATCTCTGCCGAATAAGATAGAAAATTGTTCATATTGTCTTTTACACTTATAATGGTAACAGTAGCATTGTTATTATTATTTGCTCATTACATGTGCGGTGTCAGCTGGCAACTCCCGCGCAATATGTCGCATGCGCTGCTATATTTTTTACACACACATGGAATACGAGACTTATGTTTTCTTTGTTGAGTTCTCAGAATTCAATCTACATAGAAACAGGTTGTCTTGGAAATCTGTCTGTACGTGAAATCCGTGCTTCCGGACTGACTCATGGCGAACGAAGCTCTTGGCGACGCGAAAATTTAAATTTTTATGACTATACACCGGGAGTGGCTTGTTTGTTAATCATATCCGAAAATAACAAAAGCGGTAAAAATATTAAATTAAATTTCCGCTAAAAAAGAAAAGAAGTAGGTACCTACTTCAAAACACATACATTCGTACAACACGTACACGTACGTAGGTACATACATTCCCATGTATGCCGGAAACTTGATTCAAAAAACTAAAACTAATGTCTTTTCATTCGATCAGCAAATACCAACTTATTTATTTTAAAGGCCGTAAAGAAGAAAACGCATAACGTCTTTCATGGACATTTAGTAATTAAAGTGTAATAAAATCTACGACATAAATCTCCACGCGGTCCATAAAACGCTGACCAATACGACAAAATCGAAACTTTATTATTGAATGGATCAATATAAACATATTCAATTGTCCATAATGATCATTTTAACGAAGTATTTATTGTACGCTAAATAGGTCTTTTATCGATAACATTTTAATTTTAGACTTCTATGCCCTATTACGAGGTTATTGTAACTTATATTATTTTGTAGCGAAGTGAATGGAACTCTGAGCAGAGCAAATGTATCAGTATAAAGTACGCATATTTGCATTCGTTAATCGTCAACCTATTATTTACATTACTACATAGTATACATTTGTATTCTAAGAACTTCCGCATTATAATAACTAGACACAATCACACTACACAATAAAGTTTCATTATGTGACGTTGACATATCAAAATCTTCTTTTAGGTTAGTGACTAACTTGGTGTCTAAGTTTTAAAGTCGCCCAAGGGTCTCTGACTTGGCTTCACATGCAAACAAGCCAGTATAATTTTAGTAACAGCTCATAGACTAGACTACTGCTGGACATAGGCATATCTAAAATTGACGATTGATTTATGGTTACTACTAAGTCATCTGCAGCTGCAACTACTGTATAAAATAAAAACGAAAGCCAAATATTCCATTAAATTATTTATAAAAAATCGATTGAATCGAATTAGCACGGCCCATCCCTACGGCCCGTGCCATAAAACAATATTTTCATTGATACGAAACCGGTGTAGTGTTGTGCGTTATGAGGAAGCGCCAATTACCGTGTGTTACCGGTCGGCAGGCGGGGAGTGGAGTCTGCGTTACCGTGGGGCGTTGCATAAAGCGGTGACGTCAGAATAGACTGCATACGGTCTTTATACAGATGTTCTTTAACTTTCGGAAGATAATACAAAACGTAAAAAACCTGAATTTATCTTTTTTTGACCTGTTTTTTTCTAATTTGGGATGATCCTTAAGTTTGTGGCTGAAATTCTCATGCACTGAAACATATTATTCGCTCGTAATCGAAAGTTGGTTAAAATAATAGCTTAATTAGCTAATTACCCTTTAATATGTTGTGAACGTTTTATTCGAGTGCTTAGCTAATATACTTAGGGCGAATTTCACCAAACTTTTATACCGAGTATAAGTCTTATCCTGCGAATAAATTTTGAATTTTTGACAGTTTTTCCATACGAAATCTGTCAGACGACAATTTTATTCCACGGATAAAAGATATCTGACTTTGATGAAATCAGGCCTTAATGCAAAAGTCAAAGAATTCATTAAAAATGTTACTCTAATTTCCAAGTATCATTGACAGCATAAACAAAGCAATTGTATCACTAGATTTCTGCTAATAGGTACTTGCTTATTGCACGAACGTGTGTCAATGTAGAATCGCCTTATCTTAGAACTAAGACGGTTTTCTACCTCATTGTCCGTCTCACTGTGAATCACACCAGTCACATCTTCTAAAATACCTACCTATAAAAACTAAATATACAGGCCGACCTATAGAAACATTGGCAATATTTCAGGGGATCACAGTACTTATGAATAATAACCAACGTTTACTATGGGACTCTCTCTGAAAGAGCTAATCAAATAATTAGTTTAAGTACATACTTTCATTAAAAAAATACCTACAGATATAGTATAGACCAGCATAAAATATTATATTCATGAGAGAAATAACGAACAAAAAGTTTTTTAACTTGCAAGGCTTTTATTTTAAATTTCAATTTTATTGTAATGATTCATCAGGACACTGACAAGCAAATTATATGAGTCAAGTACCTATCTCCAAGTATGGTGTTCCGTACTAAAACAGGTTTGTGATCACAACAAGAAGACATTTTATATTTATGTTATAAATGCGAAATCTTCTTGATGCAATAAACCTGCTTTTGTAAAAGGTGAAATACTTTACCCATATCATCCATGTGTAAGTTCTACATTTTGATATATTTTTCCATTTTAATATGATTAGTACTTATTACTAACAAGTCTAACAAGAGCAATGTTTAATTATCTACCTTGTATTATTCATGTTTCATTTGCCTAATGAAAACAACAATTCTAAGGAAAAACAAATGTTTTTGCCGATTCACCAAATAACTGTATTTGGTGATTCAGCAAAATCTTTATTAGTTAGGACATTCTTTAAATACGAATTAATTTAATTCATTTTGTTGTTCATGAGCAAGTCTACTCAGTAGTCTTTGTATAATATTTTGCTTCATACATTATAAATTTATAACTCCTGTGACAACCGCTGATATTCGATAATCTTTATTACTGATATTAGTTGTATACCGTCTTCACCCTAATTATCAGCCGTAAGCCGTCCATTGCCAGATACATGGCCTTCTTCACATCCTCTTCAAAAGTACAATATAATGTCATTGTATGAAATTTCGTTTTGTCATTGTTTGACATACGCCAGGTCAATGCCAGCCCTGCAACAGGAACTATCGCAGCCCAGGATACGATACGACCTTTATCACATCCTGTACCACTCCATATCATGTACTTACAAGCTCCATTGTTTCGGTCATATACTTTCTGGCGGTTTCCCCCCGTAAAAATGCCCTCTTTAAATTAGAAAATGTCCTAAAGTTGTACGTATGATACGAATCTAGCCAATAATCTATGGGTTATAGCTACCTACTGGGCAAACTGTCTTTCCAAATTTTTGATTTTCTTCTCCCGTGATTTCTTTCGATTTCGAATTACCTGATATTATTTTATGACGCGTGTAACGGTACCAACAAAGAGTTAGGTTAGTTAATTTAGAATAATTTTTCCCTAAGTGTATTGTTAACAATTTCCCACCGCAGTTCACACACATACACGATCAAATCGACTGACAGACACCTTCCATGGTGTTTTCATTCCTCAAATGACAGTATTCTCACAAGTTATATAACTTATTGTTTAATAATTTCTCACGGTAAAATGGATTTTTAATTTGTAACACAGAAAACTCATTACTACTCAGATTATTTTTGCTTATGAGTGACAAATATTCTCATTGGCTTTTAATAAGGTATTTAGCACTAATTTTAAGCTGCATAATTATTACTGACTTATCATTTTATAATGCATTTCAGGGATTTATTTCCCACAGATGGTGTACTTAATCAATACTTTTAATTAACCATGCCATATCAAAAAAAAACATTTTTATGTGACTCACTAATAAAAACTGGCTTTGGTTTCCTGTGTTTACCAGTTTTCTTCATTGTTACCATATGAATCATTGACACTTGATACCTAACACAAATAGCTACTACTTGCACATAATATGAACGTGTATTGGTTTTTAATAAATCTTCAATGCTGACAGACTGACCTAAACAGCCTAGCAGGCAACCGGCAATCTGCGCTTGCGCATATATGAAAATCTAACACAAAAAATCGTATTGAAAACAATCAGCATAAAAAATATTAACAATAAACAACAAAATCCATGTCTTCGTCAGATTTGATTCCCACATCCTTTGAAGGGGTATAAAGTTCAAATAAATGTGACCGCGGAGTCCAAATTACACTGGTTATGACTAGTGACAAATAAAACAGGCGTCAATTGTTTATCAAGGATACAGTTATTGGGACCAGCTAAGTGGAGCTCTGCGGCCCAGACAGAGTTGTTTGACCCTTATATGACTCATCCGTTACTGTTAGCAGCAAATCATCTCTTGTGGACAGATGGTTTATTATTCACAAAATGTTAAAGAATATTCGAAGAGTTGGTGACTTCATTTGCAAGTGTTTCGAAATAAAAAGCAACTATTCGCGGCAAATTGAGAACTGCCTCCTATTGATCAATAATGTACTTTTCTATATGGACTACTGTTTATATATCCTGTTATGTAAATCAGATATAAGTAGGCAATACAAAAATAAACCAACCAACCGGTTCTTGTGAGTCTTGCTAAAGTTATTACACCAATTCAACAATGCCTACTTTGTCTTAACATCTTGAGCAATTCTAACTTTAAAACAGAATTTGCTTGTAAACCGTTACACGCCTTATGCGTCACCAAAACTATAATCAATTTTAAAACAAAGTTATTAAGATCAGTGGGCTGGACTGTTTTACAGTCACTTTGGCAGAATCATAATAGGATAAATATTATGTAAAATTAAAAATGATATATAAAATGTCACAAACTCACAATTCATAATATGATATGCGTGCGATTCATATTACGAAATAATTCATCTGTTTGATGAGATTCGTAAAATAGTCCACATAATATGAATTGCTTTTGTGTCAAAATAGAGGAATTGCTAATGATAATGGAAATTCAGGAAATGAAATGCTTTTAGAGGAATTGCTAATGTGACCGTTTAAGACCCACTGTTATTTAAATGAACTGAATATGATGAATAAGTTTCAACTATCATCATTATTGATTCAACAAACTCAATCGACCGCTTGTCTGTGAAAGTACTTCAGACCTTGTCGACATTATTGCAGCCATTCTACCACTCACTACACAGTTCTAATGCCCTCCCTAATAACACTGATCTTATAAAGTTTGTTCATAAAATGTTCCGTAACTTAGTAAAGTATGCTATAGAAGTATGGACGCTGCATATGAGTCACGCAACAGTTGACATTGAAAACGAAGCCTCTCTTTAATTTGTGTAACATCTATTATATGTTTACCCGCATGACTGATGCTAGAGCTAATAATGATACGAATCGACAATTCATGGCTGTTTAGAGCCGGACGCAACAATACCAACGTTCTATAAAAAAAGCACTGAATGGAAGAGTATTTAACTTTATTTGTATCTTAGGATTATTGTGCTTACAAACCTGTAAGTCATCCATAAGTAGCTGCAATAACCCTCGTCCCAACAAGTTCTTGTGGGGAGGCACAACGAGCGCGTGCACCCGCTCCAGCAGGCCTGGCAACGCGCCAGGGTCATGAGACACACACCACTCCGCGAAGTCCTGCAACGTACTCCGCTCCAGCTCCTCCTGCAGACCTACGTACTCGCGCATCTGCCTATTCGACCACGCGACCCGATTCAACAGGTCCGACATCTCATGCAACCTCAGCTCTAACCTAGTCGGCTTGTTGCCCTTTCTAGCTAAAACCATCGCGATCGCACCAACTTTCTGCACACCGAGTTCAACTTTTTCGATCGATCGCGAAACCACCGCGAGTCGCGCCAAAATTTCCCGCTCTCGTCTCCGGACCACGGGGAGGTCCACGCCGCCGGTCGCATTGAATGGCTTCCCGAACAGATCCCATGAGTTCAGCACCTCTTCACCTACTTCTTTGCTTAGTTTAATAACGTCGATGACCTCGTCGACGAGCGCCCGCGAAGTGTTCGCGAATACGAGTAGAACAAGAAGCGCACGGAAGGTGCGCAAGCGTTGAACGGACATGGCGGCTGACGCGCACCCACTGATGTAGCGCGTTCGAGGTCGTGGGGTTGCCAAGCACAGCACAAAATTGCCGAAAACACAATTTTAAACTATATTATTCACTAATTTTGAAACTTCATTTCTAAAACAGTATTTTTTTATACGGCTTTTAGATAGCTAGTAACGTGTTTATTCTATAATGCGCTTAAGCACTGACTCAGACGTGTGATACCTTAGAACTGACGGAGCAAGTTTCATTTATTTTTACCGTTGCTTTAACTTCGCGTGCTCTCATTGGTGGGATCTTGTTTTACTAAGTGTTAGCGAAAGTTATTTTTAAAATATACATTAGATTACTTATTCTTATCTTTGGTGAGCACTTATAATTGAATGTTTTGACTATGTTACTAATTAAAACAAAAACAAATTAGTAATTATATGTCAATAAAAAAATGTGGGAAATAATAAGTGCCCATTTAAATTGTTTATGACAAAAACTGAAGTTACTTATACAGATGATTTAGTTATAAAATATTCCACAAACCTAAGAAATACTCCGAATATGGTAAAGGTTTGTAAAGCTAGCAACACTGAGGTTGTCAAGTAAACAGTTGCCGCCTCCCTGTTTAAAGTCAACAAACAATTATTGGAACACTTTCCATTTCTATCTTAGAACCGACCCATTTTTTTCAAACACTTAAATTATAAAAGACTGGCTTTTGTGTGTTGGAATTTTTATTAACAGGTACCCACATATTTTGAATAGGATTTATGCTAATGAGAACTCATGTTGATGGACCCATTTTAGCAGGTAATAAGATAGTTT
The DNA here is from genome assembly GCA_948473465.1 of Lithophane ornitopus. NCBI lineage: Eukaryota > Metazoa > Arthropoda > Insecta > Lepidoptera > Noctuidae > Lithophane > Lithophane ornitopus. The sequence continues at coordinate 15,720,706 of OX419625.1, forward strand.
TTTTTTTTTTCATTGTTTTTAATAACCAAAATATCGACACGCTTGTTTTTATGTCGGTAATTAGAAATCAGTTTTGAATTGTTCGTGGCACACGAAGGAATCCTAATTAGTTGGATATTATCGATATAATTATTATAATAACACTAGCTTCCGCCACCGGCTTTTACCGCGTTATATTTTTATAAATTATAGGTTAAGTCACTCAGTGGTAATACAGCATTCTACGGGTGAAAGAATTTTTAAAATCGGTCCTGTACTTGTTGAGTTTATTAATTACATACAAATCTTTTCTCTTTATAATATGAGTGTAGATAACATTTTAAAAGAGAAATAAATAAATAACATCACGCCTGTAATCCCCGAAGGGTTAGACAGGTGCACCTATAGTACAGTGCACTCATATTTTGCTAGATATGTTTATTAAGTCCACAGAACGGTAAATTATCTGTTCTGTGTTTAAGTGCCATGTAATAGGAACGAGCCTATTGGAGCCTAATGCCATCACCAACCTGGCACAAATCCAGAATCCGGGCTGTACTGAAAAGTTCCAGATGGAAAAACCCAATAACACTGCCCGACTCAGGAATCGAACCCAGGCAGGACCTTATTATTATAATCTATGTAGGTAACAGGTATAAAAATAATACCGAGTCAAGTACCTAATAAATAATAATACAGGTTTCTTTTTTTTCCTGGCCTACGCTGTCCTTTCCTGGGCAAAGGCCTCCCTCCACTCCTTCCATCTTTCGCGAGCCCGCGCGTCGTCTTTCCACTTTGAATGGAACCTATCCAGCTCGTCCCGCCATATACTCCGTGGTCTGCCGCGTCCCCGCCTCACTGTCTCAGGGCACCAGTTCTGTGCTATTAGGGCCCACAGTTTGTCCGGCATGCGGCAGACGTGTCCTGCCCAGTCCCATTTAATTTGGGCAGCCTTTTGAGCCACGTCAGCTATCTTTGTTTTGGAGCGCAGTATTGTGTTACGAACACGATCCGTTATTTTAATGCCTAGTATACTGCGATCCATTGCTCGTTGGCAGACCTTGAGTTTGGACTTCTGGATGTTAGTTAAAGGCCAAATAATAATTATGTAAGTAGGTACCTAAATAGGTGCAAATGTCCATGCAGCCATATCAAATTAATGTTACTCATCATTATAAGAAGCTGTTATGGGAACATGGAGTTGGTGTCATATTCAACTGCTAATCAGAACTTGAATTTCAGACTCGTCATTAGAATATGAAACGTGAAGCGTAAGGCCTGTTTCACAGTGTCCTGAATAGACACTTTATCAACCAGATAAATGGATCAGTACTTATGAAAACTTATCTGGGGGTCGTGCGGTCGCGCGTGCTTAATAATAGGTTTTTTTTTGCATCGTACCTGAATGTCTTCAAGGCATTTTGACGAAAAGGCAAACAAAAAGTGTGCTGCAGCATACTTGTCAATGTTTACATCCTGGCACGGTGAAGAATGCCATGTTTACACCCTCGTGCCGTAATTTACGTTTATTTGTATCTTTACTACTAGGTACTTACTACGGATTAAACCTTTTCTATGTATGTAGTATAGTGGAGGTTATAGATCGATAAAGTCGTAACATTAAAAAGTTAAAGCAATAATTCAACCTTAGATGATGATTAGAAGTTAGTAGTAATTTCTAATTATCATCTGCGGGGCGAGCACGGCCTTGTGACATGGCTCGAGTCACACATTTTATCCCAGTTTTGTCATATAAAATATGTGAATCGAGTCATGTCACAGTAGGCCGTGCTCGCCCCCCTGGCTAGCCATTTCTCGACTATATGTTGGGTCGTCCAGTGTACCCGGATGAAGCTGAATCCTAGTATATATATACATGGAGCGACCCACGCCATCGACATCCAACGCGAAACTATTATAAATTATTTTTATTAAACCGATGCTACTCAAGCCCTCCACACTCCACAATGTAGGTATGTAACTTTTATATAAGTAGTAAAGGTAAAGAAAAACTAACCTTCCGTTTTACATTTAGGTTCTCCCTGAGTTTGTTTTGCCATTTCTTCTCAGAAGTAGTTAGATAGGAAATGTCGACTCCATCTAGCTTTTTTTTTTATATAGGTATGACTTGAAAATGTGTTTCCGATATTCTGCTTACAGATTTTTTTTTTTTTTAAATTTCATTTTCTGCCTAACCTTTCGTGGAATACAGGCGTGATGTTATGTTGTTTATGAGAAACAAGGTTTTTAGAAACCTAATGTTATCTCTGTCAGTCTAGTCTAAGTGATGACTAGATCATAACGTCCTAGACAGCGCGTGCGCTATCATAAACTGCTAACTACCTGCCTACGTTGCCTATGAAAACATGACCTTGTGCGGACACTTTGTGACTTCTGTACAACGGGCAACGGCTGCAGTATGAAAAACAATTATTGAACTGACATAAAAATACTGTAGTTCCTGCCTACCCCCATGGGAAGAAGAAGCGAGTTTATAATAAAAAAGTATCAATTTGTGAATAATTTGAACTTGAACTGGTACGGAAGCAGAACCCTAATTTTGCGAGCCCGACTTGCTCTTGGCCGGTTTAATTAAGTTACATGTAGGAGGCGAGCCCTTTGCTTGGAACCAAGCAGAAATCTAAACTTCCTAGCTGCTAGTGCGTATTAGGAAAACTCAAAAACATTTTGCCCAACTCGACACCACGCATCGCAACGCCTAGTAGTCCTTAGTCCTTACTTCATACAACTGTCTACGCTCATATAATTACCCTATTGAATTACTATTTGAGACCAATTCCTACTGAAGGACTTGTATTGCTGGTTCTAATGATTATAATTCTGTAAAGCCTTGTTTGTTAGGCTTCCTGTACACGATGCTGGCTGTTCATACGAATGAATATCGCCCATTGGCCACACCGCCCCGCCGTGTAGATTTTACTTCCTATACACGGCGCATCTCCGGCGTCGTGTACAGGAAGCCTTACGGTCATCATATATTCATAGTTTAATCAACATACAACAAAAAATTGAATTTTACTGGCTGCCTTATGGCATCCGAACGGATCATGTGGGCAAAGCCGTTAGCGCTGTCAAAAGCTAGTGAACTAATAAACAAAACATACCATAAAATCAAAAGCCAGTTGCAGCACTCCTTGGCTGCTAAACAACGGCCTGACGAGCTTCCTCATCTCTTCCATCAGTCCCATCAAAGCTGTATGGTCATGCGACACTATCCATTTTGCGTAGCCCAGTAGCAGCTCAGGTTCAGGCTCTTGGCACTTCCTCACGTACTGGCTCAGCTGCTGGCCGATTAGAGCCATCTGCCCGATGACGTCCGCCCATTGTAGTAGCCTCATTTGTAGCAGGCCTCTGGCTGGAAAATTGAGTTTTTTTTTTTACCATGAATTTAGGTAGATCCAAGTATAACATAACGGTAGATATTCAGTTGTTTCTGAATATTTTTTGAAGTTGAGAACTCTGCCGTCATAAGAAAGAAGGCCGTAACTACGTCAACGTTGATTCCGAGTTAATTGAAGTTTTATCTAAAATGATGGCCCAGGATTTACTGAATTTATACCTAAAATCCCTTTGATATCTCTAATCTAATACGAATTAGAGCTTTGTGAGTAAGACCATAAGATAGCATTTTCTTTGCTGATTCCGAATATGTTAATAACTAATTTTTGACAAAATTGTTAGTTACGGCCTTTTTTCCTATGACGGCAGAACTTGTCAAAGGAGAATGCCAGAGTCTCCCACAAGACTCGGCCAGAACCGACAAAGATGAACTATATTTCATAAAAAAGGCAAATAAATATAGAATTTGATAGTATAATTAGTTTTCTATTTGCACACCAAAAAATGTTTATATAGTTTTTTTAACGTTGACCACTTGATACTACTGATTGAACGTTATCATGAAATAAACTATTAAATGATTAATTAAAATAATGACTTTTAGCACATTATCCTGAGTTTCAACAGCCAAGGTAGTCGTAAATAGTAGAAAAATCGGGGTCCAGAAACACAGTCATAAACAACACAAAACTCACAAAAAAAATACGAAACTAATTCGTTGCTCGTGTTATCACGCGGGAGATTTCAAACTTTTTGACATTGACAAATGCCAGATAGAGTTTTACATCAAATTTTGCCAGCACTATATTTACATTATTAGGACTAAACTATGCTAAACGATATCGACAATCGAATTAAAAATTGTTTTTAATTATAACATTACTATAAATTGTAATAAACTTATTTAAAAATATAACTAAACGCTATTTATTAACATAATTATGAGTTACGATTTATGTAAGTAATAAATTCACTTACGTATCTTCACATTGATATTATTGTAATCGATTTGCAAGTGCAATTTCGTATCGATATTATTATATTTTGGTATTAGTAACATTTCTAATTGAAAATGTAGATAAGAAATGTGTTGTTAAATTGAATAACTATTAAAAATTACTTTTTAACGATGTGCTTCTTCAGATTTTATTTATATTGTATAATTCTTCCTTTTTTTTAATGTGAATTATCATTATTATAGAAAGTCTGTCGGACACTACATACAATTCGAGCCGATTATTGGCATTGTCTTTTTTACTTTTAAGGTGATTTCATCAATGTAGCCCGCGAAGTTCATAATTTCTTTACAATAACTGTAATAAATTTTAAAGAAACCGGTTAAAAGTCAACTTCTTTTAAAGAAAGCAGCCTGTTAGGTACCGAGCTAATACCCACAGGACTATTTATTCCAGATAATCCCAGCGCACCAGCAATGCTGGCATTGTTAGCATGAGGAACTGAGGATACTTCAACAGAGGTTTCGCAGAAGGAAAAGGACAGTTTATTTTGCACAATCTGAGTCCATCTGCATTACACGAAATAAAAATTTAAAAGCACTGTATAAAATAAATACTTTTTACAAAAAAAAACAACCGACTTCCAAAACAAACACAAAAAAGTGAAAAATAACTTTAATTTCGGAAGTCGGTGTCTTTGCTTTTAAATTTTCGTTGCCACCGACTTCGGAAATTAAAGTAATTTTTCACTTTTTTGTGTTTTTTTTGGAAGTCGGTTGTTTTTTTGTAATAAGTTTTTATTTTACACTTTTTAGTTGTGGTACCTACCCCACACAAATTCGAATACCACTACCTGCTATGTAAATAACAGTGACGGAGTCAAACAATATATCGTCTACATATACTAAGTGGGAAAAAATACGTAATATTGAAGCTAACTCAAAAACTACGCAAGCAAAGTTAATAAAATTTATATGGGACCACCTCTGAAGCATGACCTACCAAACAAAAAAAGAATCATCAAAATCGATTCATAATTGGCGGAGCAATCGAGTATGAGAACCTCCTCCTTTTTGAAGAAGTCGGTTAAAAAGACAGTTTAACTCACCTTTTCCCATTAATTTCTCTAGAGCAGGATTCTTCCTGATCAGACCCTCCAGATTAATCTCCGTATTTTTCATATAGTGCTCGTGATATTTTGCAACGGGCATGGGGGTCTCTGTAACGCTATCGGGCCACAAATCAATGACCTGCCTCTCCATGAACCCATGGACACCATATTTTGCTGCCATAGCGACAGCAAACGTTAAATAGAAAATAATTTTGATGCGTCCAGTCATCTTGATGCCTGTAAGAAGGACTGGTCAAAAATAATAATTATTATATAAAGGAAACGAACCGCTATCGCTTCGTTAAATGACCTATGTAAACTTTCTATCTTAAAGAATGGCAGATCGTTATAAACTTGCGATTTGTCGATTTTATTGTTTTTAACAAAGAAATTCTTACAATACTGTGGTAGGTTACCATACCATTTAAAAAAACAGTCAAACCGGAATCCTTTGGAATCAGTTTCCTACTGGATACATATTCACAAACAAAAGTGCAATATGGTGGTGGTGGAGTTGCCCTCTCGCTACCATCTTTGTGAATGGCTAATACTTCTATCATGGCTTGAGATATTCTTCTGTTATGTAGGTATACTAATGCCAATACGAGATAAAACGAAGTAGTCTCTAGGCCAGTTACACAATACAGGTGCCTGAATACCTGTCATGAATGTTTTATAACTAATGTCTAAAATCCCTTAAATCTATCCAAAGGTTGTCCTTTAAGCGTTAAGACCCCATTGTGGCACCCCTTGTAAAATTTCTATATTAATATCAGTAATTTATTTTTTCTATAAGTATTTCTATCTCTATCTTTATTCTATCTACCTCAACAAATATCGACAATCCTACATTCGTCTTCTTCTTCCACAGAGCCTATTCTACGAGATCTTGGCAGGCGTGTGGGTGCGCAACGGCCTACAGATCAAGGGCCAGGCCATGACGTACATCCAGGCCAACTTCTGTAACTCCATGGTCGACATGGACATCTACTGGCTGCAGGTGTGCGCGGCGCATCTGCCCGCCGACCAGTTCCTTGACATGTGTATTGATATGTAAGTATGACTCGTCAGTTTGTTTCAACACCGACCTCTTCTAGTTTTTTAAATATTATTGACGTATAAAAAGAATTATCTCCTTTATGAAATGAAAGAAAATCAATGAATGAATGATGAAGTAGTCAAATGTGGAGGCTCAGAGACACGCTATAAAAACAAAACCCAGAAAACACCAATGAGACCTTTTTCTACCCTGTATGCGTAATTGTGTACCTATATTTAAGTTAATATTTTCCACTGATCGCTGAAAGAAAGGCGTAATGAATTATTTAGGGCTGATTTTACCAAAGTCACACATCTTTATTCCGTGGAATAAAAATGACGTAGTTTTTTTATGGAAAAACTGTCCAAGATTCTAAATTTATTCGCAGGCTAAGATTTAGACTCTGTTTAAAAGGGAAGTCTGGCCATCAATGCTATTTTTTTCTATATTTTTGTTAAAAGGACTATGCTCTCTTTCCTATCAGCGTAAATACAGCTTCATAATAGTTACCACGTCCTACTGTCGATTGTGTGTGCAGCCCCTTACGCCTTAAGGATGCAAACACATCTATACTCCATTTGAAATAAGATTAGACATTTAAATAAGCCTTTTTTACAGTCCGTTCAACCGATTTTGATTTCTATTGCGTTGGTGGCATGACAAATGGCAGCTGCAGTAGACAGTTGGTATTGTGTAACGTTTTTTGCTTTAATGCCATTCATTATGCCTACGGTATAGAAGTCAAAATCGGTTGAACGGAGTGTAAAAAACTTGTTTAAATTTCTAATCTTATTTCAAATGGAGTATAGCTATACATGGCATAGCAAAATGTATGGGACAGTATCGTGTTTCGCAGAGAATTCGCATTGGTCAGCGCTAGTGTGCAAGGGTTCTAAAATACCATCTTGTGTTGCCCTATTTTATATTTCAAATATTTTCGTGATTATTTAGTGAAATAAAATAAAACAGTATTCTTTGAGACGATGAAGAAGAATTAGTACAGTGAAATAAGTTTACAATGTAAATAGTTACAATTACTTACTTGTCTGTAACAATATTAATCCAAATAAAAGACGACTGTTCTTATTTTAGACATGTTAACTCCTTTCCGTTAATGACACAACTAAGTGGAAATAAAACAAAGCGGTTGTTTAATTTTTTTAAGTAACGGTAAGTATTATTTTTACAACAAAGCTTTGTTCTGATTGTTTCCTTGAAATTAACAAAATATGTTCCATTCATTTATTGAATCAGTTAAGAGACATACTTTTGGGGCACCCTACGCCTTCATAATTTATTTTATTAACGTTCGACCAGAGCAGGATGTGCTCGTAAGTTTAATGTCATCCCGCATTATTTGTCCAGCATATTGTAATTTGTAACACCCTGCAACGAACTAAAGTTTGTCGCCTTCGGCTAACTGACTAAGCATTATGACATAATCTTCACATGCTACGAAAAATTAAATAAAATTGAATTTCAATTACATAATTATCTAACCAATTGTAGGTAAAAGATAAATAAAAAAAATTAAAACTAAAAAGGAAGGAAACGAAAAAAAAATGTATTGCTATATACTTAACATTAATGGCAACACTGCTAATGTCTTTCAGAGGGACACTCCCGATGTTTTTAAATAAGTGTACGTAGCTAATTATAATATGAGCTGTTATTGTTATTACAAGATCTTATCAATATGTTTGCTTGTAATGAAATCACTATTGTTTTTTTTAGAATAGTATAAAATATATTAATTTGCATAAAACATGGAACAATAATGGTCATAATAATATGGTTGTGGTAAACCTACATTAAAAAAAAAATCTTTTATTAGTGATTCGAATCGCCAACATTGGTTTAAAACATAATTTGCATTGCACTTTACGAAAATCACTTTTTGCCATAAACTTAATCAAAAAAAGATATTCCATCGGAATCTTAATCTTAATGTTGTGATGGTTATCGATGGCTCGCCATGGTTGGACCGTACTTGGATGAAATAAGGCCTCACAACAAATTGTGGCTTAATGTTTTCGACCTTTTTAGGGTTCCGTAACTAAAGGGTAAAACGGGACCCTATTACTAAGACTCCGCTGTCTGTCTGTCTGTCCGTCTGTCACCAGGCTGTATCTCATGAACCGTGATGGTCAGTTGACATTTTCACAGATGATGTATTTCTGTTGCCGCTATAACAACAAATACTAAAATACAGAATAAAATAAATATTTAAGGGGGCTCCCATACAACAAACGTGATTTTGCCGTTTTTATAGATAATGGTACGGAACCCTTCGTGCGCGAGTCCAACCCGCACTTGACCGGTTTTATTAGAAGCGTTAATGCTGAATCTTGGAAAAGATATCAACGGGTAGGAAGTAGTAAGGTAAAATTGAAAGGTATATCTACAATACAAATCCACTGTTTCTTCCACAGGTTTGGTTGCCGCGAGTGGCTTAGCATGATGCCGATGTCACCTGCACAGGCCGCTGAACAGGACACCATGGTGGAGGGCTTGCTCACCTTCCTGGCCATATTGGTGTCCTCTAGAACTAACCTTGGTAAGACACTTGATTACCTGTACAGTCACGAAAACTAATATGTATAGATATTAATAAGATAATATAAGATTTTCTCGGGGAATAACGATTACAACTTTGTGATAAGAACTTTTAGGGTTCCGTACCCGAAGGGTGCCAAACGGAACCCTATTACTAAGCCTTCGATGTCCGTCCGTCCGTCTGTCTATCGGCCGGGTTTCTCACGAACCGTAATAGGTAGACAGTTGAAATTTTCACAGATTGTGTATTTCTATGACGCTATATCAAACATTAATAAAAATAAAATAAAGTTAAATAAAACATTAATGGGTTACCCTAACAAGAAACGTGTTTTTCTACTAAATATTGTACGGTGGTATGGAACCCATCGTGTGCAAGTCCGAGTCGCACCTGGCCGGTTTTTAATAAAAAGTATAGGTTACAAAATACTACGTTAACAACATAAAATTACAATAAATGCAGTATGTAACAGAAAATCATTTTTAAAAGTTGCTTATCTTATACATATTAGTGCTTGTACACACGGCTACATAATATCAAGCTATATGTGTATACATTTCCAGTATAAGCTGACCTCTCATTGTACGCTATCTTCCCAATGTTCCCGATATACGACAATAATAAAGGCAGATAGGTGTACTCTCTTATTTATTTATTTATTTTATAAATTGCTTTATTAATTTATTTTTTTAATTGATTGCGATAGCGAGGTCCTAAAATTAACTTACAATATAAAACTATGAAAAATTATATACAATACATATAGCCTAGGTACTCGTAATCTACACTATAACATAAACTAAACAACAGTATTTTTGAGAATTCACTCAAATGGCATGTAAATACATCGATCTTCACATGAAGATCGTTAATTACCCGAACTGCGCGGGTCAATGGTGTTCTTCCTAGTTACTTCAGAGATCTCGGTCATACAATGGATATTTTGCCATAAACAGGTAACGACGAGCTAACGCAATCGCGCCTGGAAGTGAGCACACTGCTGGCTGCCGGCGACAAGACGCACTCGCAACTACTGGAGCTGATGCCTGAGAGATCTGGCAACGCGCATACCAGGAACTTCGAAACTGTGCTGAAAGAGGTAACACATTATTACACTAGCGACTCGCCCGCATTGCTTTGCACGGTTTTAACGGCTTGACAAAACATCGAGATTTCTTTGTTACTTACTAGCTGCTCGCCCCAGCTTCGCACGGGTAGCACTAAGTACTTATCTACGGCTATTTTAGGTATTTTTTTACACCTTGGGTTACATTATTGGAGTTTTAGTAAGGAGCCCTAATTTTTTTGAAAAATATAATATAGCCTATGTCAGCCGGGGATAGTGTAGCTTCCCAACAGTGAAAGAATTTTTCAAATCGGTTCGGTAGTTTCGGAGCCTATTCAATGGAAACAAACAAGCAAACAATCAAATCTTTCCTCTTTATAATATTACGAGTAGTATAGATATAGATAATATGTAAGCTTATAATCTATTGTGGTGTTTGGAGGACGACATTTCTTAATAATATGTATAGATTCTTAATTGAATGTATATCAATTACCCATTTGCGGGCTATTTTCCTCCTGACAAAATCAAAAGTAATTTATTCAAACTAGGCTGAGAATAGTGAGAATCAGCACTTTTCGAACGTCAAAATTACAAAAGACAGTCTCCCAAAACGCCCACCCTTCACCACTTCCTAGTGCTTTAGCTGGGAAGAAGAAGTGTCGCAACAAACTTCCCAGCAGCACAGCTGTCTGTTCAGTTAGAAAAAAAATATTCTCACAAATCATAGTTGCCGCCTTTGAAGATTCTAAAAGGTAGTCGGTGTTATTTTATGCATACAGGCTAATTTCAAACTCATTGGCAATCGGTTGAAAATACTCATGAAGAAACATTTACATTTTCACTAACAGTGGGCGAAAAAAATTCCAACAATGCAATAATATTTAGGCATTCATTTATGTGAAGGCCGCAGGAATCCGCTGGATGCGGGAAGCGCAGAACCGGTCGAAGTGCGGTGCTTGGGGGAGGCCTATGATGATGATGATTAATTTAGGTGTCGCCTGGAGTTAGTAAATACGAGAATTAGTTTGTCTTTTACATAAACGCAGGTCTTAAAGTAACGTTTCTATGCTTCAAGTAATATTTGATTCTTTGTTTGGTAGCTATCAACGTACCGTCCGCCACCCAAGGGCTCTGAGAACCTAGAACAAGGTTTATTCGTGCCGAAGCCAATAGTATGGGAGCAGTATTATGACCCGCTGCATGTGCTGCGACGCGCCGTGCATAGGAGGGATTTCCATGCGTCAATGGAGCGGTTTACAACATAGTGAGTAATATGTTTTGTAGTTATTTATTATTGTTTGTTAACTTGTGAGGACATTCTAGTTTATTTTTACAAGCTTTATATTAGCTTGCTCTGTTCGTATGTGCCAGTTACTCCAATTGTCATCCATTTTTCAAACAATTCCTCGCATCCGATCGAGCTGAAACTTGGCATACTTATATAACTACTGAGATATTTTGAAAAAATCATACGATGGAGCTAGTTTGATGATGGGGCCGGAAGTTGGGCATAGGAACTCCTCAATCAAACAAGATAGCACCATCGTAATTGGACTCATTGGCTATATATTAACAAGTGCTTTGACACTAGGTCGGTGGTGTTCAGGGTTTGGTGATGGAGCCGGAAGGTGCCCATGGGAAAATCCTTTTTAGTTCATTAAAAGCTTGTTTTTAAAAAGAATTTTTGTTAATTAGTGTGATTATAGAGGGTGTCCTTGGAAGTATGGATCAAATCGAATAGGGGCGTGGGCAAGGTCATTTTCAAACTCTTTAACCCTGAGAATGTTGGTGCAATTTTTTACGGTTCAAAAGTTATGACCAATTTTCTATCAGGGTTCCTGATTTTTTTTTTTTTTTCAGGACGCTGTAGAAGACTCGTCCTTTCCGGTGGTAATATTTACTTTTACGCAGGGAAAATTCTCAGGGTTACAAAGTTTGTAAATGAGGAACACCTTGTAGATGTACGGCATAAGATGTGCGACATTACGGAGTCGTTCTATGCATCAATCTAAAGGATTGTATAAACTTGTGTTACTTTCTGCGTGTTGTTCTATGCGTATCCATACTATTATTTTTGCCTAGGTTTGCACGAAAGTTTTGAAACGCCTGTAAGAGTGTGACGAGCGCTCATGTTATCATTTATAACTATAGGATGGCTGGGTGCGCTACACTTCTTTCATAGTTATTTGACTTCTCCTAACCTTCCTTACTCTGACAGCGTACGCGAGAAGCAAAAGGCAGCCGGCGCCGCTGCGGGCGCGGCGGGCGCGGCCGGCCCCGTGCGGGCCGCGTGCGGCGCGCTGTGGCCGCCGCTGCGGGCCGCGCGCGCGCCGGCGGGCGGCGCGGGCGACCCGCGCGCGCTGTGCGCGTCGGGCGTGCTGCACGGCGCGCTGCTGGGCGTGCTGCACCGCGGCGTGCACCGCCGCACGCCCGACTCGCCCGCGCCGCACGCGCCGCCCGACCACGTGCTGGCGCTGGCCGCCTACCTGCTGCACGTGGCCGCCGACCTGCACGCCGAGCGCCAGCAGCGCCACCGCGTACGTATTACTTAGCTTCGTCGTCTTGCTGGCTGGTTATTTTTAGACTACACGCTAAAACAAAGATACTTCCGATAGCCACGTATGCTTTTCACCTACGTACCTCTTTTACAGCGCGACGTGATGGTAGCGGAAGGCGGAGCCGGTCGCAGCAGTGTGAGCGGCGTGCCTCTGCTGGGCGCGTTCGCGGGCTCGGCCGTGTGCGACAACGCGCGCACGGTCGTGGCGAGCGTGCCGGCGCGCAAGCCGCAGCAGACCACGCACTCGTATCCGGCGCAATACACGCACCATCAACATTCTGACAGTAAGTGCAGGATCCTATTATAAGTACAATACCCAAAGAATAAAATTGGATAAGACGGAGAAAATAATGAGATTACAATATGACAATAATCATATTACGCTGAGCTTAGCCATACCGAAAGAGTTATATCTGACTTCCTATAGTCACTGACTATTAGTCAGGAGTTCTCGAGTGTCATTTTGCGAGAAGTTGGTGGACCTTCTGTACCGAGCTGCCATACTACAGCGCGGACATCAGTTAGGAGAGGTTTATTATCATAAAAAATAGATCTGATTTCTAGACCAAGATAGTGGTCATAAATAGACATAAATTAATCGTCATGAATAAACATTTCTTAATATTTGAAAGAATACCGAAAGTGAGGTCAAAATTAAAACCCAAGATGGCGACCATTATAAAACTGTTTTTTTTTTTCTATTCGATGATTCTTCTATCCCAGGTGACACAGAATGGGAGCCTTCAGAGAACGAGACGACGCGAATACCACTGCTCACGACATCCACGTCGCTACCCGCAACTAGCACGGCATTAGCAGTGCCGACAGCTTTACAGGTAAATTATAAACTGTTATCTCTTCACTGTCGTTGATGACCCAATGAGTGTGAGGTTCTTACGAGTTAAATTAAAGACCCACCTTTGTATGTAATAAGCGGTTCAAATAATGTTATATCATTGTAGTTTATGTGTATAATAATTAAAAAGAAATGTATTTTTATTGTTCTTTTTTGTTTATATTCAGTTGAATGTAATGCACCAGGTCGCGCGGGGTGATTCTATGACAGACGATCAGTCAGACGGCGGCGGGGACGCGCCACATATACGAGCTTTAGAGGTGCGTAACAAAACTTAATTATGTACTTAAAACATCGTTCTGTTTCTGTCAATCTTATGAAGATAATAGAGACACGATACGTTAGTACGTTTAGCGTTAGTTTTCGTTTAGCGTTATATGTAGTGATTGGTGGTGCAAATAGACATAATAATATGTTGCGCGATTTCATCTTAGACATTGCATGGCCGCTGGAGTCATGCATGGCCGGTGGTTCGTGGCTGACCAACTTTTTTTTTTATAGACTTGCTCTCATTTTGTTGGAAATCTGCGTTGAAGTATTGAATATCATAATATTGCGTCAGACTGAATATTCTCTGCCGTCTGCGATACCTCTCTTTCTACCAATCTTAGACTTCGTTGCAAGCAGTTCTGTTATGCATACATTAATAAGCATTGTTATTGTATACAGGATGTAACGGACGACAGTCAAGCGTTAGCACTACAGACCTTTGACGATGAGATGAGCCTTGCCATCGCCACTTCTTCAGACCTGGACACGCCGCCCGTACCTATTGAATATGGTAAGTTCATGGGAAATACTTGTCAGAAAATCAATAAAACTAACTGAAAAGAAATAAAATTATACAAACTCAAATAATAATAAAAAAACTTGTGCGTTCGGGGGACCACCGCCAGGAACAAAGTTCCTTGTCACGTGGGATTTATAACAAAAACAAAATTTTCGTAGCCGCCATCTTGGATTTACATTTGAATGTCACTATCGGCTTTAGTACCCTCGAAAATTATGAAAACGACACCCATGACGAAAAAATTGAAATTTTCACAGCCGCTATCTTAGATTTACATTTTGTCCAAATTCACACTTTCTCTCTCTCCGGCATGTCGCTAGTTATGTAGTTATAGGGGGCCGGGGCTACTATGTGTATGTTATTGTAACTTGCAGACATGGATGGTGAGGAGTGGAGCGTGTCAGTGCGCGGCACTCGGCCCGCGCTGCCCGCGCCGCCCGCCCCGCCCGCCATACAGGACGCGCCGCGCGCGGAGCCTTCCACCAGCAACCAGGTCAGTATCGGTACACTGTCAGCGAGGAGTGGAGCGTGTCCGTGCGCGGCACTCGGCCCGCGCCGCCCGCCCCGCCCGCCATACAGGACGCGCCGCGCGCGGAGCCTTCCACCAGCAACCAGGTCAGTATCGGTACACTGTCAGCGAGGAGTGGAGCGTGTCCGTGCGCGGCACTCGGCCCGCGCCGCCCGCCCCGCCCGCCATACAGGACGCGCCGCGCGCGGAGCCTTCCACCAGCAACCAGGTCAGTATCGGTACACTGTCAGCGAGGAGTGGAGCGTGTCCGTGCGCGGCACTCGGCCCGCGCCGCCCGCCCCGCCCGCCATACAGGACGCGCCGCGCGCGGAGCCTTCCACCAGCAACCAGGTCAGTATCGGTACACTGTCAGCGAGGAGTGGAGCGTGTCCGTGCGCGGCACTCGGCCCGCGCCGCCCGCCCCGCCCGCCATACAGGACGCGCCGCGCGCGGAGCCTTCCACCAGCAACCAGGTCAGTATCGGTACACTGTCAGCGAGGAGTGGAGCGTGTCCGTGCGCGGCACTCGGCCCGCGCCGCCCGCCCCGCCCGCCATACAGGACGCGCCGCGCGCGGAGCCTTCCACCAGCAACCAGGTCAGTATCGGTACACTGTCAGCGAGGAGTGGAGCGTGTCCGTGCGCGGCACTCGGCCCGCGCCGCCCGCCCCGCCCGCCATACAGGACGCGCCGCGCGCGGAGCCTTCCACCAGCAACCAGGTCAGTATCGGTACACTGTCAGCGAGGAGTGGAGCGTGTCCGTGCGCGGCACTCGGCCCGCGCCGCCCGCCCCGCCCGCCATACAGGACGCGCCGCGCGCGGAGCCTTCCACCAGCAACCAGGTCAGTATCGGTACACTGTCAGCGAGGAGTGGAGCGTGTCCGTGCGCGGCACTCGGCCCGCGCCGCCCGCCCCGCCCGCCATACAGGACGCGCCGCGCGCGGAGCCTTCCACCAGCAACCAGGTCAGTATCGGTACACTGTCAGCGAGGAGTGGAGCGTGTCCGTGCGCGGCACTCGGCCCGCGCCGCCCGCCCCGCCCGCCATACAGGACGCGCCGCGCGCGGAGCCTTCCACCAGCAACCAGGTCAGTATCGGTACACTGTCAGCGAGGAGTGGAGCGTGTCCGTGCGCGGCACTCGGCCCGCGCCGCCCGCCCCGCCCGCCATACAGGACGCGCCGCGCGCGGAGCCTTCCACCAGCAACCAGGTCAGTATCGGTACACTGTCAGCGAGGAGTGGAGCGTGTCCGTGCGCGGCACTCGGCCCGCGCCGCCCGCCCCGCCCGCCATACAGGACGCGCCGCGCGCGGAGCCTTCCACCAGCAACCAGGTCAGTATCGGTACACTGTCAGCGAGGAGTGGAGCGTGTCCGTGCGCGGCACTCGGCCCGCGCCGCCCGCCCCGCCCGCCATACAGGACGCGCCGCGCGCGGAGCCTTCCACCAGCAACCAGGTCAGTATCGGTACACTGTCAGCGAGGAGTGGAGCGTGTCCGTGCGCGGCACTCGGCCCGCGCCGCCCGCCCCGCCCGCCATACAGGACGCGCCGCGCGCGGAGCCTTCCACCAGCAACCAGGTCAGTATCGGTACACTGTCAGCGAGGAGTGGAGCGTGTCCGTGCGCGGCACTCGGCCCGCGCCGCCCGCCCCGCCCGCCATACAGGACGCGCCGCGCGCGGAGCCTTCCACCAGCAACCAGGTCAGTATCGGTACACTGTCAGCGAGGAGTGGAGCGTGTCCGTGCGCGGCACTCGGCCCGCGCCGCCCGCCCCGCCCGCCATACAGGACGCGCCGCGCGCGGAGCCTTCCACCAGCAACCAGGTCAGTATCGGTACACTGTCAGCGAGGAGTGGAGCGTGTCCGTGCGCGACACTCGGCCCGCGCCGCAACCTTCTTCACGACGCCGTCGTCAGACTATGTGGCACAGAAGTCATACATTACGTAAAACAACATTCGACAATAGTTTATGCAACTTGGAAACTTCACGACAACCTAAAGAAATAACAGCCATATCGAACAGAAGACTGCGATATTCAGTGATAAAAAATATGGTTATAATTAAACCATTCATTTTCCTTGCAGGTTCAACTACACACGCAGTCAGAGGACTCGATCCCCGTGAACGAGTCAATAATATCGTTACTACTAAAATTGCACTCGCAGCTGTCTGGCAGACTGGACTCGTTCTCATTGGACGAGCCTGCTCCTGATACTCAGGAACCTATCGGTAAGTATTCTAGAATAAGACAAACAAGTTGTGAGGAGTTTCGATTTAATTCTCATCAAGACGAATAAACGATAAACTGTTTCTCTATGTGCGTGCGTGTTCAATAAAGTTTATGTGAGCAGGCCACTTGCCTTTTTATGAAGCCTCGTATTCACCTCAAACAAAGTTGTGCAACATGTGTTGCGGGAAACAATGTTGCAGTGTTGTTGGTAGCACGCTAATGTTCCGTAGGTTTGGTAAACAAATTAAAGAACATCTCGCAACTTCAAATGCTGCGGGAAAAATGTTGCAGGATTGCTCAACATTGTACCCGGTATGTATACGGGGCTTAACCTTTTGAACGCCAGAGCGTAAACGCATCGGCGCCCTTTCCACGCCAAGCCACAAATTCAGTGCAAATACCTACAAAATAAAATAGGGATTCCAACATCTTATCGATAAGTTATCGATAGCCAATTAGTAATTGCTTTTCAACCGATATTTTTTGAATAAAATATTACTCATTACTTCAATTAAATAAAAGATTTATTTAATTTGACCCTATTTCGTATCATACTATCATTAAACAGAAGTTACAAAGTTCTAAACAACGTAAAAGCAGACATTAGAATTACAGACGAATAAAATAAATAATAACAAGGTACATCACTAATCTCGTTCGTGACGTCATTTGCTGTCGGAAAGTCCCGACTCTGGCATGGCTGGCACGACCTTTGGCAACTTCCTCGCTTGCGAGTAGGGATGTGACATTGTGGGACATAAATAATAATCATAAGGGGTTTATTCATAAACGTTGCTTAAAGTTAAGTGACGTTCAAACGTCAAAAATGTATGGTTAAACAGTCGCTAATCATTACTTAACTTTAAGCAACGTTTATAAATAAACCCCATAGTATTTAACAATAATTTAATCAATTCACTTTTAATTAGTCTGACTCTTCATAACTCGGAAAACTTAAGTCATCTAAGTCCTTCTGCTGTCGCACTTTTCTTATCCGGTTCACTAAATTGACATACGTTACTGAACGCTTCTCTTTCTCCTATGGCACTCGATCTATGCGATGCTTCAGATAATTCATCATCCTCTTCTACACTTCACGAAGGAGTTCTTCAGTAGTCATTTGTCTGCTAGCCATTTTTATTATCTTTCATGCCCTCGCACAATAATAATGCCGTTACTGATATTACCACCGGTCATAATAATGAAGGAAATCACTAGCAGTCTCCCGTAGCGCTTATGACGTTACCGCTTGACGTGACTTCCCGACTGTGGTGATATATAATAGTAAGCTACTTTTAATAAAATATTTCATAGATTTGAAATATAATTTACCTTCCTTACCCACTAGCTGTCGTGTCTTGCAGACTGTGGCGTGAGGAAGAACACTTTATTACGGATTTCGATTAGCAATTTTTGATGATCTTTGTCTAGTGAAATGTAACTAATTATGATTATCTTTGTGCCATTTTACAATATATCATTAATGTAGTTTTTAATAATAGGAAAAAGAAACACAGAACACTTAATTTAGTATATTTATTTTGTACATAAAAACTATCGTTTTCTTGTCGGCTGTAGACGACGGTAGCGTGTTGGGCACGTTTTCATTTGTCGTCTATACCCGACCGTGGCGTTCAAAATGTTAAATGTACTCAATATCAGGTATTTTAGTTGCAATCGCAATTGGTATATACCCATTTGAATAGTCGATCTGTTTGTCCGCAGGCGACGGACCATACTTCATCGGGCGCGTGCTGCGCAAGCTGGCGGCACTGGACGCGCGCTGCGCCGCCTCCATCGCGCACGTGCGACACACGCTGTGGCCGCACCAGCGCGAGCGGCAGGCTGAGCAGAGGGCACGGTACATAGCTATGTATTACCAGTCACACTACAGTATACGTGCGGCACACGCTGTGGCCGCACCAGCGCGAGCGGCAGGCTGAGCAGAGGGCACGGTACATAGCTATGTATTACCAGTCACACTACAGTATACGTGCGACACACGCTGTGGCCGCACCAGCGCGAGCGGCAGGCTGAGCAGAGGGCACGGTACATAGCTATGTATTACCAGTCACACTACAGTATACGTGCGGCACACGCTGTGGCCGCACCAGCGCGAGCGGCAGGCTGAGCAGAGGGCACGGTACATAGCTATGTATTACCAGTCACACTACAGTATACGTGCGGCACACGCTGTGGCCGCACCAGCGCGAGCGGCAGGCTGAGCAGAGGGCACGGTACATAGCTATGTATTACCAGTCACACTACAGTATACGTGCGGCACACGCTGTGGCCGCACCAGCGCGAGCGGCAGGCTGAGCAGAGGGCACGGTACATAGCTATGTATTACCAGTCACACTACAGTATACGTGCGGCACACGCTGTGGCCGCACCAGCGCGAGCGGCAGGCTGAGCAGAGGGCACGGTACATAGCTATGTATTACCAGTCACACTACAGTATACGTGCGGCACACGCTGTGGCCGCACCAGCGCGAGCGGCAGGCTGAGCAGAGGGCACGGTACATAGCTATGTATTACCAGTCACACTACAGTATACGTGCGGCACACGCTGTGGCCGCACCAGCGCGAGCGGCAGGCTGAGCAGAGGGCACGGTACATAGCTATGTATTACCAGTCACACTACAGTATACGTGCGGCACACGCTGTGGCCGCACCAGCGCGAGCGGCAGGCTGAGCAGAGGGCACGGTACATAGCTATGTATTACCAGTCACACTACAGTATACGTGCGGCACACGCTGTGGCCGCACCAGCGCGAGCGGCAGGCTGAGCAGAGGGCACGGTACATAGCTATGTATTACCAGTCACACTACAGTATACGTGCGGCACACGCTGTGGCCGCACCAGCGCGAGCGGCAGGCTGAGCAGAGGGCACGGTACATAGCTATGTATTACCAGTCACACTACAGTATACGTGCGGCACACGCTGTGGCCGCACCAGCGCGAGCGGCAGGCTGAGCAGAGGGCACGGTACATAGCTATGTATTACCAGTCACACTACAGTATACGTGCGGCACACGCTGTGGCCGCACCAGCGCGAGCGGCAGGCTGAGCAGAGGGCACGGTACATAGCTATGTATTACCAGTCACACTACAGTATACGTGCGGCACACGCTGTGGCCGCACCAGCGCGAGCGGCAGGCTGAGCAGAGGGCACGGTACATAGCTATGTATTACCAGTCACACTACAGTATACGTGCGGCACACGCTGTGGCCGCACCAGCGCGAGCGGCAGGCTGAGCAGAGGGCACGGTACATAGCTATGTATTACCAGTCACACTACAGTATACGTGCGGCACACGCTGTGGCCGCACCAGCGCGAGCGGCAGGCTGAGCAGAGGGCACGGTACATAGCTATGTATTACCAGTCACACTACAGTATACGTGCGGCACACGCTGTGGCCGCACCAGCGCGAGCGGCAGGCTGAGCAGAGGGCACGGTACATAGCTATGTATTACCAGTCACACTACAGTATACGTGCGGCACACGCTGTGGCCGCACCAGCGCGAGCGGCAGGCTGAGCAGAGGGCACGGTACATAGCTATGTATTACCAGTCACACTACAGTATACGTGCGGCACACGCTGTGGCCGCACCAGCGCGAGCGGCAGGCTGAGCAGAGGGCACGGTACATAGCTATGTATTACCAGTCACACTACAGTATACGTGCGGCACACGCTGTGGCCGCACCAGCGCGAGCGGCAGGCTGAGCAGAGGGCACGGTACATAGCTATGTATTACCAGTCACACTACAGTATACGTGCGGCACACGCTGTGGCCGCACCAGCGCGAGCGGCAGGCTGAGCAGAGGGCACGGTACATAGCTATGTATTACCAGTCACACTACAGTATACGTGCGGCACACGCTGTGGCCGCACCAGCGCGAGCGGCAGGCTGAGCAGAGGGCACGGTACATAGCTATGTATTACCAGTCACACTACAGTATACGTGCGGCACACGCTGTGGCCGCACCAGCGCGAGCGGCAGGCTGAGCAGAGGGCACGGTACATAGCTATGTATTACCAGTCACACTACAGTATACGTGCGGCACACGCTGTGGCCGCACCAGCGCGAGCGGCAGGCTGAGCAGAGGGCACGGTACATAGCTATGTATTACCAGTCACACTACAGTATACGTGCGGCACACGCTGTGGCCGCACCAGCGCGAGCGGCAGGCTGAGCAGAGGGCACGGTACATAGCTATGTATTACCAGTCACACTACAGTATACGTGCGGCACACGCTGTGGCCGCACCAGCGCGAGCGGCAGGCTGAGCAGAGGGCACGGTACATAGCTATGTATTACCAGTCACACTACAGTATACGTGCGGCACACGCTGTGGCCGCACCAGCGCGAGCGGCAGGCTGAGCAGAGGGCACGGTACATAGCTATGTATTACCAGTCACACTACAGTATACGTGCGGCACACGCTGTGGCCGCACCAGCGCGAGCGGCAGGCTGAGCAGAGGGCACGGTACATAGCTATGTATTACCAGTCACACTACAGTATACGTGCGGCACACGCTGTGGCCGCACCAGCGCGAGCGGCAGGCTGAGCAGAGGGCACGGTACATAGCTATGTATTACCAGTCACACTACAGTATACGTGCGGCACACGCTGTGGCCGCACCAGCGCGAGCGGCAGGCTGAGCAGAGGGCACGGTACATAGCTATGTATTACCAGTCACACTACAGTATACGTGCGGCACACGCTGTGGCCGCACCAGCGCGAGCGGCAGGCTGAGCAGAGGGCACGGTACATAGCTATGTATTACCAGTCACACTACAGTATACGTGCGGCACACGCTGTGGCCGCACCAGCGCGAGCGGCAGGCTGAGCAGAGGGCACGGTACATAGCTATGTATTACCAGTCACACTACAGTATACGTGCGGCACACGCTGTGGCCGCACCAGCGCGAGCGGCAGGCTGAGCAGAGGGCACGGTACATAGCTATGTATTACCAGTCACACTACAGTATACGTGCGGCACACGCTGTGGCCGCACCAGCGCGAGCGGCAGGCTGAGCAGAGGGCACGGTACATAGCTATGTATTACCAGTCACACTACAGTATACGTGCGGCACACGCTGTGGCCGCACCAGCGCGAGCGGCAGGCTGAGCAGAGGGCACGGTACATAGCTATGTATTACCAGTCACACTACAGTATACGTGCGGCACACGCTGTGGCCGCACCAGCGCGAGCGGCAGGCTGAGCAGAGGGCACGGTACATAGCTATGTATTACCAGTCACACTACAGTATACGTGCGGCACACGCTGTGGCCGCACCAGCGCGAGCGGCAGGCTGAGCAGAGGGCACGGTACATAGCTATGTATTACCAGTCACACTACAGTATACGTGCGGCACACGCTGTGGCCGCACCAGCGCGAGCGGCAGGCTGAGCAGAGGGCACGGTACATAGCTATGTATTACCAGTCACACTACAGTATACGTGCGGCACACGCTGTGGCCGCACCAGCGCGAGCGGCAGGCTGAGCAGAGGGCACGGTACATAGCTATGTATTACCAGTCACACTACAGTATACGTGCGGCACACGCTGTGGCCGCACCAGCGCGAGCGGCAGGCTGAGCAGAGGGCACGGTACATAGCTATGTATTACCAGTCACACTACAGTATACGTGCGGCACACGCTGTGGCCGCACCAGCGCGAGCGGCAGGCTGAGCAGAGGGCACGGTACATAGCTATGTATTACCAGTCACACTACAGTATACGTGCGGCACACGCTGTGGCCGCACCAGCGCGAGCGGCAGGCTGAGCAGAGGGCACGGTACATAGCTATGTATTACCAGTCACACTACAGTATACGTGCGGCACACGCTGTGGCCGCACCAGCGCGAGCGGCAGGCTGAGCAGAGGGCACGGTACATAGCTATGTATTACCAGTCACACTACAGTATACGTGCGGCACACGCTGTGGCCGCACCAGCGCGAGCGGCAGGCTGAGCAGAGGGCACGGTACATAGCTATGTATTACCAGTCACACTACAGTATACGTGCGGCACACGCTGTGGCCGCACCAGCGCGAGCGGCAGGCTGAGCAGAGGGCACGGTACATAGCTATGTATTACCAGTCACACTACAGTATACGTGCGGCACACGCTGTGGCCGCACCAGCGCGAGCGGCAGGCTGAGCAGAGGGCACGGTACATAGCTATGTATTACCAGTCACACTACAGTATACGTGCGGCACACGCTGTGGCCGCACCAGCGCGAGCGGCAGGCTGAGCAGAGGGCACGGTACATAGCTATGTATTACCAGTCACACTACAGTATACGTGCGGCACACGCTGTGGCCGCACCAGCGCGAGCGGCAGGCTGAGCAGAGGGCACGGTACATAGCTATGTATTACCAGTCACACTACAGTATACGTGCGGCACACGCTGTGGCCGCACCAGCGCGAGCGGCAGGCTGAGCAGAGGGCACGGTACATAGCTATGTATTACCAGTCACACTACAGTATACGTGCGGCACACGCTGTGGCCGCACCAGCGCGAGCGGCAGGCTGAGCAGAGGGCACGGTACATAGCTATGTATTACCAGTCACACTACAGTATACGTGCGGCACACGCTGTGGCCGCACCAGCGCGAGCGGCAGGCTGAGCAGAGGGCACGGTACATAGCTATGTATTACCAGTCACACTACAGTATACGTGCGGCACACGCTGTGGCCGCACCAGCGCGAGCGGCAGGCTGAGCAGAGGGCACGGTACATAGCTATGTATTACCAGTCACACTACAGTATACGTGCGGCACACGCTGTGGCCGCACCAGCGCGAGCGGCAGGCTGAGCAGAGGGCACGGTACATAGCTATGTATTACCAGTCACACTACAGTATACGTGCGGCACACGCTGTGGCCGCACCAGCGCGAGCGGCAGGCTGAGCAGAGGGCACGGTACATAGCTATGTATTACCAGTCACACTACAGTATACGTGCGGCACACGCTGTGGCCGCACCAGCGCGAGCGGCAGGCTGAGCAGAGGGCACGGTACATAGCTATGTATTACCAGTCACACTACAGTATACGTGCGGCACACGCTGTGGCCGCACCAGCGCGAGCGGCAGGCTGAGCAGAGGGCACGGTACATAGCTATGTATTACCAGTCACACTACAGTATACGTGCGGCACACGCTGTGGCCGCACCAGCGCGAGCGGCAGGCTGAGCAGAGGGCACGGTACATAGCTATGTATTACCAGTCACACTACAGTATACGTGCGGCACACGCTGTGGCCGCACCAGCGCGAGCGGCAGGCTGAGCAGAGGGCACGGTACATAGCTATGTATTACCAGTCACACTACAGTATACGTGCGGCACACGCTGTGGCCGCACCAGCGCGAGCGGCAGGCTGAGCAGAGGGCACGGTACATAGCTATGTATTACCAGTCACACTACAGTATACGTGCGGCACACGCTGTGGCCGCACCAGCGCGAGCGGCAGGCTGAGCAGAGGGCACGGTACATAGCTATGTATTACCAGTCACACTACAGTATACGTGCGGCACACGCTGTGGCCGCACCAGCGCGAGCGGCAGGCTGAGCAGAGGGCACGGTACATAGCTATGTATTACCAGTCACACTACAGTATACGTGCGGCACACGCTGTGGCCGCACCAGCGCGAGCGGCAGGCTGAGCAGAGGGCACGGTACATAGCTATGTATTACCAGTCACACTACAGTATACGTGCGGCACACGCTGTGGCCGCACCAGCGCGAGCGGCAGGCTGAGCAGAGGGCACGGTACATAGCTATGTATTACCAGTCACACTACAGTATACGTGCGGCACACGCTGTGGCCGCACCAGCGCGAGCGGCAGGCTGAGCAGAGGGCACGGTACATAGCTATGTATTACCAGTCACACTACAGTATACGTGCGGCACACGCTGTGGCCGCACCAGCGCGAGCGGCAGGCTGAGCAGAGGGCACGGTACATAGCTATGTATTACCAGTCACACTACAGTATACGTGCGGCACACGCTGTGGCCGCACCAGCGCGAGCGGCAGGCTGAGCAGAGGGCACGGTACATAGCTATGTATTACCAGTCACACTACAGTATACGTGCGGCACACGCTGTGGCCGCACCAGCGCGAGCGGCAGGCTGAGCAGAGGGCACGGTACATAGCTATGTATTACCAGTCACACTACAGTATACGTGCGGCACACGCTGTGGCCGCACCAGCGCGAGCGGCAGGCTGAGCAGAGGGCACGGTACATAGCTATGTATTACCAGTCACACTACAGTATACGTGCGGCACACGCTGTGGCCGCACCAGCGCGAGCGGCAGGCTGAGCAGAGGGCACGGTACATAGCTATGTATTACCAGTCACACTACAGTATACGTGCGGCACACGCTGTGGCCGCACCAGCGCGAGCGGCAGGCTGAGCAGAGGGCACGGTACATAGCTATGTATTACCAGTCACACTACAGTATACGTGCGGCACACGCTGTGGCCGCACCAGCGCGAGCGGCAGGCTGAGCAGAGGGCACGGTACATAGCTATGTATTACCAGTCACACTACAGTATACGTGCGGCACACGCTGTGGCCGCACCAGCGCGAGCGGCAGGCTGAGCAGAGGGCACGGTACATAGCTATGTATTACCAGTCACACTACAGTATACGTGCGGCACACGCTGTGGCCGCACCAGCGCGAGCGGCAGGCTGAGCAGAGGGCACGGTACATAGCTATGTATTACCAGTCACACTACAGTATACGTGCGGCACACGCTGTGGCCGCACCAGCGCGAGCGGCAGGCTGAGCAGAGGGCACGGTACATAGCTATGTATTACCAGTCACACTACAGTATACGTGCGGCACACGCTGTGGCCGCACCAGCGCGAGCGGCAGGCTGAGCAGAGGGCACGGTACATAGCTATGTATTACCAGTCACACTACAGTATACGTGCGGCACACGCTGTGCCGCACCAGCGCGAGCGGCAGGCTGAGCAGAGGGCACGGTACATAGCTATGTATTACCAGTCACACTACAGTATACGTGCGGCACACGCTGTGGCCGCACCAGCGCGAGCGGCAGGCTGAGCAGAGGGCACGGTACATAGCTATGTATTACCAGTCACACTACAGTATACGTGCGGCACACGCTGTGGCCGCACCAGCGCGAGCGGCAGGCTGAGCAGAGGGCACGGTACATAGCTATGTATTACCAGTCACACTACAGTATACGTGCGGCACACGCTGTGGCCGCACCAGCGCGAGCGGCAGGCTGAGCAGAGGGCACGGTACATAGCTATGTATTACCAGTCACACTACAGTATACGTGCGGCACACGCTGTGGCCGCACCAGCGCGAGCGGCAGGCTGAGCAGAGGGCACGGTACATAGCTATGTATTACCAGTCACACTACAGTATACGTGCGGCACACGCTGTGGCCGCACCAGCGCGAGCGGCAGGCTGAGCAGAGGGCACGGTACATAGCTATGTATTACCAGTCACACTACAGTATACGTGCGGCACACGCTGTGGCCGCACCAGCGCGAGCGGCAGGCTGAGCAGAGGGCACGGTACATAGCTATGTATTACCAGTCACACTACAGTATACGTGCGGCACACGCTGTGGCCGCACCAGCGCGAGCGGCAGGCTGAGCAGAGGGCACGGTACATAGCTATGTATTACCAGTCACACTACAGTATACGTGCGGCACACGCTGTGGCCGCACCAGCGCGAGCGGCAGGCTGAGCAGAGGGCACGGTACATAGCTATGTATTACCAGTCACACTACAGTATACGTGCGGCACACGCTGTGGCCGCACCAGCGCGAGCGGCAGGCTGAGCAGAGGGCACGGTACATAGCTATGTATTACCAGTCACACTACAGTATACGTGCGGCACACGCTGTGGCCGCACCAGCGCGAGCGGCAGGCTGAGCAGAGGGCACGGTACATAGCTATGTATTACCAGTCACACTACAGTATACGTGCGGCACACGCTGTGGCCGCACCAGCGCGAGCGGCAGGCTGAGCAGAGGGCACGGTACATAGCTATGTATTACCAGTCACACTACAGTATACGTGCGGCACACGCTGTGGCCGCACCAGCGCGAGCGGCAGGCTGAGCAGAGGGCACGGTACATAGCTATGTATTACCAGTCACACTACAGTATACGTGCGGCACACGCTGTGGCCGCACCAGCGCGAGCGGCAGGCTGAGCAGAGGGCACGGTACATAGCTATGTATTACCAGTCACACTACAGTATACGTGCGGCACACGCTGTGGCCGCACCAGCGCGAGCGGCAGGCTGAGCAGAGGGCACGGTACATAGCTATGTATTACCAGTCACACTACAGTATACGTGCGGCACACGCTGTGGCCGCACCAGCGCGAGCGGCAGGCTGAGCAGAGGGCACGGTACATAGCTATGTATTACCAGTCACACTACAGTATACGTGCGGCACACGCTGTGGCCGCACCAGCGCGAGCGGCAGGCTGAGCAGAGGGCACGGTACATAGCTATGTATTACCAGTCACACTACAGTATACGTGCGGCACACGCTGTGGCCGCACCAGCGCGAGCGGCAGGCTGAGCAGAGGGCACGGTACATAGCTATGTATTACCAGTCACACTACAGTATACGTGCGGCACACGCTGTGGCCACACCAGCGCGAGCGGCAGGCTGAGCAGAGGGCACGGTACATAGCTATGTATTACCAGTCACACTACAGTATACGTGCGGCACACGCTGTGGCCACACCAGCGCGAGCGGCAGGCTGAGCAGAGGGCACGGTACATAGCTATGTATTACCAGTCACACTACAGTATACGTGCGGCACACGCTGTGGCCGCACCAGCGCGAGCGGCAGGCTGAGCAGAGGGCACGGTACATAGCTGTGTATTACCAGTCACACTACAGTATACGTGCGGCACACGCTGTGGTTTCTTTCAGCTCCCGAAGAAATTAAAACAAAATGTCATGTGTGGCTACTCAAGCGCATCGTCCACAACTAATTACATTAACAACTGCACGAGACATCATTTTTATTAAGGGGTTCTCCTACTCTGATTTCGGCATCGCTAACATAAACCATTTATACAATAATGACGCATGTTTTTTATATTGTAACCTAAAGTTTTGTTTTTTATTCCTCAAACAGAGAACGCCGCGAAAAAGAAGAGCGTTCCCGCCGCGCACGCGAACGACAACAACAATTAATGCGCGAATTCGCTCGTCGACAACAACAGTTCATGTCGGCCATGCAGAGTTTAGACGGCACAGAAGCGGGCGCCATGGAGTGGGAGGAGGAGGAAGCCGTCGAGAGGGACTACGACTGCGTCATCTGCAACACTACCGCGCCCACCACCGTCGCCGACCCTATAGGACTAGTGGTCTTACTGCAGGTACCTATTATATTATACAACAGTGTCGCATCCAGAACCTGAATTACAATTTTAGACTATGGTAAGTCTGTGACCTCTAACCGTAGGGCCGTATGGCACAGTGGAATATAAGAAAAATAAATGGGTGTCGTTGAGCGTCATCTGTATCAGTTTTAGTCGTAAAGTTGGATGCTATTCGTTGTCGCCCTTGCAGTCCACGTCGGTGCTGGCGCACCGGCGCGCGGCGGGCGGCGCGGGCGCGCGGCTGGCGCTGTCGGAGGCGGAGCGCGCGCGCCTGCTGCAGCAGCACGACACCACGGCCGCCGCGCACCACTACCGCCTGCACGACGAGCTGCACCAGCACTTCGACCAGGTACTAATAAATCCAATCTAATTCAAAAATTCACTAATAGTTTGACCGCCATCTTAAAGTTCGATTTAGACTTCCCTTTCGGCATAAAAAAATAACATTTATGACGAGATGCCTGAAAATAATTAATAGTCAACTATCAAAACTCAAGATGAGTTTTGATAGTTGACTATTAATTATTTTAAAGACAGAAACACATTATTTGAGTGCAATAACAAAAGTCTACAACTACTCGACAGTCATACACTCATCTAACAATACTCCAAACATATTGACAAGGTATTCCATTCATCCGAGAACACATCACAATCAGGCTTAACGTCCGAGAGATCGTTGAGCGCAGAGAGTGTGCGAGGAACAGGAGACTGGGCTCAAGCTACGGTTCGACTCTAAGCCACTAAGAACAATCTGTGCCTCCTGTTACGTTTATAGTTCATCGGAGCAAAATGGAACAGTTTGTCATGCAGTTCAGGAGAATCTGTTTTTCCGTGAACAGTTTTACATATAATAGGTCTTTACCTATGAAATTGCCGTTTTGTATGAAAAATTTAAACGAATTTTTTTCATGAATTTTTTATTTGTATTAATCGAAGTAATCACCCATGCAATCAATGCATCTTTGCCATCGCAGTGGCAGTTTATTGATGCCCTTCTTAAAGAAATCAGCTGGACGGGAGGCAACAAATTCTTCAAAGGCATTTTGTACTGCCTCTCGGGTATTGAATTTTTTTCCCGCCAAGAAGTTATCCAAATTCTGGAAAAAGTAGTAGTCTGTAGGCGCAAGGTCTGGTGAGTAGGGCGGATGACGGAGAGCTTCCAACCCCAGTTCTTGCAACTTGGAGACCGTCTGCTGTGCAGTATGAGGTCGCGCGTTGTCGTGCAGGAGCAGCGGAGACGAGCGATTGACCAATGCTGGTTGGAGATGCGCCAGCTTCTCCATCATTGTGTTCAGTTCTTCACAGTACACATCTGCAGTAATGCTCACCCCGTTTGGTAAGAAGCTGTGATGAATCACACCGGCGCTAGACCACCAAACAGTGACCATCACTTTTCTAGGGGTAAGTTTTCGTTTAGGGCATTGTTTAGGTGCTGAACCAGGATCCAACCAACTTGCTGAGCGCTTGCGGTTATCAAACAGAATCCATTTTTCATCGCAGGTAACAATGCGGTTCAAAATTCCTTCATTTGTGTGTCTGTTGAGCAGTGCAAGGCACGTCTCGACGCGTACTTCGCGCTGGCGATCATTGAGTTCGTGGGGCACCCATTTGTCAAGCTTTTTTACCTTGCCAATTTGACGCAAATGGACCAATATTGTTTTGACGCTAACGTCGAAAGCTGCTGCTAATTCAGCCGTAGATTGTGTATCATCAGCTTCCACAATCGCCTTTAATTCGTCATTGTCGACCAAAGTCTTCGGACGACCGCGAGGTTCATTTTTCAGGTCGAAATTTCCAGAACGGAAGCGAGCAAACCAATTACAGGTGGTGCGTTGGTTTGTAGTGTTAGCTCCGTAAACGTCGTTGATGTTGCGTGCCGCTTGTGCCGCGTTGCTGCCACGACGGTACTCATATTCCATAATTACTCGAATTTTTAACGTATCCATGATGACGAAAAAGATTGAAATGCGATGAAAATGTAACACTAATCAATAAAGAAATGACTACTTTTGGAAAAAAAATCCATGTTTTTAAAATAAAATTAATTTGAAATTAG
Organism: Lithophane ornitopus; assembly: GCA_948473465.1. Lineage (NCBI taxonomy): Eukaryota > Metazoa > Arthropoda > Insecta > Lepidoptera > Noctuidae > Lithophane > Lithophane ornitopus. The sequence continues at coordinate 15,751,174 of OX419625.1, forward strand.
AATTCTTAGCCAAACAAAAATTATTTTGATTTGAAATGGCCAGTACTGCAGAACGGCAATTTCATAGGTAAAGACCTAATATATTAATAAAATAAAACTGAAGGAAAGTCGTTGATCATTCAAGAAAACAAGTGGTCCCAGGATTGATCCTTGACTGACTCCGGAACGCGTACGGATGATAGGGCTTGGAATGGGTTTCATAAAGGCCTAATCTGACGAACTGCTGATAATTGCGGTGGTAGTCGGCAAGGAGCCGTAACAGACCTGGCGATGGCACATAGTTTTTCCAGCAGAATATCATTATTGACCCTATCAAACGCTTTTCGAAAGTCAAAGTACAAGATATCGACCTGGCCTCCACGGTACAATCGTTTTGATATAGGTATAGTCTATTAAGGCAAGAAGGTTAGTATTTACTGATCTTTTTGCTCTGAAACCATGTCGTTCGTCACAAATACTTTTCAACTTGGGAATAGATATGAATCAGTAACGATGACTCGTGCGTGCACAGGAGTCGTGGCTGACGAGCGTGTCGGTGGGCTGGGAGGGCGGCGTGCACGTGCAGACGTGCGGGCACCACCTGCACCTGCGCTGCCTGCACGCCTACCTGCGCGCGCTGCAGGCGCCGCAGCGCCCGCACAACCTGCACGTGGAGCGCGGCGAGTTCCTGTGCCCCGTGTGCCGCCAGCTGGCCAACTGCGTGCTGCCGCTGGCGCCGCGCGCGCCTGCCTCGCGCGCCGCGCGCGACCCGGCGCACGCCGTGCACGACATGCTGGACAAGGAGCACCCGCCGCCCGTGAGTCAACCGTGTCTACAATTACCAACCAATCGAAACACAATTTCAGAGCATTTATCGACCAATGCTCGGTGTGTAAATCATTTAGTGTAGTGAATAGAAACATCCACCTATAGGCTTATGTTATGATAGCAAATGCGGTTGTTAAGATTATCAACCAATCTTTTTGTAAGTAATCTATTTCATAATATTGTTAATGCACTAGTATTGGTCAACGGCTTCGCCCGTGTAGCCTCCATTTTGAACTTTTTAGTTACTGAACCAATTTCTGAGTATCCGCGCGTATCTCAAATATAAATATTTTTTGTAAATTGAAAAAGGGGCTGTCATTTTGTTTTTTTATTTCTGGGCCGATTGCTTCTAAAATCGATTCTAGTGATGATATTATGATACCGTTTTGATCGTTAGTGTTAAAATGCTATAACAGTAACAGTTTATTTCTATTTGCTGCAAAAAATGATTTAAAAAATGAATCCCTTACTTGAAACGGGGATGTTTGGAATCGTGCAAATAAGACCAAAAAATAACCTGTATCTTTCTTCAGGCACCAAGTCGACTCTCGGAAGCGATGGGCAAAGCAATGGAAGACATGACGGCTACAGCGGGCGGCAAGCTCAAACAACGCTACGGCTCATCACCGGCCGCCATCTTTACGTTTGTTGCGTCACTCGTCAGGACGAACCTTGAATGTGAACTGGTGCAGAGAGGAGGCACGTTACAGACGTGCGTGGCGCCACGGTATAAGCTGAGAAATGAGTGTATAGGTATGAAAAATATTATATTAGTTAAAAAGAGTTTTATAATGGCTTCCCCAGGTATCAGCATGATCAGTCTTGAATTGCTCAGTGGACGGATAACCCATGCATATTTCTTGGCTATTATGTGGCTTGTATTTAACTCAAAGCGTCTGCAGACGCTTTTGAATTGTCAAGTCACATTAATTAAAAGCTAAACAGTGAACACAGTGTAATACTAGCGTTTCCCCTCTGCAGTCCCTCTGATGGTAGTAGCGGGCGCCCACTCGCGCGTGCTGAGCAGCGCGGGCGCAGGCTTCGGCGCGGCCGAGGCGTGGCGCGCGCTCGTGCCGCTCGCGAGCGCCGAGCCGCTCGGCGCGCCGTCGGCGCCCGTGCCTCGCGCGGCGGCGGCGGCGCGGCCCGTGCCGCTGCTGCTGCGCGACCCGCTGGCGCTGCTCATGCAGTTCCTGTTGCTGGCGCCGCCCTCGCCGCCATATTTGGATATGCGTGAGTATGATTAAAGAGTGTATTTATGGGTTTATTATTCGTTACAAGCTATATTATTTGTAAAGTTTTTTTTTCCGTATAAGTAAATAAAATAGAGAGTCCGTTCCAAAACTATCTTATGAAATTGTAAACAAACCCTGTCTAAGTAAAATTCTTGTGAAATTTGAGTCTAAACAGAAATAGTAAATTCTTTAATTTAATACTATAATTGAAAAATCATCGACGAAAATGAAGGTTAACTTTCTAATCACGGACTTACATTTAGACAATTTCGTTACCCGCAGAGGAGTTCACGTGCATAGTGCGCGCCCTGTACGCGCTCAGCTACTACCAGGTGGTGAGCCAGTTCATCGCCAGCGCCAGCGCGGCCGGGCGCGCGGCGCTGGCGGGCGCGGCGCGCGCGGGCGAGCCGGCGGGGCTGCGCGCGGCCGCGCGCCTGCTGCTGGGCGCGCTGGCCGGCTCCGACCTGTTCACGGAGGACGGGCCGCCCGCGCCCGGCGACCTCAGGCTGCCGGACCTGGCCAATATGGAGAGAGAGGTATGTGGCTATACGACTTCTTGTTACCGTTAAATGGGTATCTCAAATTCTAATCTTTACGCAAAAAGATTAACTTTTGGATTTTTACCAATAATACCCTGTTTTCCACAGTTACAAGAGCTCCTGCTCCCATTCCTGCGCATCGCGGCTCTCTTACGTCATCATCTGTACGGCGCGGAACTGCCTGAAGTAGCCACTCCTCGCCAGGAGTTCGTGCGGCTCGCGTACTACCTGGAGCTGGTGACGGACGGCATGGAGTGGTCCGAGTGGTCCGCGGGCCGCGCCCTGCCGCCGGACTCCGCGGCGGCGGCGCGCGGCTGGGCCCGCCAGCTGGGCGGGGCCGCCGCCAGGGGACAGCTAGCTGTGAGTACACCTGTAGTGACTCACGGGTCGACGTCGACCAAAATATCACGTGATTTTCGTATTTTTGAAATAAATTTCGCAATGTAGCTTTGTCGTAATCCCTTGCGCTCCCGCAGGTGCGGCGCCTGCTGCGCTCGCTGGCCGTGGAGTGGGTGCAGCCGGGCCTGCTGGCGCTGCCGCGCGACTACGACCGCCTGTTCACGTACTACCACGAGCGCGTGTGCCTGCAGTGCGGCGCCGTGCCCAAGGAGGCCAGCGTGTGCCTGCTGTGCGGCACGCTGGTGTGCCTCAAGCAGCCGTGCTGCCGCCAGCACCAGGTGGCCGAGGCCGTGCAGGTAGGGCAGCGCAACAGACCTCTTGGACACCGAAACACCTCATATTTTTAGCCCAATATCCTGTCATAATCAAACAATCCATCGGATGTAATGCGAGTTTGTGAACTTCACATGTCTGTGATTTTTTTATTCAAGCACATGCCGGTTGCCTAACGATGTTTTTCATCACCTTTAGGAGTAATATTTTCCTTGCTAAAGCCTATTTGCATTTTGAACCACAAAGCACCACCAACCACTTATTGTAGTTGAGCTAAACGAATTTAAAACATCATTCTATTTCTCATAAAAGGAAATAGGATTGGTCCCCTCCCCATACAAACGCTCTCGCCTGTTTTCTCTTTTGGTTTATGACCTTAGACCAATGATTTTTTACAGTAAAATAAATATCAACTAGTTCTATGCCCCTATGTTTTCCGTTTTGATAATAAATTATCAGTAGAAGCACTAACTTCTACACTCCCGATAAACCCTCAGAAAATGCTCAAAATTGCCTGTTTAAACTGCTGTCATCAGAGGCTTATTGTAAAAATTTGACAACTATTCATGAAAAAAGAAAAACATAAGGGCACAATAAATATTCTTCTTATTCAATTTATAAAATATCTTTCAAATTGGTCCAATATTGGAAACGGAAACAGACGAGAGCAGAACCTCGAATTATGACTTTTTGTATGGAGAAAATACTGGCCCTATTTACTCTTAATCGTTGGAAGATGACAGAATGATGTTCTAAACACATAATTTAAATATATAACGTGCAAGTGGGTCTTGAATCGTCAGTAACACCATATTGCTCACTCGTAGCACGCGATGGAGTGCGGCGGCGGCACGGGCATCTTCCTGGTGGTGACGTCGACGTACATCATCGTGATCCGCGGCCGGCGCGCCTGTCTGTGGGGCTCGCTGTACCTGGACGACTACGACGAGGAGGACCGCGACCTCAAGTGAGTGCACGTACTTCATGAACATATTCGGTGCTCAGCTTGTAACCCGTGTCACTGAGAATATACCAAAACATAGCCGACTTGTATAATATCCCACATTTGGGCATTTATGCTCCAAGTCTCATGTGAAGAAAGAGAGCCTATTGTAGCAAAAAATTTTTTTTTTTTTTGTCTAATATTACATCACTTAAAGTGGCTTGCGGTGCGTGATTAAATAGCGTATAACAAATCATCACTAATTACATAATGAAAACGTCGGCAAAACGCTCTAAGCCTGTAGCTTTCATAGGTACCACCCTCAAAGGTATAAGAATTTAAAAAAGGCCTGCCATCTAATAAGTTTGATGTGTTTCTAACTTTCTACTTTCTTTACTAGAAATTATTAATAATGATTGCTCATTCAATAAAGTCACTATAGTAAAAAGCTTCTTCTATCTATTCTAACCAAATGTTCCCTCCACAGACGCGGCAAACCCCTCTACCTAAGCCAGGACCGCTTGGAACTGCTCCAGGCCCAATGGCTCGCGCACCGGTTCGACCACACGAAGCGCACGTGGGTGTGGCACCGCGACTCGCTCTGAAACGTGCTGCCCACTCCTCCGCCCTACCGCGCCTGACGCACGCGACGCGACCGGGCTCCGCGCCGGGCTCTGCGCCGGGACGTAGCCAGGGAGGTAACGGAATGTAGGATACAGTGCTACAGGGATATTTTGGCGCCTGAATGATATTGACAGGGAAATTGTATTGACAAAACGAGATGGCGACTTTGGTTCCGATTTTGGCCCCGCGCCACAACAACCTTGTAGCATTTTAGTAATGCGTATAGAAAGTAAACTAGGGTTGGTATGATGCACTTTATACAGTGGTTCGGTTAAGATGTTGAAAAAACTTGGACTGTATAACGATCTCAAATTTCAGAAGACTCCGAGTTTTAACTGTCGTTGATCTACTGTATGGAGTTAGATATAAGAAGGTAGATATGTGTTGCTGTGGATCGGAAATTTGGACATTGTGTCAACTAGTCCTACGCTACGTTATTTACCAACTTTGCTCACAGGAGGCAATTTTACACTCTGGCTACGAAAATAAATAGAATGTAAGTCATCTAAATCTTTTAAGTTGAATTTAGCTGATTTTCATTCTATGTTTTAATCGGATTTATTTGATGTGTCAAATAAAGTCGATTGCTGAACACGGAGTTCGGTTAGGTCGCAGTATTAGAGCCACTTTCGAGACAATCTCGATTGTAAGCAGTCGAATAACTAGATAAAACACGACGGCTTGTGAACAGGATCTGCCGGTCCTACTTGTTCGAGTCGTAAAAAACTTGCCTTGAGTCATCGCTAATAGACATTCACTAAATTGTCTGTTACCCTGAATAGGTCAATATTACAGTTACTTTATATTACTGAACAACTAACTTAACAGATTGGTCAGCCAACGCCAAGCAGAACTTGTTAGTAAACAGTTCAGTTTTAAATATTAAAATAATCACAAAAATGTAACATATTAGATTACAAAATTATATTGTTGCGTCATTTGGGCTTACTTTAACACCAACCAATAGCTGTCGTATTAACAGATTTTAATAGTTATTTACAAATTGTATTTAATATTTATATCTCTGTTTAATATACACGTTCGACAAAAGTAATATTATTAATTTCCGATTCGCTGTTAGAATGCGTACTTTAAACAGTACAATATGAAATAACACAAGTATAACATTTTGCCTCGTACAATCAGTTAGTGTCTTACATTGTATCCAAATATTTATGAATAAATAGTGCAGTAGTTACAAAGATATTTGCAGCCACATATATTTTCATAGTAGACGTTATTAGCTTTCTGCTAAACCGTGTTTAGGCGCTAGAGTATGTCCCATATGAATATTAATCCCGACATGTAGGCTTGCATGGACTTTCATAGTGAAAAGTTTAGTCATTTCGTTTAGAAGTATTTTATGTTTAGTGTTTTTATTATTTATAACTTGTAACTACTAAAGTTCTAATGATGTATCGTGTAACAGCGAAATTAGAATTTTTTATTTATCTGATCTACGGCTCATTGAATTTTATGTGACAACGAGAAACAAATATGTTATTTACTTAGAATTTTGAGCATCTACAACTTTGTCGCTTGAGTTTTTATAATCGACAAGATTACATAGAAAACACGCAAGATTGAATCCTCTTGAACTTTCATGATTTTAAAATTCATGGGACTTTCTACATATTGCCATTTGCCTGTTTATATCCTCATCACAATAGGCTTCATTTAGCCAATAGTATCAATTATACAACACAACTCTTATCTTCACGTTAAACTAAGCAATAACTAGTTGGTAACGAATATAAAATTCTACACAGAGTTATATTATTTGCTACACTTTCAAATTGTTGGATTTATACAAATATATATTACATATTTACATACGGTCATTGTAATTCCGTGATGATCTGAGTACTAGCAAACGTAATGTATCGAAGTATGCCTTATCAGAATTTTAACAGTTATTTAAATGTACAACAGAAACATAAATGCAGTACATATTATTATTATATTAAAATTATTACTTGTTTGACTATTGTAATGTGTTATAGAAGTAAATTTTATCTAGTGTTTTATCTGTGCATTAATGTTTAGGAGTGTGGCCAGAGAATTTTTGAAAAGGAAAATTATTAAAAGGCTTAAAAGTAAATTATCAGATATTTTTTTATTGTAACGTAAATTGTAAATGTCCGTTACATGTAATGAAGTGTTCAATTGTATAACTATATCAAATTAAATGCGAAGTGTACCACTCGAATTAACTAATATCCTGAAAATGTTGATAACTTGCGGACAAACGAAGAATTCCACTGTCCCCTGGCCACCCTCTAAGTAAGAAAATTTGTTGGAATTTAAGGTCTTATAAAATTTTATACTGTGTCTAATGTTTGATCAAACTCAACCCAGTGACATGTTATACTTGATACAAACGATAACATAATGACTTCATTTTAATGAACTTAGCACACTGGTCTAATAAACTTGTGTATTCTAATATTTTACAGCCCAAATGTTTGGTCAAACATTTGAAATATGTTGCCAAGAATGTCATGAAATTATTTGTCTTGTTTACTCTAACGATCATATTCAATAAATATCTGTTATACCCAGAGAATACAGATTGAAAGAGGAAACAATATGAAATAATGAATAGTAGACGTAAACAAGACAAAATGTAGAACATTGTAAATATAACCTTCGACTTCATTAGGGATGTCCAATGGGTGTTGTTAGGGCTGTGAATACGTATATTTTAAATTTTACTCGCTCCTCTGTTGACACGGTTGACGAATCACTTTAGATTTTAAAGACGATTAAATTATTATTTTATTTTTTTCATATTTTTATATAGGATTATACTGAGTACGATATTAGTGAGTAGCCGCTTGCGGACTTTCCATACCTAATAACGATTTTTAACTACTTCTCCAACATTCTTCCAGAAATTTGAAAGCAATATTCTTGTTAGAAAATAGATAGGTGTATTCCGAGTAAGTTATCATACATTTTGGAGCCACTTCACTGCAAGGCTTACGAGGTCTCACAGTTGACAAAAAGCTTTCTCTTGCTTGAACGTCCCCTACGACAATAATACACGGTATACATTCAATCGAAGTATCATCACTGAGCTATGGTGCTTAGATCTATCGTTTTATTTCTCGTGTGCAATTTGGATGCCTTTGTTTTATTTCCTTGTATATTATTTTCTAAGTCCTCAAAAGTACATTTTTATGTTTTTATAAAATTAGTGTTTGTATCTCGAATTAGTGTTAACTAAATTGTAGTTTTTATTTAATAAGCTAATATCATTTAAAATTTTGTAAACACAACGAATTGATTCCTTAATGGAAATTACGAAGTGGTAGAGAAGTTCAAAATTAGTAGATGATTGAGATGTCAATATTTACAATGATTTTTACTGTTTAGAATTTAAATATTTTTGTCACGTGAATACGACAGCTAGCGAAACCGAAAAGTAGTTTGTCTAGAACTGTGACGTCTAAAAATATACTATAATTATATGTTTTGTTATTAACATAATCCTTTTGCTACCATATTTACTGCTCATATTATAGTCCGTATACAACAATAGCTGTGACGAGTATTGGTTGATTTCTTGTCCAGAGCCTGCACTGCTCCAGATAATATTGTTAAACTTGTGTATGTATATTGTTCTTGTATATATTCAATCATTAAAGTTGTTGATATTTCTATTGTTGTTTTACTCCATAGTTCGTGCACGCGCAGCATGGCCAACGTATTAGCGCTGAGTCACACCGGAATGGCAGTGGCCGGCAGCGACGCGGCGAGCACTTTCAGTGTGAAATAATTTAAAACTTTATCTACATACATAAAATACCAGTATCGCTTTTCGGTGGTTCTGCCGGCGGCTGGCAGCGGCGACTCGCGACCTTCCAAGCTTTTCAAGCGATACGTGTCTTTTAAGTATGTATATAAAGTTTAAAATTATTTCACAATGAAAGTGCTCGCCGCGTCGCTGCCGGGTGCTGCCATTCCGGTGTGACTTGGCCCTTAGAAAGGTTTTGGTCGACGGAAGAATTAGACAAAGTGACAGTTTGTGATTGTTTATCTCACATCGACATGCTTCGCGTGCTGGTTATCTCATGGGCATGTACCATGCTATAAAAGCGTGGTGATGAACACGGAAAGTGAATAAAATTCAAGGTAACACAAATAAAAGATACATATTCTGTTAAAAGTTTATAATATTGTACATCAACTATGATTTGTTTAGAGGTAGAACATCCTACTCTTAAATTAACGGCTAACGTGATTACAATAAAATAGTTAATTTTCCATACGCCGCGTTAATATCATTTATAGGCGGAGTGAGTAACCGAAACAACGTAAAATACTTCATTGTGAGCGGGTGCAGTCCCGACACTGACTGACTGACGTTGACGACTGACATTCAATCTGATATCAGAACAAAACTACTGAGCTGCTTGCAATTTATGTTATAGAAACTAATGATTGATTCGTTTCTTATAAAGCCGCATAATCATTGAAAACAAAGTTGAGAAACAGTCGAAAACAAAGTTTACAAACATTGTTGGCTACAACATCAAAGGTTGCTGGCAACAATGTTGGGCCTCTTTTGTTTAAGATGAAAGCGGGACATTTAACATGTTGCCAGCAACACTCCAAATTTCCATGTTGCCAGCAACTTGTTACACGCAGCACATGCTGAAACAATGGTGCGCCACTTTTGTTTCCTAATGAATACAGGGCTTCTTAAAGTAGGTAAGAAGCCTTCTTACACATATGTATGCCTTCAACATCAGTCGTTATCAAGTTTGTAAACAACAATGTTTGTCAATCTTGCACCAGCTCTAGGATATTATAAAATTAATGTTGTTAATTAATCAATATAAAAAGTATAATTACAATAGTTGCTTCAAATGTATCGTTTAACTTACACTTACGTACATACAACATTGCAAATCAACTATCTGTATTTTAACCTTTATACATATACTTACTATTTGCGGCGACACATTTGAAGGATCTATATTAAATAAAAAAATAATACAAAGTACGTCATTTTGTCATCTTCGAAAAATAAAAGGTTTTTCTTTTTTTATCACAGAAAACAATAAATACTATCAAACAATATAAGATGGCAACTAATGGCAAATAAATCTATGCACCTCGTTATGAATGTTACGATTATTATGTCTGTATTAGAAATTATGCATTTCAAAAAATAAAACTTCAAAAACTCTGTACTTACAAATGTTACAGTGAAAGTGTCCTAAATATATGTTCAAAAATGTACTTCTGCGTGATATTATAAGGCCTCTAACAAACGAGATAGTTCTCATTGTAAGACTGAAATACGACTAACATTTACCTATTTATTGTACTGTAAAACAAAATAAGAAAAGGACACTTTCTGAATAACATGCGTTATATTTCTACCCCGGGACACATTACATGCTCGTTAATTGCGCACAGATTTTTTATAAGTGTTAAGTGAAATGTACTGAAATGCAAGTAAATGATAGATAACAAATTACTCGGACTCTCAATTAGTATTTTTTTACGACAAATTTAGAAAGTAGCTATTATTCAGACGTTTTATGTATTGAGTCCTGGAGTAGAGCTATTCGTTCATAGTTATTAGTCTCAACACTGTCCAGGAAATCTAACTACTAAAAGTACAATGCTCTTTTAATTTAAAAATAATAAATAACATTTAAAAAAAAAGATTCCATTGACAGTCATGTCTGAAATACTGCCGGTCTCGCTACTCGCTTCTAAGCTTTAAAAATATAAACTAAACTAAAACTCATATATCTAAATAAATATAATGCAAGTAGCGAAACCACGGATAGACACTGTAGTCGTATAATATTGTTTAGCAAAAATACACAAAAAATGATAACATTTTATTTATAGTAGATGGTGATGGCAAAGGAATGTTTAACCAATGTTACATAATGTTTTTGTAAAGGAATCGTAACTGAATTTATCATCTAACTAAAGGATTAAACATTGACCACAATGACAATGAATCATACTCGGTGCGACCACAATCATAGTTTATTGCAGAAAATAAAACAACAACCAAGTAATTGCATGGGAAGAAACTTTTCTGATATAAATTATTGATTTACTTTAAAAGCAAACTAAGGCGAAGCCACACTCGACATCAGCACAATAAATACAACTTATCGTACCGAAGTGTACTGTTCATCGCATCAACTGCTATGATTGCGGCCCGCCGCATCATTGACTCACACAGATACATAATGCTCACATATTTACCACATACCAAAGCTTCAATATAAATGAACAACTCGCTAAAAATCTACAAATATGTGAGCACTTACATATAAAAATTCGTGGCTCTCGCACTATCAATATAAACGGGTAAAAATGTTACAATACATAACATCCCAAGTGTTTCAGTTAATATTAAAATAATTACTACTATATACACGTACTAATGTTACTCGTGTATGTAGGTACAACTTCTAAAAAACTTTTTGAACACATTTTTCAATAAGATATGGGACAGTTTTTATTTTCTTTTTTTATTATAATTCTAAGTGTTCAATGCCATCCTTCAACCCACGCTATTATGGCACAAAAATACGTATCTGCACCTTAAAAATAAACTAGAAATTATCGTTTAAATTTAGGCAAGCGGAACCTAATACAGCGTACGTTTGGGTACTATTTGTTATAAAACTATTTAAACATTTCTTAACAATTCATAACGTTTTTCTTAATATAATTATTAAGTAACCCCACTTACTAAATATATATTAATTTATATATTAAAATTATGTACTTTAATGTCAACTTTCGTGAGATAAAATATGACAACTGGTAACCTTTTACATAGAAGTTACCAGAAGTTATATTGATCTCTGAAGTAGTTTTATAACAAAGAGTGCCCCAGCATGCACTATAACATAAGTATTATCAATAGGCCGATATACGATTTCCTAAAAAGCAATATTTACGTATATAAGTGTGACTTCATATTAAATACATTAATAGTTACATACTTTATATTTAAATTATAAATTCGTACAGACTAACTCATATTTATTTTTATGTTATAACTAAACGTAACTAATATTACATTATGCACAGTTAAAATTATAAAATATTAGCACACTATAATAATATTATATATTTTTAATTATAATAATATATTATACTGGTCATTCTGAGATCTGTTCGTCACCACTCTGGCTCCAATACTGTCATATTTTTATTACATCGTTCGTTTGTATTAAATATGCTACCTTCGGGAATATAGGTGCCCTGAAACTTAGCTTTCCAGGGTAATCATATTCCCCCTTATTTATAAACGTTGCTTAAAGTTAAGAGACGTTTAAACGTCAAATAATGTATGGATAAGCAGACGATAATCATTACTTAACTTTTATAAATAAGTGGGTAAATGTTGAATGAATAATTTGAAATACATGGCGACCTAGCTAGTAACTAATGAAGCTATAAATATTTTAAGGTTATAATCTATGCATAAAGAAAGTGCAGTAGTATCACAGAAGGATTGGCAGCAGCCAAAAGGGTAGCCCATAGGCTGCAGCTTATCCTACCGATATCGACTGAAGTTAGCCTCAAAATTTTCTATATTAAAGAAAACGGTTGGCGAGACCTGGGGCTGACAATTCGGACCGAGTTTTCAATCGATCGAATCGCATTTGCTCAATTTGACACTTATTTGTATCGAATTTATATTAATCGATCGATTCAGAACTCAAACGGTTTAAATGGGGGTTTATAGAAAGTAGCATATTCAATGTTCCTGCTGTACATCGAGTCAACCATAACGCATGCACCATGGTCCATGGAATTCGTCACGTAACGCTATACAACGCTTACGTAACAATACAACAAAGTTCCTCGCCTAAGGTAACTACGCCTACTCTATATAATCATAATTCGACAGATATGTTGGTGATCTGATAATATTCTCTGTAATCAGTTTGTGGTATAAAATTTCAATATACTTACGTATATTTTTTACGTGTTATTTAGAGTTTATTAAATTTTTCGACGTGGCAACGACGGAGCTTATGGGGCAATTTTTTTTGTAGGTTTTTTATTTTATTAATTTTGCCAGTTCGAGACTTGGAGTCGTTGAGTGTATAATTTGGCGTTACTTTTTTGAGTTTGTATAAACTTTTAAAAAAGTGTTAAGTTGTTGGGAAATATTGCGTGATTCCCATACTATTTTAACAAAAGTTGACATTGCTTACCTTTTATTTCCATTTCCTTTTGAATATCGCGCCCTCTTCCCTCCTCCGTCCATTACCACAGTCAAGTATATAAACTTTAAAACGTGTCAAAAATGGCAAGCTTCATTCGAACACATGTCCTAATCCCTAGCTAACTTTTCAATTCAAACAAGCAAAATGTATTCTGACCAAGTTTTTAGAAAAAGTAATTTTATATAAGGATTACAATAATTAATTAGGATATTAATATTTAACATATCTTTCAAACTTGATCAAAACTTTTGCGTACAATCCATAACTTCTAACCTCGCTTACTTTAATATTATTTTGCTCTTAAACTACGTCAAGTTTCATTAAGTATACTCGAACGCAACGTCAAGACTGGACGTTTTAGAATCTAGAAATAGAGTGAGAAAAACAATTGACATGGAAATAAACAGTGATATGAAGGGTCAACCAAACGTGTGGGGACTGAGAGTCAGACGGTCAGTGTGTGTGGGTGCGTAAGCTCGGATGTTATAAAATCTCGGAGTGCCAGTAGGGCAGGGCAGCGTAGCCGGGCGTGGTGGGCGTGAGCGGCGTGGCGGGCGTGGGCGGCGTGGCGGGCGTGAGCGGCTCGGGGTCGGCGGGGCAGTCGCAGTCGTACGAGCGCACCACGAAGTTGCCGTAGTCGTCCGTCAGCGAGCTGTGGCGCAGGAAGCCGCACACGTGGCGCCGCCCGCCGTCGCACCACGAGCGCTCTGCGGACACAACCACTCATAGTTCCCTGTGTCGGTCCATTACCAACAATGTCGACAGCCTAAGTCTTTCAGCTCGAATGATTAGAAAGGTGATAGAAACACAGTCTTCATATTGATGGAGACCTTTAGCGGTGTAAACCCATTAATCCTAACTAGGTAATATTATAAATGCGAAAGTGAGTCTGTTTGTTTATTTGTTTGTTATGCTTTCACGCTAAAACGGCTGAACGGATTTGTCTGAAATTTGCCACATTGGTAGACCATGACCTGGAATAGGATATAGGATACTTTTTTTCCCGATATTCCCACGGGATCGAGACTTACGCGGGTGAAACCGCGGGGCGCAGCTAGTCTCCCAAAAAGAATCTGTGCCTAAAGCAAAGTATAGCTAAACATTTTGCCTACAGAGGCACCTCTGAGAAACTAAGCATTAGCAGCAGCTAGCCTGTTGCTTGACTGTTGCTTCTACATCTTCAGTACCTAATGAAGAGAAAGCATCCTCACAAAAATGAAGAAATTTGTACTCACCGCTGCTGATATCGACGTCCGTCATTAACTCCTCATTCATGAGCGCCGACAATGCGTCGTCTGTGTGCTTTGAATCTGTAAATATAGAGAATAGTTGGCGATAATTTGAAACTGATTCAATTGACATACTAAAAGTTTCGTAGTTTTCTAGCACACTGTACTATTTCTTCAGGTGTATATGCTGATGGAAATAACTCTCTAAAATATTTCAAAGATTAATGTAAGTAATAATAGTTGACATGCTTCATCTTAAATTAAATAGTTTCTCCAGGATATTCAGATCTCCATGCTTTTTTCATAGATAGACTTGATTTCGTCTATGGACATCGTGAATCAGTTGGATCTACAGCTTGGCACAAGAAATATTTTTGGGGCTTTTATGCTGTTTATTAAAACTAGTGAATGGAATTTGAAAGTCGAAATCACCTGGTTCCTCCTTGATAACAATTTCCTCTTTAATAGCCCCGGGCACAGTGGGCGACGTGGGCGTGGTGGGCGTGGCGGGCGGCGTGGGCGCGGCGTCTGCGCCCGACGCGGCCGCGCCGCCCGCCTCGCCGCTGCTGTTCGAACTGCATTCTGGACTGTATGGTGCCATCTGGAGAGATGGAAAATAAAGTGAAATTAATTCATTTCAGTCTTCTTCTCAGTCTAGAGATATTAAAAGCGCAACTATGGAGTTCTCTTGCCCATTTTTCTCCAGAAGCATCTACCTTTGGAGCAACAGTTTGGGGGCCAAGCCAGTCTGACTAGATTTAACTGAAATATGAACATATGCTATCAAGTTACTTGGGTGAAATACTGATTTTAGCTGTTCGATTTTCCGATTTCTGCTGTCGTCTTTTTGTATTAGTAAATCATGAAAGTCGGTGTCAGAGTTAAGAATGTTCCCCAATTCTGAGTGTAACTGCGATTCATAGATCTTTATCTACATCACCAGGACCAACACTTACCCTAAGACTCCTACGTCTTCTGGGCGCCACCTCCGCCATTTTGTAACTAGTGTCCATCGCCCAGTACGAGCCCTTGCCCGGGTCGTCTTTACTGCGCGCCACCTTCATGAAGCATTTGTTCAGCGATAAGTTATGCCTTATTGAGTTCTGGAAGTCAAAGATTTTTTTTTGCATAAGTGGATTCCGCAAACTGTTTCGAAACATGAACATTATGTGCAAAGGTTTAAATTAAAGGCTTCAATGTAGCAGCTTTCTCATTGAAAATACACGATTTGTTATTTATAAGTCGCCTCCTGCACGAGAAGCACGAGAAATCCCATAAAAAGCACGCCTTTTTCTTGCTTTCTAATTTTTTTTGGATTGGCGAACGTTTTCTCATCAAGAACCACTTAGGTCGTTATACGAATCCCGCTGTTAGGGTGAAGTCTTCTATTAGCTATAAGCTTATAGTTTTCAGAGTCAGAAAATAATATCTCATGGTCAACATACCATCCACCCTTTCCCAGCCTCTTTATAATATGGGAAAGCGTTGCATATGTACGTGTATATCTCGTTCAGCGTCATCTTGCCGTTCGGCGAACTACTGATCGCTAGCCTGATCATGCTGGCATAACTGGAAAAGAAGAAAGGAGGGAAATTAATGTTAGTATGTTAAGTTGCTTAAATTTTTCTGGGGTTACGCGTGTTTTTTAGAACGGGGTGATGAGCGTGCGCGCGCCCTGAAAGCATTGCTTTGGGAGTAAACTGTGTGGTCTGTAAATCAGACCATAGTGACAGACATGGTGAGCGCTGTTTAGCGCCCTTATTTGTTTCTTGCATGTCACTTTACTTCAAGTGAGAATTTTTAAAGTTTTTAGAGGTTTTGAAAATTTCTTACAGTCATTCAAATACTTAAAGGTTCAATGTTAAAAGAAGCTAAACATGAGGTAAAAGTCTGTTACTGTTTTCCCTATTTATTTAAAAAAGCAGTTTCAGGATTCAAAATTGACGCCATTTATTTGCCAGAACATTCAGAACCTATTTATAGTACAATAAACCCATCGTATCAGATACATTGTCTTTTAATCTTTTGGATAACATGCATACGTCATTGATTTATAATCTAACCCATGATATAAATACTTATCTGTCAGCAAGCTTTGCAAATGTTGATAAAAAATTATGTCAAGACAATACATTGATGAATTCAATTGTTAGATTAGTCTAGCATTTCATACTGGCCATTAGCCTGATCGTAGGAATGTTTCAAGTTTCTGTAAAGTAATATAAAATATCTTAGGCAAAAAGGCTATCAGAATAACCCCTATTTGTAGGGGTACATTGGTAGACTTTTTCAGAATGGCAGATTGATCATTTACAGGCACTCAAAAAGTCTTAATTTGTGAACATAAAATAAAAGTCTTAATAAATAGTGTGGTTTCTTTGTTCTATAAAATAATGTATAAAAGTTATAATTCCATTTATGACACAAGTAGGTATATCAGTTTAAAACCTTTGAGTGGAAAATTATAAGCCCTATGTGAGCCCCCTGTATCTACCTATAGTACTTACTAAGAGGAACACTATTATTTTCCTTAGTTAAATATTACAGCTTACGCTGATTCACTGCTCAAGGATGATGTGACATAAGAAAAAAACCCTACTAATGTTATAAATCGGAATGTGTGACTGTTACAGTTCCTATTATTTATTGAACACAATACATCATTATAATTAATTTCAACAACTACTAAGCTAAACCAACAACAATTACTAAACCATTTTCAACAAATTTTGTAGAGATTTAAGCTTGAATCAAATGATTACAGTTAGAAGTAAATTCATACAAATAATATGATGCTAGCTGTACGGACAGAGTTACTTGTAATATTAGTATAGTAGTAGATAGGCAGCTGTCTGTTACCTGTGCACACAAATTGTTCTTTCCCCTCCCTTTTTTAATATACTTTTATATATTATTATTTTATTTTAAGACTGTTAGCTTTTAAATAATGTAAACTAAATATTATATTGAAAATTGAAATAAAGGCTTGATTAATAAAAAACAG
Organism: Lithophane ornitopus; assembly: GCA_948473465.1. Classification (NCBI taxonomy): domain Eukaryota; kingdom Metazoa; phylum Arthropoda; class Insecta; order Lepidoptera; family Noctuidae; genus Lithophane; species Lithophane ornitopus. Next base: position 15,768,452 of record OX419625.1, read on the forward strand.
CAAAGGGAAAAATAATTGCAGTGTAGTAACCGCAGCCGATTCTACAATACAACTTCAAAGGTCATTGACCTCTTATTTCAAGTAAATAATTTATTTTTCCTCATCCCAGACATTAAAAAAAATAACCAGAGTAAATATCTTACTACAAATACCTATAACAGTTTAAAAAAATATGTCATGTGTTCCTACTTAGCTATTTATGGAAGAGATAAGCATAAGTTATAAGAGGATTCATTTAAATTAATCATGTGTATCTTTATTATGCTTATCTAATATAATAATTGTTCCTAGTTAGAAGAATTTGATTATTTGTTCAAATCTTGATCATTTTATAATAAGGTTGGTTTTTTTTAAACTGTTATTTATTATAGTTGGTAAAAAAAAAACAACAAACAATTTTACTGTAGGTTAATAAGGGATTAAATTGAATGAGAATTTCATAAATCCCAAAACAAGAATGAAGAATGAAGAAGGGGAAAGCCAAGATTTTTTAATTAGGCCATAGATAGTTTGACTGTAGTTGTCATGAAATTCAAATCCATAGTCTGAAGCGTTTTTCTTTTTCAGATAACTATGAAATTTTGAAATAGATTTGAAGTTCCAAATAATTAATAGATTGGTGTAGAAAAGGTTCTTCATTAACTGTCAATCTGCATATAAAAGAAGATGGTGTTAATTTGCTATAACTTCTTCTTCGCCAATCACTAGATGAAACACTTGGGACTACAGTCAGTTTCCCAGATGTTACTGGGACAGAAAGCAAGCAAAACGTATGACATTTATATTTTGATAAAAACACACTTTAAAATGTATTTAATTGGATTAAAAGTAAGACTTGATATCAAATCTAACACTAGGTAACTAAATTGATAAGGTTCTTCTTGGATTTTCATGATAACTCAAACATAATGTGTTTCAAGAATTACAAGACCTGATTTAGTAATACTTGTGTCAGCGTTTCCAATAATATTGCCTACCTCATGAAATCCTCCATTTGCATACATTTCATTACTCATCAATTTAAGGGTCACTTACAAATGACTCATTCACACGTATTAGGAAGTCTTCGAAGTTTTAACATTGGAAAATCCTTTACCTGTACGCGGGCTTCGCGTGTTTGATTTTATTCGTGTTTTCTTTCTGGTCGGCCTCTTTGTTATTGTTCTCCTGCTGCAGGCCGAGCGGCTGCACATCTTCGTACAGAAACCGTGGGATGGGGCCTAGCGGGCTGTGGCGTGGCGGGCCAGGGCTGAACGCAGGGAGCCACTCCACGCCTGGGGAATCGCTCATTGTCCCATCAATATACGCGCACTTTCACCACTCTTCGCGTTCTCATCACCATATGAACACAAAAACACAGGTTTTATCTTCACACTGTGGGCGTAACGCTCTTGCTACCTTTTATGAAGATGATCCTCATTGTAGGACATTGAGAATCCTTGAAATGACGACTAACTTGAACTACTGTCACGAGATTAATGGACAGGAACGAACCCAGTATGAAAACTTATAAATACATTGATACGTTGCAAAACACTTAAATTAAACTATCGAATAACATAAAAAATGAAAGAAAATCCTATTTTACATGAAAATTGAAATTATTATGACATTTGAGGCACCTACAACAAGGAAAATGGCGGCGTTTTGGGTGTGCTCAGTTCAGAAACGCATTCTGTGGATTACCCATTCACGAATTTTATCTTCCGAATTAAAGTATCAATTTTATTTTATCTTTCTCTGCGATATATTTTATTTGTTATCTATCAAAGATAGAAACATGCAATAATTCAATTTATAATACTGCAGTATTTTTTTCATTATTTCCATGTTATTATTTATGGCAACATCAATCCAGGGTGACAGCATGAATAAATTTAAAAAAACTGACAGTTTGAACAAAGTGGTTGGGAGGAGGACTTGTGTTTCTTGTTCTTTTACTTTTAACGGTTTGTTGACAATAATAATATATATAAACGTATACATTTTCTAATTTGTGTGTGAACTTTTATACTATTATTGTGGTGGATTGCTAAGTGAAAGCTTTAACGATGGCGATGCAGCCAGAAGTCGGTGTGCCCGACTTCGTCCTACTGGACAATTTGACCACTGATACCTTTATCGAAAATTTGCATTTGAGGTGAGTTATTTCTAATGATATTGTCATCATACTGACTGTTATTTACTGTTTGTTTATTATTGACCCGAAAACTATTAATAAAACTCCAGCTTTTATTTATGTTTTGACCAACTTTAATTGTAAAGAAAAGTATTATAAATGTCTATAAAAATAGGATATTGCTAAATTCTGTAGCACTGTGTTATGACTGAACGCAACAGATAGACTATAAATAAAATCACTCAAACGTTTTATTTGGGGCTTCGTGGGAGGTAAATAGTGAAGAAAAAAAACATTATTTTGAACAAAACTGTAACTCACTGGTGTGGTACTATCATACTGGTTGACCTTGCATTTATACACCTGTTTCAATAGTTAAATGTACTGATACTGTCTTCATAACTACCAATGTTTAAGAACTGTAGCTTAAGTTTTATTTTATAATAGTAAACTATTTAAACTTTGTAAAGACTATGGTATCAGGAAAATATAAATTTAAAAAATCTTTAACATTATCACATGGCAGATGTAAACAACAGGCATGCTGTTGCTAACATGATGTGCCTAGTAATATTCAAAATGTATGCAAAACATTTTATTACTTAGAATAAATAAATAAATACATAAATTAATTTTAGAATATTTCTTACTAAGAATAACAATAAGTAACTAAATATAATGTTATTGACTCTAAGATAACTCAAAATGATGTCATTGTTTGTGACTCGCTGTTGAGTAACATAACATAATGAGCATAGGCAATATTTATTTATGCCTACACCTATGTTTCTTTTGTTAAGAAAGAAGGATATGTTCAGAATACTATTTGATAAGTCAGAAGTTGTCAAATTCTATACGGTCATACCCATCCACATTAAAAAACGTATAAAAAAAACTTTATAAAACTTCTGTTTTCAAAGTTGTAAGAAAAGATTCATATTATTTAAAAAATATGCAAAAGAATTAATTTTTTTAAATTTGTTTGGTAGAGGAGCTTGTGGTTAAGTAATGACAGCCGCACGGGTTGATCCATCAGGTTAAGCTACGCTTGGCGGGGTTGCTCCGTGGATGGGTGACCATCTTTACATACCAAGACTCCTCCGTGCCTCAGAAAGCTCGTTAAGCCGTTGGTCCCGGCTTGTTGTGGATCTTTGACAATCGTTACAAGTCATCAGAAGCCCGAACTTCTGACAACCAGTCGTAGAATCGTATTATTACCCAGTTCTTGGGTTGTGAAGGTCAAATAGGCAGTCACTCCGAATAAAATACTAGTATTCAGCTGCATCTGGTTAGACTGGAAGCCAACACCAACATAGTTTGGGAAAAGGCTAGGCAGATGATGAATTTGGTGGTAGTAACTACTACTTATACTTTTTAATACAATCATCTCATACATACAGCCAGATAACATAAAAAACCATATCATGTAGAGAAACTCCTCAATTACCTGATCTTACATTAAGATAAGTACAACTTAGAACGAAAGATACTGTAAAGACACCAAGCCAATATGCCTGTCCGTCTAATTACCTGACGTGAAGCAGACTTAAGTACGTAAGTAATTATCTTAAGCAGTCAATGGTTAAGAATTTTTTGTGTTGTTGTTCGTTAGTTCCCATAGAATATTTTAAAAGTTGAATGCAAAATATTGTATTGTATCATCGTTATTTTTATTGCTGGCTGCACTGGTTTTTTTTACATAAATCTTTGTGTATGTAGTTGATTTTCTGAAGTGCAATTAGTTTGAGTCGTATCATATTACTTCTATTAGATCAATTGGTCCATTATAACTAGGGTTGCCTTTCATCCTAGTTGACCAAGGATTTTTAGAGTTACGTTGTGATCTTCAATATGCAGTGGACTCTTGGTCCTATAGCTTTTGTAAAAGTTGCATATGTCAAGGTTTATGGCCCTTTTTACAAATGGCAACCCTGACACTATACAGAAGCCAAAGCAAGTGTAATTATGGACACATAGTGTCACAGACACCTAGAACGAAGTGGAGGAGCAAGATAAGGAAGGATTACTCCATGCCATGCGTGTCACCATGTGTGAAACGTATTTTGATCAAATGTTCATGGGCCCATGAACATTGATCAAAATACGTTTTTATGATGCAGTACACACTGCATTGTGGCGACATCTATACCGCCACTTACAAACTACGCAAGACATCTGACGTAACACAAATCCTACATCGCGCAAGCAAAGTTTACATAGAAATCTGTAACAACCATTGCCGGTACCCCCAGTAGCCCTACACCTGCCGCCTGCATGGTCGGAGGATCATCTCTTTTCAATGGAGGATGGAGGAACTATCCACCCTGTTCCTTCATACCCCCGGTGATAAAACAATACCAACTTCCATGGCTGAGCAGTTAAAACATTAATGGTGAATTAATTATGATTATTTATGAGTGATTATGAAATTAATTACATCTTAGCAAACCAAAAAACAACAAGTTACCTACTGAAAAGGTGTGTAATTAAGCAAAGGACCGTCACAGTCCATAATATGATCTAATCTACAAAAATAAATGCATCACCTAATATTACCGTAATAGGTACCTACAGAGGAGGAAGATGACTAACATCTTCCTTGAAAACTAGGTGCGATTGGGATGCTTGCAACGAAAATAAACAATGGAATAATAAGTACGTAAAGCAATCTGTGTCACAGCTATTTCTGTAACAACTTTATGCATTGAGTTTGAAATAAGTCAGAAAATCACCTTGGGGTGCTTATTTTGGCGCACAGATTCAATCTAAGTCCGTTGACATCTTTCTACTGACGCAGTTGCGGTCGAGTCGTGGCCGTGGGTGGGTCGCACGAGCACGAGGACCTTGGTTCGATTCCCAGGTCGGGAAAATTGTTATTGAGTTTTTCTATCAGGAATTCTCAGTAGCAGCCCGGAATCTTGATTTGTGCCCCTATTACATGCATGGAACTTAAACGTAACTGGCGAAATGTGGGTGTACTATTATAGGTACCTACTCCTCTGCCTAACTCCTCGGGGATTACAGGCGTGATGTTATGTTATGAATAAGTACAGGTGAAAGGTGGCATTTTGGGGAACTGTTTCATGTAATTTTGACGTTCGAAAAGTACTGATTCTCAGCCTAATTTGAATAAATGACTTGATTTTGATTAAGAATATAGCTACCGCCTTTGTACAATGCAATAATTGTCAATTTCCTGCTGAATCTTTTCTTGGCAATGTAAGATCGCACGTTACAAAGTTGCGGCATGTCACCAAGGAAATTACATTTCGATTCGAATCGTCTTGTCGTAGTGCGGACATTCTTGTTCCGTCTCGGTTGGAGGTTGTAGTATTTCTTGTATTCACGCTGATGTGCATTAAATGATCAGTTACTTATTATCTGGAATTGATTAGGTAAATTAATTTGTTGCGCTAGACCGAACTTTCGTAAATTTGCAGTTTCGCTCCCAAATCTCGTCTGATTGGAATGATTAGGATCAATCTTGGCAACATCCTCTACGCTACCGAACATAAACTTTGGGATTCTATTCGGACGGTCCCTTAATATTCTAATCGCGTTGCATCCAAGTGCCTTAACACCTTTATTTACACTCATTACGATAGAAGCCTGTGTCTTAAGATGACACACAACTCTGATGTCATCGCTCAAGGTGCCGACTGAGTGGCCTTTCATCGTGTTTTCCTTGTATTATTGTTTGTTTAATGTATAATGTTATAAAAGAACTGAGTACACCTTGTTCTATTGAAAAAATATCGTAAGGAAGTATAATGCGGTCCTGTATTATAAGTTGATAAACCGACTGTCGTTACCACCTTCGTCGTTGAGCTACACTTCACCCTTAAATATTTCTTGCATACTTTAAATAAATATTGAAAACAAACCGAATCTGACGAGGCTTTTAAAATGTGTCACAATAACTTGAAATACTTAAAACTCTTTTAACATACTTACTTTTTAAAAAGTTTTTGTTTTTAAACTCGAATACCACTACCTGCTATGTAATTAACAGTGACGGAGTCAAACAATATATCGTCTACATACACTAAGTGGGAAAAAATATGTAATATTGAAGCTAACTCAAAAACTACGCAAGCAAAGTTAATAAAATTTATATGAGACCACCTCTAAAGCATGACCTACCAAACAAAAAAAGAATCATCAAAATCGATTCATAATTGGCGGAGCAATCGAGTAACATACATACAAAAAAAAAACATACAGACGATTTGAGAACCTCCTCCTTTTTGAAGAAGTCGCAAATTCGCATACCAGACATTTCGCAACAGCGCAAAATTATAATATCAACTGAGCCTTCCTATTCACAATACAGAACTCACCACATAAGTTAAATCAGTAGCTATCCTAGTTCAGCCTTCTGACGTCTCAATCAGTCTCGAGGTAGACCACAGAATGCCTGCGCCTTGGTCGTAAGTAAGCGTTTGATGTTTGAATTTCAAGCTACATTTTGATACTCTCAAAGCCTTCCTTTGAAATGGTGCCGTCGACATATAATTTTAAAATAAAGTGCTGTAAAAGATTTTATGGTTTTCCACCATTTTGTGACGAATTCAAAATACTGTTAAGCTAATATGTAGATAAGTTCCTTACATTGCTGAATCTATTAAAGTTTTCAACACCATCTCTGACTACGTTTATATTCTTTTACTGTTATTTGGTTTTACGATGCAAGGGAAACGCAATCTCTGCTTCAGTCTGGTACCTACTGAGTTTAACCTGTGATATTGATAGAAAACGTTTACAACATGAAAAGTGTTATAAGTTTACCACTATCACTACCTACCATTTAAAAGATATTCGTGATGAATAGTTATTTATTAGCTGGATCCTTCCGCCAGCTACAGAAGTACAGAAGACATTATACATTTAAAAATAACGGTCACTGTCTCTACCTACAAATGATTTATTTTTGACCGCCATCCTAATTATATAAAGTGGCCAGCTTAATTTAAATAAAGATCGATGACTCGAAATGGATATATTTACTTATCAATATGCAGAATATGGAACCGGTTAGACTTTGTGTTGCGTGCCGAAATGTTCCGGTTCAAATCCCAGACAAAATAGACTCGCTTTACTTTACTTAGCAAAAAACAGTTCACTTTTCTAGGAAATTGACCTGAAAATATTGTCTTTATGACTGTCAGTGTTTTATTAGTGCAACATTCTGCTGAGTGACTGTATATTTTCTGGCTATTATAGAAGCAATGTGCAAGTCGGCACAATTTTCTGTGCATGATTTCGAAGAAAGGAGTCAAATTACACAAACGTAATGGTGTTTGGAGTAAATACATCATAATGGGTTAATGCCTCTACTAATGGTATTTCGTTATATCGTATTGTTATTATCTTTCTGTATTTTACTTGAATATCATAGTGTTTTCAGTTTCTCAGGCTTAAATTCCCCTCATTAATGTTGGCTTCCCGTGGGAGCTTCAAAATTTCCCAGCCACTATTCGCACAAAAAGTTTACCTTCACAGCGTATCTGGCTATATTTTATAGCTGTTGAATGTGGTTTACTGCAATCGACTGTGTGCAATCTTAGCTACGATTGTTTGCTAATGTAGCTTTGTTTTTATTTTAGTTTGTAAATTACAACGCCCCTGAATTACTAAGAGGCTAGACAACAAAATGAAGTCTTTCGCACCAAATCGCTTGCTCAGCCAGATGATTATAACATTTTCGGGAGACGTCCAACTTCAGTAGTGCATAGCGACAGACAGTAAATAAAAATCACCAGTTACACTGTGCACTACCCTCGCTTTAAGACATTTCAAATTAGGAACACATTAAATACATATTTAAACCCATTGTACGATCTAGGCCAGCATCACAACTCATAAGAAGTCACATTAACAAAACAGTACTTGTCAAATACTTTCACGACATGTGCACACGCACATTAACGAAATAGGTCGCATCAGTTTAATGGTTTATTAATAACGTATTTGTTGCGTATGAGAGAATGCAGTCAGCATTGCGGAATGAGTGGACCGTTCGTTTATTGACATGTCGTAAAGCCAGGGGGTATTAAATAGGCGTTTCAGCACTCCTTTCTGAATGGTGGTCTAATCATAACATACTGGTACCTATTTCCATAAAATGGAATATCTGGTAGATGGCAGTCTTAAAACACAAAATGACTGAGGATACATGGGCATTCGTAAGTGAATTACTGACCAAAACGACCACTAACTCCTGTCTGCCCCGCCATAAACCATTATTCAGAAATGAACCGTTACATGTGATGTTGAGATGAGGAACATGACGGCGCTATTTCATGAAACTGTAGTAAAGCTCCTAAACCTGTAAATTGGCTCTACGTTTCCTGTATAATTGTTATCCATCTGTTATAGCTGTTGGTTTTCCTATAAATGAATAAACAGTGGTCTGAATGCTTTCCGTAGAGGTTCATACCGATTCAGTAGTAAACAAATGAAATGCATGTTACAATAAACCTTGCTGTTTAGCTAATCTGTTCTCCAAAAATAACCCGTGCGCACAATAGGATTTCCCAGCCGTAAAAATGACGATCCATACAAACTTTATTTACTATTTTACCCTTTTAGGGGATGAATTGATGAAAACATCTTTAGGAAACCGGCATGCCTGAGAGATATTTCTCGACGGCATATGAAGCCCAGTCAGACTCAGAGGCCCATGGGCGGCATAAAAACTCTGACACCAGGTTAGCCACACGAAAAAGAAGAAGGTGATGAAGTTTTAAAATCCTTCCTCAGTGTGCGCACTAAGGAAGGACAAGGGTGAACCCTTGTTATATAAAGAACTCTTGTGCAATATTTCATGCTTTCAGACCCAGCAGTTTAAGCTGTGCGTTGTCTGTCACTGAATTTAACATTGTTATAAAGCGGAAGAATAGGTCACCTGGCAAGCAAAGAAGAAGAATGTAAACACTTAGCATTAACTTAACCACGTCAATAACAATATCTACAAAGTGCGCACTTCTCCATACGCGAACTGGACGCTAATTGACCGGCTACTAATTAAGGACAATGGGCCCAGTTAGCGTACTACCATGTACTGCATATTTGCATTTAACTGCACATATTATATCCGTTTTACGGTCTGGGGTTGTTTAGGCATGTGGGTAGTCTAATATTACATTACTGCGCATGTGCTGGTCGAAGAGAGCGTTCGTTGTATCTTGTTGGATAGTAACTGGAGTTATGTGATCCAAATATTTAGTACTTATCAGATTAGAGTTCATTATATCAGCATGTACCTTAACGTCTTGTGCTGAATTTTGACCTATCAATGGAGTCAGAAATAAATTCTGCTTATCTCTACGAAAAAGTTTTGGAACAACTACACATCTCGGGAAGTTAATGCGCCTGGATAATTTTGGGATTGTTGAGTTCGCCTACTCGCTACAACCATACTCTCCCAAACTAGCATAATTTATAGCGTTATTCATGAGCAAACACTGCAATATAGCCGTGGGAAGAATGAGGACCATCGTTAACCGGTAACTGAGCACATTTTCGTCAGCATTGGAAATAATTATGGTTTGTATCCTTTGGTGGCCGAACACACCTATTAACAACATTAGAAACATCCAAAGTACTTCTGACAATCCTTCAATGCCCTCATCACACAGTCACGACCGCGCCTCACTCGTAAAACTAAAAGTATGTAGATAAAACAAACGTAGTCACGTTTCTAACACCACTAAGGCTAAGCTAGCCAACTAATGATCTTTACACAATAGTATTAGCACGTGTCTTAGCTTATGATGTCATTAAATATTGCTACTATGGCTCGCGAGTTATCACATTTGGACGAGTTTAGTAAATAAGCAGTTATAGCGGTTGTGTACACATTAATATGAAAAATGATATTTATTTCTGTGAATTGGTTCAAAATAACATTTTTACGCGTTAAATTTCAGTTGTGTTTTAAAACTAGATGAGCTCGATCTTTCCTTATAAGAAACACCGAAACAAACTCAGAGGTCTCAGTCTCTTTTAAACTCCCAAGGCTCATGAGGGGAAGAAATAGACTAGCATTACAAAACGCTCATTCGCTCCATTAAGCCTCCCTTACTCCAATGGAGACAACTGATATCCAAGACCGATAATTGATAAGGCTTTCACCACTGTCTGCCTGCAACGAGTAACGACTGACCAGAACGAAAGAGACGCCTCCAAACCCAAGTGGGAAGATGCAACTACAACCACGCAATGTGGGACTCTCGACTGTACGACAGCTAGGTGAGGATGTGGAGCTGTAGCGCAAACTTTGCCCCATCTCCTATTCTGCCCTCTGTGCCCCAAAAAAGCAGCCATAGCGGCGTCTGCGCTGCCACAGACGATGCCGTCGAATTGGCGAAGTTTTGAGCCAATATTTAATAAACTGTCGCGCCATCGAAACGACGAAGTAAAATGGAAGAGACAAAAAAAATATGTTGAATCTTGATTAATCTTGCTTTGTCAGCTGCAAAGAGATTCAAGGTTAATTGTTCGTGACTCTTGTAATTTAGAGATGATGTCTACTTAGATATTTTTGCTGGCATACTTATTCTGGATTCGTGACTAAACCCAACAGCCATTATATTGATTCATGTTTCTTTTACAGACTTTTATTTATTACTTTTGTCATCACGATTATTTTCTTTGTCTGGACGATAGCAATCACTAGAAAAATTGCCAGTTTCAAAAACTTTGATTCTATATCATCTATAATTGAATATGACAGGGTACGGAATTTATAAATCTTTTCTCCTTGCCCTTTCCACTTGGACTTCCAACAGTACAATGAACTATACCCGTGACATTTACACCACATCACTATATCATAGTACAGCCACTAGCACAAGTGTTCACTGATCTTTTCGTACACAACAGTTTTATGCTCTGATTCACTGTGAAAGGTCTCCGCGGCCGCAGTGTGGGCGACGATCGCAGCTCGTTACGAACCTTTTAGGGTTCCGTATCCAACTAGGAACCCTTATAGTTTCGCTATGTCCGCCTGTCTGTCTGCGGCTTAGCTCAGAGACACTTAGTACTAGAAAGCTGTTATTTGGCACGCCGACAAAGTGGTAAAACAAAATAATGAAAAACATTTTTTGAGGATACCTCCCCTACATGTAAAGTGGGGATGTTTTTTGTTTTCTCGTCTATCCCATGGTGTGGGATGTTCTCTCATACATCCCGTAAGGGAGAACCTCTTTTCAACTACAACTACGGAAGCAACCCTTCATTGTGCGTGGTCCGACACGCACTTGGCCGGTTTTACAAATAATCTAAGTACATACATACATTATTATTGATCATCATACAGAACAGCGAATGTTTTTATTTTCGTCTAGGTTAAAATAGCTTGTTGTTGTGAAAAATGCATCACTCATTTCTTTTCCCACGTCTGATTTACTGGCTGTTTCTTCATGCTATTATTAAGACTCGTATTTGTGGTAAACAAAAGTTGCGTAACATGTTTTTGTGTTGCCTTGCTCCTGGAGTGATGGAAGGGTTACAGTTTCTAACATTTTAATTTTAAAGACAAGTTCTGGTGCCCAACATTACAACTTACTGCTTGCTTGTATTTCAAAAATCAGAAGGACTTAAATAGTTTTGGATTTTTATACTGGATATTGTCATATTCCGGTCGATGTCACCTGTAAAGCAAATAGCAGTGTGACATCTGTAGGCACAATGTCATTAGTATACTGGTGATGGTATGGGATGTTAACTGAGGAAAATGGCTACGTGTCACCTGTTACTATGTATACTCTATTAGTGAGTTTAGAGTCTATTGTCACACTTATTATATGATGCAATGCTTATGGCCTTATTGCGATAATGCCCTAGCTATAAATTGAAATATTTATTTTATTTTATTTTATTGTATTAAGAATGTTTTATTTTTTTGATAATTTAATATTATTTGACAATTTGGTATGTCCTATATATTTCCTTAAGAATTAATTATTGTAATCAATCAAATTATTTAATTTTTTAACTATTGCATTTTCAATGTTAAAGAATAATGTTATATTTTTTTAATTCTATAAATATTTGCACACCATTACTTATGGTAAACTTGTAAGCACAACTCCGTGTACCTACTTATAACACCTTGCATGCATTGTATTGTATGTACACACATGTTTGAGCAAATAAAGTTATCTTATCTTATCTTAAAGAGCCTACATCATCAACCTCAAGCCATCATCATCATTGTCATCTACAGCCTTTTTAACCCCTGACGTAAAATGAGGGGTGTTATCAGCTCTTGTCAATTGGCAGCAATCGGCGCTTTCTTCAACCCTCTGCCTTCTCCCTTTAACTCTATTCTTTTCTATTATATGCCAATCTTGTCTAGGTGATTTGCGCGCTGATTATTCGTTTAGGAAATTAGAAATTTGATCGTATAGATCATAGAAAAATAAACACACATAGAATAAATGTTTCATATTTGTGGTCATAATATTGTCTTCCCACGCCATTCAAAGTTACGTACTGGTGTTCAGTTATCCATTTGTGTGAAGGAAAACAGGTTTCAGGGAAAAATACCTTCCTTACAATAATATTATGTTACATTTATTCAATTCACTGTCACGGTTCGCCATTAACGTCATCAAATAACAATGTCCGTCTTTTAAATCAAATGTACTGTTTCCCTATACCTATTTCATAACAAATAATGACTATGATTTGTATTTTTTTTTCTTCCTCCACTTGGTGACTAATTAGACCTCCAACAATCACTAACGAAACAATAGAATTTAGGCCTTTAAAAGGCCAATCAACAGTTGAGCGCTAAATGTACAATTATATTTAATTGAACTACAAGGATGAATAATAGATACTGGGCACCTAGCATGCACCTGTGTTGGCAATGAATACTGAAATTGTTCTACCAGAATCGGATCGCACCGTCGCGTCCCACCTGCCTACGGGAGCCTTCATATCTACGGCTCTTGACTCTACATTCAGGATTTGAGTCTTTGGACATTATGTCTAGCAGTGAACTGCTATAGAATGCTGATGATAAACCTTGACGGTTGTGCACTACCCTGCTGAAATATCTGCAATGATACCTTTATAACGATGATAATACCTTTGCCAGTACTTGACACCCTTTCTGCCACGCGGCTCTGCTCTTACATTTCTGTTGATTAGCTGAAGGGGAAATTACAGGCTTACAGGAATTTCCCCTCATTATTACAAAAAAATCAGATAGTATTATCAGCATTTTTATTGTTATGTGTTTCAATGTCAGTTTGCTATATTGCAGCAGTGGTATCGATACCGATCGATTAGGTATCGATGGATTTTGAAACATTGAGTGTTATCACTGTTATCAGATACTGCGACTGCCACTTCAAACAGGAAAATTTTGTTGAGGTGTTTTGTTGTGACAAACATTCTGATTACCTTGGGTTATTTATTTATTTATTTAATACTTTAAGCACCCAAATGTACAGAGGCGGACTGGAATGCCATGGGCATTTTCTACCAATCAACCTTAAGGTTATGTATGAGCATACGGTCAGCATGAGCAGGGTGTGATAGGTATTGCTTTGGTAGTGCTTAAGGGCGGATCCGGGGGGGGGGGGGGCACAGGGGCACGTGCCGCCCCCAAACGGTTTAAGAAAATAAAATCGGATCGTCTGAATGGATTGGCCTGAATCCTCCTGAATCCATATCTATCAAGACATTGCTTTGCTTCAATGATAAACGCTGAAGAAGCAGGCTACTCTTTCGATCTTCTTTCTAAAAGAATGAATCCCAAAAACAGCATAGTGTAGTACAAGATATGGGAGACACTTCTTATCGGTCTGGCCCAAGAGCCCCTCCCAGAAATAAATCCTGAATCCGCCCTTGGTAGCGCTTGTTCAAGACCTTCAACGATGCACCTGTGCAGTTATGTGCTCCAATTTGCTTGAAGAACGGAAAGTTAAATAAGTAATACTTCGTCGAAACCATCTGCTGTCTAAGGGTCTCCTTGCTTCATAATTCAGGAACGCTAAAATCAAAGGAGACAGAAATAGACTAAGAGGCCTTCTGAACCGCATTGAGGCTATTAATAAAATGGTAACACACAAACAATCCTACAATAGAAAGTATTCTAGAGTGCTACAAAGATTGGCATCTGAATGATATGACAGGGGTGCATTGTTGGTGAACATTTCTCGTATACATTTGCGAAAATGTCACAGAAATTGTATTGACAAATCAAGATGGCAGCTTTAGTTCTGATTTTGGCCACGCGCCAGAAGAACCTTGGAACCTTGTAGCGTTGTATCTTTATACTCTATCCTTCTTTAATCAGTATCACCCTCAACACACGAACTCTTTTCCTGAACCTCCCGGCAAATAATAAGGACATCCGCGCACGATCGTTCCGTAGTCACAAATCTCTTGGCTGTTGCGAATTGTCTCTGTCTTGCGTCCGCTACGCTCACGTGGTCTAATGAACAATAAGTGCTCGAGACATTAGCGAGGTCGCTGACCGGGTCATAAGGTGAAGTGGGATAGATGACGGAGCGAGAAGTGGAGCGAATCGCAAACAGCGAGTAGAATCAAGTATTGGAACAGAATGGCATTGGTTCAGTTGCTGCGAGTAACGCATTTAATGAAGAGAAGAAGAAGAATTTAAAAAAAGGGTTGAGTGTGACTTGCATCAAATACATAGGTAGCAAAATACACTAAGGTCTAAAAAGCCAAACTTTTTAAACTAGATATAGCTTTGGCGTCATCTACATTGCCACATACGAACTACGCATCAAAGAACTGACGTCACATAAAATCCTACATCGCGCAATTAGAGTTTACCGCGCGATGGAAATATATAGTGAGCTGTCATTCCACCTGATGCTAAGGAATTGGCACTAGAGACAGCTCACTTGAGCTTCACTTCAGTTTTTTCGGTGATATTTCTACAGAATAGATCAGCTGTGCCTGAGTTGTTCGCTCATCGTACAGTATGACCTCGCCTATAAACAGTCGCGCTATGATTGCGCGAATGCTCACGCCGATTACGTTGACAGTATTATGCAGGGTTGTTGCAGAAGTGAAGAATAGACTTTTTGTAGAACACGGAAGCTTGGAGAGAGCATACTTATGTTCTTATGTCAGTTAGGTTTGCTTATTTAATTTCTTATGGAGGTAGAAACGAGGCTCTAGAGGAGGTAGAAAGTTACTTTATTCGTTTCTTGGTCAGTGGGGGGTAAGTTTACAACATGGCGATATGTAGTAATTATACGTCATAATTTTATATGATTCCGATAGCGACAAAGCTTGATTATCTATATTAGTCTAATGACATACTTCGGCAGATAATAAAAAAAGGTGATTTTAAGTAAGCACTTATTGGTTTAGTGCTGCCGATTCCAATTAATTTATTTAAATTCTGCTAATGATATTTTTTCGCCACTCCACTCCAGGTTGCCTGGACCTGGGTTATATTCTTTATGTAAGTATATCTAGACGAGATTACATGTATATGATTACCCTCCTGTTTTCATCATATTTGGTACTCAAATACAAAAGTACAAGAAAATATATATAAAAAACATTTAAATTACAATCAACCTTAAGTAACTGTTTTGCGGATATGAACGACAACAAAAACACAAAAAAAGTGAAAAATAACTTTAATTTCGGAAGTCGGTGGCAAAAAACGGAAATTGAAAAGCAAAGACACGTTGGAAGTCGGTTGTTTTTTTTTTGTAAAAGTTTTTATTTTTCACTTTTTAGTTGTGGTACCTACCCCACACAAATCCGAATACCAATACCTGCTATGTAAATAACAGTGAAGGAGTCAAACAGGATATCGTCTAGATAAACTAAGTGGGAAAAATACGTAATATTGAAGCTAACTCAAAAATTACGCAAGTAAAGTTAATAAAATTTATATGGGACCACCTCGGAAGCATGACCTACCAAACAAAAAAAGAATCATCAAAATCGATTCATAATTGGCGGAGTAATCGCGTAACAAACATACAAAAAAAAAAAAAAAAGATACAGTCTAATTGAGAACCTCCTCCTTTTTGAAGAAGTCGGTTAAAAATACGTTAAAGTATCACGCAATTGATTGGAATTACCATACATTAACTATACCTAAAGTGAGAATATGGGACACATTCATTTACGAAATATTCTTCAATTAAAACAGTCTGAACCAAAGAGGCATAGAAATCTGGTAAATAGACAAGAGGCATGAGAGGTATCTATAGGACCATGCATCGGGAGTATATAGAAATGCTTCGCTTTAATAAAGCATACTATTCAAGATATACTTACACATAATTATCTTAGTACGATGGGAGGTAATACTCTCAAGAAGTACTTGCTTTCTGCAGGTCTGTGGCCAGCGATAGAGGTCACAAACGCTGACCGCAAGATGACGGAGCTATGAGGGTTACGGAATGTTATGTCAATGTGTGCCTTTATGTTTGTTTCGTTATACACTTCTAATCTATAGGAAGTAGGTGCGAGGTACTTGTGGTACGTGAGAATTCCGTTATACAATGTCTTGGTGAACTTTTCATGGCAATGTTACTTGCCCTCAATGACTGGACAATCTTCGACTTCGAATTTTAAATCTTTCATGCTTGCGTTTGCGAGAATCATTTTCTCACGAGTACAAATTAAAGCTATAACCTGCAACCTCATTAGTGGGTGATAAGGATAACACTGATAACATTTCCAATCTCTGCACACCAATAAATTAAAAAATGTATGAAGTATTACGGCAATGATATCTTTTCTCATTTAAAATGAATCCCATAATCCTTGAGAGCGAGCTATAAGAAAGAAAAGGACGAATATATTAATAAACAGTATGACATTCACATACCGATGGGTTCCACAAGCAAAACGCCTGGAATAGTAGCGGGATGAGACGACACTCAAGAAATAGACGCAGGGCTTTTGACATAACGTTGGATAATCCAGTTGGATTCTTGGTAAAGATCTTAAAAATATTTTTACCAAACGAATAGTATTATATAATATGGGGTAATTCTGTAGAACTTAACAGAGTGTTTCGAGTGCAAAAAAAATGTATTCGCTCAATATGTGGAGCGCACCCACTGGACAGCTGTGTCCCACTATTCAAGAAAATTAAAATATTACCACTCCCAGCATTGTATATTTTTGAAATCTGTATGTTTGTGTACCAAAATAAGCATGAATTTGTTCTGCATAATGATATTGTATCGGGACCTAGCCGCAAAGTTCACATGTTCCATGTACCGAGGCGAAACAATAAACTATTTTCTAATAATGTATTTTGTACGGCGACCAAAGTTTATAATAAACTACCAGATGTTTTAAAACTCTAAACTTTAGGACATTTAAAAGTAAATTATTCAATTATCTTCTAAATAAATGCTACTACTCGACCAATGATTTTATGAATGAAAAGTTGACATAAATGTTAGGAAATAATATTATATGTTCTTCTTATTATCTCTTTGACCTAACTAACTTAATCCTTCTGACATTTCCATAACTAATACTTGACTAATTTTCAATTTGAATGTTATCCAAAATAAAATATGAATATGTTATCCTAATCTATTTAATTCAATGCCAATTCAATGTGTGACAAACAAAACCCTGAAAATGTATTTGTACGCCGGAAACGGCAGAATATTATGTACTACAAAAACTATGTAACATCTCTATGTAACAATATTCTCACAAATAAATGGACTATTACTATTACTATATTATTGATATTCTGAAATTGGTGAATACCTACCAAAAAGGCCATAAGAGCCATAATTCAACGAAATGATATCATTGGAACATGCCTAATATGATTTGTGTACTAACTTAAGAATTCATGGAATTGACGGAAGGCACAACAGAATCAAAACCAACGTAAAACTATTTAAGATTTTGTTGAACACTGTTGAAGACAATACAGCCGAGGCCAGAGGCCAACTCCAGGATAATAAATTAACAAACACCGGCAAAGCAAGCTGCTTTAACTCAATCACTACCGTATAATAACAACGGACCTGACCATTCAACTACAAAGGATGATTAACGTATGACTCATGCTAGGAAAACAAGCTATCTACAAAAGACGCCATGTTTGCGCCGAGAATATCGCGAACCCTACTTCCTTACATTTTCCGCGGCAAGGACGCTTGAAGCGCAGCGTAACTCAGCGGAAGTGCCTATACATCCACACACACGAAGAAACACGACGCATCTATAGCCTCGTCCAGGGTGAGGAGCTTTCGCGGGCTTGAAATATCAAACAGGTGAAACCAGAGTTTTGCCTTTATATTGCAGTGCCAATGATCGTCGCCTTGCGTGTCGGGTGACGGGACGGTGCGAGATCACGCGCGTAATTTTCAAACGTACATCCGCTCGGTACTGCTATACTGATAGACCTAGCTAGCCAGCGCCACCGCCTATTCTATTACGCTGTGGTGGGCTTGTGGAAATACCTCCAGCCTCTACTACACTAAAACAACTCGCTATGAACCGGTGTGAACCTAACCTCGCCCGCTACCGCCATCGTTACCGCTGGTTCACACTGGACGAGGCCTATTACTGTCTCAAGGAAAGTGATTTCTTAATAGCATTAGTGTGAGTTTCTTTGAACGTGATTCGCATCTGTGCCGGTGACCTGCTGAATTTGATTCGTGCTAATTCTGTTCACGTTACTATCATAATGTTCTGTTTTGTTTTTATGCTTTCATTGCCAGTTGTCAATGACATGATGAATGGTTTTAAAAGGAAGGCTAGCAATGTGTGTTGCCTTATTAGTTGACTCCTGTTTGAATGAGTTCACTGTAGTTTGTGGATGGTTCTCAATGGTTTCCTAATTAAATTGCTGGGAGAAAAGTTTAATGTAGACTTTTTGTGATTGTATTGTCGAAATTGGGAATAACAGGAAATTATAAATTTCCGGTACCTCCTTTAAATACCTATATTTATCGAAAACCAGTAAATTTACAGTTTAATAATTAAATTTCTATAAACACATTCATTTCCATTCATCATTAGTATCATTACTTATAATTACGCTTCAAATTCAATAAAAGTAAATCTTACTCCCCCTTCATTTGATTGAATCTACTATAGTTGAATTTTGAATCCAAACAAATTCTCAATAAATTCTGCATAGTTCTGAACCCTGTTCTGAATTCTGCATAGTGATATTGTAAGTCTGCAACATTTATCAAGTGTCTGCTACTTGAAGTTCATCGTGTCTCAATCTATGTTTTATCGATCCATGTCTGCCGTTTAGTTAGAGTGATGAGCCAAATTTTGCCGGAGCGTCGTCGATGTAATATTTATGTTATGAGAAGTTTTAGCGTTAATTTTCATTATTTCATTTTGTACTTTGTCCAGGGGTTTAGATTCAACTGATGCTACAGAAGGAATCTTATTGAATTTGTTGATCTTATAATAAGATTTTGAATCTTAATCTTCATTACCTACTTCAAAACTTACTCTTTAAAGCAGTCTCTAAGTAAACATTTCTCCAAAAAGTTCTCCTCGTTTCACGTATAGTGGGCGCATGTCCTTCAAAGAACAGTCTTTCCATTCACAGCCAAACAAGAGCCAGATGTGTCAACAGCTCAGTCATCAAACAAGACATATAGTCGTAATAAGTAAAATTAACAACACATAGACATAATAATTGTAATATGCAAATGTTAGTGAATCATATTCAAGAGAGTGACGTCATTCTACATAATAGCTATGATAACAGTGTTCCTAGATGACCAACTATTTATCATATTTATGAGCTTCCGAATTTGCTATTATAATTTCTGCTCTATGACTAATACGGCCTACTAACGTACAGTGTTTATTTATAAACACTATGTTGTCGTGATTTTTCCTTCATGTGGATAAAAATATAAGAGGTAAATAGATATTTTATAAAATACAACAGGTGCTATTTTCATCTTAGGTACAATGACATGTAGAAGGATGTATCATACATAATATAACGAAATAGGAAACTTTATTAGCTGTTTGGTTGACCTAATTCGCTATGTTATACCAAAGCCTATAGAAAGGACTGAAAACCGAGATGCTTACGAACTAACCCTTACATAGCTAGATATACTAGCTATTTAATTCATCCTCGTTTGCAATCGTCTAACTAGTCCTACCAGATTACTTGCACTTATCCCTGCTCTGAATCCATCCCTGCTTGATGACCAACTGCAAACACATTCTAAGCCTGTTGTCATTATGAACTTACCTTGAACTTCATATATTCCACCAGTAAGTGAGTAGTACGAGAACCAGTGTGGTTGCAGGACCAGGTGCAGTGACACGCTTTCTCCCTTCGGTATTAAGTGCACATTTGTATGCGTGTCCCGTGCCAACGTTGCTCAACCATCGTCTAGCAAGACTGGTCACCGCCGCACTCTATTTGCTGTGGTTGCGGGTTGCTGGTGGTATGATGATGGGTGATGGAGTTGGGGAAATGGGTCGACGGCTGGGGCGTTACTCTCGACAGCTTCGATTCCTGAATCAAACGAATTCAACTCTTGAATCCGAGTTCAAGAGTATGGATCGGCATTTAATTCGAAACACTAGCGCACGATCGTGCGGTGGTTCTTAGCGAAACTAATATCGATCGAAAGATTCGTTAGGATCGCTGTAGTTGTTTTGGCAATACGTACGTAGTCCTTGTTATTGCTGACCAACAAAATTGAGAGGGTCGTGTTTGGAATTGAGCTTTGGTCAGGAGTTTTTATGCTTTACTGGAAGCAAGTTTATCCAGCTTACCTCTACAAGCTGTCTCGTTCAACAGGCTGTTAGATACACATATAAGTTTTCTATCGATTTCAAAACGTTATCTCGACAACCATGATCAGTTGATCACTTCTGATCTCGAGCGTAACTCCTGGAACGCATCAAAGTTATTGATGTTCTATTAATGTGTTAAGGCAGATTTGTCATTTCACAGGCGGATGCTGCTGCGCATCCTCTCGATCTAATCTAAACGATATCACGCTTAGTTCCGTCTTACGAGTTACAACATCCATAGGATGTGGGGTGGACTATTCTTAGATTAGATCTCACACAAAGACAATAATACGTTTTGGTTGATCCTAAGAATAAAAACTGTTTCTTGATCGCCGTGTGTTTTAACGTGAAGTGTGTAGGATTGTAAGCCCAAATCTTCGAGTAGGATTAAACCGACATTATTACTAGGCCAACTACGTGCCAGTGGCGACTGCCGACCGTATCTACCTACATCATTATTAAATTAATTTGATTATCGATATCTACTAGTCCAATTTCGATATCGCGTTTATCAATTCGACACCTTCTGGATAAAACTTGCACTAATTATGCGAAGCCAGCTCGATTGTTTATGTCTTTAAATTTTGCAGCGTCAGTTAGGTATAAAACATAATGGTACTCAGCAAATCCCCGCTATTACCGGCTTCGACTGAAGCGTTTTATTTATCGTCTGATAACTCAACAGTTGATAAACAGCGATAATTCGCGATAGCAAACACGATAGTTTAACTAGACATGAGTCATTGTAGGCAATAATGCACAGCCGAATAATATGTTACGTAAGCGTTTGAGCAAATATGGATATGTTAGTCCTTCACCTTGCGGGTGTGGACACACTGACTTGGATGGTATTAACCCTATAATTAACGTACATATAGAAGGCAAACTTCAGGTATTAGACCAGAACAACCGAAATGCATTGCACATCCAGATCAAACTTGGAAAGTTTTTATAAAAAAACCTGTGCAATTTTGAAGCCTTTTTAAAAAGCTATTGAAGAAATGGGTCAGCGCTAATGTAATGTTACTAGGTCATGTCGCCCGTGCCAGTTTTTATATGTCTTTGGGATTTGTTTTAAAACATTTTCTTGTATGGTTCAAACTTAAATATTTACTGGCCCTGTTGCTAATGGAGGGATTAAGTAAAAATATGTTTAAGATAATTTCCTTTCCTTTTCCTTAGCCTATTGTGTGTCCCACTGCTGGGCAAAGGCCTCCCCTTTTTCCTTCCAAATCTCTCTGTTTTGTGCGATTTCTGGCCATGTTGGCCCCGCAAACATGATTAGATCGTCACACCACCTTCGCCGCGGTCTACCTCGACGGCGATGTCCTCCTTCAGGCGTCCATTGAGTGACGATCTTTGCCCATCTTTTCGGGTGCATTCGTGTGACGTGACCGGCCCACTCCCACTTCAGCCTAGCTGTTTTTTCTCCAACATCCGCTACTCTGGACAAAATCAAACTGGTTGCTAATCTAGTTGCATAATTTACTTTATTTGTATATCATAGATTTTTACATATTTTGTGATTACTTAAACTCACACACTGTCTTATTAGTATTATTTGTAATGTAAAAATGTTAGGAATATTGTGATATTGTATAGGTACCTACTTTTACAATGTTTGTAAATGTGGGAGCACCATGTACCTATCTATCACATAATTTTATTAATCAATTTATTTGTCATTGCTCCATTTTTAATTCTTTTTACAATTAGTGGTAAAGTAATCATATTCTAGGTGCATCGTATTCACATGTAATTATAATTGATGTATTACAAAATATTGAAAACCATTTTTTTTAAGAGTAACGTTGGAGTTTCTTGCCCATTCTTCTCCATACGAAAACTACCTTTTGGAAGGGGCAACTAGAATCAGTTCTATTTCTTAGTTTTTTTGACGTTCAAAAGTGCCTTTAATGTGCCTATTTGAAATAAATGATTTGACTTTGAGTTATGGAACGCAGGGTGGTGTTTCTAACGCGGTCTGTTCGCTAGACACCTAATATGTTGCGCTCCATTGCCCGCTGACAAATCTTGAGTTGGGACTTCTGTTGTTCAGTAAGTGACCAACTTTGTGCACCATAAGTTAGGACGGGCAGGATGCACATATTGATGAGTTTTCTTTTCAATGATAAGGGGAGGTTTCCTTTCATATGGTCTTGCGTGTGCATTACTTGGCGTGGCGCACTCTGTGTTTACTTTGTAAGTGATAATCCCTATCCAAAAGCCAAATAATTGTAGACTGAAACAAATAGATCTGCAATGTAAATCATTTTCTGTAGGAACATCTCTGTCTAATCTCGAACATTTTACCGAATCACTTTTGCAAATTGATTAATATCGACGATTTTGAACTAGCATCTGATACTAGAACATTGTATTCAAAGAACATCTTGAGGTAAAAATAATTTCAACAGTCCAGTCAAGTGTTCAGTGTTGAATAATAATTCCCAGTAGGAAGCTCAACATATGGCCATCCTAAGGAATGAAGGTTGATTGCCACTTCACAGCAATGACGCGATAAAGAGAGTCCTTGATGTTGTTATCTAGCCGTTAATGGAAGTAATTTATCAAGTCCTTAAGATATTAGTAGTTGAAGATGCGGAAGAGAAATATTCCAGATGTTTTCACTACAGCTTAAAAGCCTGTCGCGTTTTCCACGACGCTACTCAAATGTTACCAGTTACCGGCTCATATCACCATGGTTAGCCAGAATGTCACAGTCACAGAACTAGTATTTCAATGGCGGTCGGTATCCGTACACTATGCAAACTTAGGAACACAATAAAGAGCTTTGCCATGCCACTGATGATTTTGGACACAAAGCACAAGCTGATTTGCCTTACTATAAATCTAATTCAGCGAAAAAATATTAAATGTTTGAGAGATTTTCTATACCAAAACTGTCAGACGTCAATTTTATTCAACGGATAAAAGTTATCTGGCTTTGATTAAATCAGCTCTAAGGACATTTTAATCTGGAACCTAAATCTAAGAAGATTCCAAAGAATCATTAAAGATGGTTCCTCAGCACTTCTCAGCTTAATCATACATCAAATTAGAATAAATGAACATAAGGGGCTCGCTATCCCGGGAATGTATTAGTCATCGGGGGAAATCCTGCCCTTATACTTAGTAGGACAAGTAATTCCACATTACTCGTAAGGATGAAGTCATCTAACCTCAACTACGGATTCAGTTTCTATTATTTTATGTCTTCTATGTATACAATGTGTCATAGGTTTTATTGGTGACCAGTAAAATATAAACGTCACTAGGATTGCCGTCCAAATGTCTGGAAATTAAAGCGACGTTTTATAACTGGGAAATCGAATTCTCTATAAATGCTCAGTCTTTAATTTTTGCTGAAATGGCTCCCAAATTGATTGTGTAAAGACCTCAAGAAAGTGTTTATAGTTTGGAGACCCCACCACTTTTGTAACTGCTCCACCTGTTATATGTATAAGTATCTTTCTGCGTGCTTAGAATGCAAATAACAACTAATCATGGGAACCATTTTGAATACCTTAAGATTGTAAGATCAAGAATACCGTGCTAACATAATTATGAAGCAATTACTGTGTTTGTTACCAAAGCTCATGGTACTTAGTCATAGTATTATATCGCCAAGTGATGCATGGAAGACTAGCCGCAGCGATGACTCAACCAATAGCCAATAAAAATCTTCATAGCTTGTAATTTATTTGCTTTGACACGTACATATTATCTTTGTCAAGCCTCCAAGTCCGTTTGGTCTACGTTCTGAGTAGCATTAGCATACAATACAGGGTCTAAGTGCGGTTAAGTGTGTACGGTCAGCCTTTACGGAAGTTCAAGGTGTCGGCAGGAGTCATGGGGCTGCCAAACTGCAAGTAATTAATGTATAATGGGGTAACGAATTGGAGTCAAGGTTCCAGCCAGCTTCCTTTTAAATGGTTTTGTAATGATCAGCCGTCATTTAGTATGTCTGCACATATCGTTCAGCCTTCTGCTTCGTTTTCTTAGCTTACTCTAGAAAAGCTGGGATGAATGAAAATTCGGCCCCGATATGTTCTGTAGCTCTACGCAGGTGACTTGCAGTGTTTGTCATATTGATGAATGATGAGCATACTTCGAATGATATTATTCTTAGTTTTGGAACATACTTATCAATTACATATTGCCTGTTGACTACAACTTGGTTAAGATCTCACTTTTGATCCTAACCTTGATAGCTGGGTGATCGGAACTCTGTTCAGCATCAAATAGCCACCAAGTACACTTTACTAGGGCACAAGTTTACTTATAACTATAAGTCACACCTTAAAATAACTTACGCAGATTAATCCGGGGTTTAATTATATCATTGGTTTGCACGATTGCCGGGAATGTAGTGTATGTGCTAAGATCATGGCACAGCTGACCTCGGTATCTGCTCTTGAACCAAAACCGGCCTGAGAGGTTCTCGGGCAGCGTGCGCGCTTCATGACGTCATCAGCGTGCTTTACACACTTAGATTTGTTTTCGTTGTGTGCTGTGCTTTCTTAAGTTAGCGGATTTCTGCATTATTCGCGTGTCGGAGTTGGGGAATGCAAATTGTTGAATTTTTAATTAAAATAAGTGGATGAAATAAGATTTTTTAATGAAGACCTTCTTAATAGAGCTTAGGACTTCCTACATTAGTCTAATTAGAAATTCCGCTATATTATAGGCCATACAAGCCGCAGGAATTTATGGACTAAGGCCACTAAGGGATCAGAATCCCTTAAATCCATATCTGGCTACATTGCTAACAGTTCCAACTAAAATAACAATAAATGGCGACCGCCGACCAAATACGAATTTGGGACTTCTGATGAGATTGTTAATCGTATATGAATCTTGACTCCTCATTACCATATAAGAAATCCAGACTACAGAAGATCGTCAATCGTCATACGTCTCACACAAAACATTAACCGACACATCTTGTATAAGTTAAGGAAGCTTTCATCGATTTATAAATATTGTCATGTTTGAAGGCTACACCCATATTTATTGTAAATGGATGTGCAAATGATCTTGCTCGTGAATTTATAAGCCCACTTACTCATAACATCAAATATTCATGTCTTGTATCGCTCGATATCTTGTAAGTATGACTCACCAATGATCTTATTTTAACCAGTTTTTTAACGCATGTGTTTTTTATTTATTTATAGATTACCTAGATATGTTTGATATCAGATTTTCAGGATCGTCATAATTAGTAACCATTTTAGTTTGTTTGTATAGCTTTTCATATAGCGTGCAAGTATTTTTGGTAGTAATTTATTGACCCTTCCAAGTTTTGGGAACGGGCCAGCTACAAATATTTTCTTTAACTGCAGTGCAGCAGAGCTACTGTATGTTCTCAATAACTCACATTCAGCTGAATTTAGAACTGCAATAGATTTGGATCCCCGAACTGACTATATGGATGACTTCATAATCTCAGTGAAAAGCTGGCTCTCTGGCTCTGTAATCTCAGATCTATTCTCCAGATGTTACACAGTTATGTTACTCGTTTATTACCACACTAGTACCTACTTACTTCATAAAGTTACATATTTAGCGCCATGTCGACGGCTATTATGGTTCGCATCTGGCCGAGTCCGCCATTGTCGCGTGCATCAGGTCGATGGCCTAATAACCCCGGAGGTTATGAATTTCGGCACGGCAGGCTTTTTGTATTCAAATTGCTGAAAGCTATATTGAGGATGGTTTTTGGGGTATCATTTTTTCATTAGCTAAATTGAGAATGTTTTTCTAGTTGCAATATCATTCGTATAAGAAAGTATATTATTGCTTTTAGTTGGAATATCAGACTTGTGTGCTAATAAAGGCTAGTCTTGTGTGATATTTTTGTCTTTTGTCATTTTATATCTGAGCATTTGCATCACATGACGGCAATTTTGAACCTTATGTTGATTTTGATCATTATAACGTGAATGACCAGCCACAGTCTCAGTCATCTGTAGATTGATCTCATGTATCAAAAACCTGTTTTGGCTCCCGGTATTGAATCTAAAGTTTTAAAAAAATCCGTCGATTTCTGCACTTGGCAAGTCGTTGCCTAGTGCAGAAATCGACGGATTTTTGGACACCACCATAATAATAATATATATGGTAGTCGTACCATATATATTATTATTATGGTGGTGTGTGTATTATCGAGAAACCAATTCTTCTTTTTGTGTTGATCTGTTACATCAAGTGCCTCGCACTCTGCACATATATTGTAGTGACTCTACCGCTGTATACTATCAATCAAAATCCTACTTCCTTGGAACAGATAATGGTTTCCTCTTCGGAATATCCCGAATCATCCCATCATTCACACTCAACTCCATCAGAAATGGCAAAAGAAATAGATTAACAGCGCACAACAATTTGTTCAACAAGCCGTGTTAAAATCTTAATGGAGTCAATGAGCCACGACTAACGCGCTTTTGAGAGATTTTACACTTCATTTGTCGTTACTATTAATTGATTTATAAGTGTTTTTCATGTTATCTGCTGTTTGTCTGGTTCACTAAGTCATTGTTTTGGTGTAAGATGGGATTTGTCATCAGCGTATCTTGGGTCAACTTGGCGCCATGTTGTTTATTTATTTTATTTCACAATTAAATCCATCTTTTTAAGTGACATAACCGAAAGTGGTACGTAAGCTAGCATAATACATAACATACAAGATTAACAACGTAAATGGTGACACTGGCACTACTCATTCAAACAATAGAACTTAACGAAATTATTTCTAAATCATAACATTCCATGAGTGGCAGTATTGTCTGTACTTATTTATGATTATGCCATTGTTTTGCTTGAAGGTATTTATTATCAGCCAATGCTGGGCCAGGTTCAACCATGTTCATTAGTATCTATTTGAAGTTAAAAACACGCGTTCCGGTTGTATTACTGAAACCATTTCTTGCATGTTCAACTTACATAAATGAAGTATTAAAAATCCGGTTTGTTGGAAGTCAATTAAGAACTCAAGTAACTATTGACAGCTGACCACGCCTGTTCAAAGCATGATGTAGATATTTAAGTATCTTCGCGCCATTTTAAGTGTTTGATAATGACTGTTTGCTTCCCACGCCTCTAGTTCAAGTTAAGTTCAAATGACATAAATCAGATGTATCAAGGTTGCTAGCATAGTGACGCGTTATCTACTTCAGGGACTGTCAATGGCTAAATTTCTTGAGAAGGTCCTCGAACAATGTAGGACAGGCTATTAAGATACCCATTCTTTTTCTAAACCTTCGAAGATCGTAAAAGTGAAAAATAATTATAAGTTCCTATCACAAAAACCGCGAATCATAATTTAGATTTAAAATTCTGAAAAAAAAATCACCATCGTTCCTTGTTAACAATGCCAAAAATCTGCCTGCTTCTACAATTTAGTTCTTCCCACTGATGGGGCACAGGCCTCCTCTCTGTGAGAGGTGGGCCGCAATACAGCACGTGGGCCTACTATGAGATGGTGGACCAACTTCTTAATCATCCAGTAATCTAACAATGTATTCTCTTGCCCACAGGTTTCAACACAACAAAATCTACACATACATCGGCGAGGTGCTGGTGTCAGTCAACCCGTACAAGAACTTAGACATCTACAGTATGCAGCACATGGCACAGTACAGGGGGAGAGAGATGTTCGAAGTCTCACCACACGTTTATGCTGTCGCAGACGCCTGCCAAAGAGTGCTTAGGCAACAGGTTAGAGGTCTTACCAAGGAATATTTATTACGGATATCAGAAAAGGCAGGCTGAAGTCTTTCAATATTTATAACTAGCTTCCGCCCGCGGCTTCGCCCGCGTGTTACGTCGATAAAAAGTAGCCTGTTCTTCCAGGAATGCCATACATCCTGAAAAGGTTACATACAGACAGAGTTACTTTAGAATTTATAATATTAGTATGGATATGGACTTCTGGACCAAAACACAATAATATAAAGTTCGTATTAATTTTGGATGGTTTAGGCAAGTCGGCCCAGCCCCTCTCACAAAGAGGAGGCCTGTGTCCCAACAGTGGGAACTTTAGGGAATTACCGTCAAAATTCTATGGCTAAGTTCAAATCTAGACAGCTTGCTATCGGAAAGGTATTCTTAGACATTTTTAACCTTTCTACAAAAATCATTTGTTCGCTCTTTTCTGCATCTAAATGAGATAAAAAAGTAAGTAAACAAAACCTTGTTACTTACGATATCAGTTTTATTTCTCTGGGCTGTTTAGTGTCCAACTTTATAATGGTACCCCAGCATTTTCGTAATTTGATGGAGAGAGATTCAAATTAGCCATCTAAAATAAACTAAAGTCGGAAACGACATTCCGTGGAATTTGAAATTTACTAGGATACCCGGCAAAATGGTCATTCAACACCTTTTTAATGTAGCCATTACTTCCCCATACCTAGCTTTGATGGTTTTACCATAAGAGGTAGTTTTGAATCTTGGTTAGAGATCGTAAGATCGTAAAAAGGTTTTACTGCGCTTTGCAAGACCACCCAGGTTAGGTTATTTCTTAACACAAGTATAAAGTCCAGAAACACTAGTTGCGTAATCGCAATGTTCCAGGACGATTGCTTTGTTTTCAATACAATCCAGGAATAATAGAACAAAATCAGTTTTTCTCACGGTCTCTTACGTAAGAAGCAAGAGCCAATGATTCCAAGGGTCTTAAAGCATCAGTCTATAG
The DNA here is from genome assembly GCA_948473465.1 of Lithophane ornitopus. NCBI lineage: Eukaryota > Metazoa > Arthropoda > Insecta > Lepidoptera > Noctuidae > Lithophane > Lithophane ornitopus. The sequence continues at coordinate 15,798,058 of OX419625.1, forward strand.
CCTTCTCTTCTTAGCTACACTGCCAACACTAGAGCTAAGCCAAGACAACAGATGCGTTTACTTATTTCAGAAATAAACTGACCATGTGGATGTTGTTGACCATTCTGATGATATAATCCCTTTGTACTGACTCTGTAGTAAGCACGAGTACGTTTGGCGAAATGCACACGATTGCATCATTCATGACAATGATTGTATAAGGACAAATGGGTGCATTGACGACGATTGCGAGCAGCGTACTTATATCAGAGAAAATTGATTGGGCGAGAAGGTTTTAAGAGTCATACAATACTAGCTTCAGCCCCAGGCTTCGCTCGGAGTGGAAGTCAACTGAAAAAATCTGCCTAGCGTTTTCTCAACTGTATTGGGGTCGGCTTCCAGTCTAACCGAATGCAGCTGAATACCAGTATTTTACATGGAGTGACTGCCTAACCAACCTCCACAAGAGTTGGTTGGTTGTCAGACTTTCCCGCCTTCTGACGACCCGTAACGACTGTCAAAGATCCACCACGGCTTAACGTGCTTTCCGAGGCACGGAGGAGTCTCGGTATGTAAAGATGGTCACCCATCCACGGACCAACCACGGAAAGCGTAGCTTAACCTGATGGATCGACTCGTGCGGCTGTTATGACTTAGCCACGAGCTCCTCAAATATACCATAAAAAATAGCACTCTGAAATAGTGTAGTTTTCTATCAGTCGAAGGATTTTCAACAAAAAATCTATTTCTTTTCTTTATTTCTACTAAGTATACTTTTTCCAGAAATTACCGCTAACAAACAAACAATTTAACACCTTACAATATTCGTTTAGGTTACCCAGCTTTGGTCTGACGCAGGTTGATGATGATAATAATGATCACATTTGGTTTCAGGGCAAAGACACATGTGTGTTAATATCAGGCGAGTCTGGTTCAGGCAAGACAGAGGCCTCCAAGTTCATAATGAAGTACATAGCAGCGAACACAACACAAGTCCACAGGGATTATATTGATAGGTAAGTTTTAAACAAAACGAGATACTACGGAGAATTACTAGGTCAAAAAACCTATCAAAGCGATCAACCTCAACGGAGACTAGCCTACGGCGCGGGAGATAGTAAAGTGCACAAGGTTCAGCAGTAGACTTGTTTTGGCGAAGATGGTGTCACTTCTGGGACTACTGTACCTTTAGTACCCAACAAAAGTTTTATTAGTTTTTACACTGATTGTACTTTTAAAGAATTAATCCGAACCATTTCTTCCAGGGTAAAAAACGTGCTAATCCAGTCAAATTCGATACTAGAAACGTTCGGCAACGCGAAGACGAATCGCAACGGCAATTCGTCGCGGTTCGGCAAGTACATGGACATACACTTCGACTACAAAGGGGACCCTGTGGGTGGTCACATCAGCAACTATCTGTTGGAGAAAAGCAGAGTGGTATCCTTGCAACCAGGGGAGAGGAACTTCCATGCGTTTTATCAGGTAAAGAAACTTAAAATCTATATTTCTTCTTTAGGAGATGTTAGGCTTAACAGCATGCGTAGCATGACCACATGCTACGTCTACCATGTAACATCTCCATAGCATGGTGGTACATAGCAAGGGGTTTTGTCGACGGAAGAATAGACAAAATGACAGATAAACAATCACGATCTGTCATTTTGTCTATTCTTTGGTCAACAAAATCCGTTGCTATGGTGATCATGCTACGCTGTGCTGAAGTACTATATTTTTGTTTTTCAGACTAATATACTTAGTTGGTTAATGCAGCTCCAAGGCTGTTACTTAGCATGTACAGTAGACCACACGTCGGTGGTAACAATTTGGTCTTGAGCTGGCCTTGCGTAGTATAAAGTTTCAATAGAATAAGGGCCAGCTTAAAATACAGCAGCCTGTATCTTGGTGACCCAAACACTTCACAAAAGAGTCACTATTTTGTAGTTAAACATTATTAATGCTAAGCCAAAGCACATGCTACATATCGTTTATTAATCTCGACCTAAAAGGAGAATCTATCTACAACTTTAAATTAAATGAACTAGCTAAAATTCACAGACCCAATATAAAAGGCATCAGTACAGGATTACAGATACAGAGGTTATCTTCTGTTTGAAGATGCTTCGACAGACACATACATAAAAAAGAAAATATAAAATTACAAATTCAGGTTAAAAAATTAACAACACTTAATAAAGTTCGCATGCCAATAAAATACTTCGTTAATCTTTTATGTTATTAACTTATTATATAATATCAATAAAATATTTAATATTCGTGCGTGAAGGCTACACTATGGACTACACAATAGAGGAGCACCTACTGCAGTTAGTATTTGTAAATAACACGTATTATATCATCGATTGAAGAGTGACTGTTTGATGAAGTCACCCATTTCGACTATTGTCTAGCGTTCGTAGTTGTTGCGTAATTAATTATATTTATACAGGAATTCTTCCAGTACAGAAATGGATTCAATACGATATAATAGTCTTTATGGCATTGGAATTATAGGAATGTTTATGGTGGAACCATAAACATTCCATAAACATAACATTACTTTATATTATTATGAAATAAGTAGCCTGAAACAGTATGAAACACGTGTTAAAAATGTAGTAGAAGTGAAAATCCCTATATTTAAATAAACCAAAGAAAAGCGTAAATAAGCGGACGCGTTGCTGATAAATCAGCGATTCGTCCGCGTAATGTCGAACTTTTTCATACAAACTATCATCCTCTATTTTACTCTCTTAGGGGTTTAATTTTCAAAACTCCTAAGATACGTGTTTCATTTTTTTTTTAACAAACGCTCAAATACCTCAGTCGTTCTTATCAAAAATCTTACATAGTCAGTACAAACTACATCAAAAAGTGCGGTTATACGTTGTCCAGAATCTAATCTTGTAATCTTATAAACTCATCCTGAATGTGGGTAATACACTTACGTTCTAGGCCTTACCGTAGGTATAGTAATACAATGACAGTCTCCGTTCTATTATTTAGTAAACAAAATATTAGTACACTCTTATATTGATAAACAGTCAATATTATGAGTGTAGTGATGATCGTAGGTTGTTTAGTTAACGTCTACAAATCTGACATAATATGCGTATGTTCCTATTGAAAACGGTAAGTGTGGCAGAGTAAAGCTCCATTTACACGTTGCAAGTTTATTGCCTGTGGCATAAAATTGAAGCAGCAATAGGTATAGGTGTAAACAGTTCATACAATAAAATCGCACGTACAATAAAATCGCATTTAATTCTCGCATGAAAACTTGCGTTCCATTATTGTATGGCAATAATTATTACGATTCAAGAATTGCATGAGAAGGGTTTACTCGGGTGCGGAAGGAATGAGAAGGCAAACCGACTGTGGGCAGCTACTGAGAAATTCCTAAAGAAAAAAAAAAAAATTTACAAAACGGTTTTCTTTCACTTTGTAATTGTGGAACCTACCCCATACGAATTACGTCTTATACCAATACTTGCTATGAAAACAACAGTGACTGGAAGTTTTTAGGTTTAACATCATCAACATACACAAAGTTGATATGTATACGCATTATTGAAGCCAACCTAAAAACAGGGTAGTTTTCAGCACGGTGGTCCATATAAATTGCATTAAAAAAGAGAAAAATAACTTTAATTTCGGAAGTCGGTGTCTTTGCTTTCCAATATTCGTTTTATGCCGTCGACTTCCGAAATTAAAGTTATTTTTCTCTTTTTTGTGTTTTTTTTTGGAAGTCGGTTTGTTTTATTTTGTAAAAAGTTTTTATTTTTCACTTTTTAGTTGTGGTACCTACCCCACACAAATCCGAATAGCACCACCTGCTATGTAAATAACAGTAAAGAGTAAATAAGGAAATCGTCTAGATAAACCTTTTTTCCCACTTAGGGAAAAATACATAATATTGAAGCTAACTCAAAAACTACGCAAGCAAAGTTAATACAATTTATATGGGACCACCTCCGTAGCATGACTTACCAAACAAAAAGAATCATCAAAATCGATTCACAACTGGCGGAGTAATCGAGTAACAAACATACAAAAAAAAATAAAAAAAACATACAGACGAATTGAGAACCTCCTCCTATTTGAAGAAGTCGGTTTAAAAATAAAGGTTGTCGCCGAATACATAACCTCTTCCTTTTTTTAAGTTGGTTAAAATCCTAATGCTCAGTAGTCGTGCTTAGGACCACAAGTTAGACCAAAACAGTCGCCTGAAGAAGAAGTACCAGCCCCTAATATTATTTTAAAATTCCAGGTGCTAAGTACAAACAACTCGACGACGAAGCAGTTCGGGCTCGCATCGAGCGCCGTGTACAAGATCCTGGGCAGTGAGCGCGCCACCGCGTCAGACTCCAAGCTGTTCTCCCAGACAAACAGCGCGTTTGATGCACTAGGGTTCTCGCAGTCCGTGGTCGAGGATATATGGAGCGTCGTGGCTGGAGTTATTCTGTTGGTGAGGATTTTTTACTGGATATTAGATAAGAAATCTGTTAGTAAGTTTATTCTTCCATCTTTTTTGTTAGGGTTGGTCATACTCTCATAGTCTAACCAAGCTTTACCACGAAATAGATCTTGAGGACGTTTTTTCACTACCTTGATTACCCATCAATGTTGATCGAATTAATAATGAACGGCTTCCGGATAAGAGAAATGGAAAACTGACCAGTGTTTTGTTTCTTTTTGCTTCTCACTCCTGTCCTGTTGGCACGGAGTATAAAGAGAATAACTGTTGTTATTATTGCAGAAAGATTTAATATACATCATCTTCCTAGCCTTTTCCCAACTATGTCGGGGTCGGCTCCAGTCTAACCAGATGCAGCTGAATACCAGTATTTTACATGGATTGACTGCCTATCTGACCTCCACAACCCAGTTACTGGGTAACACGATACCCCTTGGTAAGACTGGTTGTCGGATTTTCGGGCTTTGACGACCCGTAACAACTGTCAAAGATCTACAAATGACAGCCGGGACCAACGGCTTAACGTGCTTTCCGAGGCACGGGGGTCTTGGTATGTAAAGATGGTCACCCATCCACGGACCAACCGTGGCAAGCGTAGCTTAACCTGATTGATCGACCCGTGCGGCTGTTATTTCTTAGCCACAAGCCCCTCAATGTTTATTACGGGCCTGTCAAGAGTGCGTTGATTTATAATAGCATCATCCGTCTTTCGGATTCTTATACGATTGAGAACTCCGATTACCACTTATCTTCATAGCTTCGATTCGTGCCCATTTTCAACCATATTCTTTCTTTCAGGGCGAGTTAACATTCACAGAAACACAAGACGGTCAACTATCCATCGGTGGCCCTCTCAAGCAGTGCACGGCCGCGCTCGGCGTGGCGGAGCCGGCGCTGCGGGCGGCCATGGCCGGCCGAGTGCTGTCTGCGGGCGGGGACCTGGTCAATAAGGAGCATTCCTTGAGCGAGGCCAACTATACTAGGCTAGCGTTGGCTAAGGCGGCCTATGATAGGCTTTTTACATGGATAGTTACACAGGTAAGTTTATAAAAGACCATTCAAAAGACTATTTATATTTTGAATGATTTCCATACGCGGTGCAAGGGTATCGTAACGAAAACTTTTACCATGGTATTCAGTCCAAGATACGAGACCATAAATTCCGTTTTTCTCAAAATCGCTGTTTTATTCAAAAGTGCAATACCTACACTGTGAAAATGTTTGGTACAGCTGATCTTGAACTTTTATACGCATAGTTATTTATTGTAATTAATTTAAAAAAAAACATTTTTTTCGGTAAATGCTGTTTGTATTTCAAAAATGTAAATACCTAAATCACCGACACTCAAAATTGTACCGTATCTTCAAGGACATAAAGTTCAATTTCCCTTTTCAGATAAACAAAGCGATAGATGTGCCCAGTGGAACATATAAAAATACTCTAATAGGAGTGCTGGATATTTACGGGTTTGAAATCTTCGAGACGAACAGCTTCGAACAGTTCTGTATTAATTACTGTAATGAGAAGCTGCAGCAATTATTTATTGGTAAGTCGATTTATGCAGGTTTTTTCCCCCGACCCACCGCGTCGCATCGCATCGCCGACCCGCGCGATTACTTCGTTTTCGCTTGTCGTTCTTTCTAACTTTTTTTAAAATAAATATATAAATGAAAAAAATTGTTTATAGGTACTTATAGATTACAAGAAAACCTATAAAAAGTCTATGGTCTTAAAAAAACATGGTAAATCTCCAAATATTGTGCGTACAAACTTACATTTGCAGTTTGAACGTATGGACGAACATATTTTTCAACTACATTGTTAAGGTTGTTCTTGGGATAAATTCATCCCAACTACGGAACCCTTCATTGTGCCTAGTCGCTCCTTCATTGTGCTTGGTGGCATGCATTTGGCCGGTTTCTGTAAGCCTGTTCAGCATAATCAGCCTATAAACCGCCTGACAGGGTTCGAACATACGACCTACAACTCGTAAGTTGCGGCCGTTACCACTGGGCCACCGCTCTAAGCCTGATTAAATTTCTGAAAATTTATCTGCCGTCAAACCAAATACTAATGAATGCTGCCAAAAGTTTGACAATATTATGAAATGAACCTTAAAAACCTCGGAATAGAGTTCAATATATCATTTTAATAACCATCACCATGACCTCTTCCAGAACTGGTGCTCAAACAGGAACAAGAGGAGTACGCTCGCGAGGGCATCCAGTGGACGCCCATTAAATACTTCAACAACCGCGTCATTTGCGAGCTGGTGGACGCGCCACATCAAGGACTCATCGCTATCATGGACGAAGCTTGTCTCAATCCTACTAAGGTAATCTCTCTTTAAATACATCACACAAGAATTGTGGCGAGGGCAAAATTTTAGTATTTCGTTAACAGCACACAGGAAGAAGTTGGTTCATGCTTTTTTTAATGTGTTATGTAAATGTATCTCAAGTTGAGATTCAATTTGTAACCCTTAACCGTCACTTGGTGGTCGTTTTTTTATCGTAAAGTATCGTTCATTTATAATATGGTGTAAAGAATAAAGAGTTGTTTAGCTTAAACACCTTTTACACACAAGTGTCTAAGTTTTTATAGTTAGGCCTTACCACAATAACTTAGATACTTATTCAAATGTTCAATGTGTGTCTAATGCCAGTCTTACGTCAAACTCCATACATAAATGTCATGTTTAAAAGGAATTTAAGATAAACATCTGATAAACACGGTTTTGTGGTAATAAGGCTAGTATTCTATTGACAAAACGTTCAAATGTCGTTCATTATTGTTATTTTCTTCTTACAGATATCAGATAAGCAACTGCTAGAGGCAATGGACAGGAGGCTAAAGGGACACAAGCACTACACGTCAAGACAACTGGCGCCCGCAGATAAGAAACTAAAACATGGCGTCGACTTCAGAATTACGTGAGTAATGCTCTGCTTACTAGCAGATTAATTATAAATGATAGATTTGAACTCATTTCTACATTATAGTTGTTGTTATACCCAAATAAATTGGGATAGGAATAAGGGTTGTTGAATAAGGATGATTTGTTGTTAGATTTCTACAAATTCATTGTTATTTACCTTAATCAAGCTCAACGTTATGGGCCTGTGGCGACATCTACATCGCCACATGCGAACTACGCATCAAAGACCTGATGTCACACAAAAATTCTGACGTCACACATAATCCTGCATCGCGCTATTAGAGTTTACCGCGCGATTAACATATATACAAGATCCGAAATCAATCTTTGAGCAGTTGCCCGCCAGACACGACACCCGTTTGGTCGGAGGGTCCTGCCATTTCTATGGTGGATGAGTTAACTTTATACCATGTTCCTCATACCTTTAAAGGCCTTTAGTTTACTGTGAGTATTTTCAAGAAAATCTTATATCTACGGAAGGTGGCAAGGGTAACTAGCATAAATATCCAATGCCGAACATTATCATTATCTCACTGATCGGGCACGAATCAACGTTTCACTACAGTGAAACTCGACCTCATAAAAACCTCGCTACTTCTTAAATACCACTAAAGATTTGTTTCAACAGTCACTACGCAGGCGACGTAACATACGCCGTGGACGGTTTCATGGACAAGAACAAGGACTCGCTGTGGCAGGACCTGAAGAGACTGCTGCATTCGTCCAGCAACCGGTCGCTCGCTGAGATGTGGCCTGAGGGCGGCACTAACATACAGAAGGTAAATATTTGAATTTCAAACCACTCTGGGACAAAAGACCTGGGGCCTACCACCACCGCTTGCGGCAGTATTATTTTAGTGTAGGAAAGAGATGTAGCTCTACAGGACGTATAGCTCCATCTCTTTCCCCCACGAAGTAAGGTTAAAATAATACTGCTGGAAGCGATGGTAGTAGGCCCTCTGATATGGCCACGGATTGCCTTCTCCGTATCGGTCGGCTGGTATCATAAATGCTAAAATCAGAATCTTGTTTTTTTCCACAGACATCAAAACGTCCACCATCGGCCGCGACCCTGTTCCGCAACTCCATGGCGGCGCTGGTGACAGGTCTGCAGAGCAAGGAGCCGTTCTACGTGCGCTGCGTCAAGCCCAACCCGTACCAGACTCCTACCAACTGGGACGACCAGCTGGTAAGTACTCTACATATTTTTGAATAATGAACCCATAGAGATATATAATAAAGTATAGAGAGCGCGTATTGCACAAATCGCTTAGTATAGATCGTAGACAAGTGAGCTATAGATACTTATATTGATAAGTGTATGGCAGATAGGGATGTGCAATGACGTGCCAATCGGCAACAAGCTATCGATAAGTTTTGTCGATAAGCTGTGACTTCACAGTCACAGCTTATCGACAAAACAACCTACAATAAAACGATCACTCGTTTTATTGTAGGTTGTGTTAAGTTATTATTATATTTATAGATATTATTTTATTTATGAAACTCACTCAGTTTTTTTTAGTTTTACACGAGTATTCTTGTTGTTTATTCTGTTTTTTACTAAATTTACATAGAACAAACAAACTAAGAAAATATAGATGTATAAATATAGACTCAATTAAATTAATCATCCATTTTAATATTTAATTCTTGATTTAATTTTACTTTTTTGTAATTGTTCAAAATCAATTAAGCAGTTTAGATGTGATATCGTAATATTCCATACTTTACGTTTACGCTATAATACTTTCGCATTACAAAAATAATAGAAGTATATCGTTCAGAGTCACATTAAAATTATTTACAACAAAATAAAGATTATAAGATATTGAGTATTCAAACATAAATACATTATGTAGTTCTCCTAGAAAACATTTAAAAAATATTTTAAATATCGACTACAGCGTTGGTCGCGTCAACTTACGTCACATCACTACAGTGTCACGCGAGGAGCGCGGTGCGCGGGCGGGTCTGTGCGTGCCTCTCACGTCTCCTTCACCCAGTGGCGTTCCGTCCATAGAAGCCCAAAAGCCCGGCTTGCCTTCAAAATGAAGACTATCAATAAAAAATAAAAAATAACACTATATAATAATGGTGTTACCATGAACAACATAGAAAATCCGTAAATCGCTCACTTGGCAATTTTTGTAAATCGTAAAAAACGTGTCTGTTTGCCCTGATTCTGACCCCTAGGCACGCCACTGCCTTCACCCTACCCTACGTGATTTGTTTTCATAAAAATAAGTACAAAAAACAATTTACCGATTAAATGTAATATTGGATTTCAGTTTTGTGAATTTCCTAGTATGCTTTTTGCAAGATCAAACTGTACATCAAATAAGGTACCTACCTACATCGATATCGAGCGTAGCATTGGGGGCAAATGGACCGACCAACGGCGCTAAAATTGACACACGCACGTCGCGTAAATATAAATTATTGGGATATTTATTATTACTTATTATCTTTATTTCCGAGACTCTAGATCTTTTTTTATCCGAGACTCCTCCGTGCCTCGGAAAGCACGTTAAGCCGTTGGTCCCGGCTGTCATTTGTGGATCTTTGACAGTCGTTACGGGTCGTCAGAAGCCCGAAAGTCTGACAACCAGTCTTACCAAGGGGTATAGTATTACCCAGTTACTGGGTTGTGGAGGTCAGATAGGCAGTCGCTCCATGTAAAATACTGGTATTCAGCTGCATCCGGTTAGACTGGAAGCCGACCCCAATATAGTTGGGAAAAGGCAGGCAGATGATGACTTATTATCTTTATTTATTTGAATCTTAAAGGAAATCAATAAACAAACATGTTTATTTATTTCCTTTGGGTGGTCTCAACTTGAAAAAACAAAGGCTTTTCTTTCGTATTTCAGTACACCTATTCCTTTTTACTAAACTTTAAATATTGTTAGGTACTTATTAGTAAATAATGAATACAAGTCAAATAATAAAAGTGCAAACCTATGCAAAGTATCAATAAAAGACAATTATTCCAATGATTTATATTTACGCGATGTAAATTCAAATAAAGAACAGCGTTATAAAAATAAAAACAACAAGGATTTTGAATAAACATTTATTTAGTTATGTTCTTACATCAGAGACTCAGAGATTGATTCAGATATTTTTAAATATGAGTCGAACCGTCGTGTAGGGTGACCATATATTATCGACTAAACGTATCTATTATAAAAAATACAATTATGGTAATCAGAATACATAGTTAGTCTCAAAGATCCACACAAAACACGCTGATTATAAGATTTGGCTTGTTATCTTATGTTATCTGCAGTACCATAGGTACATAAGAGGATAATCAACGGTAATCAAACGGCAAGTAGTTTTATTACCATATAAATAATATTAAAATCCCACCAAGCGAAATGAATGCGACCCAATACGAAATGTGTCGCATGCAGCTCGATGCAGAATGTGTATGTGAGAAATCGATTCTTGTACAAATAAATTAAATTCGTGCGAATCGTCTCACAAAACAAATAATATTATTTAAGTGTCGATTCGCCCATTTTCGGGCGATTAAATTCGTGCGAGTCACCCATAAGCCTGTGTAAACTAAATTAATGAATTTTAAAAACACAATAAATGTTCGTTTATTTTGTAATGCATGGGTACATAAAGTGAATAAACATTTGAAAGTACTTAGGATATAAAGTAATCGGTATGTTGAAATTCCTTTGCATACGTATATCGTAGGATAATCGAAAATATCGGCTCTTTCCGATAATGCTAGGACGATTGCAAAGGAAATAAATCAACATATTGTTCATGGATAATTTTAATAGAACAAACAGTTATTATACATAATCATCTTGGTATAAAGCTACAAAATCAAATGCAAAATATATTATTGGTACCCTACCTACTGGGTAACTCCTTATCATTCGTATTATTTTCATTTGATTCGGTGAGTATTCCTTCAAAATGTCGAGGTGGAACGTCAGTATCCCGTGAATTGCGTAAAAAAATATAACATTACAATCATTCAATCAATCATTCTCAATCAAATATTTCATTGATAAATACAAATCCTTTTCCTAGTTACAATTCGCTATCTTAGATCTTTCCATCATATTATATGTCCTCCTGACGGATTTCTGTCTTTCTGAGAATTTACTCGCCCGAAACGGGCGAATCGACATTTTTAAATAATATTATTTTTTCTTGAGGCGATTCGCATGAGTTACTTTATTTGTAGACGAATCAATTTCTCACATACATAAACATTCTGCATCAACGTCAGTAAATTTGGGCGAATCACCAATAAGCTATTATTGTTACCACGGCCAATCTCAACGGAGACTACACAACCGCGCAGGCCATATTATAATTAATTATAGTACACAAGTGTGTGCACAGACACAGGTGCACTCCCTATTAACTAACTCTCAATGTCATGTTATGCGTAAACAAACATGAAAAAAAGTCCAATCTGTAATTTATGATTTTGACTTATTTTAAAAACAACAAGCATAATTATTATAATTATTAATAATTATTATTAATTATTGTCATATCATTACAATGATATCACAATAATGATGCTTGCTTCTAATCACAAAAATATTTTGCACAATTATTTTTATTCAGTACGCGAGTAAATAATTATAAGATATTTTTACATACTGTAAAATTCACAATCAATTTTGACTACGCTCGATTACTCACCTCAAAGGACGCTTATTTTCTTTATTTTTATTCGCGTTTTTCTTTCTGGGAACTGATGGCCATAAGCGTTTTTTAATTGATCGCCGTGACTCTGTAAATATTTATGTAATGACGTCTATTTACTAGTTCTTCTTGTTGATACGAGCAATATCCGAATAGATCCTGGCATTTTAAAAAGATTAGCCAATTAGTTATCAAGCAAGTTATTTTCAGGGCGGCCTCCCCAAGGTAAGGATCACCAAAGTCCAGATAAAAATCCTAGAATGATTGCAAATGCCAAATTGCAAATGATTTTGGTATTACGTTTGTATGGACAATTCATCGATCCCCACGTCCTTAAATCGACAAAATGTATGGAACAGCTGATTTATTTTTCGCGATTTCAAAGTTGGTCCCATAGAAAAAGTTGTTCAAAATGATGACTACAATGACCCCTTTTCGGGTTTAGCATAAACAAAAACTAATGTGGTATAAGAAATTATTATTCTGCTTCGAATATAAAAATATGGAAACATGTAAAAATATAATAGTTTTATTTATGGCACCTGACAGGTCTCGACATTGTTCTAATTTTTATTTTTCTCACTTCGGTGTCTTAGGGGAGTTTCGTATTGATATTATCACCTTCCGATGGTACAGAAAATGGCCTCGTGTAAAATTTTCCACTTTCTGTCCCAGTTCGTAACCGGACCGCGGTATACGGTAAACATGTATCTCCCTTAGGTCCGTCACCAAGTGGCGTACCTGGGCCTGGTGGAGAACGTGCGCGTGCGCCGCGCGGGCTTCGCGTCGCGCCAGCGCTACGACCGCTTCCTGAAGCGCTACAAGATGCTGTCGCAGTACACGTGGCCCAACTTCCGCGGCGCCGCGCACAAGGACGCCGTCATGGTGCTGCTGCGGGACCTGCACGTCAGCGACGTGCAGTTCGGACACACCAAGCTGTTCATTCGGTACTCTAGCTTTCAATAATAAAACAATCATTATTAACGCTTATCCGTAGAGTTACAACAATTTCTAGGTTGTTTTTATCTTGCATAATAACCGCGCTTTGTTTCCTGATCTATCCTACCACAGCACGTAACGAACCTGCATTTTTTCAGGATAAAAAGCTTAAGGCAGTCTCAGGTACACTCATAGGCAGTACTTACGAAAACTTAAAAAAAAATTGTTCCTTGTTTACAAAAGCAAAACTCATAAAATTATCGAAAATAAGCAAGCAAGCGGAAATATGAACTACTTAGTAACACTTTTATTCTTTTTCTCACCTCAGGAGTGCTAAAACCCTGCACGGTTTAGAAGCGGCCCGCGCTGAACTGATACCTTCAATCGTGATCCTGCTACAGAAACTGTGGAGAGGCACCCTCGCGCGCATGCGCTATAAGAGGCTCAAGGCCGCTATGACCATCTTTAATGCTTGGAAGTAAGTATTTCATAGAAGGTTGAAAGAATCTAGCTTTTCAGTTCATGATTCACCCTATGCAAAAAGGTAAGTCATATGTAATTTGGTAGATGCCGACGATACCCGCGACAAAGAATTTGAAAAGTTTAGCAGCCGTTATCTTGGATTTACATTTTAACTTCACGATTGGTTTAAGTACCCTTGAAAAATATGAAAACGACACCCATGATGAAGAATTTGATAATTTTCAGAGCCGCCATTTGGATTTTCATTTTGGTCAAATTCACACTCTCTCTTCTCTCTCTCTCACTCTTATTTCTCTTTGAATTAGAAGAAGACAGTCGCAAGTATTAAAACTTGCTAGCGTGACGATTTCTGTCAATACTTCGTTCCAAAAACACTGCGTCAGGCTGACGCCGAGTAAAAATAAAAATAAAAACTGAAAAGTAAAAAGCACTAGTGTGAAAAAGTGGCACTTTCCGCACAATTTGGCTGCGCGGAAAACGCTCTTTTCGAGCACATGCATTGTAAAATGATTAACATCACATTTTTTTCGCAGACGCTACCGCCTCCGCCGCTACATCAGCGAGCTCCAACTCGAACTGCGCCGCAACCACAACGTGATCCGCACGTGGCCGCCCCCCCCGCGCCGCGCGCACGTGGCGCTGCTGCAGGCCGCCTACCGCCGCTGGCGCGCCTACCTCACGCTGCGGCCCATCCCGCGCGACCAGTGGCCGCAGCTCAAGATGAAGATCTGCGCCGCCAGCTCGCTGCGGGGGCGCAGGACGGAGTGGGGACAGAACCGCCAGTGGTTGGGAGACTATTTGGCTGATAACAAGTATAATCCTAAGGCTGGTTAGTATTCCTTTGAGATTTTTTAAATGGATTGTACCTATTGTTATTTTTTTCTATTGTGACTACGTCGATTGGTTCGGGTGACGATGAGATGAGCGGTCGTGCGCTCTCCGTCACAGTTTTTTGCCAAGCATCGGTACATGTTTACAAGTTGACGTTGCCAAGCGAACATTGTAGGTATCTTTTGTTTTGATTGAAGCGGTGCTGCGGTGCGACAGGGCTTGGCCCCGAGCAGATTAATCTTAATTTGCTATTATTTATTTATATATATATTATACTATTTGCTTTAAGCTAATTTGGTTAAATCTCTCCATATACCTATTTGTCTTTGAGTGATTTGCTCTTCCTGCAATACACACGCTTTAGTTCCGTCAATTTAAGTCACTAGTTTATTTTGTCCCTACAGGTTTAATTGGTTTCGTGGGCTGAATAATATACCCAACTTTATGATATAATGCGCGTGTGACAATTATTAGTACATTGTGATACAAGTGTGCTATATTGGATATTACACTCGAGGCGGTATTATTATTATATTATATTATAGATAAAGTAGCCGAGATTGTAATGATCAATGCACACGCGTTTCATACGACGTTTTTCAACACACTTGCGAGGAAAAAAACAGACTTGTTGTAAGAACTTATGCTACAATAACGTACCTAACTATAGAGATGATAGATTTATAGGGCCTAACCACAAAAACTTAGAAACGTGTTTAATGTCAGTTTTATGTTAAACTCCATAAAGAAATGTCATGTTTAAAAGGTGTTTAGGCTAAACAACTGATAGACACGGTTTTGTGGTAATAAGGATAAAGTTTAACTGACCTTTGTTGCCAGGTACATACTGACTATCCGGAGTTTCTTTTAAAAACTTCAACGTCGGTTGGTGGAAAATGGCGCGCTGGTTTTGTTTTTTCCGCTAGGGATGCGCGCGCGGGTGTAAATAAAGGCGCTGGTAATACCGCTGAACAGCCTATATAAAAATATAATAATGTTAATAATACATAATACGCAAATGGGGTTAGGGTAGTTAACAATATATAATTTTATGAAATTATAATAATTTATAATATTTTAATTTAAAATAATATGATAAATTAACATATCATGTTAAGTTACATATTTTATTTATTTACACAGTGGGCATAATAAAAAGGCATGGGGTTTCTTTATGAGATTTAAAAAAGCGTAAGTCTCTCCTCGGGTGTAAATAGAGAATGCTCATTTAATAGTAGGATAGTTCATACTAATTCAATGTATAGTATCCCATTGACGTTGAGTTATGGTACAAAACAATCCCATGGGCAGGCACGGGTTTTTTTTTTACCATAACTAAACGCCACTGGTTTGCTTATGGTTATTTTTTTTACCCGACTACGGCGAAGTAAAAAGTAGGGTTAAGATTTTGACCGGTATGTATGTATGCAAGCATGTATGTATGCATGTATGTATGTTCATCTGTTCCCTCCTATCGTCTAAACCACTCATCACAATTTGTCAAATGAGGTATCGTTGGAAGCGTCTTGATCGTCCGCTGGTTATAGCCTATGTGACGTCACATTAAATTGAAAATGGCGCCTTCTAGAGGACATAAAGTCAGGAACTAAAAAAAATATTTAATCGTACCATGTTGTATATCAAATGAAATTTCAAAAATATATATATTGTAAACCCAAAAGAATAAAAAAAAAAAATTAAGTAATAAAAACTAAAACCCAACTACGACTCAAAAACAGACAAGACAGACAAATTAAAAATCCGGAGACACACGTGTTATACATAAATCGAACAGACTACGTGTGACTCCGGATTTTTAATTTGTCTGTCTGTGGTGTCTTGTTTATACCTGTTTAGTCGTAGTTGGGTTTTAGTTTTTATTACTTTATTTTTAATATAAAGTAAAAAGCACACTTCCTTAATACACTGCATTATGAACCTAAAAGCGGTTCAATAAGAGCCATTTTACGAGCAAGTGTGTTGAAAAATAATATTATGTGCAGTATTATAGTGTTCCAAAATCGTTTATAAGTTCAAGAGTGCTTTTTTGTATGTGGTGGGTCGTGTTTTCGGTTTATCTATTTTTAGACAACCTGAAATTAAGGTCAACTCAGGTACAAACAGAAAAACAAGAATTCGGGCGACGTGTCACCCTGCCGGGTGGGTTTTTGGGGGGTCTAGTTTTATTAATTACTAGCTGCACCCCGCGGTTTCATCCGAGTAAATCTGGATCCCGTGGGAATATAAGGATAAAAAGTATAGTGTGTCTACTAATGATGTGGCTTTATATCAGGGGTTCCCAAACTTATCTTGACTCCTGCCTTACTTTGAGAATAAATTATTTTTTAGCGCCCTCATTTTTTCACCTACTTATAAACCACTATAACTTCAAATTAAATTAATTATTCTATGAACCAGCCGATTGATACAGGAATGCACAAATCGGGTTATTTAACAAAAACTTGTTAAAACATGATTGCCCGCGGTCTATTATCTACGAAAATGACCTCTCTAGGAATACTAATAACAATAAAAATGCGAAAGTGTGTCTGTTGCCTTTTTATTTGTTTGTTTGTGTCTGCTTTCATTTCGAAACGGAGCGACCGATTGACATAATTTTTATTTTATTTATTCAATAAAACAGGACAGATATATGAATTACGCGGAGAGAAATGTTGAAACCTTCTCCTCCCTTTTTTTTTGGTTGCAGATGAATTATATATAAAAAATATAGCCTATGTCACTTCCACAATTGAGACGAACCTAACGACACGACACCTCGTATGTTAAAATCTATCAAGCCGTTTAGGCTACAGAGCGTGCCAAAGAAATAGACATACATACATGCATACAAACATACATACAAACATACATACTCTCGAAAAACATTACCCTCCTTCTGGGGCAGTCGGGTAAAAAAACCACTTTCTTCAAATCAGAACTTTTCCTAAAGCAAACATTAAACTAATTCTTTTCTTCCAGCAACCTACCAGTCCCAAGTGGCCTCGCTACAGAAGGCGCAACAGATCGGTCGCCCACTATTCTCGTGTCGCATCCACAAGTTCAACCGCTACAATAAGTTAGCTGAGCGCTGTCTGCTCATCACCGAGTCGGCGATATACAAGCTCGATGCTAACTCCTTCAAGCCGCTCAAGAAACCTACCGCTATCACTGAGGTGAGGATAGAAGGATTTTACCTTCATAACACACAAGCACAGCAACAAAGTATTAACCCTGTTCAACTCGAAAACAAATATTATATTGGTTGTGATTTAAAACTGCAATGCTCTCGAGGCAATTAAATGTGAGAGCAAGACAGCGTATCTATTGCAGGAAGTAGTGATGTGCTTTTATCGATAATTTTGTCGTAGCTTTTATCGATATTGTTGTTTTTGAATTTTTGAGTTTTTGTCCAAATTATACTTGACTACACTACATTTCAATCTTTCTTTATGGTACTCATAAATATATTCGTTCCCAGGTCGGCGCCATTCGTATAATGAGTACGGACGTACAACTGGTCGTGATAAGCATCCCTTCAGCCAAGAACGACCTGGTCGTAGGCCTGGTCGCGCCCGTAGTTAACCAGACCGGCGCGCCCGGCGACCTGGTTGGGGAACTGCTGGGAGTGCTGGCTAATAGATATCACATGTGAGTTTAAATAATTAGCCCATATATTATAAGAACCCATAGTATATCTCACTACTCATTTCAATTGTTGGAGATCGTTAAGTGATTCAGGCGTGACTTGGCGGAAATCCGTTATAAAATACAATAGACGTAGATATATTTAGTAACCTATTCCGCTTAACTATTCCTTAAGAGTCGTAAAAAACCCTGAAAAAAAAACCGACACGTATTTCACCTCTCAATGAGGCATCCTTAGGATGACGATTGACCAGTCGTGAATCCGAACACGAATCTTTCAAGATTGTATAAGTGGGGGTGTGGGGCGGTATGGCTTGCTCTGCATTCAGCAATCGGCGTAATTATTGCGAGTCTTTTTTTAAATTTCTGTACTTTAAAAAGTTGTTCAGCGAAAAATTCCAATTGTGACGTTTTTATTACGCGGTGCTATTAATCTAATAAATTTCCAATAATTGATATTGTAATAAACTGTACATTTCTTTTTAACTGCTTTTACCTCTTAATATCTTAATCTGCCTTCTTAAATATAATCCTGTCCATAATTGCTAAATAGTCCACGGTTAAACTACAATGTGTTTTTGTACCATTTTAAAATAATAATCAAAGATGAAGTAATCGTATGGAAACTAGTTGAGATACTCAACCCCCCAAACTTCTAAGCGTCTTCTTCTAAAGAAACAGGCCTTCTAGAAAACGTTTACTTATCAGCGATTTTACCCCAGGATGACGGGCCAAGAGATGTCGGTGGAGGTGGAGTCGGGCGCCACGACGCGCTGCACGCTCGGCGGCAAGACGCGCGCGCTGCAGCTGCCCGCGCCCGCTGCGCCCGCGCACGCGCACGCGCCGCCCTTCACGCACGCGCACAACGTCATCACCTACCACCCCGCGTCGGCGCGCGCGTAGTGCTAGACGCGCTAGAGGAATCGAATGATTAGAAGGGCAACACTCGTCCAGCGTTCAAACTCCAGTCGCAATCTCATCTCGGCCACAATAAATATTTAGGTTGAGACCGAGATTAGAATGCGAACGTTCTTAAAAATACCCCTCAGATTTTCAGGTCCGTATTAGTAAAGCATTTTGATT
The DNA here is from genome assembly GCA_948473465.1 of Lithophane ornitopus. Classification (NCBI taxonomy): domain Eukaryota; kingdom Metazoa; phylum Arthropoda; class Insecta; order Lepidoptera; family Noctuidae; genus Lithophane; species Lithophane ornitopus. The sequence goes on from OX419625.1 coordinate 15,817,126, forward strand.
ATAGAGCTCTAAATTGTCATCAGAGAATTTTCCCAAAACAATCGTCAAAAACAAAAGAACATCGTGCAGTGTTCTCTAGACGGCCCTAAAAATAATAGTTGTACGGATAAAAACTCGCAACAGTCGATGCGATAGAATGAGTATAAGCAGCCATGTCCTGTTGTAGTGATGGGCAATGTTCTTATCGATAACTTAATTGTAGCTATTTATCGATAATGGTGCGGCGATGAATGAAAATGAATTATTGATACAGATCATCTCAATCGAGATTACTCTAGCTAGATTTCACTGCAGTCTTTTGAAGTCTGTACTAGATTGATTTCAAACCTCTTTTGTTCTATCGTGGACGAAGTGCTTGAGGTGACAACGCCCAATGGAGTTAGGAAGAAGAAAACTTAATGAAAGGTAGAAAAAAGTTGTTAAAAATGTTCAGAACAATTAAAGAATGAGGGGATAGTGTCCTAAAGAATATGTTGCATATTATCACTACTTTGTGATCAGACAAAACATGAATAAAAACATAAAAAAAGGAATATGTGGACAGAAGAATTAACAGCATTTTAGCTAAATTTTAATGAACCACGACTTTTATTATTTCATTATTGTTAAGAAATGTTGTGGAAAATGGTAGTGACTTATTACTATTAGAGTGAGAAAGGCATATTTGTAGTTATTATTCTATTTAATAGTCAAATAGTATACAAATAATATTTGCAGTATCTGTGTTATACATTATAATTTAAAAATACATTTATGTTGCGTACATTTACACCACATTATTAACAAACGTTAAATCGTTTAGGAGTTAAATTTTTTGTTGTCAGACAAAGCTGTTTTAAGAGGTATAAGACCTCTTAAAACAAATTCGTAACAATAACAAACATAGTAACAATAAATTAATTTACATGAACTTTGATCCATGATTAAATACAGAACATTAAAAAATACATAATCTCTGACTGATATGTGGCATTTGATAGCAAACTAGCGGCCTTGTGTATTTTAGAAGTAAGTTTAAGTACCTTATTAACTTATTCGAGAAATGTTAACGATAGTTTTTTATTTAGGATAGTAGAATAGCCTGTTATATTTTTTTTGTATGATAATGGCAACACTATTAGCTATTGAGAAATTAATAATCCTTTTTTAAAGTCGTGAATTGATTTCCTTCAATATCATATAAATAATTATGGAAAGCTAAGTCGGCATGTTTTACAATTCACTAAAAGTTATTTATTTGCTGTGCATCTTGAAGCCTAACGTGATAACGAAGCCCTTTTGTATTAACGACAAATTAGTGTATTTTCGTTATTACATGGTAATGAAATAGCGCTAAATAATAAACATTTGATGCTTACAACTTTTGTGAGCGTTGTTAATTGGCACCTGAGGGCCTAGACAAGTGACAATCGCTTCGAAAGCGTTTCGTAATTCTACAACGACTTTCAACAGGATTGACATAAGCTTTTCGATAGCTTATGTCAGTCCTATACATTTTTGCCTTTTCCATCATCGTTATCGCTGATAGAATGTCACTTTGTCTAGGGCCTCTGGATACAGCATTGCTAGTACACTAATGTTTAGTTACATATGCATAGCTCATATTGTTGTTGTTATTAAAAATTAAATAAAGTATATAAATACGTGCCTTAAATATTATTTTAATTATTATTTTTTGATGATTTTTTTATTAGTGTAAAGACATCACATTATGGTATATAAATTGTAAATAATATAGTTTTTTTAATAATTATAATAATTCAACGCACTTTTACATAATAAAAATGTACAGTCAGTAAAATAATGATGTTGAAGAATGAAATGTGGTACTAAAATAATAAATTGTTATTTATAGTTCACTGCTAGAGTCCCACCCTGTATAAAACGAGGGTGATGGTAAAGATTTTGTAGGAAGTATCGCTAATACAGTGGAGTAATGTTGTTCATAATAAGTACGTAATTTATTACAACCCGCACAAAGAAATAATGAAATAAATCCCATGTTTTTATAATGTAATTAATTCCCGTGTTTTCTCAGCGAAACTTAGGAAAATAATAATGAATTGGCACGAGTGTCAGAAAGTTAGACAGTTTATTGAAGTGGTATGCACTTAGCGCTTACCACTATACGTAATGTTTCGAGTCATGAGCCACTTATTAGCTGAGCGAGTGACCTGGCAACGCTGCGTCGAGCATCTTGTAGTAAAGCAAACCCATGCTAATAAAAACGCTGACCCTACTATGCTACACCCCAAGACCCGCAGCTGCTGCGGTCACAAAACGTACGAGCAAAACAGAGAACATTTAGAAGAGAATTATTAAAAACTATACCGAGCCAGTCTAGTGTCCTCTTGCTCCAACGTTTTATGACAGCACCTCACACGAACGCTCTAAAACATGTAAGGGCGCGTTCACACTATGTCGTGTCGATTAATTTATCGTTTTATTTTGTTGAAAAAGTCGTGGACGGCTGGTCCTATTTGGGAACACCTCCATTTAAATACACAAGCCACTTTAAACGACACGATAATCTGTCATCACGACGTAGTGGCAACGGGGCCTAACGTTGCCAGGTCGCTGTAGCTCAGTTAGTTCTTGGCTATTTAGATGTTGCTAGTCGATATCTTTCTTAGTACGCGTTTAGATAACGTATAGTTACAGACAAGGTCGGAATCGCACTTGATTTTTTAAGTTTTTATCTTGCATCAGACGACTATGGCAATAGTAGGAATGTAACTTGTCTATATAAATTTCAATGATATGATTTAAGACCAATCAGAAAAAGAAAAGTATTAGAATAAAGAGAAAAAAGAATCAGAGAGAATCAGTTGTCCTCTAAAGTCTGCCCTTTTGACGGATCAGGGCTCCAAAGCGAGAAAGAGATGAAGCTATACAGCACGCGTAGAACCATAAAAACGGGTTTTGTCGACGGAAGAAGAGACAAAATGACAGATCGTGATTGTGAATCTGTCATTTTGTCTATTCTTTTGTGGTCATGCTCCGCATGCAGGGCGATTATCGCCATCGTTTTTACGCGACTGGCTATGAAACATCTATTGTCATGGTCGTATACAGCTAGATATTATTACAATGTGATGAATAACGCACAGTGATGTATTTTATTTATTAATTTAGTTCAGTATTACATGTAGCATAGAAATAAATGAGGTTTGCAAGTTATTTGTGACAGAATTTTAACAATATTATTATGAAAAAAAAATAAAAAAAATAAAAAATAAAAAAACATTGAAGTGAAAACTTCTTTACGCGCATTTTTTGCTGTTTCTGAACTGGGGTCGGGTATACTTGGCTCCAAATGGTCTTGAATCGCGTATACTCGGCTCAAGTCGAAAGTTTTCACTTCTGCCGTGTTGTCAAACAATGTGGTGAAATGATGTTGGAAAGTTTTTAATTTATTTTTGCTAAAATATATGGTGGCCTAAAAAATTCTCTAGAAGAAAAAAAACAAAATAAAACTCCAACAACCGTTTTTTTTTTAATTCAGCCATAAAAATGGTTAAAGTTCTGTCAAAAATAACTTGAAGAAAGGCCTTATAATGTTAACAGCGAGTTATTCTAGTTATATGTATATAGATGTTATTATTTGTAACGAGTGATCGTACGTGCCTTGATGTGGTGCCATGAGATTCGCAATGTGTTGATTAAAATAATTTTACACTTTATACATGACTTTCTATTTGGTTTCTGCCCCCCCACACCATCATCAGCCTACAACAGTCCACTGCGGGACATAGGCATTTCCAATTGCGCGCCATTCAGCTCGATTCTCGGCAACTCTCATCAAAATCAAAATATTTTATTGCACATTCAACCTACAACGAAACGAAACGCTATGAAACACCAGAAGCCAGGTACTAGGCACTTGGTCGTTCCCTATGGAGAAGAGTCGGCAAGAACCAAGACGGTTATTCTTTAAAAAATTATCCAGCTCCTACATGCCACCCTGGGAAGGTCGTTGCTCCTCCCAGCCTGAGGGCGTCACCTTACGTTTGCCGATTCGCGGTCTCCACGTCAGAACACGTCTGCCCCAACTGTCATCGCTTCTACGCTTAAATATGGCCGGCCCAATGCCACTTTCTTCTTCAATTCGACAACTTTGGTTTGCTGCCGATTTCTTACCTTAAAACCCAAGAAATTGAGTAGGTATAGTCGACCTCGTGATTGCATGATCACTCTTAAGGTTGAACGTCAGTTGCATGTGATGAAACGACAAGGTCTATTTGTCTATGTGACAGTTAGATAGTTTCAACCATAATGAAGCTTCAATTCAGTAATAATTGTTTTCAAAAGTGATAAAGCAAATACGAGGTCACCTAAAACTGGTTTCTGACGTCTGCAGCTGAGTTTTTAATACGCCAATAGGCATGTTTACGCTAAATGTTCTTAATCGCAACACTTGTACGCCCTACGGGGTACGGGGTTGAGCTAAAGAAGCTTTCGAGCAGACAAACGTATGCTTCTTTAGCACAACACATAAGAGTAGTGTTAAGGCGAAGAAAGGAATGTGTTGTGTTTGTACGTAAACGGGTTTACGAATGCTTTTTCATGCCAACGCTTGCACGGGTGTTGTGCTATTTGTAAACGCGCTGCCGATAGAATCCAAAGCCCATATTCAGTGCCATAATTAGCCTAATCAATCATAACCGGTTCTGACAATAAAAGGGATTATCAATAATAAAAATAATTAATTGAAAAATTAAAAAACACGACTGCTCTGCTAAAAATCGAACTAAAAAGTAAATAACAAGTTGATAAAATTGTCATTGCAGTCGGGGGACCGTTCTGTGGAACACTTTTTAATCTAAGAGGTCCCCCGACTGCAATGACAATTTTATCAACTTGTTTTTTACTTTTTAGTTCGTTTTTTAGCAGGGCAGTCGTGTTTTTTAACGATACCCCATAGGTCCAAATCTGTTCAAGCATTTTAAAGTTATGGTGGAATAAAGAAACTCGCATACATACATACATACATACATGAACCCTGAAAACATTACACTCCTTTTTGGGCAGTCGTGTAAAAATAAATCTATCATCCAAAAACTAAGTTTTTTTAAACTTAATTTTGGTAAAGTTTTGATTAAGGAAGTTCAAATAAATTGCGTTTATAAATTAGGTGAAAAAATGTTTACTTATTCTAAAATATTTGTCAAAATTCACAATTAGACAATACACAAATGACACCAAATACTGATCAGTACAGATAGCAAAGATTCAAGGCAAACCGTAAACCTTACTTTAAAGTTTACGCGCTTTCTTCATTGCGAAGTCCTTGACTCTTTGATTACATTGTCATACGACAGGAGCCGTGCTATGGTCATTTTGCGCTCCTCCAGGGTTTGCGCCCTGTGCCTGGGCACCGCTGGCACCGCCCTAGTTACGGCACTGCCCATATTGGTAAGTAAGACGGAAACTGGACCAAAGACTGCAGCACATAAACCAAAACAAGGTCGTTTTACATTACATGACATAATTTAAACCAGGAAGGGCGAATGTGAGCCGGGATAGGTAAGATTAATACCTATGCACGTGTTGTGTTTGTTAGCGCAACCTGCAACCAAATCCGGATTACCTCGCACTTACATAAGCAAAAAGCGTGCACGTTCATCAGTGAACTCGGTCAAAATACACATGTACGGTTAGCAAAAAGAGTCGATTACCCCTTTAGTTTTTTCAAATCTTTATTATTTACCTACCTAGAAAAATATTCATCAAAACTACTTACATAAAATTTAAACACTGTTGTATCAATTTAGATAATACCTTCGTAAAAGTAATACTGATAATCGACTTTTGTTGCTGACTATGCGTATCTACTTGTAACTAATAATCGGAGTTCATAAGCACGTTGGGTACGGGCAACAACACGGCATTAGTAAAACTTGAAGTACGAAATTCGCTTTTTCTGAACCGCTGCCAGTGTCAAATTGTTACCATGGACGTGCTGTTAAGTGTACCAATGTCCCTATCATCTTGCTCAAAATACGATCTTTCTCGGTAGCATAATCAGCCTAAAAGAAATAACGATATCTTTTATTTCCACGCGTAGGTTTTTGAAAATGTTATTAATTTATTTAAGAAACCATTGCAGTGCTCTACGCAAATCATTTATCTACTTAATTAAATTTCAAATAGTTAAAGCGACTTGAACGATTTGGGATTTGTTTGTGTATTAGGTTTTTTTTAAATATTTACATAATTATAATATATTCTATTTTATTGATTTTAAGAAAACTTACAGCTAATACATTCGAGTAGTCAGAAGTAATATCTAGAATAAGGCCAATTACAAGTTTCCACTTATATAAACTCATATATAAAATTAAAAGAACGGTACACACCGTATCACAGTATTATTTTTGCCTCGAAAAACGGACATCCCCTTTTTATTAACTTATCCGATAGAACAGGTTATTTTAAAAGTAAGAGTAAAATACCGAATGTGCCAATTTTACACCAAACACGAGTAAAAAAATATTTTATAAATTTTTGATCTTTTCTAAATTACAAAAAAAATACGCATTATTTTACCCTTTTCTTTATTATTTGTAATAAAACCATATTCAATATATTGGAAAAAAAATACAAAAGAGTACTAACTAGTATACATGTAAAGAAATATGCTTTTTTTGTGTTTTGAGATTTCGATTTTTCATGGTTGTATCTTTGCTTAGTTGGATTCTATAATTATATATTGTAAATCATCTGTAGACCACAACCAATCACTAAAATAAAAACCAAATCCAAATCTCGCGTTATCTAGGAGTTATTCACTTCTAAAGTTTTTTCTGATAATTTTGATTTTAGGGTCATCACTTCATAAAAAATAATATTTTTTGTTAATTTGTAGGTTTAATCCTAACGAGGGCGGCCCCTTCCCCGTACCACAAATTGCCCTTCATTGGATAAACGAAAAATTCGTTTATTGTACGTATATTATTTTATATACATCGTACTTAACGTCGTATGATATTAGTAAACTTACAAATATCCAATTAAATATCTAAACAGCTAAAATTGTACATTTACAAAACTAGTAGGATTAGTAGCATTATAATTCCGTATTCATTTTAATTTTATTTACTTTTTAACTATATAAAATAATATGAAAATAGTTTGATTTATCATTAACAATGTGAAAATCAATGAAATTGTAACTTCTTTCAGATGTTATTATGTGCTTTATTTATTTTTATACATATTATTTTACATTTTTACATATTTCATAAAAATAAATATATAAAAAAACATTTAATAATATATAAAAGAGTAGCCCAGCGGTATCGGGAATTAAAATTTTCACAAAAAAAAATACGTCTTGTGCCAACCCTAGCGCCTAAATTTCAGAATTCTGTAAATTCTAGATAATATAAGATTTGGATATGATATTTTAAATCGGTACTTCTTACTGCCAAAGCAACAGCTTGTATCGATATTGAATCCAAATGCCATGAAATAAGCCCATAAAAAAATAAAATGTAAATAAAATGTAATCGAAAATATGTAAAATTCCTTGTAATTCATACATGTTTAACGATAAAAATTTAGCGTTTGCTTGATAATTTACTTAATATAAAGCATCAAGTAATTGCAATCAAAGATATAAAAAAAAAGGATTGGATCTGAAACTATTGCGATTTCTATGGTTTTTATGGAAACCATAGAAAAAAAAATGAAAAATTTATATCTCCCGATTGGGACAAAATTGTCAAACGGGTATTTTACTCTTACTTTTAAAATAAGCTGTTCTATCGGATAAGTTAATAAAAGGGGGATGTACGTTTTTCGAGGCAAAAATAATACTGTGCGCATGAGAGTGAAATAAAGAGAGAACTGAAGAGAATAAACAAAAATAAAATACATTACACTACAATGTTACTCTTCAAAGAAATGGTATTATACATTATGGTTTATTATATACTCTAACTAGGCTTAAAAAGAAATAATGATGTAAGTATAGAATGTACAACTAAATAACAAAATTAAATATTTATGTTGAAATAATTTGTGCTGTCAACGTAATATGTTCGATAACGCTCTTACATGAATCAACATAACAGTAGAATTTAAAAAAAATGTTCAATGTTTTAAAAACAATCACTAATAATATTTAAAAAAAAACTGTTTTACTTATAAATAATCTTCATATTATTTGTAGTTTTTTGTGTAAGACATCTCGACACATTGTGAAAATCGTTAATGAACAAGGTTAATATACAAAGCTCTCTTTTATGGTGTACTATTATTATTATTTATTTATATTGCAGACAATAAGATCCCAAGAACTATGCTTATTGCTGTCTGACTCAAATTTCGGTACCCAGAAACGAAAGCACAAATCACTATAAGTAGGCAGGTACTAAAAACTTCAGATAACATTATGAATTTGAAATAAACAGAGGAACAAAATATAAATATCAATACTGGTCTCTCCTAAGCAAATTTTCCCAACCTGCAGCAAAATCAAGTCAACATAAAAATGCAATAAGCAATCTACTAAACAACTACGCCGTAGCTTCGTAGCTCGTAGCTCGTAGCGCGTAGGGCGGGATATAAGCTAGGACGGGCGGGCGCCGGCGTCAGTCTCCGATAACTCATCGCGCCTACGACGTGCGACGTCCATCTCATAGCTGTCTGCCTACCCCAGGGATTGTTGCAGGTATGAATATATTTTTAGTACTTTCAATGGATAGGTCGTGATTGCATACATAAATGTGTTTTAAAGTGTTACATAAATGTGTTTTAAAGTTAATTACTTGAAATGTTTTTTTAATCTGGTCCTTGTTCTTGCGTCTATAAAACTTGATAACTAGACTGGTCCTTTCTTATCAATAACGATATGATTAATAATAATCTACCTTTATCGTGATATTAAAATCCTCTCATAATTAGCATTCGTGATTCTTGCAAACCATGATTTTAAACAAATTAGCTAAAGAAATGCCTAAATGGACGACTGAGTAAACGCGAAAAAAGAAATCTGCTTTTCCCTACATTTTGACGAGCGCAAACAAATGCAACCTGTTTGTTTGCAGAAAGCAGATTTTTTTTTCGCGATTTCAGATTTGGTCCCACAGTGAAAGTTTTTCATAATAGTGAATACAATGTCCGCTCAAGAGATTTTGTGTATGAATAGATACACCTTTTATACGTAAATGCCTACAGGATCGTTTGTTTCAACAGAGGCTGATATCAAAATATAAGGTAAATATCAAGGCTTCAGCGTCACCACAACCGAAAAGTAATCACTTCTATCACTTAATTGTTCACTAAAAGAAGTACTTACTATATGTACATAGCCAGTAGACCTCAATACCAAACACAACAAATGATCTAAATCGGTATCCGCCCACGACACCCACTTTTCTTTATGTTCAACATCTCGGGTGAAAAGGCTTTATAAAATGTCATGTAGTGTTCTATAAATAGTTCTTTCACCCGAGATGTGAAACTAGAATGCTATATTATTTTTACCCGACTACGGCGAAGAAAAAAGGAGGGTTATGATTTTGACCGGTATGTATGTATGTAAGTATGTATGTATGTATGTTCATCTGTTCCGTCATATCTTCTAAACGAGTCATCACAATTTGACAAATGAGGTATCGTTGAAAGCGTCTTGATCGTCCGCTGGTTATAAGATATGTGACGTCACATTAAATTAAAAATGGCGCCCTCTAGCGGACATAAAGTCATGAATTAGAAAACAAATATTTTTTAATCATATCATGTTAGGTATCAAATGACTACGACAAGAAAGTCAATCAATTAAAATGGTCTATACAAGACACCACAGACAGACAAATTAAAAATCCGGAGTCACACGTGTTAGGGTATAAATCGAACAGATTACGTGTGACTCCGGATTTTTAACTTGGCTGTCTGTGGTGTCTTGTTTATACCATTTTAGTTGATTGACTTTCTTGTCGTAGTTGGGTTTTAGTTTTTATTACTTTAATTTTTTTTGTACACACTTATGTAGGTATTTAGTTACAACGTAGAAGCACTTTGGTAAGATATCTCGGAAGGTTTGCGATACAGGAATTTAAACCACCGTGTCGTAACGATTCTCTATCGTTAAACCTCTATTGCCCAATTAACTGTCTTAATTATCGCTGACGACAGCTGATCATGTCATAGTAACTATAGTATTGTTAGGGTAGCTAGGAACTGAAAGAGTCCTTCAATTAAGCGGTCAATGACGTTCTAATTAAAGGTAACTTATGTACCGCGCGCGTAGTGCCACCCGGTCGCTTACATTCTAAAGTATCTGAAGATTGCTGCAGCTGTTACGAACCTACTCGATGTATTGGTCTCTGTTTATTTCACTTTCAATCAACTCAGCCTAAGCTATTTTCAAATTCTTGTTTGCAATTGAAATTATTTCCACTTTCCACTATTGAAAAGGCCATACGAATGTTATAGTTGTAGCGCAAACTGTGTAGGAATCAAAGTTATTTTTCCAAAAGGTGCATCCTCACCAGAGTTACTGTCTGTGGACCAACGCGGCAACGTTTGCAAGTGTTAGAGCTCTGCCCCATTAGTGCGTTGCGTTGCGTCTTCGCAGCGTCAACGCTGCGTCGTTTTCCATATATTTTAAATGACATTGCGTCGTCGTACGCGACTTCAACGGATCGGCGGATGAGAGACGAAGGGAGGGGAGGGTGACGCGCTGCGCTGACGTAGCTCCGCCCGGTGCGACGACGGACAGTGTTCCACTGTTCCATTGTGGAGACTGACTGATGTGCGTGCGTCGTCGCAACGCAGGTGTAGCCTACAATGCGTTGATCCGTTGCGACGACCCAACGCAACGCACTAATGGGGCATCGCCCTTAGTGGGCAACAACTGTCACAAAAACCGCAAAAGTTATAGAAAGTTACTGTTTGTTATCATGTTGCAAAATGTTGCTCTACAATAGTCTATAAAACGTAACTTCGGCGTGGATGCACCTAAAAACTCGTATTGTTGTTGTTGCTTGCGTTTTGAAACTAAATTGTGAACGTAGATTAATAATTACCTACTTAAATCATTTACATAATATAGCATCACAATAGAGGTACCTACCTACTTGTTATAACCTCTCCTAAGTTGTGCCACAAGAATCAGTTTCCATATTCATTTTGGCATGATAATTTGGTCTTATCATTACAAATTGGCTGTCGTTTTGAATAAATAAATACTTGACAATGTCTCTCATTCAATCCACTAATCGTGCTTCCACGATTTCACTTGGGTGGGTAGGTTAGGTAGGTACTGTGCCACTGTGGACAGGTATCTAGCCGAGAAATTTAATTTTGTTTCATCTAGTTATGCTGCAAGCCAAGATCAACTTGGGAATCCTGATTTGATATTTTAAAAGCTCATCTAAGTTATGTTTGTGTCAAGGACGCGCTTATTGGCTCTCTGCAATGAAGGTCGCACCCTTGATTCCTGTTATGTATATTTATTTCGAGTGAAACGGCGATATTGCATGCCTACTGCGATGGAAAAACCTTTTCCTTATCAATGTATTTTCGCTTTATAAAGAAATACATGGAAAATGCGCGAAATGAATTCTACGTTGAAATGAAATGAACATGGCAGCTACTTATTTTATTTATTTTTTGTTTGTAAGTACCACCTTTATTTAAAAAGAACAAAATTTGCTCGCTATTGTTCGTTGTTTTATTTCATAGCACCCTGTAGATGTACGTATGCAGCTGAAAAATTACCAACTTTAACTAGCCGTCGAAAATTAAAATAAGATGATAATCAATGCTTGGTGATGGTTATTGGCAGCCAGGCGGACGATTGTTTTCTTGCCTTAGCCTTCCGAGTGAATACCCCAGGGAAGAGGCAATAAGTTATAATATAAACTTAATTAAGTTGTCATTTTCTCGTAACAGATTTTGAAACCACAATGATGAAGAAACTTGTATTCTGCATGCTGCTGCTCGCCTTTAGTGCGGCGTTTGAGATGTACGATGAGAACCGCGGTTTGGGGATGGACCAGAGTGGAGATGAGAACTACAACGTAAGATATTAGAATTTTAAAATAAGTAGGTACCTTAACGGACGTTTTGTACCTACCTACTTAGGACAGCTAAATTAGGACATGCCACATTTTTCAGATATATAATTATGTGTATGACACACCTACTTCGAGGCCTGCATGGTGGATTGAAATGAATAAATAAAGGACAGTATTTCCTTATAATTTATTGGGAAATTGTGAAATGTAGTGTAATGTAGGCTATATAGCACTTGTTTAATGTCTAGCTACAGCGTGACCCCGTGGCCACGAGCTACACGCTTAAGCGACACGCGTCTTGCGACAGTGACTGCGGTGAAAACAAATAAAAAAAGTTGTAAGAGCATCCACGGTTCACCGCGACGTGACTTGCACAGCGACGAACCGAAATGGGAGGGATAGGAGAAACACGCGCGTGTCGCTTGACGCAAGTCGCGTCGCAAGTCGCATCGCTCGAAGCCGTGAACGGGCATTAGTATAGGTAGGTACCTACAGTCTACACACATAACCAGAAACGAATCTAATTTCACCTACGAATTCACCAGGAAGCGAACTACGAGTACCAAGACCCGGGCCCGTACCGGGCGGACATCCGTGACGATGCCGCGCAGATCATGATGCTGAACCAGCTCTTCAACTCGCTGCAAAACAGAGATGATGCCCGTCTTCATATGCGTTACAGGTACTTAAGTAAAGACAATTAATTAGTAAGCATATTGAATACCTACCAACATAAATCGACCGTACAATCAAATCACAGCTGTTATTCTCGGACAGTTGTAAGAAATGTCAAACACAGAGTACATTTTTATAATGTCTAATATTATTACGCCAAATTGACGTAGGTAGGTAAGTAGTGTGTCAACCGTAGGTGTCAACTTTCTTAACAATTAATCTCCCTGACAGTACCTACGATCCTACCCGAATCATTAGGGGTACCTAAGTGGCAAGACGACTAGGTAATACCTACTTGTTTAACTTCTTTGTCATTCCGATTTCCCATTAGGTAGGTACGGTTGTCTACTTCTGCTTACAAGACTATTCTTTCAGGCCAAAATTCAGCACAATGGAGCACCCTCTAGCCGGTTACGGTCATGTGCCATACTCCGAGCTGATGGATCTTAAACATGCAGTCGCTAAGAGGCATGCCGGAAAAACTTACCATAAGGTGAAGCCAGACACTCCGAAGCCGGCTAAAGAGGATGTCAAGATAGTCCGAAAAGGTTACTAACCACAAACCGATCCTTCTCTATGGAATCCTCTAGGTACAGTCACGGACTTTAATTGATCAGCCACCTGGCACTGTTCGTAATTTAGCCGTGTAATGCAAATCGGGTTTATTCGGTTCCCGACACGGAAAGTCATAATGTCTTCATATTAGTAGAAGAAAATTATATTTAATAACTTTACTGTAATTTTGCATGCCTTTTGGTTAAATATGGCTGTTGCTATTATATTGTTTTATGTCACCGTTATGTACCCATATTAGCAAAATAAATATCTTATCTTATCTTTACCGGTTGGCTAACCTGAGAGCCAGAACTACAAACTTGACAGCAGAGTGACTACCCAAAGTCAACCAATTGCAGGTCTAGCAACAGTAACCTAGCAACGATTGTTAAAGCGTAGTGATAGTAACGTTAGCGTACGGAGAAATATTAATAGTCATTTCGACAACTTCGAAATTAACGTCTCTGACATCGACATTTCAACTGTCACTGTCTTCAGATAAGTTTTGAGAATAATCGAGGTTAAGAGCTCTGATTCCAAGGAGGTCAGTATCAAATAGATTGGATATACTTAATGCTACATTTTTTTTTATCATTGAGAACTTATTAGTCAAGATAGATAGATAGATAGAATACTCTTTATTATGTACACCATAAAAATTACAGACATAAATTTGAAAATTTTACATAGGGTGACACAATGGGCGGTCTTATCGCTAAAAGCGATCTTTTACAGACAACCTCTATGGATAAGACTATTTCCGATTACGAGCGATTATAAGTAATTTATTTGTCATTTTGTTTACGAGCGTGCGTTTCGAGTTCGTGTCTATTCGTGTAATCTCGTGAATGTATGATACTGTAAAATTGAAAAGTTTGAAGGTGGCTCATCAATTAAAGTCCGCGACTGTACCTAAGTGTACCGTTGCCGTTAAAATTTTACTTGGAGTAGTTACAGTCAGCCTCAGAAAGATGCTTATGTAGGAAGGTACATCGACAAGAATTCATTAGGTAGGTACGTATGTTTTGTGGCCACATAATGTAGGTACAAATTTTGGAACAAAGAATATAGACTGCAACTCGCAAGTTTAAATGAATTCTTGTTGAAGTAGTAACCCATTCATGTGTTTGAGGCCTGAACTTAGGACCTAGAAAGTTTTTATGCCAATGTGTTGGTATTTTTTTACAGATCTGTTTTGGATGTGCTCCTTCAAGCTGTGCGGCATCGCTGACATACTTTGATATTTAAGAGAATACTAAGATGGGAATTATGTAAACTGGCAAGTTTTTTTTTTAAGTTTTATCCTAAAATGTTTACCTACCTATATTAACTATTTACACCTATGTAATAAAGGGTGTTTTTTATTCGTTGTATGAATATACTATTTAAAATGCAGATATTTTGGTGAATAATTTTATTGAAAATCGAAAAAGTAGCTTTTTAAAGAAATAGTTTTGTTTCTTATTGTTTTAAGTTTTAAGTTAACCGATTAAGTCCAGATAACGCACGGGTGCGTGGTCTTTATTTATGTAGGTACATAACTATGCATTTGGCGCAAACTTAGAAGACAAAATATAAAGTAAAATCACGATCTCAATACTGAAAGTGTAAATGTTTATTCTTCTCGTGTGGTTGATTAAATAAATGTGTGTTCACTTTGTACAGTATATCATTTATAGATTACCTATATTCATTCAAACTTAGCAAGAAGACAGAAAAATCAGACAGTCATGAGAAGCGTAAGCCGAAATTATTGTGATCGACGCCGTATAGAATCAGTTTTCTATGAACGCATCCATAGATGATGCAATATTTGACGTTGTGACATCGGATTCTTTTATTAAGTAGTAAAGCCCCTATTTTCAATAATTATCGACTCACATTGAGTCATTCCTAATAATTAATGTATGTTTGATATTGGTTGATTTAATTTGACGCTAATTATAGCAAGACAAAAACAGTATCATTTGATTGCGATTAAATTCAGGCATTCATTTTCAAACAATGCAGCAGGTTTACGATTTTGAAGTGAAAACGTACCTAAATAGTTAAATAAATAAAAATTAATGATTTCTTATCACCGACATGCAAATGTTAACTGTAGGTATTATCTGTAACTATGCATTGTTTTAACTTTTCAATTCTGTCGGCAGTCTCCGTGACTGAATATGTTTTTTTTTTTATTTGTTCATCTCGTCAGCTTAAGAACTGCTCTATAATCCATATTTTTTAAACCAACAGGTATTTTGGATGAAGATGAATTTCTTTGGGATCAGTTTTCAATAAAAAAGTAATAAATGAGTTTCAATAAAATAAAATGCTCTCAACAGCATAAGTGAGGATAAATCGGTGTGCTTTTAAGTATGATCACACCTTCCTGATACCTACATGTTGTATATTTTCAGTCACGTGGCAGAATTTGTCTGAATCCAAGCATTGAGGCGAGCAACTCACTTCAATTTGCTGACTAACTGATCCATTCCTTGACAATTCGAACGTGCTCCTTGTATTTTTGGTTTGATCAGGAGAACTACTTTAGTTTTACCACTAAAAAGTTTATATTTTTATCTTGTGACAACAAATAAGACTTTTTCAAACTTTTAATATTAATAACTTCTATCGACAATTCGCCGTGATTACATCCCTATTTTTAAAATGTCAGTCAGCCAGCGAACCTTTCGCAGCTGTCAAAGTCAATGTCAGTTTCACGTTTCACCAGTGGTTTCACTTGCGGCAATGGCTTTCGAAATTAAACTATAAATAATAAACCCCATTAACGAAGTTATTTCAGCGGTTATTATAGTCTGCAATAAAGTAGCGTAATTCTATGAAATCTATTACACATTTACATGGTGTGTAAGCAAATTATGTACAAATAGGTTAGGTTTTCATATTAGTTTCCTAACATGTCTTTTCCGGGTGATCATTTAATGGAAAACTATGAACCTGTGCGTGGCCGTGATGACCAGAGCCTTACAGTGCAACAAGCATATGCCGAAGGTAAGTTTTTACTGATGTTCCCATATATTTTATTCAAAATCTTAGGGACTTCTACTTTTTAATTTATGAGTTCAGTTCAGTCGTGAGACGTTATAAATTTTAGGGATATTGTTATGAGTTATTGTGGGTCTCATTTTAATTATGTAACTATTAAAAAAAACGTGAGTTAATTATTTATTTTTTAATATTTTCTAAGACATTGAACAACCACTGGATCCATATTCATATTTTCTTTATAAATACGCACTTTTTTATATCATAAAATTTTATTGGAAATACCGACACATTTAATTACCTTAACATAAATGGAGCATAATTTTCAATGTTACTTTTATTCACCGTATGAAAACTTTATCAAAGTTAAGCACTTTGATAAAGTTTTCATAAAGTGGTTCAATTTTGAACTGGAAAATGGATCCCATTCAAGTGATATACTTATAATTTTTCCTTCAAACTGTATTTATACTCAAACTCAACTCTAATTCAAACAATTTACTTATTTCAAATAAACCAATTATCAAGAATATTTGAATTGTCAAGGTGTCAAGGTGTCAAGGCCTGGACACCGGGCCCATTCCAAAACCTATTAGGTTCCTTTTAGAATAAGACATCATATCTTCATAAAATATTATATTAAGTATAGTTTGGTAGGGTAAAGAGATGTTACTCCTCAGGTTGTGCCATATTTACAGTAAAGTATAGCCGAACTTTGAGCCAATGATAATGTAGAATACTATTAAAATAAAAGGAGAATCATTCATCAGGCTTAGTTCCAAAAAGTGAATATTTTATTTTATATTTACACTTTATATCACACATACACTGCCTCGTTGGTCTAGTAGTCAAGTGCTACTGCTGAGCATCAGGTCCTGGGTTCAATTCCCGGGTCGAGCACTTTTTCCACTTGGAATTTCTCAGTAGCAGCCCGAAGTCTGGATTTGTGCCTGCTTGATGGCAGACTCACTCCCTATTAAATGGGACTTAAACTTTAAAAAAATTAAGTCCCAGTTAATAGGGAGTTAAAAACTTTAAAACAATTAGTGAAATGTGGATGTACTTTATGTACACCTCTGTCTAACCCTTAGAGGAATACAGGCATATTGTTATCACCAGTGATCGGAATAGGTAGAGCTAATCTACCTAAAGTTCAAAGAACAGAGACAAAAAAAATGGAGACGACTTAAGACTAAAATATTTTTTCGGGACTAATGTCAGGTTTTCGGGACATCACGTACATTTAATATAAATGCTAAAGGTGTGGAGTAAAATAAGTTTTTCTTTCTTTATTTCTTCTTTCAAGATTAGGAGATTACCTGTATTTTTTTTAATCAATAAATATTGTGCATACTCTTTTTTTTTTAAATAGAAACAGGAAATGAATTCTATAGTTGTTTTACTTTATTAATTTTGGTTGTGCTTAAGTAATGTTCAGAAACCCGGGACATTAGTCCCGAAAAAATATTTTGTCGTAAGGCGTCTCCACTTTGTGTTCTTTTTCGAACTTTAGGAAGATTAGCTCTACCTATTCCGATCACTGGTTATCACACATACACATTAGGTACTGGTTTATGCAAGTAAACATAAAAATTCAGTATAAAAACAATGAAGACAATTTAGTGTGTCTGTAAAACGATTTTATTGATACTTATCACATATCATTAAATTGGCATAATCTGTCTGAAGTATTCATAATTAAATTGTATGGGTAATCATATCATCAGTTCAAAGTAATAGTTTTAAAGAAGCTGTTTGTTTTCTGAAGATATAAGTCTGGCTTTGTTCGTATGAATCAGTGTCATATGTACCGTTATTTTAATTTGTACCTGATGTAAACAGTACAGCATGTAATAAAGTAAGTTTGGATAAGATTAGGGATTCCTACTTATTTCTGGAACAACTGTTAAGGAGAGGACAATGCTCTGTCATTTCAAAGGTATTTAATTTAAGAATAAATGTAAGTAAAGCCACAATTTTTATGTTAAATGTATTAGGACTTATTAAATCTGTAATCTAAGAGGTCTTACTTTCCCGATCTTGAATCAGTCAAGTGTGGAAATGTAAATAAACAAAAATATGTACTTTCACTCAGATTTAGGTGTGATAGTAGAGTGCTTTCACTTTTTGAGACACACATATTTTTTGCTGAACCCACTCCCAGTAAATAATTTACGTTTACAAGTAAAGGAACTATTCTTAACAGATTGGATACTTTACCAGTTATAATATACCCTATTAAATTGCAATTCGATGCAATTAAACTTATATGGATTCTGTCCGAAATAAATGAAAAATTAATTAATTAATCAACTACTTTGGTAGTTGAATTGCGTTGCGTAAATATATGCATGGTAGTTGAATTGCGTTGCGTAAGTATATGCACTTCTTGCTGACTTTGCCGATATCTCAGGCAGGCTACACTCTTGTTCGGGTCGGCATGATTCGACACGATTCGGCAGGACCGGTCGGCAAAATATAGATTCGATTATGCGGCCCGGCTGACCCGAATCATGTCGACCCGAAAAAGAGTATAGCAGCCCTTACATATAATATTATATTATAACACTTGAACATTGGACATAATAAATTGATTGCCAATGAATAAACAGACCAAAAAAGCCAAATATAACTGTACCATCTAATGAATACACCCTATACACCAGTCTGGCCAAAGGTCAACTGAGCAATATTAAATAAGGCCCACATTCTGTATCAATTGGTGTGCACAGTATTGATAATATCTTAATGTCTGAGCAATCAATTGAACGGTATTGGGCGGTCAGTTCTGCCTGAATTACAGCAGTCGTGTTCAATGGTGGCTGGGTTACAGTTGTCAAATATGTGGGTGTTGTTGATACTGCTATGTAAGTTTGTTTTATTTATTATTTCTATAGTGTTCTCCTTCTCTAGTCTCAGCACGTGCAGCAGGACCACAATAGAAACGGGTTTTGTTGACGGAAGAATACACAAAATGACAGATTCACTATCAACGGGTTTTGTAAACAAGAAACGGGTTTTGTCGAAGAATAGACAAATTCACAGAATCACTATCTGTGAATTTGTCTATTCTTCGACAAAACCCGTTTCTTTGGCGTTGTATGATAATTTTTGGTTCTGGTTGCATTAAGATCGTCAATAGTGCACAGCTTGCACTGCTGGACAAGGCCTCTACAATTACACGCCACTGAGCTCGATCTTGGGCCACTCTCATCCAGCTAGGTACTACCAGCCATCCTACGAAGATGTTAGCTAGTCCTAGCTGTAGCTAGGCGGAGAGTTTCCTATACTACTTTTTACGATCACCGATTCACAGTCTCAACTCGAAAACTAGTCAACGCTACGATCATCAGTGCTAAAGAGAGCGTAGTATATAAAAGTGTTTCTTTAAATAAATAAAGAAGTATATGGAAAGGTTGCGTCACTCGTGTCCAGTAAAAACTGCAAAACTGACGTTTTCTGAAAAGTGCTACTTCGACAATCGTAATTGGTACAGTCACCCTCGTAATACAACGAACGAACCTTATCGTACTGAAATGTGTTTCAGTTGGATCCCAATCTTTCCAAAATCCATGCACCAGACATGAATTCACTCTGAAGAACCTTAATTGAATAACCATGTCAAAAGCCAAGATACTTTAGATTTTATAGAATTATCTTTTATCTCGGTAACAGTAATCCATCTGCTATTCATAATATCCATGGGCCATCGTAGTAGTCCATATTTATAATGTTGTAGTAGTTGTTGGAGGAGCTCGTGGCTAAGTTATATTAGCCGCTCGGGTAGATCCATCCGGTTAAGCTAGCCATTTTCACATATTGAGACTCCTCCGTGCCTCGGAAAACCCACGTTAAGCCGTTGGTCCCGGCTGTCATTTGTGGATCTTTGACAGTCGTTACGAATCGTCAGAAGCCCGAAAGTCTGACAATCAGTCTAACCAAAGGGAGTCGTATTACCCAGTTACTGGGTTGTGGAGGTCAGTCGCTCCATGTAATATACTGGTATTCAGCTGCATCCGGTTCGACTGGAAGCCGACCCCAACATAGTTGGGAAAAGGCTAGGCAGATTGAGTCTCTTCTGCACACTGTTATCATAAAAACATCGCAGTCCTTATTAAATCTCTCAATAGCCTAGCTGCTATGTTCACGTTGCAGAATGCAATAAATACTTATATTGAGTTTGAGTATTGTTGTATTGTACTAATTTTTCAATGAAACCGCTTTGTGCACGATTGTATTCACCATAGGCAATAGACCCACTATGCACTTTGTTCAGACTCAGCACTTTTGCTGACCGTACGCTGTCGTCAAGGCGTTTTTAACGCAATACAAGTGTTTGGACTAGATAAACAAAAAGACGATTTGTTCCACATACTAGATTTGTTTGAGTTTAAATATTTGATTAAATATGTTTCGTATGTGGTAATGGGTAAATTAGAGCAAGTGTCAAAAGTGACGAAAAGTGTATGTTTTGTAAATATATTCATGAGCACAAATATTTTACAGACTAAAGAAAGTTTGTGTTTGGTGGAAGTAGGTTTGGTACCGTGAATCCATAAAATTGCCCAGAGTTAGACACTAAAGTGATTGTTAAGACAATTCTTAAGTTTCTCATTAAATAAAGATAGGAATTACAAATAATAAAAATTAACATAGTTATTAACAATAATTAAACGCTAATAGAGATACAGAGGCGAAAATTAGCGGTGTCGTTTCATCTTCGCAACAAATACAAATATTCTAGACTTGATTGACGGCTAAAATCCTTTGATGTATGTCCCTCAATGCGTGTGTTCTAAGTGGTCAGAACAATTGATAGTAGTTTTGTTCACTGGCATCCAGTTTTACTCGCGAAGTGCTAAATGAATGACCTCTTCAATGGCTAGCGTTGTTTTATTGACCATCGGTACGTATCGTGTTAATATTCAGTCATTTATTTTATAGATGTTTAATGTATTTCTAGAATAAACTGGATTCACTAACAGGCACATAAATTGGTCTATACTATATTTTACTAACAGCTTCTCTGAAGGCTTCATAAATTTTTGTGGTAAAAGGCCGTTGATCTGCACTAAGTTGGATGCTCACTCAAATAGAATCTAGTTTCCTCTGAAATAATAACAATTTATTATGTCTTTCACTATCTTCACCGTTTCATCAACCATTATGCCACTGCTGGACATAGGCTTCTCCTAGTTACTCCTTTACGGCACCAAAATATAGGTGACAGCAGCACAAACGACTGGCGGTATACCTACCCGAACTGGCACTGGTTGCACCTTCGGAGTCAAGTAGTTTCACGATACCAATCGTGACTAACTCAGGGCGAATTTCTTCAATGAAACTGAACGTGACCATCACTAGTTACTCATCCTAGTTACTCCTTTACGGCACCAAAATATAGGTGACAGCAGCACAAACGACTGGCGGTATACCTACCCGAACTGGCACTGGTTGCACCTTCGGAGTCAAGTAGTTTCACGATACCAATCGTGACTAACTCAGGGCGAATTTCTTCAATGAAACTGAACGCGACCATCCCTTCTAAACTGCGTTCAAGAGCTTTCACTGTCAATATTCAACAACAATGTTGTCCCTGATAGGTCTTGAACGCGGTTCCTTTGATGTGTATTAAAGTGGAATTTGAATTGCCATCGCGGTGAAAGGATTAGCCGATCAGCGTGGAAAACTCGCTGATTGCTCAGGGTGCGCCTGAGTGACGTATAGTGGATCCGTCAGTAGATACGTCTCTTGGGTAGTGAACTTAGATAAACTGGGAATCGAAGTATTCATTCCCTGGTATATATGGTATAAAATGTCTAATTAAAAATCTCTGCTTATCCACAGGTGGCCTAAAAGCCGGTGCGACGCGCGTAGCCCGGATAGCATACGGCGTCCTGTCCCGTCGTAAAGTCGCAGAGGAAGGTGCCGCTCGCCTAGCCCGAGTGCTCTCAGCTCTAGACCTCACAGCGCTAGGCGTAGGCAGTACCCTAGGAGTAGGAGTCTACGTGTTAGCTGGTGACGTCGCGAAAAACTATGCGGGCCCAGCAGTGATATTATCGTTTCTTTTGGCGGCAGTAGCTAGCGTTTTTGCTGGTGAGTGGAGAGAGTGGCAATTTATTTTTTCTATTACTAATCTGGTCTGGTGGAAAGCGATGGATGACGTCCAAGATGGAACGAACGGTCTTAGAAAATGTTCATTCACTCTTGGGTTGCCTGCGACTCCCGGTAAGGACAAGTCGGTACCGATCAATGCGGTCACACATAAAGAAACAGGTAAAACATTGAAACAGTTTATTTCCTTAGATTAGATCAACCCAGCGATCTGTACTGGAAAACCCGCTGCTTTGTGCAAGTACCCTTATACACTTGCCGGAACGGTTCGTGGATGGGTGATCTTCCATAACATACCGCGTCTTTCGGTGCACGTTTCAAGTTGAGCAGCTGGTCCCGGCTGAAATTCGTAGGTCTTTGGTTTGACAGTCATTACAGGTAGTTAGTAGCCAGAAGCCCGAATGTCTATCAGCCAGATTTACCAAAGGAACATGATGGGAAGGGGGATTTACCTTTTAGGAGTATGAGGGTCAGGGTGTAAATTATACTCATCCATCATAGAAAAGGGAGGATCCTCCGACCAGACGGGTGTTGTGTCTGGTGGGCAACTGCCCAACGATTGATGTCGGGTTCTTCTATTGTATATTATGTCCATTGCACGGTAAACTTTAATTGCGCGATGCAGGATTTATGTGACGTCAGAATTTTTGTGTGACGTCAGATCTTTGATGCGTAGTTCGCATGTGGCGATGTAGATACCGCCACAACCTTGTTACCCAGTTACTGGGTTGGGGAGGTCAGATAGGCCATCGCTCCAGGTAAAATACTGGTATTCAGCTGCAACCGGCTACACTGGTCTAAAAGACGCATATTCCGCCGGAGGTTGAAGACTTGTAGTTGATTAGGAACTAGTACCACATTTTGGCTGTGCGTATAGTAAACATTTTCAGAGAAAACACTGACTTAATTAATATTGTTAATTAAAAGTACGTAGGTAACGATCGGCAGTTTTATCGCTACAATGCAAGTCTTGAAAATGTGAAGTGTTTTTCAATCGATTTAGTAGGTATATTATGGCAGTTGGTCTTGGTCATCTGAAGAGGATGGGTATACTGTGAAATTCTTATTGGTCTCATCGCGGTGTGGTGATCGATACATAGTATTATTAGTTGATTCCTCAGTGAAGTACTTTTAAAATGAAAACGTTAAATAGAAGTGTTAAAAAATAACAAAGTTGTAGATGGAATGTTGAAAAGTTATTCCGAACTGCGGCAGGAGTTGGATTTGACATACACTACAATTATTTAAAAAAATACAATTTTCCTTTTTAGATACACCTGCCTCTGAAAACGATAAGGGTCAGAGTTTATTTCGATACCTACCATGGGTTGAAAATGGCGTCAAGATAGCGAATGTTCCTCCGCCTTAGTCCATTGGCATTTCTAGGATGATTATCAAACTGAAAAGCGGTCGCATGTTTATCGCTGGTCTTCGCTGGGGTTCCAGGGCCTTCTTCTCCGCCCTTTACCTGACCTGGGTGGGGGTAGGCAGTTGTCTAGGTATCGGAGTCTATCTGTTGCCAGCTGATGTGTCTAAGAACTACGCTGGACCTGCGGTTGTGGTCTCCTTCTTGTTGGCTGCAATTGCTAGTTCTTTTGCTGGTAAGCCTTTGCTGTGCTTTATTATTTACTTAATTGTTAATGTTGGCCCATAAGCAGGAAAGTAGATACGTCAATTTTACCCAGTGATTGATTTTGAATGTCATAAATGTTCCATTTCCATTCCTCAACGACTTATTACGAACCGATGTTTGATGATGATGGTTGCGTTCTCCCCAGCAGTCCAAAAAGAATGACCGCAGTCATCTGGTCAGTGATACCAGAAACTATTTTGCTGTAGTGATTTTGTATCAGGCTGTGATTTCACTACAGATTAACGGGAGCTGGCTTGATAAACTGATGGCTTATGTGTTGCCAATAACGAACGCGTGCCGATTTTAACGAGCATGCTTTCAATCAATAGAAATGGAGTTGATGTTGATTGTCAATCGAAAATTAATGAACTTGAGGTCATTGTTCTGTTGATAGGTATCGAAACCAAGTAGGTTTTGATACCAGGCAGGCAGGTAGTTATATAATAGGTGTATCTATTCATACACGAAATCTCTACTATCACTATGGGACCAAACATGAAATCACGAATAAAAAATATGCTGTTTCCTACATTTTGAAGAGTTATACGAACATAAAATGTAGGGAACAGCTGATTTTTTTTTTGCGGTTTCAGTTTTTTCCGAAAGTAAAAGTGTTCATAATGATGAGTACAATGACCTCTTTAAATATTTCGTGTATGAAAAGATACACCTTACTTATATGGGGTGTTTGGTGCATCGTATGCCAAATGAAAATGGCGGATAGGAGGGGTCATAATATGCTATCATATGACCCCTCCTATCCTACCAAACATCCTGTATAACACGCATAAAACGAAAATCGATCGCAATGCTAGTGCGTGTATGACCCAAATGTATGATCGTAAACGAGGCAAAAGGAGTATGTCAGTATCGTAGCAGGTGGCGTTCTGTGGTTTCTGCCTACCCCCATGGGAGGAAGGCGTGAGTTTATGTATGTATGTATGTTATTGAAAGTTTGTTACTTACGTTACGTACGCAATTAGGATGCTGGCTGCTCTGTTCCCGGAAGTAGCCTTGGGTTTAGACTTGAGTCTAATGCATAAAGACCCTCTAGGTGGTATAGGGGCACCCACTTTTCGGCCAATTATGTTTAGGTAAGTAATAGGTGACGAGCACTTAACCGACCAGGCAGTTGCTTCTAATAATTATTATAAACAAAATAGTCAATATGCAATCAGTGGTAATAGCTACAATGATAGTTGCTTGTCTTTATACAAACAAGGACACTTGATGGAAAAGATAAAATGATAGCGTAATAATGTGACATTGATATCTACGGAATCGCTTAATAAAAGGTTTAGTTGAAGCCTTCATAATATGATAAATATATCATTATACTCTTCAGTAACTGTTTCCATATTAATGTAATTTTCTAGAACATTTGTTTTAAGCATTCATAAGTTAGCAATTTAAGGAAAACTACAAAATTAAATGAAAGAGAAATGTAAAATAGCTGCCGTGTAAAATAGTTTTCCCATAATTTTGTAACTAGGAGATTGAGACCATGAAGTAAATAAAAAGTACTTCGTTGTATTACGTTTACCAGATTTCCGTCTTTCGACAGGCGGACTGACCATTAGAGTATTGACTAAATTCCATTTCATATACGAGATAAACAAGTTACGTACCTTTGTAAGTACCTACTTTAATGTAGATATGTAGATGCCTTAGGTATTCGCTAAACGAAGTGTTCTCTTGTTTCAGGGTTATGTTACGCAGAGTTCGGCGCTCGCGTGCCCAAAGCGGGCTCAGCCTATGTGTACAGTTACGTGTGCGTCGGCGAGTTTATCGCCTTCATTATCGGCTGGAATCTTATACTCGAGTATATTATAGGTAAGTAATTCAGAAAGTTTTATGTATTACTAAAATCGAACACCTACTTATAGATAACATAACACCACGCCTGTATTCCCCGAGGGTAGGCAGAGATGTACATATAGTACACCTACATTTCACCACTTATGTTTAAGTCCCATGTAATGGGGGCGAGCCTATTGCCAGCAACTGGGCACAAATCCAAACTCCGGACTGCTACTAAAAAAATCTAGATGCAAGGTAAAATCCAATAACAAAATCAAAAATCAAAAGTCATTTATTCAATCTGGGCTAAGAATCATCACTTTTCGAACGTCAAAATTACATTAGACAGTCCCCCAAAACGCTCACCCTTCACCACTTCCTAGTGCTTTAGCTGGGAAGAAGAAGTGGCGGAACAAACTCCCCAGCAGCACAGCTGTCTGTTTAGTTAGAAAAAAATGATTCTATATAATAGTATGCAAAATCATTCATATTACAGAACAAAAAAAAAACATAAATCTAATTATTAGCCATATGTCAGCTAGCACACGCCATTATACCAACCAAAAAAAATATCGAGAACTGTATGTACTCAAGCAGAAATAAAAAGTAAATGTAAACATAAAATAATATCCAAATAAAAGCCTCCAGGTACAAAGGGCGTGCCCGCTTACATATAGCTATTTATAGCTATAACTAGAAGTTATAAATGATAAACTAGGACCATCGACGTAAACATAAATAAAAAAATATGATTAATAACAATAACAAAACCAAGATCAAGCAAGACGAATACAAGCTGCACTCGTTCACGAGCATAACGCAAAGATCAGCCATTACCCCCCTCGCCATATTTGAGGGAAGGAGGCAACCCGACCCCCGACGCTACCGCAAGCAGTGACATCTAAGGGAGCATGACGAACCTGCTGCCGGTTGCTCAGGCAAGAACAATAATGATCAATTGTCGAGGTCACTAGCTAACCACATATTGCAATACAACTCATATAGAAAACACTGTAATAAGTGGATTATGTCAACAATAAATGAGATTAAAAATAATATTAAATTGACTATACAGTCAAATAAAATAAAATAAATTATATGAACTCATATAACCTGTCAGTAGGTGAGCTAATTCTGGAGAAAGAACATAAACATTGTTTGAGTTAATCACAGCGACCAACTATTCTTATCTTTTAAGTAGTCGTTAATGGAGTAGTACGCCTTTGGACATTTTAGCCGACTCGGGAATCGAATCCAGGACCTTATGGTCAGATACGCTGATTGTGTTCTGTTTCATTGGTGAAATTGGTCCATAGAATTCAACCTGTTTACAGCTGCACCAATATAATTATGTTTAGGTCTATGGTTCACCTACATTTGGCCAGTACCGTTTAAGTCATGCAATTAATGGGGATTATTTCAGATGATAGGTATTATATTTAACAAATATTTCAGGTGCGGCATCCGTAGTGAAGGCTCTCAGTGAGTACTTAGACTCGCTACTGAACAAGGCCATATCTACCCATCTAGAAGCGGCTATGCCACTCGACACGCCGCATCTCGCTCGGTACCCTGATATCTTCGCTTTCTCAGTTATTATGGCGTTCTCAGGTCAGTAAAATAATAGAGTTATTTTGTACAGTAATAGCGAGAGGGCACAGGCCTCGATATAATCTCAAGTCTCAAAATAATCCCAAGCTCTGTATCCCTTTTGCATAATCAGTATGGTCCGATTAGCATTGATTACAATTTTACTTTTTTTCTCAGTGGCGCTTGCTTTTGGAGTGAAAGAGTCGACAAAGTTCAATAACTTCTGCACGGGGGTCAACTTATGTGTCGTGCTGTTTGTTATTATATCTGGATCTTTCAAAGGTAACATTGGTAGACCACTTATTGTCTACTGTCTAGTCGGCAAACCGTTTTTATACAATCATCATAAAACATAGTTTCATGTAAGCTGACCACAGCTTAAATGAAACATTCTATACTTACATTCAAATCCTAACTAATATTATAAATGTGAAGCGAGTTTGTTTGTTTGTTACGCTTCCACGCTAAAACGGCTTAACCGATTTGGATGAAATTTGGCACAGGGGTAGACCATGACCCGGAATAGGACATAGGATACTTTTTATCCCGATATTTCCACGGGATCGAGATCTACGCGGGTGAAACCGCGTGGGGTAGCTGGTATATAATATATCCAGAAATAACAAAAGACAGATGTAATATTATATTACATCTCAGTGTAAACGGTTCCATTTAAAAGTACGTTGAGCGATATTAATTTATATCTCGAGATGTAATAATTTTTGGCGCAGCCGTGAGGCACACTCCCCTGATAATGTCCTTCTTTACCTTCTCAATTTGGTTCTTTATTTTTATTTTGTTATCTGCTGTATATTATGTATATTGTGTGCCTTTTAGTCTGTGCTGAATAAATGTATTTTCTTTCTTTCTTTCTTTCTTAATATAATATCGCATAGTGTGAAGTCAGCGTTAGGCGGTGGATCTCGTCATTATTTAAGGGTGTGTGTACAACCAACGCATACGGGTGAGAACTACGGCACCACCATTCCGAGTATGTCGCAGTACCTACGCAGACATAATCTGCGTAGCCTTTTCCCAACTGTGTTGGGATCGGTCCAGTCTGGCCGGATGCAGCTAAATATCAGTATTTTACACGGAGCGACTGCCTATCTGACCTCCACAACCCAGCCCAGTTACTGGGTAATACAATAGTCCTTGGAAGGCTGGTTGTCAGACTTTTGGGCTTCTGACTACCCGGAACAAATATCAAAGATCTGCGCAGCCATAATGTTACTTATTATTTCATGAAACCTTTAGCATAATCCAATTGGACTTGTGTTCTATTTTTTGTCGCTGAAAACATTGACAACACTTGAAGCTCTGTAAGAGCTTGTCAAGGTTTTATTTTACATTTATTTTACTCCTATAGCGGACACAAAGAACTGGCGTATCCCAGCGGAAGAGGTCCCGAAGTCTCCGCACAAAGACTTCGGGACGGGAGGGTTCGCGCCCTACGGTGTCGCCGGCATCATCAAGGGAGCTGCTGTCTGCTTCTACGGGTTTATTGGTAAGATGCTGAACTTCTTCTGTCTCTTTCTTAATTTATCTGCGAGAAAAGGACGGGGGTAGTAACATAGATGAAGACGTCCCGAAGTCTCCGCACAAAGACTTCGGGGCGACTGGGTTCACGCCCTACGTTCTTGCTGGCATCATTAAGGGCCTTCATTGTTATGATAGTCCTGGATTAGAACACCCCAAGTCTCGTTGCAAATAAACGATAGTTTGTTGAACGAGACAGTCAATGCCAAACCGTCAAAGACTTTTTGGAATTTAAGACACTTATTAAAACGAAGTTCTATAACGCGGCTTGTGGTAGGGGTTGACTGGTAGAAATAGTCACGTTACGAAAAAGCGTTATGCCGCTCCCTCCTTGCGTCTTTCTCTCTCTCTGTCTCTTTCTGTTATATCTGTCAATTAAATATGCGTTTTTAATACAGAGCCATCTAAAAAACGCGAATTGTTTTTTGTTATTTTACCATAGCTAGTATTTAAAGACTAATTAGCTGTGGAGAGAATTTCAAAATAATGTAGAAAATGATTCTGAAACAAACACTTCATTTTTAAAAGGTTGTTTATTTAAGAACATTTAATCAACCATTATTGTCACGTGCAGGTTTCGACTGTGTCGCCACAGCGGGTGAGGAAGCCCGTCGCCCTCAGAAGACCATCCCGTTCGCCGTGGTAGCCTCCCTGCTCGTAGTGTTCCTGGCTTACTGCGGGGTTTCATCCGTGCTCACTCTCATGGTACCTTATTATATGCAGGTAAACAATTCTATCATTGATATCTCTTCTTGGATAAGCAGATTTTTGGTTGAAAGGACCAGTGTCCCTCCCGAGCTCCGTTTTGTTACGTTTCAGATAAGAGTATTTAAGATCTGGGATACAGGAACAACTTAAGCTGTTAGCTGTTCATTCTTCACGAGAAACTAGACAGAAAAAAAAATGTAAATGAAACGGCGTATATACGCCCGTAGGTGTTTTTTTTAATGCGTTCAGAGGAAGTAAGCTGCACTAAGAATAATTGATTTTTCCACAAATGTCTTCTTTTCCAGTTACATTTGATAACAATTAAATATTCTCTTTCATAGGACGAGAAAGCCCCGTTCCCGTTCGTGTACGACCACTTGGGCTGGCCGTGGGCCAAGTACGCCGTCAGCGTCGGAGCCATCTGTGCGCTCTGCTCCAGGTAACCCACAATGTGTACTTAGGTGGTAAGCTGGTAGCTTCAAAATTTATGAGATCAGTAATTTAAAAGAAAAGGTTTTGCAAACTGTACCGTGGGATAATGTGTACCCGGCAGCCTGCTGGGCGCCGTGTTCCCGCTGCCGCGCATCATCTACGCGATGTCGTCGGACGGGCTGCTGTACCGCTGGCTGGGCCGCGTCAGCGAGCGCACCAGCACGCCGCTCGTCGGCACCATCACCGCCGGGCTCTTCACAGGTATGCCTGTATTATGTGGTGAACACGTGTCAATTCAGTTACTCAACATTCTACAGGTGATAAAATGTCATACTAAACTAGGTGAAAAGAATATAACTATGCTAAAAGCCTGACTATTAACTTAATAATCTTGCTAAACCAAACACCTATTCATACTTATAGCGCTATAAGGTTATTGTGGCGCATGCGAGGCCAAAATCGGAACCAACGTTGCCATCTTGTTTTTTGAATACATTTTATAAAACAATTGCAAAAATGTTTACCATCATCGTATCGCCCCCCTGTTAACATCATTCGAGCGCCAAAAGCTTCTTGTAATAATGAACGGATAATCTTGATTTTTAATTAGGGTTTTCTGAAATAACTTTCACTAGGTGGCAGCACTGAGACGTTAGGTCCTGGCACCTGTCAAAAATGTCAAAGAGCCTATACTTTCTTTAGTCGTGACTGAATAATGAACGTATGAATGAAACGAATCATGAACTTCACCATTATATTATACTAGCCGCGCCCCGCGGTTTCACCCGCGTAAGTCTCGATCCCGTGGGGATCAGGATAAAAAGTATCCTATGTGTTAAACTAGGTTATAAACTATCTGTTTGCCAAATTTCATCCAAATCCATTCAGTAGTTTTTACGTGAAAGAGTAACAAATATCCATCCATCCATCCATACTTACAACCTTTCGCTTTAATAATATTAGTTAGATATTCATTGTCGAAATAGAAGACCTCTTGTCACAGAGGCGCCTACACAGTGGCGTGAATTTTCATAAAAACCCGCATTGTAGCCATAGTATGCGTTTTAATTGAAATATTTTTTTAATATTTTTTTTTTACAATTACAACATAAGCTGAATGTATGAAATTGATTTAGTTCAGGGAAACTTGAATAAAAATGAACTTAATTTAATAATAATGGTTTGCAAGTGCAAATGTTCACACATCATGTTGCACATAAAATATTTATAGACTATTAGACCAATTGGCAAAGAATTTGCTATGGTTAAGATTTGGGTCTCGCTACAGTATAACATTGTTTAATATAATCATCCTTTGCAGGCACATTGGCGATGATGTTCCGGCTAGAGCAGTTAATCCATATGATGTCCATTGGCACATTGTTAGCGTATTCTATGGTCGCGTCCTGTGTACTACTACTCAGGTAAGAAACTAGAGGATTATTTCGCTCTGAGTGTAACTTTCTAAGTTTCTACCAGAGACGGAATTTTCGTTATCGGATCTGTATTTCTAGATATTACTTTATACAAACAACGATATTTCACTGTATAATGTTGGGATCACACGACAGTTTCATACTGCGTTTGTTTTTAACCGTACAGTGGGATGTTGACGTGTGATCCCAACATTTTATCGTAAAATACTGTATAGTACAGCGCCACCGCCGTGTGAGCGGCCAGTATAATCATTCTTTATCTGTTAGTACAGTTATAGCATAATCAGCCTATAATGTTCCCACTGCTGCGACACAGGCCTCCTCTAAGTATGTGAGAGGGAGCTGGCCGTAATCCACCTCGCGGGCCCAGTGCGGGTTGGTGACTACCAACCCGCACTGGGCCACCAAACCACTGGGCAACCAAAAATTCGAAGACATGTGACTCATGTCTTCGAATTTTTGGTTCTAGGATATGCCGGTTTCCTCACGATGTTTTCCTTCACCGTTTTGAGAGCAGTGGTGATGAAATAATTTACGCAAAGTAAATAAAATTTTGGTAAAAACCTTTTTAAAGACAAGCTTTTAATGAACTAAAAAGTACGAAATAAAAGGACGTTTACGCCTCAAGCATTTAAGAAAATATTAAAGTTCCATGTCTACGTAAGTTTTATTTCGTACTTTTTAGTTCATTAAAAGCTTGTCTTTAAAATGGTTTTACCCTAAATTTTATTTTGTACTTTTTAGCATTAGAATTTGTTTAAATAAGTATCTGTTTTCTATCAACATCCTTGAAAGGTTCTTGTAAGAGAAATGCAATGAACCCAAACACTCCTTTACTTAGTCAACGAAGTTGCACTATCCAAATCATGCTATAATTTAGAACGGGTTTATCATATTTGTAATTAATCAATCTGCCTAGCCTTTTCCCAACTATGTTGGGGTCGGCTTCCAGTCTAACCGGATGCAGCTGAATACCAGTATTTTACATGAAGCGACTGCTTATCTAACCTTCACAACCCAGCAACTGGGTAATTAATACGATACCCCTTGGTTAGACTGGTTGTCAGACTTTCGGGCTTCTGACGACTCGTAACGACTGTCAAAGATCCACGAATGACAGCCGGGACCAACGACTTAACGTGCTTTCCTAGGCACGGAGGAGTCTCGATATGTGAAAATGGTTACCCATCCACGGACTAACCCTGGCAAGCGTAGCTTAACCTGATGGATCGTCCCGAGCGGCTGTTATTACTTAGCCACGAGCTCCTCCATATCATATCCACATATCTCGTTTATCATATTTGCATACGTATATAAAATTAACTGTCTGTGCTGTTGACCGTTTAGGAGTTCCCTCGTCTAGAGCCATTCCTGGATGCAACACCGAGGTCATAGTGGACTTTAGAATGGGCTATCATAATAGATAACCTATATAAAATTTTAAGTTTCTGCTGTTGACCGCTAAGGAGTTCTCTCTTCTGAAGCAAATCCTGGGTGCGGGAACCAGATCATGGTAAACTTTAGAACGGGCTATCATAATTGAATGCGTATATAAAATTTAATGTCTCTGATGTTGGCCGCTGAGCAGTTTCCTCGTCTGGAGCCAATTTTAGGTGGAGCAACCAAGTCATGATGGACTTTAGAATGAACTATCATAATTGAATGCTCACATAAAATTTAATGTCTCTGCTGTTGACTGCTGAGGAGTATTCTCTTCTGGAGCCAGTTCTGGCTGCTGCAGCCAAGTCATAGTAGACTTTAGAACGGACTATCATAATTAAATACATATTGTATAAAATTTCGCGTCTATACTGTTGACCGTTGAAAAGTTCCCTGGTCATGAGCTAATCCTGGGTGCAGCAGCAAGGTCATGGTAGACTTTAAAACGGACTATCATAATTAAATGTGCACATTAAATTTCGTGTCTGTACTATTGACCGCTGAGGATTTTCCTCGTCTGAAGCCAATCTTGGGTGCATCAGCCAGATCATAGTGAACTTCAGAACGGACTATCTTAATTAAATGCGTGTGTAAAATTTCCTGTCTGTACTGTTGACCGGTGAGAAGTTCCGGAAGACCGGAGAGAAGGTTTTTCTAGAACTAACCCTGAGTGCCGTAGCCAGATCATGATGAACTTTAGAGACTAGGGTATGGTAGACTTTAAAACGTACTATCATAATTGAATCCGTATATAAAATTTTGTATCTGTGCTATTGACTGCTGAGGAGTTTTCTGTCTGGAAACAATTCTGGGTACTGCAGCCACGTCATGGTAGGCTTTAGAACGGATTATCATAATTAATTGCGTACATAAATTTCGTGTCTGTGCTTTTGAACGCTGAGGATTTTCTCGTCTGGAGCCAATTCTGGGTGCTGCAGTCAGGTCATGGTAGACTTGAGAACGGGCTATCATAATTAAATGCGTATAGAAAATTACGTATCTGTACTATTGACCGTTGAAGAGTTCCCTGGTCTGAAGCTAATCCCGGGTGCAGCACCTAGGTCATGTTAGAATTTAGAACGGACTATCATAATTGAATGCGTACATAACATTTTGTGTCTCTGCTATTGACCACTGAGGAGTTTCTTCGTCTGGAGCCAAACCTGGCTGCTGCAGCTAGGTCATGGTAGACTTTAAAATGGACTATCATAATGAAATACTAATATTAAATTTCGTGTCTGTACTGTTGACCGTAGAAGAGATCCCTGGTCAGGAGCTAATCCTGGGTGCAGCAGCCAGGGCATGGTAGACTTTACAACGTACTATCATTGTTAAATGCGTATATAAAATTTTATGTCTCTGCTATTGACTGATGAGGAGTTTCCTTGTCTGGAGCCAACCCTGACTGCACCAGCCAGATCATGGTAGACTTTAGAACGGACTATCATAATTAAATGCGTATATTAAATTTCGTGTCTGTACCGTACACTGTTGTAGAGTTCCTTCGTCTGGAGCCAATCCTGGGTGTAGAATCAAGTCATGCATCATAAAAAAATGCATTGTCTTTGGAACTGAACCAACTTGTAACATTTCAACTCCGTAGGATAAGAGGAAGTGGTTTTAATTCAGCTTGCAAGATTTGACTCAAACATACATACTAACTAACACGGCAAGTTAATATAAAGCTTGTAAAAACAGTAAAGTTATAGAAGACTACAATTTCAAAACCTTTCTCCCTTCAGGTACGAGTACAGCCAGCCCGCTCACCGCACACAAGAGCCCCTTAACTTCTCGTACCGCAACGCGTTGCGACAGATCGTCAACGCAGACGGACACACATTGCCGACCAAGCTCAGTTCCCTGACTGTGTCCATACTTGTCACGTTGTATGGTAAGTAGTTTTAGAGAAATTATCGGCAAAAAGCCATGTGAAGAAAAGTGTGAAAGTCAATTTATGCCATATGAAATAGAAAGTAAGGTTCAATTTTAATTGTTAGTGTTATAAGTAGTTTTTGGCTTCTGGAATCGAATAACTAAATAAAAACATTTCTTTGACAGGTCAGTACAATATTTTATATGATATGTTACTGATTTATTTAACAATCTTACTATCCAAGTACCGTTCTCACATTTAATATATTTTCTATTGTCCAGGTGTATGGTGCTTCATAATGATGGCAAGCATAAACAAGTACGGTGAGCTGATCCTGGCCGGCCACTCGGGCGCAGTGGCCATGCTGGGCGCAGGCTCGGCGCTCGTCGTGGCCTCGCTCATCGCCATATCCCGGCAACCTGTGTCTGACAAGAAGCTGGCCTTCTCTGTAAGTATACTACGCGTAATGCGTTCCTGACACCTGTCAGTTGGACAATTTCTAGTAGTAATAAGGATCAAATTCGCAAAACACATATTCGTTAGTATGAAACGGGCAGGTGTCAACAACATTCTCTCTCTAGTATAAATTAAAGAATATATTTATAAAATACAATAGACGTAGATATAATGTTACCTATTCCGCTTAACTATTCCTCATAAGTTATAAAAAAACCCTGTAAGAAATCGACACGTGTTTCACCTCTCAACGAGGCATCCACAGGATAACGATTGACCTGTCGCGAACCCGAACACGACGTGTTATTTTCTACGTCTATTGAAATCCATTATTTGATCGATGAAACAATGAATTATCTAAGATATTGATATTATTTCGTCGTGGCAGGTCCCGCTAGTCCCCTGGCTGCCCGGGATCAGCATCCTGATCAACGTGTACCTCATGCTGAACTTAGACTACATGACGTGGGTGAGGTTCGCTGTGTGGATCGCTGCTGGTAAGTTAATTTTAACTTTATCTCTACGGTCATAGAGTGGAATATCATTTGTCAAGAATAATAATAACTTTATTATTGTTTTTTACGGATTGTTTGTTTTAAATATTATACAAAATTCTTATACGAGAGGTATTAGAATTTCGTTGATATCCTGATGGTATTTGGCAGACACATTTGCATGCTTTTAGTTTTTAAATATTCTGCATTTAAATGATAATACATTATAATAAATTAAAATTGCTAGTTAAAAACTGGTAAAAATGCAAGGTATGAACCTTGCATTTTTACTATTGACATTATTTTATTTAATAACACAATATCACGCCTGTATAACCAGCAGGCGTAGCATGAGCACCGTTTTGTCGACGGAAGAGTACGACGACAGCAAAGTAGAAAGAGTCCACTGCACTTTTTACGAAATTCACTCTTTTACATAATTCGACTCAGAATTCTTTGTTTTGTCACAGGATTTTTTTTTTCTGTTTGATTCTCAATTTTTACCGATTAAATCACGTCAACTACAACAATTTTTCTCAAAGTGTCGAAGTACCGTATTTTAGATCAAACAATTTCACAGTAATATTGGCCTTAACTATTTCCTTGGTACTTATGCCCTATTAACTAAATGATGTAAAATAGGAGAAGGTAGCTTTTTTCTTCTATTAATTATCACAGGTTTGCGTTCAAAACGCTCCCTTGTAAAATCATGATTTTGTAGATAACCGTTTATACTTTGTGGCCGTTGAGTAGAAAGTTTTCTACTGGCGATTCCAAAATCAAATTGTCTTCACTACGTACCTTAGGCAAATGTCAGTTGTCAGTGTGATTTTGACAGTAAGGATAGAAAACTTTCTTCTGAAATAGTCTACATAAAATAAGACCTAGACAAAGATCGTTAGAAATGAAAGACAAAATGACAGATTGTAGAAGGATTTCTATGGTGCGATGTCAAAAATGAAGAAACGAAATGTCACTTTGTATAGAAAAAGCTATGTCTATTCTTCGTAGAGATAGAAAGCGTCATGCTACGCCTACTGAAGGAGTAAGCAGAAGCGTACCCACTTTGCACCAGTTACCAATAATATTGCACTTTTTTTTTAGTACGCCTTGTTTTTAGGGTTCCTTACCCAAAGGGTAAAACGGGACCCTATTACTAAAACTCCGCTGTCTGTCTGTCACCAGGCTGTATCTCATGAACCGTGATAGATACACAGTTGAAAAGAATATTGACCGATTTGGACCAAATGCTGCCCAGACATGGGAGTGCTTCCAAATGGTTCCTTGCTTCAATTTATATATAAAAAAATTTGAAAAAAGAAAATCGGTCCCAGGGTTAAAAAGTTATTGCCTGAGAAAGGTTTTTCAGGTACCTACCTAGTTTTATTTACTTAATTGTTGGAAATCTATAAGATAGCGTCGTTGAATTTGAACTCGTTGATTTTATCTTGACAAGTGCTTTAGCCTCACATGGTGTCCAGGGTCTGACGATGGAGCGGGAGGGTGGTCACGGGTACTCCTCAACCAAAGAAGACAGCACCATCGTCTTTGGACTCGTTGAATATAATATTGACAGGTGCTTTACACTAAGCAGTGTCATGGGTCTGATGATGGAGCCGGAAGGTGGCCATAGGAACTCCTCAACCAAACAAGATAGTGCCATCGTGTTTGGACTCCTTGGCTTTGTCTTGACAAGTAGCTAGTATAGCCCACGGTTGTATCCAAGGTCTGGTGATGGAGCCGGAAGGTGGCCATAGGAACTCTTCAACTCCTCCTCCACCGCCATTGGTTGGTTGGTCGCCTTTATTGAGCTTTGGTCTACAGACTATGTGTCCATTCTGGGCAGCACTTGGCCCAATTCCCATATATTATTGGTCAGTAAAAAATATTTAACATGTAAATGATATGCATACAAATGAAATAATAATCTGTTGTTTAACATAATTACTGATAATATTTAGTAAAATGCGCCATTGGTTGGTTGGTATTCACCGTTAAAAAATATTCAACAAAAAATTGTTTTTCTCAAAACTCCTCGGATATATTTTATTGAGCTTTGGTTTACAGACTAGTATAGGCCCAAGGGCCCCAAGGAACATAATGCACTATGTGTTCATTCTGGGCAGCACTTGGCCCAACTTCCATTTATGGATGGTCAATAAAAAATATCTAACACGTAAATGATATGCATACAAATGAAATAATAATGTGTTGTTTAACATAATTACTGCCATTAATTAATATAATGCGCCATCGGTTGGTTGGGATTCATCAATAAAAAATACTCAACAAAAAGTAGTTTTTCTGAAAACTTCTCGGATAGATTTTATTGAGCTTTGGTTTACAGACTAGTATAAGCCTAAAGAACATAATGCACTATACCAACAAATACAAAAAAAACAGAATAAAATTAGTATTTAAGGGGGCTCCCATACAACAAACGTGTTTTTTTTGCTGGTTTTTGCTCGATATTGATAACGGCAACAGGTAGACTCTTGAAATATTCACAGAATATTCAGTATATATTCACTTTAAAAATAAATAATTAGGGCTCCCATACAACAGTCATGGTCTTTTTTTGCCGTTTTATAGATAATGGTACGGAACCCTTCATGCGCGAGTCCGACTCGCACTTGGCCGGTTTTTATGAATATTCAACCAATCTTCTTCCTGCTGCTCCCTCCTTGTTACTTGGTCGGCGTAACACGTTTTTTTTCTACCATTCTACCGTCAGCGAAATCTTTGAATAATACTACCAATGAGGGTTGCATGTTACTCTATTTCGTGGTAACTCCTATTCCATTAACTATATACAAATGTTTGTGCTTAGAGTTCTTCATTTCAAAACTGTTACGAGCGTATACCGTATTCTCAAATTCTCGAATCTTTGACGAAAAAGTTTAAATTAGTCTTATTTTTCGTGCCGATAACCGCCATTGGCCCTAAAATACAAAGATGAACGTCACAGCTGACTTCGACGGTTCCTATCGCATAAATAGGCTATATAAAAAAAAAAACTTTCCTACAAAAGTATGGAACAGCTAATTATTTTTTTTAAATAAAATAATCATGTACTGAATCCAAAATAAAACATTTATTCAAACTAGGCCGAGAATCAGCACTTTTCGAACGTCAAAATTACATAAGACAGTCCCCCAAAACGCCCACCCTTCACCACTTCCTAGTGCTTTAGCTGGGAAGAAGAAGTGGTGGAACAAACTCGTCAGCAAATCCATGGAATCAGGTTGTGAGTCGATGAGGTGCCGCCCTGTATTAACTGTGACCTTAATTAATAATTCATTGGTATAATATTTTATCAATTAATTATTTATATAATATCGGTTGCATTTCGTAGTAGTGTTGTTGTCTTCCGGTTTTTTTTTTTGCCTTCTCTTGCTGATCTCGACAATGTGCGATAAAGTATGTTTTAATTAATTAAAATTTCCTTATTGCTAAATCAGTGTAATGAATGCAGAATTAAATATGGTCTGAATTTAAGGAAGCACCTATTTCCGAGACGGATTTACATAAATATTTGTTATTAAGCTAAGCACCTTTACCCAGCTGAATTCCGCTTGGTATAAAAATGAAAAACATTATTTCTATACGAAACAAAATAAGTTTTTTAACGCGCAGACGGAATCGCGCATTAATAGGTTAAATAAGGGATGAAACTGTGTCTGGAATTCGTGAGTTTTGCCGATAGGAATGCGATCGGGCCAAACAGAAAATTAAAAAAATAGATTAAAACGTGTTGAATTGAAATGGGTTTTCCATTTATTTTTGACTGTCTGGCCACAAGTTTTAAACATGGCGCTCAGAACTTATACGTAGAACTGAAACGTCATAAAAGGATTAATTAACATCATTCTACCGACCATTAGTTATTGTTTTAAGAAATTGTACGTTTCACGTTTCATTAAAGGTCAAGATTAAAGTATAAATAAGAATAAAAATAAATTGCTTATGATAATTTTGACAAGGATGTCGCAATTACACGCTAACATAAGTAATTACATTATAATTGAATAAGACGATGTTATTAAAGATTAACTCAAAGATATCGTGAGTAAACTTTTATTTACCATCAATTATTTCAAAATTCTCGCAGATAGACAGACTATACTGGGTATTAGGGTAGACACCGTTATCCTTGAAACTAGTGGTTTGGTGTTAGATGACACCAAACCATTAGTTTCAAGGATAACGGTGTCGCGAAAAAAAATCAGCTGTTCTATACATTTGTGTTCACTTAAATCGACAAAATGTATGGAACAGCTGATTTTTTTTTAAGATTTCAGAGTTGGTCCCATAGAAAAAGTATATTATAGATGACACCAAACCACTAGTTTCAATTAAAGATAACGGTGTCTACCCTAACACCCTGTATAGCTTCCAAAAGTATTATTTACTTAAAGTATTTAATCATTGTAAGGATTAAAATAAATTAAGGTACCTAAATAAAACGCCGTTTTGCGGAAATAACAAGTTCCGACTGATTTGGAAGATGATGTAAGTTGTCTTACTTGAGTTGTCAAATTCAGCCAATTTATTTAAATAAATACCTAATTTATTAATAAATAAGTACCACACCTGCTTGCCGTGTCCAACACGTCATCTTAACACAAATCATTTTAACATAATAACTCTTTACTATTAATGGTCTTTGTTACCCAATAGGCCAATATTTAACTGAAACACTAACAGCTGACTTTTCATGAAATAACAATACATTTCGCCCTTTATCCTTTTCGGTGATCTATCAAGTATGCAATACCACTAAGAATGATTTCAAGTCTATCATACTTCGCACTTCAACATAAGCATCTATTTTTCCAAAATATACCAGTTACCTTAAACTGGATCGTTCATCTATTATACGTACTTGTTCAAAATCCTGAATATATGCGGAAACAATGTCTTGTGGGTAGACTTTCCCCAAACATAATCAACATGATTGAAAACACTATTCTTCATCACTTTGTAATCAACAACGTTAGGTAGTCGCTTCCTTAGTAGCTCGACATCTTTGATGGTAGATATCTTATCGTTCTTCGCGGCAATCAGCGCTGTCCTCATTGTCACTTTACTCAAGTCATAGTCTGGCGGCGTCGGCTTCTTGTATTTTGCCATATTTTGTTCAAGCCCATAATCGTAGTTGGAAAATTTCTTTCTCCGACTTATCTGCACTAAATGGTTCAAATTCTTCCTTGAAGTCCCGGCAGGAAAGTGTCCTAGTATGGTAGGAAGGAACTCCGGTTCAATTTCGTCGGCGTTTGAACCCGTCATAAGGAACAGGCCATTTGTAAGGCATGTTTGATAGCCTGAGTATTTTTGGCTACACACGTCGTCTATTACGGCTTTGGTTGTTGAGTTGTAGCCGATAACTTCATCAATATTTATGACTTCTAGACCATTGTTTAAAATCGGCGCCAATTGAAAAACAAGGGATGTAAAAAGTCCTGTGTTTTGTAAGAAACATATTGGTGCCAAAGAAATCAAAATCTTAATTTTGTCATTGTATTCTGGTCGCGTTGCTCCTAGCACGTACATAGACATTGTCCCTTCTGAATATCCGATGACACTTAATCTTCGTTCTCCTGTTTTGTTCAAAATGAAGTCTATGGAAGCGGGTACATCGTAGTATCCTATTTCGTGGGCGCTAAAGTTCCAGAAGGCTTGGTCCGAATCTGGGTCCATTTTGGTGTGTCGGCGAGTATATTTGTTGCCTCGATAATTCATTGCCCAGACGTCGTAGTTGTTTCTGGCTAAGGCGATAGCCAATGACGTGTTTCCTCTCATGATGAAGCTGTCTGCTGAATCTATGGCGCCGTGTATAAAAAGAAGCGGTCTTGTCCTGTCTCCTGGAATATGAAAGACCTTCAGTATGTATCCACCTTCAGACATGACGTCATATTCTTTAGCTTTCTGACCA
Source organism: Lithophane ornitopus (assembly GCA_948473465.1). Taxonomy (NCBI): domain Eukaryota; kingdom Metazoa; phylum Arthropoda; class Insecta; order Lepidoptera; family Noctuidae; genus Lithophane; species Lithophane ornitopus. The sequence goes on from OX419625.1 coordinate 15,858,829, forward strand.
TATTTGTTGGCAATTTCGCTGAAGGTCATTCTGGCTTCTTCTGGCATTTCCATATGTGTGGAAATCTGGCTTAAAACTCCACTGGCAAAGATCACAAGTCCCAAAAATACGCGGTTCATGTTGAAGTCAAGTTTATGTTATTGTTACCGTGCGAGTTTCATCACGTCCGCTTAGTGCGTATGAAATAAAGGCGAACGTATGTGTTCCTCGTCTTATATACTGTGCGACCTATTTTATGCTAAAACATCGACAAAATACTATGTTGTTTATTCGCTTCGTCACTTTTCTTAACAAATAATTAGCAAACTCGTCTCGATAAATCAGTTCTGTAAAAAAAAAAAAATATATATATTGCAATGTTATCAGTGTCGATATCCAATATATCCCTACTAATATTATAAATTCGAAAGTAATTCTGTCTGTCTGTCTGGCTGTATGTTACCTTTTCCACGCCTAAACCACTGAACGGATTTCGACAAAATCATAGATGGAACTATGTCCTTCCCCAGGGGAAGGAGGCTACTTGTTATCAACCTAACGTGCGGGCGGGAGCTAGTTTACTATATTATAATACTTAGTAATAGTAAACTCAAGTAGAGTCGTTGTTCCGAAGGGATGCCAGTAGAAATCCATCTTTTCTTTGGCCTTCCTCTCCCATTCTATCCATCAACATTCATATTCATCATTTCATGCGTTTCATCCTTCCTCACGTACACAAGGCTACACATCAAGATATACATTTCCAGTATAAACTGACCTCGTACTCGTATTGTACGGAAATCCTATACAATGCGAGATCAGCATACATTGGAAATGTATAGCTTGATGTGTAGCCGTGTGTACCAAGACTAACGACTCCCTTTGAACTTTTCTGTAAGTACCTACTGGAAGTAAATGTCTGTTGAATGCTAACCGCATCACTTTCACAAGATGTCTTCAAGGCGTGAGTTGAAGAAATCTTGGAGAATAAGTTCATGCCGTTGTAATAAGATTAAACAGTCAACATGTTGCTAGCGGGGTTGTCTGCCAAGAGTGCTCCGGACGATCGATTATGTGACGTCCCACTAGTGTACAATGGGCGGTCTTATCGCACAAGACGATCTACAGATATACCTTTGTAGGAACTGAAAGGAAGAAGAGACATTTTTGGCTGTCAGTGTACAAAAATAGCACTGCATTTAATCCAGATTGATTAAGTGTAGTGCTATTTTTGTAGCTAGCTTTTTCCTAAGTATTTTGGCGTCGACTTCCAGTCCAATTAGTTGAATACCAGCTGCATACTGCCAATCTATCCTCCACAACCCAGTTACTGGGTAACACGGACCCCTTCGCAAGACTGGTTGCCAGACTTTCGGGACTACCCGTAATGACTGTCAAATATCTTAACTTCGCTGAATAACTAATGCCCATCTTACCTATATCGTTGTTCCCAGGTCTCTTAATCTACGCGACGTATGGCGCGTGGCACAGTTCGGAGCGCAAGCGTAAGATCGACTCTGTCCAGATGGCTGACTTACACAATGACAGTCAGACTGCCTTGCTGAACAACGGTCTGACGCACGCCCTCGGCTGACAAATATCTCAACCGGGACCCAAACCTGCCGCCTGTGAGGAACGGGTCGTCAGTCCCACAAGTACAGTTGTGTCGTTTATTTCTAGCATTTAGTAACTTAAATACGTTTTGATAGCCCAGTATTGATTGCTGATAATGTCTGTGCATTGAGTGTGTAGGTGTATCAATATTTTATTAAAACAAAATCTAACGTTTAGATATAACGGATGTAAAAAGACGCTTAACAAAGCCGGAAGTCGCTTGTTCTTCTGGTTACGGAGATATTGAAGGACCAAGATATACATTTTTATTGACGTTTTTTTACGAAAACCGGTTAAGTACCATAACCATAAGCAGAGATTTTCACACAGAAAATAAAAGTCGTTTCCCAGTAATTATTTTTGTACCATGTTACTTATTTTATGTACAGAATGCGTAGATGTTGGCTTTGTGATGGGCTTTTTTACACCCGAGATTGTACTCGTATATTATGGCCGATGAATCATGGTTGGTCTGAACATAGGCACTACGAACTTTCGCGCATGTTCACACTCGTCTCATGGGATTTGTTTCCTATAAAATGTTATTGCGCAGCCTTCTGCGCAACGTTCGGACCCGCCATGATTCATAGGCCGTATTGTACTTATTGTCATTTATAAGTGAATGACCTAATATTATCTGGGGGGGTATTCGGCCACTTTCATATCGCGCAAGCCTTGAAGCAATATTTAGTGTGGGCCGACCGTAAAGTCAAGGTTATCTCACGTATCACGTACGTGATATTCGGATCTAAAAAAATCTAATTTATAATCAGTAGGCTTATTTATATTAATGTATGAATTTAATCAGCGGCATCATCTTTCATTATGTAAAGACAAAGATGTTATAGTTGGATGACTTGTGATTTCCTAACTAAAACCCGTCATAACATTTTCGCCTAAACTTATCTTTGAATATTTAAATAAATGTTCACACCGGATATTAATGTGATGTTTAGATCATAAAATGTATTCAGAAGTTTTTATTAATTGTTGCATTTTAATATAAACCTGTTTAGTGTGATATTGTGACGTTTGGTTCACGTTGAAACCATTCGTGTGCCCGTAAGGAAATTAAAAAGCTTGCTTGTGTTATACTTTAGAGTCAAAACAATAAATCATAATAAAATGTCCTTCATACTTTATCGAAGTTACTACTCATTCTTATTTCTATGTAAGGATTTGTTATAAACTAGAAAGAGTCGTTTCTGATACAGAATTACATGTTTTGTTTTTAAAATTAATATTTCTTGTTAAAGGTCAAGGTCAAATATTAAACCACTTGTAACATAACAAACCCAATTCCAAAGAACGATTTTTAATTTTGGACTGCGTTTTTCGAAATAAAGAGAAATACCACCTTTGTCTACAAGGTATAATTGTTATAACTTAAACCTCTTAAGCGGTCATTGAACTAATCATTATGATACACTTTTACTATGGGACCAACCGTGAAATTGCGAAAACAAATTAGCTGTTCCCTACGTTTTGTCGAGTTATCCTACTAATATTATGAATGTGAAAGTTTGTATGTTTGAATGTTTTTTACTCAATCACGCGAAAACGGCTGAACGGATTTGGCACACAGATAGGTGGATTAACACAGGATACTTTTTATCCTGGTATTACGTTCCGCTCGGAAAATTTCCGACATCCATGCGAACATAAATGTAAGTATAGAGCAGGTGATTTTTTTTCGTGATTAGAGGTTTTTAGTTATTTACATAAAATTTTGTATGGAATCAGCATTGAATATGAATTCTATGAGTAAAGTATGCGTGTATCAATATTTCTGACTGACCGACCTGTTGACTATTCAAAAGTGCCTGTAATTGGCTTATTTGAAACAAATGCTTTTTTCTCAAAAATAAAATAATGGTTAGCCTATTCATAAATGTAATTCAATATAGCGATATTGTTTGACTCTATGTTTTTAAAATCGAATAATGAATTGATATTGTGTGATTAGTGTAAGTATTTAATTGAAATATGTATTTATTAATGTGTATTTTAGAGTAGTGCCTAAGGTGAAGTACATTGTACAGAAGACCTCACGTCTGTGGTAACAAAACCAGTATAAGCTGGCCCCTTATTCTATTGAAACTCCGTACTACGCGAGGCCAGCTCAAGGTCAAAGTGTAACCACAGATGTGTGACCTACTGTATAAGTGCGCTACTAAGTATTAACTATATATTTAGTGATACCTAACTTAATTATAGCAAGTTATACTTTGATCAACAATACCAATTGATTTCGATGAGCGCATCAAAAACGGCCGGAAAAATAGTGTTGTGGTCTTATTTTACAACATAGTGTTTTCAACCTTATTGGTTGGAAAATATGCTTTATTTTTCCATAAATATTTTTGTTATTATTTAAAAATACCAATCGAAGCAGTAAAAAAATATAGCAAACGATAAAAAACTTTATGTACGAGTGTTAAGGTTTTTAATCAAGTAATATGCAATCACGGCCACTTGAGCGATGTGTTTTTGTTTCCAATCCTTTATCTAGTGCTATTGTTGATCGAAGAAGTTATAGCTTCATAAGCGGTCTTATAACCTTAAGCGTCCTTTTGCCAATGAAGTGGTTCCAGACCGTTAGCGATCAGAGAGTTCTGCATTCATACCCAAGATTTGGAATCGACATACAATTCTAGATGTTCACGTAAATACGTAGGTTATTGTTGACTTCATAAGATTTATGACGAGTAAATTGCTTTATTAAAATTTCTGGAAAATCAGAATAAAATATGTGAACTTGTGACTTCTTTATGAACATGACGTATGTAATAACAGTGGCTAATAACAATGTCTTGCTTTTTAATTACTCGTGTTCCCAGTTAATTATTTAAAAGCCTGTCTTAATTACCCTTAAATGCGTCTGTACTTGCTCTTGTTAGCTTTTAGTAATGCCCAATGTTCAACTGACAAGTTTTAATTGCGCAAGTTGATTTCTGCAAGTGTTTTTGCTATCTCACAATAGGTCTACTTGCTATGAATTTTTAAACTGTGTAAGTCTATTTACTGTAAATGTTAACACTGTGCAAGTACATAATATATTTGCTAATAACACTGTGCAAGGCTTCTTGCCCTGAATGTTTACACTGTGCAAGGCTACTTGCAGTGAATGTTTACACTGTGCAAGTCTACTTGCAGTAAATGTTTACAGATTGCAAACTTCAACTTGCGCGAGATATAATGCATATTATACATCCTGCATTTTATATTGATTAGATGTTTAGGCAAGTTTTTTTGAAGAATAGGTTGAATCTCGACGTTAAGGTTCCTATAACGTATTTCGCCAAAGTATTTTATATTATTTTCGTTGTTAGTATTTTTACTTGGTACTTAGTACTGTAGCTGTGTTTAAATAATGTTTGTAATATTATTTTACTATCTCCTGGCGTATATTCGAAAGATTGTCATAAGAATTGCATTGCTTTCCTTAATTCCTATCATATGGCTTGCTCTTGTTTTTACCCGATTACGGCGAAGAAAAAAGGAGGGTTATGATTTTTATATTTTGATTTCATAACAGTAGTCAATCAAGTTATTCATGTATTTCTATTGGTTTGTTAGTTCCAAGGTCAAGGTCATCTGGATATTAATTTCGCTGAATCAAATAATTATGTAAAATGTTAATATGGAGATAGTTTTAGGTACTTATTGGCTGTGAAACAGCGAGTTGGAAAATGTATCTGTAAAATAAAAAATAGTTATACATTACTTTTTTATTATTTCTTTAATTTTACAGATCGTGGAAATCTGTTGTCATGGTATGGACATGATGTGATGTGGAGGAATGTGGAAAATGTCGTGAGATAAGTTGATGAGAGTATGAATATGGATGCCTTTGAAGGTGTGTCCAAACATTTCTGCCGCGCTCTAGTTAGGTAAAACTGTTTTTGCGCGGCAGGTAGACAGAAGCGCCACAGTCGTCCAATCAAAGCGCGACAGGCCGCGCGCGGCATCCGCCCTGCTTTGCCGTTTTATGTTTGGACGCCTTAAAGGCTCGTACAGACTGGCGCGATATTGCGCCAGTCTGCACATGCCTTAACGTTTTCGCGGATGGACACCGCCCATAGACGTCATAACAATAAAATTGACCTGTCTCACGAGGTTGTCGACATGTGGGATGTGGACTCTGCGATCATTGTGCCGATAGTCGTATCAGCCAATGGTATAATAGCCAAGAGCCTCGACCAACACCTATGGAAGGTCTCGTTGGGCAGCTGGGTTAAGGGCTTGATAAAGAAAGCGGTACTATTGTTAGGAGGTTTCTCTCTCTGGAGCCTTGACCGCCGGTAGCTTGCACCCTGTTCCCGATACCGGTGGGCTACTATTTTTTATAATTTTAAATAGTTTTATATTCTAATATTTAAAAATATAATTTAAATATTTGAAAGGGGGTGACTACCGAGATGACAAATAGAAAAGCATGGGAAAAAAAAACTTGTTGCGCCGACCACGAATAAATTGGGATAAGGGCATGAGAATAATGATGATGATTTTAAAACAAAAATACAAAGTAGGCAAGTTGTAATCATTTAATCGTTCTCTGAAATAATAATTAAGTCGACTCATTCAATAAATCACAGTTTGTTAATGCTTAAACCTACGTATTTTATTAATTATAGCTAATAAGTTATTTGATACGTTGGTCACTTATAAACAGTGTAATATTTCCTAATATTATAAATAATATGACGACTAATGGAAAGTATGGAAAACAAGTAACGTCGACCCCAAATAAATTGGGTAAAAGATAATGATGAAAGATGATTATAAATAATAAAAAAACAGAATTTTCTTCTAGGATTGTTAAACAGTGTGCTGCAGGCAGAGGCAATTCTTTTTTTTTTTCTAAAATGTTACAGAGAAAGCAATGGTTTAAGGGATATTACCGAACCATTGGCTAATATAAATTCTTGAACAAAGAGCAATGCTTATAAATGACCAAGTCCCCATTAATCTAACGCTCGTCGATCACACATCTATCACAACATAGTTCATCTAATAATTGTCTATAGTACACAACATCATAAACAACAACATCGTTTAGAACTTTTTTTATATCCTTAGATTTTTTCTAACATTTCTACATTTTTAAGCCCTACATGGCAAAGGTGTCACAGTATTTTTCTTAAACAAAGGGCCATCCATAGATTACGTCACACTTTAAGGGGGAGGGAGGAATCAACAATGTGACATCGTGTGACAAGGGGGAGGCGGAATCTTAAGCTTCGTGATGTTACATGCATAAAGTACCTAAAAAATCTTCAAAATATTACCAACTATATCAATATTACTATAAGGCTTATTTTAAAATGGCAAAATATGTGACGTCTCACCAGGAGAGGTGATCACACAAATATGACCACCATTGACAACGCCGGGACACGGGACGGGGCCGGTTTCAAAAAATCATGAAATTGTCGTGTGACGTAATATATGGATGGCCCCGATGACGATGTTGCTACAGCTAAATAAAACAAATATTGTACAGTAAAAGTAAAATAAATGGAATGTCAAATTATTTTAAAGTCAAAATGGTTCTCTGGCCCTCTTGAATTTGGGTAACGGAACCCAATCTGGTATAAAGTTGGTAAATTAAATGCAGCATAATAACATTTATATTCTAGTTATCTTATTATATTGAAGTCAAATAGGTACATTAAAATAGGTTGATTTTGAATTTAATTTGGTCACAAAATTCTAAGTTGTAGGTACGTCAGTAACTGTGGTAGGTATTGAATTACGTAATCACAGTAAAAAAATCTCCTGTATCTGTTCATTTAAAATGGATTATCTTTCTTTAGTCTTATAAAATCTATGTTTTACGATGAAATCTGCCAAAATCCTATAAGTACTAACTTATTTATGAAATAAGTAACAGTTGCCTTTCAAAAATCACTTCATTTTAACTTAAACGCCTACATTTTCATCATGTCTGAATTCAAATTTGTATCTACGTGTAGTCAATCCTAACATTAATTATTATTATTATACTCTGTCCTACAAAACCCTGTAATAAGAACTCTCAAACCTTATCAAATAAATTCAAATCGTGCTTACTGGTTATTTTAAAGTTGCTTCCAGAAAATCTTGACGTCGACGACCGATTCAATCTACTTTCAAGTTTTAACTTGGTTGAAAAGAGCAGTCCTCGATTGAAAAAAATCAAGGAATCCGTATGGCCTTTCCAGTGTTTTTCCAACGTCTCATACTTTACATTTCTTCAAAAAAATCACTGTCACGTTTTAAACGACTATTACAACAAACAAATTAAACAGCTACTTCCATCTTTTTGCCTTTCTGGACTTTCTTTCATTCGCTTTTCTCAAGAACGGGATCTTTCCGAGTTGCTACTAGTGCCGTGCCAAAGTAAGTAATAGTAAAGTATAAAACTAAACTAGTAGTGGTAGTGTAGTGTAAAGTAGTAATTTGCTAATCTAAAATATATCGTATCGTATACAGTACGAAATATAGTTTTTGCGAACACCTTTTTGGTCCCACTATAGGATAAAGCCACAGTACACGTTACAAAGTCAGAAGCAAAATAAAATTCATGTGTGTTTTTCCTATGGATCATATAAATTTAGCAAATCAGAAATACCCCCTGGCTTAACCCTATCAAATTACCACAGTCTAAGTATTCACGATTGTACACTAATATGGCTAAACAATACGTATGTCAGTCAGCGTTAGAACTTTGTGGTGACCACTTGGTGCTTCTCCTCGATGACTCCGTTGGTGGTCGCCGGTTCGCTCTTCTCGCAAAGTGAGCTGTTCCTGATGCCATAGAAGAAGTAGATCAGGTACCCTGGAATAGAGACACGAGAAGTTGTTAAAAGAGTTGCATTTTAAGTTACTGCACCTAGTTGAATTAGGGTTCACAATATTCCTACCAAATAAATCGACGCTATGGAAACGAAAATATCTTCATAAACCAGCAACTGGACTTCCTCGAGATTACCTAGTAAAGTGAAAAAAATGTGTTTAACTTACCAATGACAAGCCAGATGATGAACCGCACCCACGTCTGGTAGTCCAGCTGCACCATGAGGTACACGTTCATGCACACGCTCAGGTAAGGCACTAGGGGTACTAGAGGCACCTGCAGTAGAAAACATTTAGATGTCACAAAACATTTTTACCAGTCGGTGATGTTATAGGTATGACCTAGAACTTCACAACTTCATCAAGGTCGGGTTCTACCTTCTAGAGCACCATTGTTCTGATGTTAACTGTATAAGGATCGTGAATAAGGATTTTATGTTGAGGGCGCCACAATCGACAGGCCTTTTTTGTCACAAGAAATAATTATTTAATTTTGGGTGTTTTTTAAGAAAATTCTCAGACTGCACCCTATTTTCTGCTATGTCAAGTATATGAATGAATAGGAAACAGGAGGATACTCCACTTTAATGAATTCCCATAATTTAAAACGTTCTAATTCTCAAACTCATACAATTCATGTCAAAAACCGTATACAATTTTTGACAGATAATGATTAAAATGCGACCGTTCTTAAAAAAAACCGGACATTGCCCCTCTGATGTTAAGTAGTGACCGCCCCCTATGGACATCTGAATATTAGCAACCATGAAAGTCCATCGCATCTCCATATTATACAAACGTACCGTGAAGGAGAGGTGCTCGACGCTGTTCCTGGGCTGGCGGTACAGCACCACCAGCAGCAGCAGTAGCACGGCGCCCAGCGCGCCCAGCGCCGGCGCCGCCTGCTCCCAGCGCAGCAGCGTGCACGTCGCCAGCGCCACCAGGACTGGAAGCACGGGGAACTTTCATTAGTTTATCGAGATTAAATAGTATAATCATATCAAGATTAAATAGTATATCATAATTATAAAAAGGCAGGCAACACAAATACTTACAGAATATCAGGATAGTCCACTTGGCGATGGTGTAGGACAGATACGTGGGGTACTTTAGTCCCAGCAGGTTGAAGAGTTGTTTGAATACGCTGAAGGGAGTCTCCGGCGCTGGCTTAGTGGCGTGCAGCTGGATCGATGACTCTTCTTCGTATCTGGAAGGGGAGAAAAGGTTGTTTTAGATTCGGTCTGGAGTTTTAATTATGGATTCTAATAAAGGATGTCTCAAGTTTGTCAGCAGTTCGTTTATTTAACATGTGTAACACAAAAGACACAAGATGCTTGAAGTTCCACGTCCAAGCTCGTATTTTGCGTATGTATTCTCGAATTCAAAGATTCTCTCTAATAACTACCGAATAATTTGCTTAGGACGAGACTGTAAAATTAGACAAATGTATATGGCCACCGCACATTCTTAGCCTAGGTTTTCCAAGACATAGGGCAGACAGTGAAAGAAATGGGGGTGGCGTTCCTCAAAAAAAAAAACGGATTAGTATTTTTTTCTGAGAAGATACGGTTCACAGTACCTGGTAATTGATATCAGATGCTACAGAATCCACCAAATATGCTAACTAATGTTAAAAAATTCATCCGTAAGAATCACTCTGGACGCAAAATTGATTATTTCCGACGGGAGCTATAACTTTATTGATAATTCGCAGTTGAAATGACAGCAAGAGGGTACCAAATATCTGTTACCTTAGAATAAGTACACTGGTAGCGACGATGGTGTAAGCTAGGAGCGTCCCGATGGACATCATATCAATTAGCTGATTCAGGTTGAACAGAGCCGCCATGATAGCTGAAGAAAAACAAATGAAATAATTGAAGCTAACTGAACGACTTAAAAATCTGGTGTAAATCAACCAAACAAACGGAGAAATACTAACCAGCCAATAGTCCACTCAGCATCGTCGCGACCACAGGCGTTTGAGATCTCTTATTAATGACTGCCAGCGGCCTGAATAGCACACCATCGCTGCCCATGGCATACAGCACCCGGGGCAAAGGGAACATGGCACCGAGGAGGCTGGTGCACAGCGCAAAGATGGCGCCGATGGTCACGATCCACTTGATGACCGGCAAACCGGCTTCTGTGAACACGTGGGGGAACGGCGCGTCGGCATCCTGGGAGAGGAGATGGAATTTGTTTAGATCATCAATCATAAATATGCATATCCCGAAGCCCCGAAGGGTAGAGATGTATTGTAGCCACATTTCGCCAGATATGTTTAAAGCAAATAACTGGGCATAAATTTTACTGTTGTTAAGATTTATGACCAGTTATTTGCTTTACGTCGCGAGCTGCTACTAAGAATTTCCTGGAATAACCCAATAACACTTGCTGACTTGGGAATCGAACCCAGAACCTTGAGCTGAGCAGTCGCACGACTGCTCAGCTCAAGTACGTGCTACTAGTAGAGCAACGAGGCAAATACCACCGCGACTATATTTAAATTTGATATGTTCAGTTTGTAAACATCAGCCGCTCACAGTACTTGTGTCGTGTTGGCACTAACTGACAACCGGAACTTTTATTAAAACAAAAATATCACAAATATACCGCACCAACTAACCTGCAAATAATACGGCAGCATCATAGTCAGTACTGTCGCAATACTGAAGTAGGACACGAAGATGATGATCAAAGACAGCACGATGGACAGTGGGATGTCTCTCTTGGGGTTCTTGGCCTCCTCCCCGGTGGTGGCCACGCAGTCGAAGCCCACAAAACCGAAGAAACACTTGGCTGCGCCGGCCATGATGCCTGCTACCCCCCAGGGAGCGAACCCACCAGCTCCTGCCTGGCTTTTGTATTCCTCTGGCACGTCTTCGAGCGCTATTCTCCAGTTGGCTGGGTTGCCTGGAAAAGAAAAACATACAAATATGAGAAAGAGAAAAACAACAACATAAATGAGGGTGTACGTTAGGTACACCTCTGCCTAACCCTTCGAGGAAAACAGGCGTGATGGCGTGGCGTAGTGTTTGTTGTTTTAGAAAGAGTAAGTGGTACTTAGCGCTTCTCCTCCACATTTATTGCGCACGGCCAAATTGTGGAATTCTCTGCGTCTGTTCCCTTCCACGTATAACCCGTCAGCCTTCAAAGCAAGAGTGAACAGGCATCTTTTGAGCCTGCTTGTACCATCATAGACCTCATCTATAACTTTTCATAAGGCGAGATCGAGAGCTGTCCCCTGACTCAATAAAAAAAAAAGGAAATAGATTGAAAGGTTTTGAGTAAGGGGTTTTTAGTTAGCTCATCATCAGCCGAAAGACGTCCACTGCTGGACATAGGCCTAACAAGCACAGCCACTTCGACTGGTTCTGTGTTTCTAGCATCCAGCGACTCCTGCCTTCACAAGGTCATCAGTCCACCTTCGGAGACGTTCTAACGCTACGTCTTGCGGTACGCGATCACTACTCCAGAAACTAACTCCTCTGAACTTATTTAACTATCTGATTTTATCCGAGTTCTATTGAGTTCTACATAGTGATAAAAAAGGTGGCCTACAAACGTGCAGTTACTCAACGACAGCCCCGTAGGATTACTTCGTTGACAAGTACCTATTAGTGAAAGTAAGTAGCAGGTACAGGGAGAAAGCCTGTTTGTGTTTCATATTAACAAGAATATTACTATGTTAGCAACATTATGCTGGTTGACAGTGTAATAATCCAAGCATTTTGATGACGATTTCCAGTTTAACTAAATACCTATTATAATACCTCATCATCATCTGCCTAGCCTTTTCCCAACTATGTTGAGGGCGGCTTCCAGTCTAACCGGATGCAGCTGAATACCAGTATTTTACATGGAGCGACTGCCTATCTGACTCCTACAAACCAGCTACTGGGTAACACGATACCCCTTAGGAAGACTGATTGTCAGACTTTCGGGCTTCTGACGCCCCGTAACAACTGTTATTAAAGACGTTATTTCCTATTGAAAGATTTCCTAATATTATAGTTCTTAGCAGTTTAAGTCACAATTACTTAGGCTAGATTGTAATGTGAATGTGAGTGAGTTTGTTTGGTTGTTTGTTACGCTTTCACGCTAAAATTGCCGAACGGGTTTGGATGAAATTAGGCACATGGGTGACAATGCGAAAACCTTGATCTTATCTTGGGAAAACTCAGAAGTAACCTAGCTTAAAATGCATCCACTGAATTCCTGTTCACCGTCTTATCAACCATCTAGATAATATCTATATACACGTGTTGGGCTCTTCTATAATATATCCCTATAATACCCATCATTATAACCACATTCCTATAATTGTATATTTAATCCCTCTCTCCAATTTTATCTAATCGACCAGCTCTTGCGTTAGATTGCATGCACCTAAGAACTTATTTGAGCTCAGTCTGAGTGGTAGAAGTGTATTGCTGTACAAGTAGCTGATATCATAAATCACTGATGACAACTCATTGATAAATAGGTAAAGTGCTTAAATCACCTTTTTGTCCCCTAGAGAAAGCAATAGGTATCCTGGCTTTGTGTAAAATCGTTTCAAGAGATTTTTTTTTGGATCAATCCGTATGTTTGTAGTACTTTTCATAATTTTCTCTACAAAATCGCGAAGCCTCTCATGATTTTGGTTCGACGATCAAAATAATGATGATTAAATAAATTGAAAAATATTATCGCAATTAGCTATCTCAGTGTTCTGCCCGGTCCCAAATTTTTCTTCAAGATGGTAGTAGGTACTATAAATTATTACTATATATTAATACCTGTGATGGACAGTGATCAAAACAGATCACGGAATCGCCGCAACGGCAGATCCTAGAGACGATTCTACGGTAGTTCTAATTAAATTCGCGGCGCGGAAATGCTTCTGCCACGGACAGGACAGCCTCAATCGCCGCATAGCATTTCCACCGTGAGGTTTGTATAAGTAATTTTTGCTCCAGTGCGAGTAAACGATAACACTTTTGGTTTGTATGGAAAGTGTTGACAATGCCGCCTCTGACAGCGGCCGCCGAGACGTCTCTGTGCTCCGTGGTCATCCATTTTTCTCAATTGACTCTCATCCGTGGGAGATGTTATAAATAGCTGATAGTTAGCAGGATCTCCACCTAGACAGGAATTGCTAAATGGGCACACGTGGATGTCCCGTTTACGAAGTTCATATTACTGTTGTACGGTCAACAGCATACTTTAACTAAGAAAACCAACTTTAACGCTTTGAAATAAAGACGCTGTTTATGGTTGTCAGTGACCTGCGATTGACTGTTCTGCTGCTTACAAGGAATGTGTGTGAATCAGACGTAAATAAGTAATGTAACTTAATATTTACAGATATATTATGACCCATAAAAATTTTGACTGGCCAGTCTGGCTCCTGAATTAAAGAATCTTCTAATTATTATCACTATTTTTGTTATGCGGACATTTACATAGATAAAGCACACAATATAACAAACTCATACCAAAACAATGCACGGAACTAAGCAATAATATAAAGGCCAAAATAATAAAACAGTCGCTTGCAATTTTGACCAATTTGTCAATCTAGTGAACGTATAGATGTTGAATGGATCATGGAATGAACATTTGTGAAAGATGCTTCTTATTACCAAGCTTTATAATTGATGAGACATGCACTTTTTGACTATCAAGGATGCGATCAAAAAGTTAAAGCTAGAAGTGATATGGAGGATAGAAAGCAAGAAACTCCACGCTAAGACAAGAGATGGCCAGCAAAAGATACGAACCTGGGTCTAAAGGTAAACTTTACAAAACCAGACGTCAAAAACGTCGTCGACGACGCGCGACGTCGTGGTTTAAATCATGGAGTCATTTTTGAATTGCGAACTCTATTCCGACAAAGTCAAAGTTCTAATTAAAAAAACTAACGTGAAACTCGAAACTCAAGTTGTCAATATTGTATTAAGAACTTTACAGAGCTCTGAATAAAGTTTATAATACAATAACGAGCTTGAAATTTTGGGCTTGGACTAAAGCTAGTAGAACTCGTTTTGTAATAAGACGGATAATGTCCTAAATATATAAAGAAGATGTACTCACTCTTGACGGCTCCAGCGATGACTACGATGATGACGGTGACCAGGTTCAGTGCTGTGAACACGTTGTTAAGCTTCGTCGACTCCTTCACACCAATGCCGAGGAGCACTGGAATCATTATAGTAACTTTCAAATGACTGTAATTGTTATAATGGAGACAGTTGTCTCTTCAGTGGATGAGTTTATACTTCATGTACAAAACATTGTTTGATAAGTTATTTTATGCCAGGTAAAGATACGATCTAATTGTCGCCTTTTACTCAACAATGGCAGAAATCAATTGATTTTTGATCAACGCACAAAGAATATTTTCTTAAGATTGTCATAAACACTGATTATTGAATCTACAGCAGTTACTAACTATGTAAAGAAAACACACGTGTACAACAATACTATATACAATACACTCACCAGTAATAAGCAGCACAAGCGCAAACGCAAAGAAATCAGGATAATCAGCCATGAACGCTATATTGATGGGAGCAACTTCCGTCATAGCCCTGGCCATGGAATTGTTGCAGAGGCTATCAATATACAAGGCCATGCCTTTGGCCACGCTGGCCGTGCCGATGACGTACTCCAGAATGAGGTTCCAGCCGATGGTGAAGGCTATGAACTCGCCAACACTGACGTAGCTGTAGACGTAAGCGGAGCCGGCTTTGGGCACGCGGGATGCGAATTCGGCATAGCAGATACCTGAAAGTTAGAAGAAAATGTTTAGGATGCTGTCTATGTAAATTGATAAGGGGAAAGTGAGGTTGACAGAGAAAACAATTTTATCAACTTGTTTTTTACTTTTTAGTTCGTTTTTAGCAGGGCAGTCGTGTTTATTAATTATTTATTTTTATTTTATACATTTTAGTGACAAGTTTTATTCTTTTGGAAGTATAGGTACATTTTTGTTTACCGCTATGCAATAGTTGGCATTTTGTTATTGTTAACATTTTTTTTTATTATTTGCCTAAGTATACCTACTGTGTGATGATGAAAGAATTCTAATAATAATTCAATCATATAGTAAACCATTAACTCATTTGCAGTGTTACTAAAGTCTGATTAAATCGTTTGTAGCCAAAGATGAAATGTTTTTTTTGCATGTACACCCTACCTATGTAAAATTTATGCCCATAAATTATATAGTTTTGGAATGTGTTCATCAAGGCCTTCAACTGGATACCCATATTGTAAATAATCGAACTTTTTTTTTCACATTTGAAAATAGAGCCATACATCCGCCATATAGTTTAAAAAATGGGTAAAAATTTCACTCGGGATAATGTAAGGATTCTAACGATACCCCATACATCCAAATCCGTTCAGGCATTTTAAAGTTATGGAGGAATAAAGAAACTCACATACATACATACGTGAACCCTGAAAACATTACACTCCTTTTTGGTCAGTCGTGTAAAAATAAAGGAATACGTAAATCAGTTCACATCAATCTAGTTTTTAGCCCGTTAAAAGGTGTATTAAACTTTTTAAATTGTTGCATTTTTTGGGGCTCATAACTATGCAACTTATAATTATGAAGCTGTCACAATTAGCTAAGTATTTATTACCTAAGTATTTCTAATTTTAACTCAATTAAAATCGCTGTGGCAGTAAATTTAAATTCATAGATACAACATTTGTGTATACAACAGTGATGTATGTTCATAGATACTACATTTTTACCGCATATTAGACACGTTTTTGCAGTTTGAGTCATTGTAACAAAAAATACACATACATACATAGCTTTATCTATTTTAAGCTACATCCTAACTAATTTTATAAATGTTAAAGTATGTTTTTTACGCTTTCACGTGAAAACGGCTGAACGGATTTGGATGAAATTTGGCACATGGGTAGACCATGACCTAGGTTAGGATAAAGGATTTTTTTATCCTGGTAGTACGATCCCATGGGATATTTATCGACCTGCACCCGGGCGAAGCCTCGGGCAAAAGCTAGTTATAAATAAATCGTCGGACTGTGTTGATGATAAGTGGAATTTGTAATAATAAAATGTTACACGTTTTGGCTTATTGTTAAATCCACCATTGTTTCTTCTATTGGTACCTACTTGAGTTTTTCATGATCATAAAATATTATGATTGATCTACGCCCATTGTCTGTCGAGTACATTAGTAGATATGTATCTAGTACTCGATACTTCTTCAGTATTAACGTACTGAGAAATTGATGCAAATCATTGGGATTACTTTAACAATGGGTTTGTGTGCCCTCTTTTTCGCTATCACTGCTTATCACTAAAGAAGCCTCTTAGCCGCACTTGATCATCAGAATATCAGTATACTTATACTCCATTTGAAATAAGATTAGACGTATAGATAAGCCTTTTTTACGTTCCGTTCAACCGATGTTGAATTCTATTGCGATGGTGGCATGACAAATGGCAGCCGCAGTAGATAGTTGGTATTGTGTAACTTTTTTTGCTTTTAGTGCTATCCTTATGCCTACGGTATAGAAGTCAAAATCGGTTGAACGGACTGTAAACGGGTGTTTTAATGTCTAATCTTATTTCAAATGGGGTATAGGTAGTAAACGTTTAGGTATTGAGGGACATAAATATATTATATATACAACATTAGTTTTTGTTTATGCTAAACCCGAAAAGGGATCATTGTACTCATCATTTTGAACAACTTTTTCTATGGGACCAAATTCGAAATGTGTGCCAAATTTCATTCAACTCCTATTAGAAGCATACTACTAATGATTGAAATACTATCTTGAATTCATGCAAGCCTAGTACTTTTTGTTAGGTTATGTACTGTTCATAAATTGTGCACAAAGTGTTTTGCACAGAATACCGTCTTGTATGCATGCAACGTACTACAGAAATAAAAAGTATCCTATGTATACCCAAGCCGTGGTCTACCCATATGCCAAATTGCACTTAAATCATTTTAGCCGTTTTAGCGTGAAAATGTACCTAACAAATAAACAAACAAACTTACTTACGCATTTATAGTATTAGTTAGGATAAATAAGTGTAAAATTGAACAACAACCAGACTCAAATTATTCAGTGGGACCAACGGGACTAAAAATAAAATTATAAATCATTCCCGTTCGTCCCACTGAGAAACTCAGTGGGACGAGCGGGAATAAATTTAATATAATTTATTAAATTCCCGTTCGTCCCATCAGTGGGACGACGCTAGTGGGACGAACGGGACACGATTTTGTCGATTAAAGTGAAGTCAAAATGTATGGAACAGCTGTTTTTTTTGCCATGGCCAAAATACAGTCAACGGAGACTAGCCTTCGGCGCGGGAGATATTATAGTTCACAAGGGTGTGCGCAATCACAGGTGCACTCTTTCTTCCCTCACTCTCATAGTCCGATGGGAGTCCCATTAATCATGTCACATAGACGACGTGCCCTAATCATCATTTTGCGTCCCATCATGGGACGCAAAATGATGATTAAGGCACGTCGTCTAAGATGCTACTCAAAAGTAGCCAATAACACACTCAAATCAACAATGAGTAGTCCGATGGGGCCAAGATTGAAACTCATTTAAAGAAAGCTCTGGTTCATGGACAATTTCAACAAGATATAATGCTAAAGCGCGGTTTGGAAGTTTCAACTTAGTGACAATGCTGTGAACCTGTTGCCAAATTTTTAGATGACTCTTTTCAAAATGCCATAGACACGCCTAAAATACTTTTAAATTTTGCTAGCAGCTACTACATAATTTTAAGAAACCAAAGGTACCGGTCCTAAACTTATAAATCATAATACAGGGTGTTAGGGCCTGCGCCCTCACGCCCCTAACCGCCGCCGCTGGAGACACCCTGGGCGTCGGGAATCCCAGGCGGATTCCCGGCCACCATAGGCGTGGGCTTGCGGACGGCGAGCAATGGGCAGCTCGCCGTCCGATAAGGACCAGGCCCAGGTCGATGGCGCGTCGTGTTCCACGCGCGCCTCAAAGAGATGTCAGCACACCTGATGGGGTCCGTTAGGACCGATGCCTGCTAGGGTTGCGGAATAGTCCGAAAGGGATACCGGGACCCTGGCAACAGGCAACCGAAGGAACACGGGTGGGTTTTAGTCAGTAAGAGTCTGACACGCCCTTCCGCTCCGCCCAGAGCGGGAGAAGTCATATGATGATTCCCACCCAAAAAAAAAAAAAAAAAAAAGGGTGTTAGGGTAGACACCGTTATCCTTGAAACTAGTGGTTTGGTGTCATCTATAATATACTTTTTCTATGGGACCAACATCTAAACCGCAAAAAAAAAACAGCTGTTCCATACATTTTGTCGATTTAAGTGAACACAAATGTATGGAACAGCTGATTTTTTTTTCGCGATTTCAAGGTTTTTCCCATGATATCCGTGGTTTATCCCATAGAAAAAGTATATTATAGATGACACCAAACTACTACTTTCAAGGATAACGGTGTAGACACCGTTATCCTTGAAAGTAGTGGTTAGCCACCCTAACACACAGTATACATAATGGTTTTTAAATCACTTGCAAATTGCAACAACATGCCAGCTATGAGGAAGCGAATAATTTCCTCCAAATATACGTCACATAATATTCGACCATGTTCACGTGTGTTCAGCCAATCAGTGGGGACAATGGGCAACCTTGTAATAGGACCTTTCTCAGGCCGTTCACTCTTGCACGTTTCAAATTACGAGTTTATAACGATTTAATAGTCGTTGAGAAATAAGCATTCATGGGTTCTTTATTATATTCGTAAGTGTATTTGGGCAATTTGATTTAATAATAAACGCAATTTACGACTATTATGTGACACTTTTGGAAATCCTTTTCCGGTTGATGAAAACGGTTGATGAGATCTACGCAGCGCGGTAGACACTTATGCAGCTTTGTTAGACCACAATTCAGCATAGAGTCAACTGAATATCACATTACTTTGCTATGTTTTGGCACAACTTTTACTTTCGGCCGGCTGCCTGACACCAACCTGGATTGGAAATGCTATATTTGGTAGTTTACCCGTCACCGCGCACTGACCCAAGATGCTTAAATGGTATAGAGATAGCGACGGAGAGGCATTGATGTTGTAAGGAACCGCAGTATTCTTAAAAGATTTGCAAATCTTTGTGAACGAGTAAAGAAGGATTGTTTTTGTATCCCCACGATATTGAAAAGAAATAGATTCTAACGAAACTACAAGCCACCTTCGCGGCGAATGAACCTAAAGTACCGTGACCCTGTATAGTCAGAAATTGACTGGTAACTGGCGGCCAGCCCCATTATCACTAGTGACAATAATACAAATAAACCTTCCTCAAGAATTTTTCCTAATGCTGGTGAAGAGATTTATGGTCGATGTAAACTTACCAGCGAAAGCAGACGCAACAGCCGCAACCAAAAAGCTGATACAGACAGCAGGCCCAGCGACAGTCTTAGCGACCGCTCCCGCCAGCACGTAGACCCCCAGGCCGAGCGTGCTGCCGACGCCCAGCGCCGTCAGGTCTAGGAGACCGAGGCATCTGTCCAGTTGTGTGGACGTGTCGCCGTCTTTCAGCTGCTTGCAGCGACGTAAAGCGTTGAATATCCGACCGCAGCCCATCTGGAAGGAAGAAAATAAATGGTTTGAGATGACTTAGAAATCACAGATTCACAAAGAGGGGGAATCATGTTCTGCCTAGCTTTTTCCCAAATTTATTCAAGTCGACTTCCAGTGTAACCATGCAACTGAATACCTCCACACCCCAGTTACTGGGTAACACAATTCTTCTTGGTAAGACTCGTTGTCAGACTTTCGCGCTTCTGACTTCTGACATGGAAATAAACAAAAGCGATAACCTATTTAAGAAAGAAGACTTATCACGACTTGCTTTCCCAGGTCAAAAGGATAATTGTTTTTTTTAAAACCATGATTCATTGTATTTGATGAAGCGACCACCGTCTAACGGAAAACTTACATAATAAAAATACCGGAGAAAATGCACGGCTTCGGTTTATTGAATCTTTTAATTGCTCACATGAGCACCTATTGCTAACTCCTACATACCTACATAGGTGCATAATTGCAGTTTTGTTTATCTAGCCAAAGAGTCAAAGATCCACATTAATCGAGAACTGAGTGGAAAAACTGGTCTAGAATCCAGAAAGCCGATTCTTCATTTTCATGTTTGTTTAAAATGAAAGGAAATATTATTTTCTGTTACCAATATGACATCTTAGTAAATCCTTGCTGTAGCAATTTTTTTAATCTAAGCTGTAGCCACATAACTTAGCTACCTACTAAAAAATAAAACTCCCTCTTTATAGGTATCATTAATTGGATTTGCCTCTCGATCTATAAGAATCTTTCCGCGCGGCAGAATCCCTGTTAGTTTTAGCTAGTAATTGTTCAGACAACATTTTGTAGACAAAATAAAAATAATCTACTATTGCAAATACCTACCAGTTTCGTCTCAACCGTAATTTGTTTCGTCACGTCTAACGTTGTTCTAGCGAATAATAAGATATTTTGAGGCACATCCTTTCAGAGGTTATTTATCAAAGAAACGTCGAAAAGGCGTAATTATTCATTCTATTGTTTGCAGTCATGCCTGAGTACTTTACATTGTAAGACTAATCATCCACAAATGAAATGCTAAGTAATTTTCTTCTTCTAATTAACACTTCTCAGCTATGTTTAAAATATAGTAAACAATTGTCATTGTTATGGATGAGCCAGAGAGGAAAATATGCTTAATGCGTTACCAACCGATATTAATTTCGATGTATGACGACAATCGACATTCCTAAAATTTTAATCACTGCGCTGTTCAGTCGCTATAATTTAAAATCCATATCTGTTAACCCGTCGTATGCCGTAATTACAGACACAATTAAAAATCCATTGTTTCTCAACGGGATCCACGTTACGGCATACAAAAGGTTAATAGTATAAATTCGAAAGTAACTCTGGCTGTCTGTTACCTTTTTATGCCTTTAAGTTACTGAACTGATCGATATGAAAGTCCTAGGGCCTAGGACCTGGAGAAGGACATGTAGGCTACATTTTATCCCGGATCTTTGTCATATGATAAGTATTTGACACGGCACCCGCCGCGCCGGGTTGCGGGCAATAGCTCGTAATTTATAAATGCAATAAAATTCTAATACAAACATCGGTTTCGTCACTATAATTGGCAAATTCCTGTCTTTTGCCAAACACGAACTAATTGGCCACTTATTTTTAATGTAAGCCAGCTTTAATCTTAAAGTTTACAGCTGCCAAAGCTCTCAGCTCTTAAGGTGTAAAAGCCGTAAAAGGAGGATGAATTTTAATTTTCCAGCCGGTCATTGCTTCGTCCAGTCCATACGTCATTTGGTCATTAACACGCCCAAGTTACGCACTAACGCACCTGACTTTTGGAGGGCATCACCAATATGATCGGTATTCGAGTGAGGTATACTTAATACAGAGCCAAATCCGTGTATCCGCCTAAGCCCCGTTCTGAGCCATAGCTCCAATATACCTACATAGTACGTGTGTATTGTGTAACAATACTGCTCCTAATGCATTAGCCACGAATTACGATCGTGACGTCATGACATTGTACGGCTCACCCTTGACCGTGACGTAGTAACATTGTAGTATTGTTGCGTCATAATAGAAAACATTCGATACTGTGTCGAGGAAGGTAGATCAAATCTGTATAGTATTGCAAACTTTATGTATGTATACACCTTATAGTTATGAAATTCGCTAGTTTATAATCAATGAGTATTATTTCCGTTAGATTAAAAACTGTCGAAAAATTTCGAACTGCAACAAACCATTTACAATTGAACGCATTACTTTTCGATAGTTTATAATATATCCATGGCAAAGCGACAAATTGTGAACTGGTATCAAACTTGCTTGAGACGTAACGCACCTTGCGCTAATAGCCTCACTAGCTACGAGCAACTTGGAAGTAGCGCTCGCCGGTCGCTGCCGCAGCACTGCTCGCTTCGCTCGCTCGGCTCACGCCCAGTTTGTCGCAGTTCTACTAACCTAACCCATTTTGCAATTTTTCGTCAGTTTATAATCTAACGGAAATACCCAATTCCGATAGATTATAAACTAACGGTTATCACAACATTATGGTGATATAGCCAAAGAGTCATAGTCCATAGTCAATTTAAATGGTAGTAAGCTTAAAAATTATTTTCCCTACCTAACCTTTCGGAGATTACAGGCCTGATGTAATGTTATGTGTTGTTCACAATAAAGCAGCACTTGATTGAAATGCCCCGTATCAGATCAATGCCACGGGCCATGACGACGTAATGAAGCAGCCGCAGTAACGAGTTGACCAGTAATAAACCAATCACGGTCCACAGAGCGTGACGGATCGCGG
The DNA here is from genome assembly GCA_948473465.1 of Lithophane ornitopus. Lineage (NCBI taxonomy): Eukaryota > Metazoa > Arthropoda > Insecta > Lepidoptera > Noctuidae > Lithophane > Lithophane ornitopus. Next base: position 15,881,672 of record OX419625.1, read on the forward strand.
AGGTGACAGGCAGGTATGGAGTGACGGATTCGTGCTGAGACGATGCTCTTTATTGAATTATGTTGTGCTTGTGACTGTCTCGCACGTTTTTAGTGTCACTATAATAATGGTCCTAATTATTATGTATGCTACACCCGGAAATTGCATGCACCTGCATGAGGGGATTCAACGTTTTCTCATTATATTGATAGTAGACAACTTTTGTCTTAAAGTACCACTTCTTCTTGCCAGGTTTTAAGCAAATTACTGTACAGTATGGCAGGTAAGAGACGTACTTTATGGGAGTGTAGTTCTCACGAAAATGAACACCTTTTACTATGGGACCAACTTAAAAATAAGTATGAAAATAGAAAGAGACAGACCGAGAGAGAAACAGTCGCATCGAGGGGGCATAACGTTTTTTCCTTACGTGACGATTTTTACTAGTCAATTCCTACCGAAAGCCGCGTCAAGAAACTACGTTCCAAAAAAAACAGCAAATATAATATTTTTTTAAATTCCTTTTTAATTTATAAAAAATATTTTTGGAACGGTTCAAATAATATTACTTTCCATACATTTTGATCAATTGTATAGGTAGATATTATTCCTGTTACTTTTTCAAAGAATCAATCTGCCTAGCCTTTTCCCAATTATATGTTAGGGTCGGCTTCCAGTCTAACCGGAGGCAGCTGAATACCAGTATTTTACATGGAGCGACTGCCTATCTGACCTCCACAACCCAGCAACTGGGTAATACGATACCCCTTGGTTAGACCGGTTGTCAGACTTTCGGGCTTCTGATGACTCGTAACGACTATCAAAGATCCACAAATGACAGCCGGGACCAACGGCTTAACGTGCTCTCCGAGGCACGGAGGAGTCTCGACTATGTGAAAATGGTCACCTATCCACGGACCAACCCCGGCTAGCGTAGCTAAACCTGATGGATCGACCCGAGCGGCTATTATAACGTAGCCACGACCTCTTAACAAAATTAGCAATTACAACATTTTCTATAGGTAGTTCTTTTTTGTTCATAAAAAAAATATTTGGAAAGGTTCAAATAATATTACTTTCCATACATTTTGATCACGTATATTAGGTAATCCTGTTACTCCCTTGAATAGTAATAATGTCGTTGTATTAGGCATGTAATTCTATGTTACAGAGGGACTAAACTTGTGGAATTTAGTTCGTTCGGTAGCCCAATGCTTTATAGTCGTTGGAGCAAAGTAGAAGCCCGCACCCGGCATGACCTTACGTAGGGGAGTAGGTTCCTGACAGCTCATTCACATAGTAACAGCAAAAACGTGTGAAACCAACAAAGGAAGGTATTTCCGACTTTAATCCTATTTATAATTATTTATTCACACAGTGCGTACCTATATAAGTTGCAGATTACTAGTCCATTGTTCTCACGTTTTAGATAATATATTATCATCTCACGGAAGTTTCATATGTGGGAAATACGTGCCATAGCCACCAACCCGCACTGGGCCAGCGTGGTGGATTATGGCCCACTCCCTCTCACATAGAGGAGGCCTGTGTCCCAGCAGTGGGAACGTTATAGGCTGATTATGCTAATATCATAGTAGGTAGGCATGGGTGGTAACAGTAGGGTATTTATGTACACCGTAATTGATGTGACCAGTAGGTATTGTTGGAACTGAATTTGTCACAATAGAATGAAAGGTCATGTGTGTCATGGTGAATGATACAATTTGTCCACCTACTGCTGCGTACAGGCCTCCCTGTTTTGTCATGTTTCCCTGGTCTGTGCGGGTATCATCCTCCTTCAGTCAGTCAGCTGTTTCGCTAGCGACGACGGTGTCGGATTGAAACTTTTTAAAATCTTTTAATGAAAATAACGTTTTTTTTTATTGTTACTCGGTCATTAATTTTTGTGTTTAAGTCAACCAATGGTTTGAGTGACAACGGTGTTTACCCTTACATCCTGTATATTCCTTATTATGTTATATAGTTTACTAGTGACCCGCTCCTGCTTCACACGGTTTTTACGACTTGACAAAATATTAGATTGAGAGATTTCTTAGTTATTTGTAACTTTAATACTAACCTAATATACACATAAAACTTCCGGAATAAATTCTCTAAACGATGGTGAAAACCTCATCAAAATCTGTTCCGTGGTTTAGAAGAATGCAGATATACAGACAAACACGAAAAGCGACTTTAATTTATAATATGTACAGATGTTTGATCTATGGTAATGATAATCTGTTTGTAAAATAATTACTTAAACGTCAGTGTGTTATCAGATAGGTACCCGTCCTTTCATATTTCCTTCTTAAATCCTACCTATAGCAGGCCTTCGCTCTTCGCAATATCCGCATACGTATCAGTACTAAACTATTGTAATGCTCTAATTCCTTGAAAAAGTTCATTTTTCACCTCATTGTTTCATAATGATTGTAATTAACTATATGAAAGTGGAAGGACTTACCGATAAACCCGACACGTGTCTTAAATGCATGTGTCAATATTAATATCTGACGCATATTATTATTATAATATAAACCTCACTATTTGTCTATTTTCTTACCTAATCTACGTATGTTTTCCTTTCCAGAAATGATTGTAAAACTCTCATGCCGTTATCATTTCAGTGTGTTTATATTGAACCGTGTTGTCTCGAGAAAAATGACAGGAATCCAGACAGAATGACATCATCCTACACATTTTTATCGTCATTTATTAAACAAAATAAGGCAAAGTTTCCGACTGCGTCTGTCAGAGACAATCTTACAAACAACTGTCCTAATTTGAGGAAGGACAACATTTTTTTAGGTGTCTGCATTTGGGTATCGCAAAAATACACACTGATTTGCTTTTATTTGAAGAACCCAGCGAGGTACTTGCGTAACACACTGTGGCGGAATCTACATCGCCACATGCGAACTACGCATCAAAGACCTGCAGGCCTAACATGACACACGCGACAATTACTCACGCGAGAGTGAGTAATTTTTGTCTATTTCGTCACTTTTCTCGTTTTCTGACAGCTCTGCCATACAAAATACTCGACTCGTTCTGTCAAACTTGATGTTTTCTCTACAAACATTTCAACACGAGATATATCTTATTTTTCTGTCTTTTTCTCGTCGTCGATTTTTACGACGAGATGAGTAGACAAAATAAGTACAAAAAAAATGTCCTTATTTTGTCATAATTTTATTTTACAATATAATATGAATTATATAATAATGTCAAAACTTAGTTTTAAACTACTATTTATATTGGAACGAAAGTTCCTTTCGGCAGCCGCGAGAGAAACTGAGGCGGAGGGATGCACTATTAAGTAGATGAGCATCACTCAATACACTCAATACATCACTTTCAGAAATAACCAGTTACTTTGCCAATTATGGTGATTAATGGTACAGGGATTATGGCTGGACGGCAGTAACCTTCGCAACATAATTACTAAAATCGGCAGTTCATTCTTTATGGGATGGTGATTAACTACGTTTACTGTTTTGTGGTTATAATAGCGAAATCAACTCCAGCTGCATATTTAACTGAACGTCAGTCCTTTTGGCAAGTGTGGTGACGACAAAATTTACAATAACACGGGTTTAATGGTGATTGTTACAACCCTTCCTTTAAACCTTCTCTTTATCAAATTGCGATCATCGGCCCCTTTGTTGTTTGTGGTGATTATTGTGCGAGTAGGCTGTGGTTTAGTGAGTAGGTGATTATGCTGAAATTTAATTCATTGGCATTATTATCCACGTATTCTAATCGTATCGTATTCTATACTCCTTAATTTAGGATCTCAATAGTTATCGAAAAAGAAATGATATTTTAACTTATATTGGCCCACTAATTTTCATTTCCGTCATTTTTTATTTTAATTTCAGTATGCCAAAGGAAAATATTAAATTTTATTCAAAAGAGGCGGTCACAAAAGAGGTGGACGTAAAATTAATTCCATGCGGAAAATCGAATGAATGAAACCGAACCCCAAGCTGATGTTGCTATCATAAAAATGATTTGTTTTTAATAATTTGCTACATCGGTATCTCGTCACGAGATAGAGAAGTGTCAGAGTGCCTTTTTCGAGCTTACTCGTGCGTAACGGTCATGTTAGGGATTAGAATGACGTCATAATCGACGACAAATTTCGACAAAACGAGAAAAAGAGCGGTCTCGCGCTTGTCATGTTAGCCCTGCTGACGTCACACAAAAATCCTGACGTCACATAAATCCTGCATCGCGCAATTAAAGTTTACCGTGCTGTGGACATATATACAAGAACCCAACATCAATCGTTGGGCAGTTGCCCGCCAGACACAACACCCGTCTGGTCGGAGGATCCTCCCTTTTCTATGGTGGATGAGAGAACTTTACACCCTGTTCCTCATACCCCTAAAATACATAACATGACCATTGATCGCAATTCTTTTGACTGTTCGGCCACGTTCATTGCGTTATTTACGTTATTGAGCAGACGAATATATTTGTACCTACATATGAGCTACATCTAATACATGTTTCATACTAGATTGCTGAGTTATATTCGAACGCAATGTGATTTGATACTGAATAAATAAATTGAATATTCCAAACCTAAGAAACAATAGATTAGGAATTTTCTTCAAAACCGTTGGATTGTGATTGAAAGATTTGTTATGCAATAAGGATACTGGTTGCTTTATCAAGTCCTCTCACCAGTTATTCGTACAGTACTAAGTTCATTAATAGGACAAGCCGACTACAATAGTAAAGAGAAAGAATCAAATACTTTAAAAAAAAGCTTTGTGTCTATCGGATCCTTATTGTAATTTTCTTCAGCATGATAATAGTTTTATTTTAACTTAAATAAAATATTATAAAGTAAACAAATATTGTCTTCTGTCAAAGCTAAAGATAAAACTTGGTTAATCACTAGACAATCAACCTGAGATTAAAGCAATTCGACTTGTTCTTGGGATCATTTATAATAACTGTTTGTTTAAGCTAAGCAATGCAGTTAATTATCTTCCGCGTGTCATGGAGTACTTTGATTTATGTGGGTAGGTACGAGATTTTTGGGGATAAGAAAAACGGGGATCTGGCCTCCTTGAAAGGCTGTCAATGCGGTTTATTGTATCTCAGAAATATAATTCTTCAAGTCATCAGTACGCGGAACAGGTTTAATTGGAATATGACCGTCATTTACCAACGTCAATATTACCATCAATGGAGTCGATTGCTAGAAATTATGCAAGATGACAAGCAAAACGACAAGATGATACAAAATTAAATAATTATTATCCATTTGCAATTCTTACTGTGCGTTTGCACTAGCGAAACATTCACAACAAACATGTTGAAGTCTAGTTCCTGTCAAAAATTGTATGGAACATTGACAGAAAATAAAGATTTCAACATGTTTTATTGTGAATGATTCGCCAGTGTAAACGCACGGTTAAAGCAAATAACAATGTATGGACATTGAAAGGGACAGGGAAAAAACATATCAGTCAAATAAACTTCAACGTTCTCCTTGAGCTAAGAATAAGAAAAAGAAAATAAAAATAAAAATCGTGATAAACAAAAGAGACTCACCATTTCAGAATGTTTTATAATAACCAGAACTAGACTGTAAATCAAAGAATAAATTAATTAAAAACAAAGCTGGATTGAAAGCAGCCAGTCACTTGACACCAAATAATGACAATGTAAAATGAGTGATTACAGCCATGTTTCACCTCCGTATCTCTGTTATCACCAACTGATGGTAATCCGTATGCAAATTGAAGGAAACCTATGTTTTAGCTGATGATTTGTGCGTTTGTCTGTGATTTTAAGCAGTCTGGGAACAAAATTAGGAAAACTGACGGATAGTTATTGTTATATGGTGAAGAAGCTCTAAAATTACCAGTAAATATAAGACAAACATAAAACTAAGATGTAAAAAAAATACGGAAAGGAAAATATTCAGGACTCGATGGGACATCTTTATGAAGAATCTTTTATAAACCTAACTTTATTTTCCACAATTCGAGCAAAGATCAAAATAACAATCTTAATCATGTCGTTAAGTAAGTACTAAAACATCACTTCAATTCTTCGCAATGAAGGACGTTACAAAACGATCTTAAAAAACTGGATCGCGTGACGATTCTATTCAGACTTAAACTAAGTAGGTAGATCAACAAAAAAAAAACAGGTTTTTTACAACCAATAATTATCTTTTAGTACCCGCATAACCTTCGCTCGATCCACTTTAAATCATTCTCAATCTTTTTTTTAAGAAAGTATTAGAATTCAAAAACAATTAATTAACGAGACAATCTCAAATAAAGAACCGGATAGTGAGGGGTTGGATGTCCTCAAGCTAGGTGGAACGACGATAGTAAGTCGATAGCAGTGGTCGATGATGAATTTAAAAAGCATGCAAGAGGCCAGCAGTGTATTGGAATAGACTGATTATGTTGAAAAAATACAGAACCAAGAAGGAAGAAAGAAATAGATCCTGAACATAATAAATACAATCTAATTTGTGCAATATTCTCAGAACGGTCACAAGTTGCGTAAGATGACCAAGTTAAACATAAACAACATTCGCAATGTGAATGTCTCGAGAATTCTCTAAGGGTATTGACATACAAAATATTTGCTGTTGATTTCTTAAGAGCTCATAAAGGAAATCCGGCGTAGAGGCAGGGTCCACCTCAACCATTGCGCGTACTTTATGCAACTGAGGTCTCAGGTTTCAGATGTTTTCAAGATACAGTAAAAAGACGATGCAGGTCCTAAGTAAAAATGAGTTTAATATTCACTTATTTGGAAAAGGAAAATTCAAAGATACTAAAAGTATTTGAGCTCCACAAGTAAATGGAGAAAAAAACGAACGATAAAAGCAGAGAAATATAATTTTATAGAAAGACATCAAAGCAAATGATGTCGAAAATAGTGAAGTAGTAGCCGAATAATAAACAGAAGATATTTTTATTAAATCGCCAAAGTGTTAGCAAGAAAATCCAGCGTTACCTCCTAGTATATATAACTTCATAAAAAAGCAAATGTCTTCAAACAATGATGGCGATGACAATTATGACAAAGAACTGTTTTATCATTGTGTGCAAAGGATTTGGAGGATTCCAGAAAACTGTTCATCATTGAGTGATAAGACCGTTGACCTTACTTCATTGGTTCACCAGTTTTTGACAAGGGTGTCTGTTACTGTGCTGTGACGAGTAAGATAGTGAAATTTGAATTTCTGTTGACATTCTCGATTAGATTCGGGTGCCTATTTATTATATTATGACGAGTGTCTTCATCGACTGGTATTAAGTGAATGAGTAGTATGACTGCATATATCGAAGTGTTTGTTATATGAACTATATTTTTTGTGTAAAAATCCTCATGGATGTCCTTAGCCTTGGGGCGAGGGCGGGAACCAGACTCTTACTGACTAAGTGATTAATCTTCTAACAATCTGGCTGGAGGCTGGAGAACTCGCGCATTCTTCTCACTCCCCCGCCAGGAATCGTTCCATCTGGCGTTCAGGTGGACCCCGTGCGGCTATCGCCATATAAACCATGCCTGGATTTGGGCTTGGTTTGTGGGCTGAATTTGATGGTACAAACTCTAGAATTATTTAATAATTTCATCATCATCATCATCATCAGCCTATAGCAGTCCACTGCTGGACATAGGCCTCTCCAATTGCACGTCATTCAGCTCGATTCTCGGCAGCTCTCATCCAGCTGCTACCAGCCACCCTGCGAAGATCGTCGCTCCACCTAGCCTGAGGGCGTCCTACCTTACGTTTGCCGATTCGCGGTCTCCACTCAAGAACACGTCTACCCCAACGGTCATCAGTTCTACGGCTAATATGGCCGGCCCATTGCCACTTCAGCTTGCTTATTCTATGAGCTATGTCAACAACTTTGGTTCTCTGCCGGATTACCTCATTCCGGATTGTATCTCTCAGAGATACTCCAAGCATAGCTCGTTCCATAGCTCGCTGAGCGACCTTGAATTTATGGACCAGCCGTACCGTGAGTGTCCACGTTTCGGCTCCGTAAGTCATGACAGGCAGGACGCAATGGTTGAAGACTTTAGTCTTTAGGCTCTGCGGAATACTCGACGAGAATATTTAATAATTTGCTAACATGTAACCTGTTAGTAGACATATGCATTGAAACTTGACATTAAAAAATACACCCTGTAAGGGCATTGCACATGATTTGTATCAAATTATTAATACCTATTATTTATTTTAATTTTTTATCTTCTGATCTATTTGATTTTTCATTCCAAGGCTTACATCTTAATGTATTTCTTGATATTGGCAAAGATTACCGTATATGGTTTTGCCGCATCTGTGTTAAGGATATCAGGTATAAATGTTATTCCCCAAACAGGTAAATAAGAATAATGTTTCGACCTTACAGCGGTCGCGAGCAACGGTTGTCGACCCACGCGAAATATTATGTTTTTTTTTTGTGATGCTACTGGCCAACAAAGATATAGGTACCCTCGTAAATATTGAGAGTAATCATGATTTTATTAACTTTCAAGTAATGTAACCTTTTGCTCAAGTTGCACAAGATAATTATATCAGCAACATTATATCATTTTTTATCTTTGGATCCACAACATTATAATGTCAATTTATAACTAGGGGAAAATTCTGAAAGTGGTTGATTTAAAAAAATAAATAAATTACCAAGCAAGGCACACCAACGACATTTTTACAAAGATAGTAGATGTATATATGAACAGTAAGCGATGACTTAGGTACTGTAAGATTTGTGATGACAAATCTATAATTGCTGTGTATAAACAAAAAACCTTAATATTCCTTTTAAGGTTTTAAATAAAAGAACACGAGTAAGGGGAATACGTAATAAATTGCAGTTTATGTTCATTTTTATATACCAGCCACTTATTATTTTTTATAGTGACCATAATATTTTAATTAAATTTTAAATTATTTCGTAACGTTTGTGATAGTAGCCGTACACCACCAACATTTATAACAATATGAAACTAACAGATTTACATGCACTTAGCATTCCCATCGCTCTAAAAGGGAAACCGTTTGTGAGGACATTTTTCGCAAAACTTCCGATAAAATCAGAAAAATAAACATACATCACTTAACTCCTGTGGTCGCCATAATAATTGTCAAATACCTACCTATAACTTTAAAATTCATTGGTTGTACTTTATGGTCGCATTTAATGCCTATAAGTGAAAGTTACGACCAGAATGGTCGCGAATTACTAAGTAACTAGGTATGTTTCTTATAACGTTGCATGTTGTTATGTAATGTCAGTGGTTACAAATCAAATCGGAAACATGTCATTAGGTACTTGAGTGGTAGGTCGTCAATTATCCATTGGTAGGTTATTTCCGCCTAAAATAAACAGAAGTGACCCTATTTTTTGCAGAACTTGGATAACAAACAATCGTAATAATAACATTACATCATCACACCTATTCACAGGCAGAATTAGTGTACAATTCAAACTTAATCTCAAAGCATTTATTTCAATTAAACCATTTACAGGCACTTTTCTAATGTCAAAGAGTCGGTCAGTCAGAAATATGAAGTTAGTTGCCCATTCCAAAGCGTAATATGTACCTATGGAGAAGGACAGGTAAGAAAATCTTTTAAATTTTATTGTTACAAAGCTTGTACAGTACCTACACCCACATTAAGCCTTTTACATTCGTTCCCACCTCATGTGATAGGAGGCAAGATCAACTGGGAATAAATTCAGACTTCGAGCTGCTACTAAAACTTTTTCGATAGAAAAACTCAAATCTCTTTGCTCCACTCTTAGATCATCATAAATGTAGTAATTGTGGTTCTACACACATCAGAAATTATTTGTTAAATAATTGCCCAGTTTACGAAGCTAATGCGGAAGTATATTCAGCAAATCCATGTGTATTTATGCGCATATTTGTATGTGTTTGTACATGTGTGTTTGCTTGTGTGCATGTGTACGTAACCCTGCTAATGATTGATTCGTGTTTTTCAATCGTGTGAAATTCATTATATATGGCGACACGCCAGACATTCGTGAATGTGGTATTCCAGAATTGGTTTTTACTTTGCACACATCTGTACAATAAATGTACCGAGCTATCGTCCTTATACATGTCTCCTGATGCAGTTTAGTGTCATGTAAATCTTCATGGTGCTAAGAAAATATATGAATTTACAAATCAAATCAAATCAAATCATTTATTAAGTGTGTTTTTTGGTGAGGTTACATGGTCTTATAAAATACAAACATTGTGCTCAAAAAGCTACCCATTGGGCTTACACTTTTTTAAGAAAATTCGTTCATTATTACTGAAGTATATTATATTATTATGCAAGGTACATGAAGCTATATAAAGTAATGTCAGATAAGTAAATAATCAAATTGTCAATTACACCTTTTACTTTTACTGAAAGCTATAGGTAGGTAGAGAGTAACTGTCTGTTACCGCCTAAACCACAGAACCGATCATTTTGAAATTAGACAGACAATTAGCCTGGGACCTCGAGAAGGACATAGGCTTAATTTACATCCTGGATATATTCGTATTAAAAATTATTAAAAACAAAATGCACGCAGACGGAGTCGCGGTTAACAGCTAGTTTATATTAAAAACCTGATCATAATAATGTAATTAAGAATGATACCTTTCAATTACCTACATATCTCAAGGCCTAAGGTCATATACATAATTAGTCTATAAAGTTCCCACTGCTGGGATACAGGCCTCCTCTCGCTGAGAGGGAGTGGGCCGAAATCCACCACGGGGGCCGAGTGCGGGTTGGTAGACGTCACATCCGATTGTTTGGTGGACATGCCTTGCCATGCCTTGTTTCCTCACGAAGTTTTCCTTCACCCTTTTGAGAATCCTTGTTTCTCTTCCCTCTCGGGGTTTGAACCTACAACTCGTTAGGCGCGGGCCTTACCACCGGTTCACTACTGCTCTGCGGTAAGGTTATATAATTTCAATTAATTCATATTCCTCAACTCAAACTCAAAGCTTTTGAATTGTCAAGGAGTCGGTCAGTGAGAAATATGAAGCTAGTTGCCCATTCCAAAGCGTAGTACGTACCTATGGAGAAGAACGGGCAAGAAACTCCACGGACACTCTTTTAAATAAAAAAAATGAATATATAATTCATGTTGAAATTATAAATGGGAGAATAATGTAGAAAGCACGTTAAAAGCGTCCGCAATTCTTATATTAGAAAAATCTTCCTCGAGAACTATTCTATCCATTGGTGAACACCAGCATGTATCGTGAACAGAAAGACGCGGCGGAGGCGGGTCTTTCTGTTCTCGAAATCTACTGCACCGATTTTCATGCTGTGTTCACCAATAAACCACTGAAGGGTTTTAGTATATAATAACCGACATCCACTCGGGCGAAGCCGCGGGTATCAGCTAGTTATAAAATAAAAACAAAAAACAATTCAAAAATTAAAATAAGCCATGGCAGCTAAGAGATGACCATGACAACTCCACTTGTTTTATATCACAGCCTGATACCATTGTTTTATTATATAGCAACATCACACATGGACTAAGAATTGATTGCCATAAAAAATAATAGATGAATCGTGAATCTTGGTGGCTAGGTATAACAATGTTAACAATGGATGTCGTAGGTGAGTGCCAATTGTTCTCACGGACTTATTTTTAAAATATTGATTCCATACCTTTTTTAAACGTGTTCTTGATCTCTGATAATATGTTTAAACGGTCATATTTTTTACATCTGTCTGTTTTTTACTTTGTCGAGGTTATTATGATCAGTTCAAAAAATGAACGGGTAGTAATTTAATTATTCGGCGGTTGGTTGGCGAACCAACCAGTTTCTGTTACAGTAAAATGAGTGTGACAGAAAACAGAGCGAAACATGAGCGGTAATAAAAAGAAAATGAATCAGTTATTTCATACAATGTCAGTACACGGAAAGTACAAGTTTTTTGTTCAAAACGCATCTTTTGAAATTTCCTCTTTCCTCTTACGTAGTAGTAGTACCTACATGCATACATAAACTCAGGCATTCTTCTTTAGGTAAGAACTAGAACGCGATCCACCACCTGCGATCCTTAGTAAATTAAGTAAATTCGATCTTCCTTAAATGGTTAAGTAAATAATATGATAAGAAAACTAAAAAAAAGTGGTTAAATTAAGTTAAAGCACAATCTACCGAACTTTGCATACTTATCAGAAATTCAGAATAATTCTGCGTGTTTTGATTTAAATATTTACACTAACTGTACTGTTTACTAGCGTTCGCAAACAGAAAAATTACAGGTTTTAAAAAGAAAATGTCAACAAACTGATAACGGTTAAACAACGGTTTTATGGAAAGTGATTTTAAACTAAACTAACCTCTCCACCAGAAGTGTTTTGAGTCCATAACTCCTTGCAATAAAACAGAAAATTGCACAAAACAAACATCCTCGGGGATAAAATTGTTTTTATTGTCTTTTAAATTGATTGTTTTGTTCGATGATTTCGTTAAACAATAAAACATTTCCAAGCGATCGTTAATCATAAGAAAAATAGAAAATATAGTTAACTAGGTACAAAGACTTCCATATTGTCACGAGACTTTCGTTATCTGAAAATAAAATACCATAAGGGAAATTCGATTTTGTTACTTAGCAACATGAAAATGGAGGAAAGTAATAATGCACAATTGAAAACGTAAAAGACTTACTTATTAACAAACATTGCTAACTTTTTCAGATTGCATTCACAGACCCAACAATTTTTTTTTTTCATAAAAAAAAAAAAAAATCTTTATTAATTATTTTTTTATTTTATTAAACATGACATTGTAAAAGTCACTTTCGCACACATTTAGACTGTTGGCCAAAAAGTAGACCCATCAATTTGTAGGTCATATCGTCAATAAGACTAGATTCTCGAGAAAAACAAAAAATATATGTGCTAAGTCTCACTAGATATTATATATTGTATTCATTTGGATGCAGATGTTCTAAATATAGCTCCTAGTATTATAGTCAATGACATTTTGATTGTAAAAATATAACGATCATTTGCCGACAAGTGTTATTTTTTACACACATAAGTATAGTAGACATTGTAAACGTTTTTCATAACATACTGTGTAAAAAGTTACTATGAGTACATTATAATTTATATTACATGAACCCGGATTTGTGTTCCATCAGAATAAATATACGAAACTAGCTGCGCCCCGCGGTTTCACCCGATTAAGTCTCGATACCTTGGGAATATCGGGATAAAAAGTACCCTATGTCCTAATCCGGGTCATGGTCTACCCCTGTGCCAAATTTCAGCCAAATCCGTTCATGTATTTTAGCGTGAAAGCGTACCAAACAAACAAACTCACAATCGGATTTATAATTTTTGTTAAAATTAGGATAAACTTTCGTCCTAAAGCAAAAAAATACTGTAGCTAATAAATACATAACATTATTATCTTCAACAGACATTACATTATTTAATTTCAGATCGCTGTTTATTACATTATTATGATTTATTTTTAAATGGCTATTGTCTGTAGCACTTATTACGGTGTTAAAGTTAGTCCATAAGTAAAAGTCCTCCAAGCAATTAGTTACGTAGTTACATTCATACGTCATTATTATTGAATATGGGCCTTCGACATATCAAAAGAGGTTTTGCTATACTGATGTGGTCCTAGGCAGACAGATTGGTTAATAAACATTGCAATACCTAGTTTGTTATTAGCAACGGTGACAAGACATTAGAAGTATGAACTTTATGAAAAGAGGCCACGAAGAGATTGTGAGAAAGATGATATGACTAGAAAGGAACTGAACACTGAAAAGATTGCTGGTAGAGATCATCATCTGCCTAGCCTATCTGCCTAGCCTTTTCCCAACTCTGTTGGGGTCGGCTTCAAGTGTAACCGGATGCAGCGGAATACCAGTATTTTACATGGAGCGACCGCCTATCTGACCTCCATAACCCAGTAACTGGATAATACGATACCTCTTGGTAAGACTGGTTTAGAATATTTTTTATGCAATACCGTTATATTAACTTGTATCAGGAATTATTGTAATGCATTTTTTATGTAATTTTATTATAATTTATTACGAATGGGAGATACATGAATAAATAACACTCAAAGTGATCGTGCTCCAGTTATGGAATAGATACAAGGTTTTTACCGACACTGTTGTAAATGTATCTTATAAAAAACTAGCAAGTGACACTTGATAAATAACCGCACTAGTTAAGCTGCGGTTGCCACGATCAGCCGCTTGATGGGTGACCATTACTACAGTCATTCGGATCACCTTAGAACTACGCGGCAATATAGTCGATGTGCAGTCGATCCCGACTGTGGTGATAATTCATCCTGACAGTAATTTAGTTAGGTTACATTCACGGATATCTATGGTTACATTATTAGTCTATATTTTTGACATTAACATTATGTATCAGTCTGCTTTTAATTATTTAAATTTTACGTGTTTTTAATTGATTGTTGAATTTTATTATTATTTGACTGTATACAGGGTGTTAGGGTAGACAAAAAAAACAGCTGTTCCATACATTTTGTCGATTTAAGTGAACACAAATGTATGGCACAGCTGATCTTTTTTTCGCGATTTCAAGGTTGGTCCCATAGAAAAAGTATATTATAGATGACACCAAACCACTAGTTTCAAGGATAACGGTGTCTACCCTAACACCCAGTATACCTAACATAAATAACTAAATAATAAATGCATCGCGTGCAGTTATTATCAAAATAATAATAAAACTATACACGATCGTAGTATTCGTGGATCGTTAGTTAATTCAATGCGCACACGTCTCAAGGTTTTGACGTTTAAGGTCGAGAACGAAAGGTTTTCCTCTTAGAACACGTTTTTTCTTTAATCAATCAGAGTGAGTAAGATTGATTCATTTCAGTTTTACATTTATTAAAAATAATTACTGGAATTGAGCTTCTCGTCTTGTATAGTGGACTTCGTAACGAGTAAATAAAGAGAGTAGTAGTAGCCCAGTTGGGTTCGAACCCAGGCAGGGGCTTTACTTGTGTAAATAATTTTATCACTATTGCTCTCAAAACGATTAAGGAAAACATCGTGAACAAACTGGCATGTCCTAGAACCAAAAATTCGAAGACATTTGACATCTAGCAACCCGTACTACGGCTCGCATGGGATAGATTGGCTATATAGTCATTGGATAGATTACAGCCCACTCCCTGGCGAAAAGAAAGGGCCTAGGTCCCGGAAGTGGGAACATTATAGGCTGATTATGCTTTAAACAACATATAATTAATTAACACGCGAATTTTCGGACTGTGTCTCATTAGATCCATATCTAATGTCTGTGAAGTTTGGCCAATCAATTTCAAACTTTATCTTTACTTACTTTCTAAAGTACAAACCCTTTAATGGCTAACGTGGAAATATTATCGCTTTTCTAATCGTGAAATGTGGGTTTAGGGGTATGAGGAACAGGGTGTAAAGTTCACTCATCCACCATAGAAAAGGGAGGATCCTACGACCAGACGGGTGTTGTGTCTGGCGGGCAACTGCCCAACGATTGATGTTGGTTTCTTGTATTTATGTCCATCGCACGGTAAACTTTAATTGCGCGATGCAGGATTTATGTAACGTCAGGATTTTTGTGTGACGTCAGGTCTTTGATGCGTAGTTCGCATGTGGCGATGTAGATACCGCCACATCACTCCCCTCCGGAGACCGCAGGTCGATAGTAGGCTGAGTCTTGTATCTTCCGATGCTTGCCAGTGCCAGTTGTGGTTCCAGTGAGTCGGAACCGGGTGTCACATTGTTCGCGGTGGGTCGGAACTGTTTGCGGCGGTTGTGGTGATTGAGGTGATTGCGGTGATTCCCCAGTGGGTCGGGGTGATGAGGTGATTGCGGTTATTCCCCAGTGGGTCGGAGTGATGAGGTGATTGAGGTGATTCCCCAGTGGGTTGGGGTGATGAGGCTGAGGGTGATGACCAGGATTGCGCGTTTGTTGCATGCTGGTGGTCAGGATACCCGTTGAAGCCTCGGGTGTTGGCTTGGCTGTGTGACTCGCGTCGTGCAAGCGTGACGTTATGTGTTTTGAGTGTGAGCCTCTTGAAGCTCAACTGGCTAATATTGCTCAGGCTTGCCTTTGATATATTGATAAATAGTTGTTGGTAACAAGATCCCAACTGAAACACGTTGCATGACATGAAGTGACAGGTTGTTAGCTCACTGCCTAATGTGGATAAATAGTTATTATGATAGAAATATCTTGCATTTTATCGAGCGTAAACTCCTTATAAATAGCTTACTCAGTCGCTTAGATGAAGAATATTTGCCGTTCTGATCAATTGCAGTTTCCTACAGTTTCTTAAAAATCGTCGTTAAATTAGTTAGAGAGAGTCATTCAATACCGACACTGACACCGACGATATTCTGAGAGGATAAATTGCTTAAAATGTTTACTTACAATTTATAATTTTTGTGATGTTTCCTTAGATGACAAGTCATAAGCTAATGGTCAGTGGTAAATGGTCTGTTGTTTTATCCTCTTTAGACAAAACCTTGGATCAAACAGATTATTAATTCAGTATTTTCCTTTTATTCTTCTTTTCAATGTGTAAATACCCAAGTTAGCATAAAAACTTTATTGGCACTTATTGCCATAAACTATTGTAACAAATATTAAAAATGCGAAAGTTTGTTTGTTACGCTTTCACGCTATAACAGCTGAACGGATTTGGATGACATTTGGCACATGGGTAGATCATGACCAGGAGAAGGACATAGGATACCTTTAATCCCGATATTCCTACGAGATCGAGACTTATGCGGGAAATATGCGGGGCGCAAGTAGTCGAGTATAAATTAATAAAATAAATGGTGATAAATTCTAAATAAGAGTCATTATAAGTTCAGCCTATTTTTGTTTCGTCTCTACACACCTCTTCTTGCTTCCGGAAACAAACCTCCAAACTTTTCAAGGCAAACACATTTTTTTACAACGCATACGTTGGTAGTGAGTGATCGAATGAAAATATGTAAATCAGCTGATAAGTTGAAATTATATTAAATAGGAGATTTATTGTCGACGATCTTTTGTCGACAATGTTACAAATAAGCTAAATATGCAAAATGAATCTGGATAATAGAAAAAAAAGCACTACCAACCCAATCAATCAACATGATAGGTTTATCACCCGTGTTTGGATACCTATAAAATAAACTTTGGCATCAGAGGGGGCCGACTTGTTTCATGAACTATGAATGCCTATGAGTATGAAGCCATTGACAAGATTCAGATGCGGTAACTATAATCATTTTTATTGCTCTCTGACGTGCTCAGATGACCCCGACGGAAACTTGAAACGAGGACAAATACTAGATTCCGTAGCGAGCTCCCAGCTTATCTAAACATAAAATTTAAATACTCATGAGCATCTAAAGAATCCTGAACTTGCTTAAAAAGCCCTTAACTGGAATCGACGTCAAATAAATAAGGTTTAATATGCTCTAAACGGTATTAACATAACTACTTTCTAGCACTCAGTAAGGCCGGCTACAAACGAGTCAAACCTGTAAATTTTAGCGCTAACGAACGGAAACAAGTATGATCGGCTCGTTTGTTAATTTCGTTCGAAGGAAATCTTGTTTCTCTTAATATATATTCATAAAGTTTCTCTGTTGGTTGGGCAAGTTATTTTATCTGGTGATGCAGCCAGTCTAATTGGTCCTTTTTTGGTGCTCAACTGGTTTCGAGTCGGCATGTTTTTTGTGCAAATTTTATGCGTCCTCATTATTTTCTTTGCACTATGTACTAATACTATGGTTTCTGGATGTGTGGAATGCTCACCCATCCAATGGCCGAGTGCGGCGAGTCCTGCCTAAACTCGAACGTAAATAAACCAGGCTATTATTTGGCCAAGGGCTATTCAAACTGAATAATTATTTCGGTATTTACCTACTTCATAAATATTCAGCTGCATCCGGTTATACTGGAAGCTGACCCCAACATAGTTGCAAAAGGGTAGGGCAGATGATGATGACTTCATTAATGTTCGGACCGGTTAGACTGGTAACACAAAAGGTTTTTATTTATGTTTTTTGCGTACGATGCCACCGAGTATTGCAGAGATACGACCCACACACGACATACAAAGAAATGTTACAAAAAGTTTTGCATATTACATTGAAAAATGATGATAATCAATAAGTAAATAATACTGTTAGGATTGTATATTGTAACGGAAATATTATAGGGTATTGTATAGGTAGAATGGATGCAGGCTTCGGCAACGGGGCTATCATAAAATAGCTTGTATTATAAGTAAGATATATACCTATTTAATGTGACATCAGGGACCTGAAGTATACTACTAGGGTATTGAGAAAATTGCACAGTCCTTCAGCAGACCGTAGAGAGGTCCATTGTTTCTTTAATGTAGCTGTTTGTAAAATTATAACAGCCTCCACTAAGTACGTAGAACCCTGTGCAGTCAGCCAGCACCTTTCTGACCAGCTAATATTTGAAACACCACAGCATGAGCTATTGTTGTGTAGTTTGAGCTCATACGAGAGAGTAATGCATCAACTCAATGTATAATATACAGGGTGGCAGGGACATGACCATGGATTCAGTACACACGGCTACACATCAAGCTATACATTTCCAATTTATGCTGATCTCGCATTGTATAGGATTTCCGTACAATGCAAGGTCAGCTTATACTGGAAATGTAGAAATTTATAGCTTGATGTGTAGCCGTGTGTACATGATTCATGTTCGACGGTTATACAAAAAAAAATGCTGTCTCCTACAAAAGTGCAATACCTACGCGGTCAAAATGTATGGAACAGCAATTTTTTTTTTAATAATTTCTACGTAGAGTGGTCCAGGATCATGCACTGAATCCATGGTAACAGGTTGCGCTTGCGCGTCATGTCCCTGCCACCCTGCATAGGAATTCATACAATTATAGTTGTCAGGTAACGCGGCACAACACAGCACGCGTCGCGCAGAAATCTGTGCCGGCTCCACAACCAGACTCAGTATTGTACAAACAAGTCCACGCGTGTCGCTGAGACAATGGTTCCCAGAGCTGTTGAGTTGTGTGACCTGATAAAACAGTTATAGATGAACTAGTTTATACGTTTCTACATAAAAACATTTAGATAGATTGTATGAAAAGACTAACTGTGACCGCGGCTTCACTCACGTGACTGTGTATTATTTTTATTAGCATTAAAAGTTAACGGGAATGTCTAGAGTATATATACATAATATACACAATACAACATAGTTAATTTATGGCCGATTCCTATAATTTACAGACCGTTATTGGTATATTAATGTTGAAATATTAAGACTCTTGTATCTTTATCAATAATGATGCAAATACCATATGGAAGCAGCTATCTGCTAAAGAATCTAATTATATGCCTAGTTTGCCAATTTAAAATGCTACCATTGGTTTTGGATAGACAAAAGATTCGTTTTTGTTTATAGGAACCGAGCATTATAAGCATAAGCATAATCAGCCTATAATGTTCCCACTGCTGGGACACAGGCCAGGAACCGAGCATTAGTTAATTTAATAAAAAAACTTGTTATTACAATCTAAGGTTGTGTACAAAGATTGAAAGAGCTGATACTTCATTGCGCGATTGATGAAAATAACGCGGTAGAAGACAAAACAATATAGAGGGTATATGATCAGAAAGATGTGTCAAATATAAGGGTGTAGTACAGACCAAGCTAAAAAACTTTATCCAAGGGACCAACATCATAATTGTGGGAAAAAAACAGCCGTTTAAACAAAACTTCAATACACTCAACCCTGTATGGAACAGCTGATTCGATACTTGTGTGTGTTAGATTAACTGGGTAATACGATACCCCTTGGCAAGACTGGTTGTTAGACTTTCGGGCTTCTGACGACTCGTAACGACTGTCAAAGATCCACAAATGACAGCCGGGACCAACGGCTTAACGTGCTTTCCGAGGCACGGAGGAGTCTCGATATGTAAAGATGGTCACCCATCCACGGACCAACCCCGGCAAGCGTAGCTTAACCTGATGGATCGACCCGTGCGGCTGTTATTACTTAGCCACTTACTATGACTTA
Source organism: Lithophane ornitopus (assembly GCA_948473465.1). Lineage (NCBI taxonomy): Eukaryota > Metazoa > Arthropoda > Insecta > Lepidoptera > Noctuidae > Lithophane > Lithophane ornitopus. The sequence continues at coordinate 15,901,775 of OX419625.1, forward strand.
GCTTACTTATTATGATTGTATTTATATAATATAAATAATGGAATACTCAATTGGCTCTATTATTATAGTAGGTATACATAGCTATTCGCTTTAGTTGACCTTATTTCACAGCTGGTACTATAGTTCGATTTGATATTAAAATAAGCGTGGGAATATAGGTAGTCGTTACGCCTCTTTAAAATGCTCCTTAACAATATAATAAAGAACTGTTATATTTACAGGAAATATAACTTTTTCATGAATTATAGAATCAGGCGGGAATCGCATCGTAAACGTGCGTAAATTCAAACGATTTTTGGATTGGAAATATTCGTTTTGCACATAAAATCGGTTTGAAGATTTTATTCACATCTATGGGCGATAGTGCTTTTTAAACCAAAATACTACATAATATAGGATAGTTGTATTTACGTCGCCCGTTCGTGTTACTGCTCCTGTGGCCCAGTGTCTTTGATCGTCTGATGATTCCCCCTAAATGTTGGAAATAGAAATTACTAACTACATTATGTTGCGGGCCTTTTAACCACAACCCCACAAATATATTTTGCATTAGGAAAGTCAACACGAGTACCGTTTACATACAACAATATTAGGCAAGGCATATCGATTCAAAATGTTGTTCTAGCCATGAATTGTGCTCGTTCTAGTTTTATAAGCAATCAATGAAAATCACTGTAGGCGGAAACAAACGTTTTTTTTTAATTTTGTTTCTTTTTTCTAGCTCTTGCAACAAAAACTGTAGCAACGGAACCCGTTATGATTCAACCATCTTCTGAAATTTGAAGAAGCACATTTTTTTCGTCTATTTAGTATTTTCCACACACTCATAAAATGGCTCATTCATACTTAAACATAATTGTTTTAATGTGAGCGTACTATGGGTACGTCTGTGCATAATCCTTCGGGGATTACCTATACGCGTGATGTTAGGAATGATAAGTCATATAAAAATGGGGGTGGCTACGTCTATGATAATAAATTATGTTTATTTCTGTAAGCAGATTTATAAAAAAACTTGAACACCTCAATGGTTTCTTTGGCTATCACAGAGAGGAGACCCGAGTGCAAGCAGTACAAAAATTAAAGGATTGATTATGTAAGATGTATTATGTGTTAGTTATTTATCCAATGTATATATTTTATCATATTAATAAAGATGGTCTAATAATCATCACCAAAGCGTAAGTAAAAAGAGAAACAATAGACATACACGTTATCGAAAGTCACGTTTAAGGAAATGTAAATTCTAATACAATGTTATGCCTTTTTTATTGTTTACGTTTCAAATCTGGCCGAAGATTTAGCCAAGTAGCCAAGCCAGTTAGCATATTTCCTGTGTCGATTTCGATAGTTTTTACAATTACATCAATTAATAGTTACCTAATTATAATGGCTTTAGGTACTCATCCGTGGATAAATGAGTGTTCGTGCGTTAGCTAATAACTAGACGATATATGTTTCAAGTCTCGCTTCCATAACCAAAGAATAAAACATAACAAGACGTTAGTTGAAAGACTAACGGTCAGTAAAATATTGGAACCCGAAAACGTAATGTTACTAAAAAGATTAACGCTCTGTAAGATACAGGAATGAAGATACTAAAATGGGATTGGGCGGGTCATGTCAGCCGCATGCATAGCGACCGCTGGACAAGTGTTCACACGGCGGGTGCCTGCGGATGGATGGCGCCGCCGAGGCCGGCCCAGGAAGAGATGGCGAGACGATCTAGACGCGTACCGCAAGGGTTGAATCGAAGTGTCGCTGGAAAAGGATGATTGGAAAGATTTGGGGGAGGCTTTTGCTCAGCAGTGTGACAGTGGAGGCTAACATAAAAAGATACAGGAACCCGGTAAGTGACCGTTTCGTTTTACCCGATTACGGCGAAGCAAAAAGGAGGGCTATGATGAATACAATGTAGTCACACTCATTACGATTACGAATAGTCGGTGTATGATTAGATAATTTGAACAATTACTAAATTAACAATTATAAAATTGTATGAATTGTTTCTTTGTAAAGTCATGTAGTTAGTGTCGTTATGTAATACTTGAAACTAGTAGATACCTTGCAATTTTGTTCATTCATAAATAATTGGTATGCTCCAATGAGTGGAATTTTAATTTGAAATCTCACTCAAATTGTACATAGTAGTAAAGATTGCAAAAAATCTTTCTAGTTTATTCGAGAAATAAGCGTATTCTGTATTCCAATAATCTATAGCAATAGTTACCTGTTTATAATTATATCAATCTTAGGAAAGAGCCTCATTTGGGGTAAACTTTTGCAAATCTATCCAAAGAAGGTTGAACCAATTATGGAAAAAACTATCGAAATATAAAATACAGGCTGTTGAATAACAACCCCTATAAGAACATGAAACCAAAACGAAATGAAAGTGAAAAAACAAACGAGGATTTAGGTAAAGATAGATCCAAAATTCCAAAATAACTTTTGCACTTTGTAATCAAAAGTTTCACCCTTGAAATAACGTACAACTTGAAATAACGTACGTTCTGCTTTTCTCTCTACCAATGACCTACTTAGTCCTCTTCAATCTGGTTTTCGACCCGGTCATAGCACAGTAACGGCTCTGTTGAAGGTTACTGACGACATCCGCTGGGCTATGGACCACAAATCTCTCACCCTACTTGTACGCCTGGACTTTAGCAGCACCTTTAACTCTGTTGATTTCGACATCCTTCTGGGGATCCTTAAATCTTTAAATTTCTCTTCTTCCACGGTTTGTTGGTTTGACTCCTACCTTAAAGGCCGCTCGCAGAGGGTTCGTCTTGACGAGTTTTCCTCTGATTGGTGTTCCCTTGCCGCAGGCGTGCCTCAGGGTGGCGTTCTCTCTTCTCTTCTCTTTTCTATTTTTATTAACTCTGTCACCAGAGTAATTTCTTCTCACTTCCATCTCTACGCCGACGATCTGCAGCTTTACAACCATTTCTTAAGAGAAGATGCAGAAGCTGCCGTGTCTGCCATGAACAGCGACCTGAATTTGATTGGCGAGTGGTTGCGGTCCTTTGGACTACGAATCAACCCTAGGAAATCCCAGGCTATAATTATCGGTGGCAGGTATATGCGGAATAGGCTGGATGTGGCGTCGCTGTCTCCACTCTGTCTGAATGGAGTTCAGATTGTATACGCAAACACGGTTAAAAACCTGGGGGTGACCATGGAATCCTACTTGTCGTGGACTGCCCATGTTGCTCAAGTCAGTCGCAAAGTGCACTTCACGTTCCATTCGTTGAAATGCCTCCAGTACTTCTTGCCCTTGAACACCAAAATCTCCCTTGTCCAAACTCTCATTCAGCCCATTATAGATTACGCCGATGCCTGTTATTTGGATGCCACCGAGGAGCTTTTAAATAAACTTGAGCGTTTGCAAAATATCTGAATTCGTTTTGTTTTTAACCTTAAAAAGTATGATCACGTTTCTTACATTCGCAACCTACTCAAGTGGCTCCCTATTTACTCATATTCCTTCACTGTGCACGCAGTGCGGTTATGGAATTCCCTTCCGCCTGATATGGGGACTAAGGTATTGCCAAACTGTTGCAGTGTTTAAAAGAAGAGTGAAAGAACACTATCTTTCCACTTCGTCATAGTTGCGTATGTATTTATTTATTATAAAGATATATATTTATGAAGTAGGTATGTATGTATATTTGTATGTAAGTGTATGATCATATTATTTGTTTTAGTTTATTAAGTGAATTGTTTTTATTATGTAGTTTACTTTCTCACGAATTTTACACACGGTGTCTACATCTCTTATCTACTTTCCTGTCGCAGGTGTGCTGGAAGAGATTTCTTTAGAAATAAGCATCACCTTTGTACGTTCTTTTTTCTGTTCTTTTCTTCTTCTCTGTTTTTATTATGTGTGTACATAAATGGTTAAATAAATACAATAGGATCTTATAACTAATTATTAGGATAAACCCGTATGTCACGTAAATACAGTCGGTCACAAACGTTGATCAAACTACAGTATTTAAAATCTTAATAATTGAGCTAAATATTAAATAAAAAATAGAAATGAAATAAAATTAAAAGAATAATAACTCTTATCTATTATACGTATGTCGTATAATGTATCGAATAATTCTGTGTCAATTTAGGTGATGTGTGAAAGTAGCAGTGTTGATGTTGGCGTGTGCGAGCTGACACACGGCAAAAAACAAATTGTTTTGTAATGTTAATTAATTTACATACTATTGTATAGAATCAAGTTCTTCTGTAAATCAGAAGAACTTCTGTAAAACAGACAGATGTGTTGTTGGGGAGTTAGTTGCGTCACTTCTTCCCAGCTAAAACACTGGAATGTATTTAAGAGCGGGCTTTTATGTTATTTTTATGTTGATGTTTAAAAAGTGCTGGTTCTCGGCCCAATAAGAATAATTTTGATTGTTTTTTTAAATCGGCTTTTGTTGCTGACCGTACGTATATAACATTTGGGCTCATCAGTTCACCGCGCTGCGTTGCGTGCGTCGAAGTTGCTTACATGTTTTTATGTCAATGTCGCGCAGTACGCAGTGCCAGGTTATTACCGTAATACTGGTGTTATGATGATAAGCCTGCCGATGTTTTTGCGGTTTTCCAGGTGAAGGTTTTTTTACAACTGTGCTGTTATCTGGGTATGCGATGTTCTTGAACGATGGTGAATTATTTAGGTTTTCGGTAGGCATAGAGCATCATAGAAGGGGGATCCGGGTAAGTCCCAATGTGGCTTTTTCAATTCAAATGTACTTTTGAGTTTATCTTGGATATTACTGACATTGGTGAAGGAAAAACATCGTGAGAAACCTGGACTTGTTGTCTTCGCTATGGTCCCATAGAAAAAGTTGTTCAAAATGATGAGTACAATGACCACTTTTCGGGTTTAGCATAAAAAAAAAAAAATGTTGTATAATATTAGTTAGGATATAAGTTTGAAATCGTCAATTCGTCTTGAAGAAGCGTGGTGATCAATGTTCGTGCGTCATCTGTATGAGATGAGGCCTTTGCTTTGCCCTGCAGTGGGATAATGATACGCTGGTGCTATTATCACAGAATGGGCGAGGTTAAAAGAAAGTTACCTATAGAGCGAGGGGATATTAATTGAATACTTCAAGCGCACAAATGTACAGAGGACCTAATGCCATAGGTATTTTCTACTAGTCAACTTTTAATTAGTGCTCTAGGATGAGAAAGAACATAAAAGAGTTGCAAAGATTGAAGACAGGTAGAGAACCCTAGGAGTTATCTTGGAAGAGAAACCTACTCCTTTTTGGCATTTTTCGGAAAAGCAAGAAAAGAGAAGACCCTCCACCACTTCTCATTATTGTGAACACACTAGTGTTGTAAGGGGTGTGACACAACTGCCAGGGCTGCGGGAAAGTCCGAAAGGGATACCGGGGCCCTTGGCAACAGGTAACTGAAGGAACACGGGTGGGTTTTAAAAAGTCTGACACGCCCTCCCGCTCCACCCAGAGCGGGAGAAGTTATTTGATGATTTACAAAGCTAAAAAAAAAAAGTGTGTGACACAAACCATTATTTGCCTTTTTCAGCAGAGATAAATGAAAGAGGAGAAATGAATGAATGAAATCCAATAACAAAGTATTACGATTAGCTTATAGGGTAAGCAGCTAGCAGGTGATGTAATATTTTATTGCCTTATGGATAGCGTCAGAATTTTGCAACTCGCTTCATAAGCAATGTAGAAATAAAAATATATCTCCTATAAGGGGAATTATTTACTCAACTTCTTGTGGATGTTGTGTATGTTACAAGAATTACTTATACTTACTATATAAGACAATGGCTGATAAAAATATGTACAATATATTATGTTGTACTAAAGGTTTGATATGATGATACAACCTGAGAGCCCAGACAAGTGGCAATTAATTTCAAAGCGTTTTGTGTTTCTACAATGACTTTCAAAAGGACAGACATAAGTCTTTCAGTAGCTTGTCATCGTTATCGCACATACAATGTCACCTTGGGTAGGCCCTCTGGAGCCTCTTCAGAAAGTTGCTAATATGAGATCCAAGGCCGTACAATTCAAAGTTGGAAAGTCTCTTAGTACCTAACTGTTCATTAGAAGAAAAAACCGGCCAAGTGCGAGTCGGACTCACGCACGAAGGGTTCCGTACCATTATCTACAAAACGGCAAAAAAATCATGTTTGTTGTATGAGAGTCCCCCTTAAATATTTGTTTGTTTGGTTTTGTTGGTTGTTTATTTTAATGTGATTATTTATTTTTTAAGTGAATATATAACTAAATATTCTGTGAATATTTCAAGCGTCTACCTGTTGCCGTTATCAATATCGAGCAAAAACGAACAAAAAAATCACGTTTGTTGTATGGGAGCCCCCTTAAATATTTATTTTATTCTGTTTTTTAGTAGGTATTTGTTGCAACGGCATATAGCGGCAACAGAAATACATCATCTGTAAAAATTTCAACTGTCTAACTATCACGGTTCATGAGATACAGCCTGGTGACAAACGGACAGACAGACAAACAGACAGCGAAGCCTTAGTAATAGGGTCCCGTTTTACCCTTTGGGTACGGAACACTAAAAAGAATATACAGGTACATCCATGCTCAATCAATCTGCCTGCCTTTTCTCAGATATTTTAGGATCGACTTCCAGTCTAACCGGATGCAACTGAATACCAATATTTCATGGGGCGCAATTGTTTTTTTAAATTTAATTAAATTTACTGACTTAATTATGCTACTTTTCATTCTAGATCGCAGGCGAAGTCGTAGGCAACACGCCAACAGACATACATTATGTAGAAAATTACAATATAATAATACTTTACAACTTTTCAAAAGGCACAGATTATAAGTTTCTACTTCAAAAGGTTTGTTAAGGTAAAGGTGACTCATGATGACTCTTGTTGTGGATCTTATAAACGATTTTAACTATCCCTTGTTCCATTCGGGGGTGATGTAAAGGTGACTAATAGATTAAGTACGTCACGAGAATAAACAGCAACGTGTTCCTTCTACGCGATCACTCAACTTTCTGCTTCTTTAAACAATTCAATAGACGTAGATATTTAGTAACCTATTCCGCTTAACTATTCTTCAAGAATCGTAAAAAACCTGTAAGAAATCGACACGCGTTTCACCTCTCAACGAAGCATCCTTAGGATGACGATTGACCTGTCGCGAACCCGAACACGACATGTTGCCACGCCGAGCGCCGGACGCAGAGCCTTGTGTATATCTACGTCTATTGTATTTTAAAATGGATTTCCGCAAAGCCACGCCTGAACCCCTTTACTGTTCCTTCAAATTGTTGATCGAAACCGTCATTAATAAATGTTCAGCTGACGCTGATAACTGTTCTGAAAGTGTTCCGACTACATTTTACGCCAGTAAACTTTCTACAGTATTTCAGTAAACGCAATCTGTGTACAGGACGGGTTGAGATAACAATAATTACGTACTTATTTAACTTAGTAACGGTCTCGTGTCACAAATAATGTAACTTGTAGAACGTGTAGTGATAAAGGAAAAGCATAACTTTAGGAATTTACAAGGTCTCTGTTTTTTTCTTGAAGATCAGTGGTTAGAGCACAGTGTCAGAGATCGTGGGTTCAAAACCTGCGTCGTGTGTTTTACTTTTAAATCTCATAATAACAATCATAATTTGCTATTTTAATTCACTTTACTAGTGTCATTATCAAAATCAATCGGTGTCATTATCATAGTGGCTCGATCGCTTAATGCCGGGTTTCTCAACCTGGGGTTCCGACAGTAACTAGTAAGTCTCAGAGGGTCTATAGCTAAAATTAAATTAATTTTGGTAAACACGAAGATATTTTATTAGGTTGGCTATAAAAAATGATTATGGTGTTAACCTTTTGGATTACCGATGCGTTGCAGACCTTGGAGACAAAATCAAGTTCTTCGAGTCAGAACATAGCCTATACCTTACTGAAATGAAACAGGCACCGTCCTATCACGTAGCGTACGAAGTGTGTTTCTACTTTATATATTATCGAGTAAATCACTTGAAACTTGTTACTACAGGTTCTTACTTTGTAACGAATCTAGGCTCCCAACAGATTTAGCAACTTTCACTACAGCCGCAGACATAAGAGACAACAAACAACACGCCAGATTCTTCTCATTCTTCATTGCATCAGCTGTTCTAAGTCCACTATTGGGCAAAGACAACTAGTATAAGAATAGTCTATTGTCATAACTCCATGGTGTTATTTTTTTTTAATAGCATCTCCGATTTCCACCACGGAGGATGTCGGCTGTTTAACCAGGCTATCCTGTGGATGCCTTAATAAATTAAGACCCCCAGCGAGTACACCCCCTGTGCAGTACGGACTTTGGCGAAGGGCATCGCTGGTGGAGGGCAGCATGGGGCAGGCTGGATCGGATCAACTAATTCTATGGTGTACCAGGTACATTCAGACCAGTACAAAATTTAAAGTAGTAATATTCTCCTATTTCTATGGTGTTATATCATCAAGCTATGTATGTTGATTTATGATTCTAATGCCATTGGCTTGTATTGATATATGGGGAAAGTATCGGTCGATTACCTATAAACTGGATTTATTTATGTTCCATTTCATTTTATTATCCAAAGATTGACACGGATTTTTTGTAATAATATGTCGTCATTAGTTTCTTCGGGTTCTTCAGTTTTATAATGTTAATATGCCTTAATTTTTTTTTCTTTGTTCGGTTTTTGAAAATATTTTTATTGCGGACATAATAAAATCTAAGGTAATATGAAAGGTGGATTTGATTTTCTATGTGAATTCCAAAGAAAAGTAAAATTTTCATAGCAAATTAACCGGTTTAACATGCTTATGATTACGGTGTAATAATATTTTGCAATAAATTCTAACAAAAAAGGTAAAACAAGGCGATTTTTTTTTATTTACAAACACCCCATTTTGAAACTAATCGCGAATTCGGATAACAGAAAACATAACCTTGAAAAAAAAATTAATAAATTATGAATTAGTTTCGTAATTTTCATAATTTAGAAAACGAACAGAAAAGCCAAAAATATTCGGAAAAAAAAAAAACAAAATAAGATTTTTCTAACTCCAACGATGATAAAAACAACAACTCACCTTATCGAATAAATTTTAAAATATCCGAAAATTCACTCACAGAACAAAACACTGTTACCACAAAATAAATAAACAACAAAAAAATCGATGTATTTCGACTCCTGCGCAACCAATTGTGCGCGCGCTCCTTGTAACTACTCCCCGCCAACTGTCGGTTAATTTAGCTCCTACCTTGTTTTTCACTTCAGTGATAAATCATACAAAGTAAATTTGCGGTGACTATTCGTAATTTCATACTTGTGACGTTGCGCGTTGGTCTGAAACTCCAGGGGAAAATGTGCTTGCTGGAAAAATAGGCTGGTTACCTCGTCATTAGGTATTGATGCCATCATGTTTTTGGTGAATAGGGGACTATTGTTCTTTTGTTTTTTTTGCTTAATCTACCGCAGCATAAACATTTCTTAATTTTTCATCAATAGTTTTACGCAGTCCATCTTTTAGAGTCAGGTTTTGTCGTTGCTGGCGCCATAATAGGACTGCTCTTCTCCACATTTCGTTGTGATTCAAAAGATGAAGGAGTTTCAGTCTAATTACAAATACGGAAATAACATCTGTGACCACGGAAATGTCAACTGGAATGTGAATCTACATCTGCTGAACTAAGGGATGTTACTCTTCAAAAGAGGAACATATTCATCGCAGCGATCCGTCTCAGGTTTTGGCAATCACTGAATTTCACTGTATCACTGTATGCCATGAAAGGGGATTTTTTCTTTACCGAATGTTAAAAGTAGTGATTGTGACATAGTATTGGATAAAGAGAAATTAGAATTCGTCGATAAAACTGTTTTCTTGGGAATCACCCTCGACTCAAGGCTGCAATGGGGTCCTCATTTAACATCTCTTGCAGGAAGGCTCAGTTCAGTAGCATATGCTGTGAGAAAAATCCGTCAATTTACTGATGTAGATACCGCGAGGCTAGTTTATTTCAGCTACTTTCATAGTATCATGTCTTTCGGTATTTTATTGTGGGGACGGGCTGCAGATATCGAGTCTATATTTATTCTGCATAAAAGAGCCATCAGAACAATATATGGGCTCCGCAGGCGCGATTCTCTAAGAGAACTGTTTAAAGATATTAACATCATGACGGTACCTTGTCAATATATCTATGAAAACATCATGTACGTAAGGAAAAATCTAAGTCTTTTCAGTAAAAGAGTTGAAAGACACACTTATAGGACTAGAAATAGGGACCAATTAGTTCAACCTAAGGGACTAGTCATCTCTAAGCTGCCACGGCTTATTTTTAATTTTTGAATTGTTTTTTATCTTTACGGACGCTTTTAACGTGCACGTCTCTTTTTTTCTTTTTTACATTGTTCTCACATGTTTAATTTCAAATGAATGATGTAACCAATATATTGTAACAAAATATTGATTTAAAAGAGTGTCCGTGGAGTTTCTTGCCCGTTCTTCTCCATAGGAACCTACTACGCTTTGGAATGGGCAACTAGCTTCATATTTTTGACTGACCGACCCCTTGACAATTCAAAAGTACCTGTAATTGGTTTATTTGAAATAAATGCTTTGAGTTTGAGTTTGGGATATGAGGTCACCGAAGATTGGATCCGGTAAGATAACTACCTACTGTGTCGATAGGCACAGGTTTGCGACAATAACCCGCAATAATTTGACATGTGCACCAATTTTTTTCTTACATTTGTTCCTTATTGTGTAACTTCCTCTCTTACTGTCACAGTAGCAATATAATTTATATCTAACCTGAAGGCCAATTCTCGTTCTTAAAAAACGTTCACATTTAAGTCGCAATCTGTCAAACTTGTCAAATATTTTGGTAAATTGATTGGATTTTTGACAGATTGCGAATGCGAATGTTCTTAAAAATAACGGGTATTGCCCCGCTGATTATTTGAGTGTTTGACAGTATGTCGAATTCTTTTCAGACAATAATCTGCATGTTTGTCATAAAGCCTCATAAGGCCAACATTATGTCAGGACTTTTAATTTTTTTCTCTGACTTTGTTTCGATCTCTCTTCTCAGAGTAGTCGGATACGAAACACCGATCTCATCTATTTTAAAAGCATAATTTATTTTTGACTTGTTGTGTCTTTATGTGAAAGTGGTTTTTGAACCAATTTACAGAAATAAATATAATATCATGTATGACAGTGTCATGCAAAGATAGTGCTTAAAGCAGTAAATAGGAGAATTCAGAATATTGATGATGTTATCTAGGTATTAATAGTCAACAATTTCTTAGCCTGTTAATGAGTTATGTTTTGGTCAGCGACGCGGAACGACCTTAGAAAAGGGGAAATCCTGAGGTAAAACCGGTCAGACTTTCATGCTTTCCTGTAACAGGTAACTGCGTTTTTGTACGGCAGTAAATACCGACAATTTATTTGAACCCAGGGGTAGATACACATAATAATTGTTACGAACTTGGAATGACCGAAAGATTGCTAGCTAAAACGTTTGAGAACAATTAATTAGTGAGTTAATTAATTGTTCTCAAACGTGTTTGCTTGAAAATTAGGCTTTATTTTAAAACGTCAATAACCTCAAGAACGAGATAGTGTAGTATGTTTAAGCGCCTGTAAAATACGTCCACCGTCCACGTCCCAGTCGCACGATGAAAACGACAGTACGCTTGACAAACTTAAAGGTCCAGTAAACTATCGATACGCAGTTGAGCAGCTAAGATCGTCCATGGAGTGTCCATGTGGTTCTTGCACGTTCATCTCCATAGGAACCTACAACGTTGAATGGGCAACTAACTTCATCTTTCTCTCAGACCGATTCCTAGACAATCTAAAAGTGCCTGTAGGTTTGATGGATATGAATGCGTTGAGGTTTGAGTTTGAGTTTGATCGTCTGGCACATCGTGACAATCGGGCATACACAATGCTTAAAGACCTTTATTTCGGTAATCACAGATTGCACCATAACTTAAAGAGTTTCAAGGGTAATGTACATCTATAAAATCTATGCACGTAGCTTCAAGTGTCAGCAGTACATTCATAGAGGAAAAACAAATATTTCCTGTTTATTAGGCTCGTCACTGCTCGTCACAATGGGAAACAATGACGTATGTTTGTACTCAGGTGATGACATATTTGGTAAGTCATTTTTAGGGTTCCGTACCCGAAGGGTGCGAAAACGGAACGGAACCCTATTACTAAACCTCTGTTGTCCGTCCGTCCGTTCATCCGTTCATCCGTCTTTCTGTCAGTTTTTTCATTTTCTAGAACTCATCGAGTAGAGTAGAAATATAATTATATATATATGTTTTTAAACTTTTAAAATGTCAAAATAAGTGCCGTAAAAGTTGTTAGTTTTGCTAAACTCGCAACAACTAAACAAGTTAGGAATTTGAAACTTCCTTATATCATGTGCTATATACAAAAGGTATTTTGTTTAAATATGGGCGATTTTATTTAAAAAAACTTTGTAATTCACAATATCATTATGAAATACAAATTCTTTGCAATTTTTAAATTTAAGTATTTTCATTTATTTGCTAAATATTGTACGGTGCTACGGAACCCTTCGTGCGCGACTCTGACTCGCACTTGGCCAGTTTTTCTTTCCCATAGGTGAAAGATGATACGTAACAGGGATTTTTGTAAGGATGACCAAAGCTTGAATTACTAATCAATTGGCGTTACTAATCATTTGACAATGCTAAATACTTATTTATAAGGAAAAATCACGAAATAAATATTTCTTCCTTCCTTTTGTAGTTTCTTTTTAATTTCGTACCTATTCGTTTTGGGGTTTTTTAAAGCGTTGCTGTATAAAAACCAATCAAAAGTTTACGGAAAGTAGATGGCAGCTATTCGCGTGGTCATATTTTATGACCGGCAAGCAACATTAGATTTTAAACGGTCCGAAACACAGTTATCCATCGGTAACATTGTAAAGATGCAAAGCATTAGAGTAACCTTAGACAAGGACAATATAAACTAAGGCATTTCGCGTGACTTTCCTGCAAAATATACTAGAAAAAAAAACTACTACTACAATCGGACGAAGATGAAGAATTCGTTATACCTACGCGAGAATGATCAATCAATCTGCCTAGCCTTTTCCCAACTATGTTCGGGTCGGCTTCCAGTCTAACCGGATGCAGCTGAATACCAGTATTTTACATGGAGCGACTGCCTATCTGACCTCCACAACCCAGTAACTGGGCAATACGATACACCTACACCTACGCGAGAATTATCGCCAGCCCGATATATTGAATTGCTTATTTAATTTAAAAAAAAAAAACACTTATTATCTGGTTTCGGTTAAAATCATGAGTAACTACAGAAGTTGTTTGTTTTTAACTAAAAATTATTTCAGGAAGTGGCGAAAACTGTGGAATATTTTTAATAACACCAAAAGCGTTATCTGTTTCATGTTTTAATTATTAGTCATCTTTATTTTGCCTTTTCAGTATTTTCAGCTGAATCCACAATGTCCAAGAGTGTTGCACTTGCGTAACATTTTTGTAAGTTTAGGTAGGTAGGTAAAAGCGGATATATACAGCCAGCGGACTTTTTAGTGGGTGACCACATATTTGACCACACCATTTTCCTGGGCGGAATGATAACCGTACAGGCATAATATCCGGCCAAAAAAAGATAATTACTAGATCGGGTTTATAATTTAGGAAGCAAACGTTCATTGATTCATTGCATTAGGCAAGTTCGAAGTTATAAAAACTGATATAGGGTTGGCGGGTCATGCATGTTTGCTACTTAGGATAGTTTCATGAATGGTGCAAAGGGATTGCCGAATTTTAGAGACAAAGAAATGTGAAAAGACACTTAACGAAGTCGAGAGTCACATGTTTTTTCCGTCATTGGGATACTTTTTTTGTAATTGACAATAGAATAAGCTCAGACCAAATAAAAAACCAAGACAGAATGCTGTCACCAGTGACGTGAGGCCGGTTTCGTAAACATGTGTGCACATATTTTGGTGTAGTTTGATTGTAAAAGGTTGTAAATGTGTGCGTTTGAGCGTGTATGCACAGAGCGGTGGTGTAGTTTTTGCATGCTTCACTGTAGTGTTCGCAGCGCACTGTCTTGGTTTTTTATTTGGTCTGAGAGAATAATTTACTATTTTTTTTTCATGTTTTCACTAAAACTCGGTACTTAAAATTATAAGTACCTACCGAGTTTTAGTTTTAGTTTTACGTGCGCCATAAACGACTATTTTTCACACCAAAAATAAAAGTGGTTTCCCACCAATAATTTTTGCTCAATTCCCAGCAAAAATTACTTACTTTTATGTATAGAATGCTTAGGTATGACGCGTGGGTGAAGGGTCTTTTTACATCCTGTATGTTTATTGTCTATGAACTTTTTTGAAGTTGCGTCAATAACGCAAATGATATATAAAAAAAAGAACTTATTTACAATATAGTAGGCATTGTATCGTGTTGTACCGTGTACCTGTTTGCCAAATATTATAAGTACCTACCGAGTTTTAGTTTTAGTTTTACGTGCGCCATAAACGACTATTTTTCACACCAAAAATAAAAGTGGTTTCCCACCAATAATTTTTGCTCAATTCCCAGCAAAAATTACTTACTTTTATGTATAGAATGCTTAGGTATGACGCGTGGGTGAAGGGTCTTTTTACATCCTGTATGTTTATTGTCTATGAACTTTTTTGAAGTTGCGTCAATAACGCAAATGATATATAAAAAAAAGAACTTATTTACAATATAGTAGGCATTGTATCGTGTTGTACCGTGTACCTGTTTGCCAAATATCAGGTGAAAGCGAAATTCGCGCTCGACAAAATTGCCATGATGTCATCCAACGGTAGTTATTTTTAATTTCCACTCGCTTCTGCACACGGAATTTATAACTTGACAAAACATCGACATTTCAAACAAAATACAGAGTAAACATAATACAGATTAGCAAATAAAGTCAGAGTCAAATAATTTATTTCAAATAGGCACATAAAAGGCACTTTTGAACGTTAAAAACAAAGAAATAGAACTGATTCTAGCTGCGCCTTCCAAAAGGTAGTTTTTGTATGGAGAAGAATGGGCAAGAAACTCCACCGTTACTCTTAAAAAAAATGTTTTACGATATTTTGTATACATGAATTATATAATTATATGTGAAGACGATGCACCTACAATAAGATTACTGTACCACAAAAGGTAGAAAGAATTATAAATGGAGCAATGGCAAGTAAAATAATTATGTGATAGATACATGGTGCTCACATATTTACAAACATCGTAGAAGTATACGATATTACAATATTCCTAACATTGTTATCAAGGTACCATCATAATGTTAATCCTTTTAAATAGGTCCCTGAGAGATTCGCGGCGACATAGATTATAAATGGCCCTGACAGCTCTCTTTTGCAAAATAAAGATGGATTCAAATAGAATTAAAAACATTGTTAATATATAGGTAAGTGGTATTTATGTGCGTAAGGTTGGTGCAATATGTTATGTAAAAGAGCGCCGCTCGCCATCAAACGTAAAAGTTTGGCGATTTTATAATTAAGTAACACCTCTGTATTAAAATATCATTAAATAAATAAATAATAAATAATCTTAATTATTTGGAAGTTCTATGTTTCTACACTTAAATGACAATATATACCTTCCGATATAGGTAAATTCTCTAAAAGATCAAAAACCTAATCAATATCCGTTGAATAGTTTTGAAGAACAATGCGGTCAAACAATAGTGTGTGTATACACCAAAATAACGCAACTTTAATTTTTAACCGACTTCAAAAAGGAGGAGGTTCTCAATTCGACTTTCATTCGTAGGTATGTTTTTTTCGTCTGTTTGTTACACGATTATTCCGCCAATTATGAATTTGATTTGGATGATTCTTTTTTTTTTTGGTAGGTAATGCTTCAGAGGTAAAAAGTTTTTGGCTTTTTTGTAAAAAGTTTTCATATAATATGTATAGATGGATATCCTAAATACTTAGAAATAATGAAACTTGTTTAGCACATTATAATCAAGAGGAAAGTAAGCAAATATTATGGCAAAACCCTGTCAAGGTTGAATAGAACTAAAATTAATAATAAATTATGTATTTGCATAATTATTTTAATTAAACAGGATGGTAACTTAGGCTCCTAACGATATCTTATTTTCTCAGTAATAGGTATAAGCATACCTATTATTCTTCTATTATTATTCTTATTACATATAAATATCGATATAATAATAAGAATAGTATAATAATAGCGATAGAGTCGTGGCTACATACCTACCTAATATCAGCCGCATGGGTCGATCTAAGGTAGGTAGGTTAGGTAGGATAGGTCACCATCCATTACATATATCCCGCCGTGTCTCGGAAAGGACCTTAAGCCGTTGGTCCCGGCTGTCATTTGTAGATCTTTGACAGTCGTTACGGGTCGTCAGAAGCCAAGGTGTATAACCCAATAACTGGGTTGTGGAGATAAGATAGGCAGGCGCTCCATTTAAAAAACTGGTGCCATTTAGCTGCATCCGGTTAGGCTGGAAGTCGACCCCAAAATAGTTGAGAAATAGCGATACTTTTTATACTTTATCCGCTTATGTAAGCAAATATTGTATGCATATAATCTTCTTTATCCTAATAACGAAAGCTCCTTACGGTCATAGCTATCCTATCTTTATACAGGGAGAGTCGCAAAAAGTAAATAAGTTGAGTCTTGGGTACTGATTGAATGGTACATGAATGGTAGTACCTAGTGCTAAGTGGCTGATAATATTGTATAATAGTGATCATTCCGGCCATGATACAGTGGCTCGTAGTATTAATAAATCATTGGCATTGGCACATAGTTGAGATATTTCCTGTTCTCGTCAATCATGTCAGCATTTTAATTAAACCAGTATTGATCCAGCAAAGTTTTGACCAATTAAAAGTGTTTCACTTTATGTAAGACTGCAGTTATACTGTAACTGACTAAACTGATTTAGAACATAGATAAGTAACTTTGTAACTGCAAGCGGGCTTATTAAAGTGATTATTGCTTTCTATTTACATTCCTGGAGGTTTTATAAAGGTAGGTTTAGACCAAACAAATATAAAGCACACACACGTTGTCTACATCTCTTTTATCTACTTTCACATCGGAAATAAGCTGGAAGGGATTTCTTTAGAAATAAGCATTGCCTTTGTACGTATTTCTCTGTTCCTTTCTTCTTGTCTGTATTTATATGTGTGTGCATAAATGGTTAAAAAATAAATAAAGCTAGAGCTAGAACAAGAGCACTGTGCGTCGCTATTTGTTGCTTTTTGGTGTAAACAATAATTCGTTTTTATCATTTACACCAAAAGAATACCAACGAGCAAGAATGATAACAAACAAGAACTGGAATTCTTGCACATGCTCTAGAGATGTTTCGATCAGAACGAGCGTTCATTGCTCATTCGTCAAGTGTCTGGGGACGGTTGTAGGCTAGGTAGGTCTGACTCTGAGAGTGATATTGTACTTGCAAGTTCTGCATTTAACATTCTGGCTCAATTACTAAAAAAAGAGAAGAAGGAAGAAACAGTAGTGAATGACGAATTTAATTAAAAGAAGGATAAGAGTAGACATTTTTCTCGAGAGCAATTCATAATTGAATAATATATTTATCGGTCAATTCGCTAGAACATAAGAACGCTTCAACGCACATCTGAACACTAAAGAGCTCTAGGCTAGGCAACTGTTCGCACGCTCGTGCGCTGTTTACATTAAGCGAGCGAGCACTCTTAGAGCATTCTAAGAACATTCCATAGAATCTCCGCAAACGATATAGAAGGAACCGCGAAAGAATGCTCGGTCACACCAAAACAATTTGACGGATTGGGGATGGAATGAGCATTCGCTCGTTTGGTCTAAACCCACCTCGCAAAGCGTAAATAGTTTTTTAGGGGTATGAGGAACAGGGTGTAAAGTTCATTCATACTCCATAGAAAAGGGAGGATCCTCCAACCAGACGGGTGTTGTGTCTGGCGGGCAACTGCCCAACGATTGATATTGGGTTCTTGTATATATGTCCACTGCACGGTAAACTTTAATTGCGCGATGCAGGATTTATGTGACGTCTGTCTGACGTCAGGTGTTTGATGTAGTTCGCATGTGACGATGTAGATACCGCCACATCACTCCCCTCCGGAGACCGGAGGTCGATAGTGGGCTGGGTCTTGTATCTTCCGATGCTTGCCAGTGCCTGTTGTGGTTCCAGTGAGTCGGAACCGGGTGCCGCATTGTTCGCGGTGGGTCGGAACTGTTTGCGGCGGTTGTGGTGATTGAGGTGATTGCGGTGATTCCCCAGTGGGTCGGGGTGATGAGGTGATTGAGGTGATTCCCCAGTGGTTCGGGATGATGAGGCTGAGGGTGATGACCAGTAATGCGCGTTCGCTGCATGCTGGTGGTCAGGATACCCGTTGACGCCTCGGGTGTTGGCTTGGCTGTGTGACTCGCCTCACTGAAAGCTTGCGGGAGTGATGATGATGACGTCAAGCTGGAGTAGTTGCACGAAGGCTGCGTTGACGTTCATATTCGGGGTCAGCACAGTTTAAAAGGAATTGTATGTTAAATAAGTGATTGCTTAATTAGCAACGGGTTGCCTTATTACTGTTGAATTTACCTAATCGGCAAAAATCATAAGGTGCTTAGCAGGTAATTAATAACTTTTGTTTTCACAACCTCCGATATAAGTTATTGCCCCTGAACAGGTTAGGAATCTGCTTTAAAAGATTTATAAAAATTAAGCGCCACAGTAAAAACAAAAGTGAAGTTTGCGCTAAGATCATGAATGTAAGAATTTCATCAGGCGCTTCAGTACCTAGCTCAGCCCAGCTGCTGAATTTTTCCAATCTATTTTACTAGGAAACCGTACCTACTTACTGTAATCGATGGTTGTCAATTTTCGGGCGAAGGATGTTAGCAGTCGTTTCCTGAAAAAGTCTAAAATGTAGAAAAATAATAAAAAAAAAAAAAATGAATGGTTTATAAAAAATATCTACAGCTTTTTTATAGTATCAATGTTAGTTTTAAAGTAGGATTGTAGTGTCTGAAAGTAATGTAAAAAAACCGAAGGCGTATTCTCCCAATCTTAACTACGTTAACGCCATCTACCGACTGTCACCAACACTTATCAAACAACACTTACATACCTACTTTATCAGAAAATGCGGTTATATTAAAAATGCTAATTAACTTACCTATAAACTGCATGTAGATAAGAAATCTACAAGATTATCAGCGATCGTTATCAGTAACTTCAACATAGCGTGGCGAGTTTTATATTAGAAACGTGGCACGGCCTCCACTTTAATGCTATCATTATTGTATTTAGGAGCGTGATTATATTAGAACAGGTGAAAATTAGATCACTAATACCTTCAAAGGAGGACAGATAGTAAGGAATAATAAGTTCTTTTCAGCAGAGCCTATAAACAATGCGTATGACGAAAAAACAATTGGTGTCTTATAGAAACTCAAAGAAAATTACTTAAAAAACATGAAACTACACATTCTTGGAACATCTCGAAATACAGAAAAAGGACTACTAAAAATAGTGGAAATATGACGAAATACTTATGAGATAAGTCATCTGTATGTAGTGATAAATGATTATTTCTGTATTTGGAAAAAAAAAACACTTTTACAAGTCAAAAATAAATTATGTGACTGACTACTCTGGGAAGAAACACCGAAACAAACTCAGAAGCCTCTCTAAAGTCCAGACATCTTGGTCAGGCCATGAGGACCAAGGAGATTAATGTCTGAGATGGTCTTTTGAGGAAAGTACCTCACAGGTTTGAGATCTTTTCGTTTGACGTCAAATTCATACTCAAGTATGAAGGAGGAAGATCCAGAGCGGTGTTCCAGATCCCATAGTGAATCATGAAGGTGATATTCTAAAGGTTGTTCTAAGGTAGCCAATACATATTTATCCATTGAACATTACCTATTTTACCTTTCTGCTACCATGTTATCTCTACGTATCTACAAATACATTTCAACATCTGCGGTTTGGCATCTGCAGCTATCTAGATAACCTATTTCTTTTAAGTATTATTCAGTCTAGATGATTCTTCTAAACATCAACTTTTATATAACACAAATGCACAAAATTATTCACATAGATGTAATAAATAGATAGTAATTTCATTGTAACCAAATACGAATCAATGATAATTAGGCGTTTATCACGAAAGGGCAACCAAAAACCTAATCAAGCAGGTATAACGAACGATAAACAAAATGGTCCGCCAATTTACTGAGTGTTCATACTGAAACAAAGATAATAGTAGGTAACTAATCGTCGACACTATCTGATAACAGCATCAGTGTGGCTACACCTTTCGGAGCAAACGCCGACTTTTCAGTTCAAAAAGTACCAGAAATGAGTTAGTGACAGTTCTGAAGTGGTACTAAAAGTGTCAAATTTTGTGGTTCAGTGAATTTTTGAGTGTTTTTTTTCTTTGGAAGTTCTTTTTAAGGTATTGTTTTGTGAAAGTGTGAGCGTGTGTTTAGTCATGTACCTAATGTACCTAGTTCAATTGTTTTGTGGAATTAGATTATTAGATGTTATATATATTAGGTTACAGAGGCAGGTATGCGCTTTACTTGGGATATTGTTTGAGATGCGTCTCTATGTATTGCTGAGTAAACAAAGCAATGGCCTAAAAATTAAACCCATCTCCGAAAATATTCTGTAGGAAATCTAAATGTACCTAATCATGAAGATTAACAATTTTCAAATTAAAATAAGGCTAGGAAATAAAGTTGGGCTCACCCTGTGGTGCAATATGTATGCAAAAGAATGTCAGACGACGGTGTTTGGTTCAGTGTCTTCTTGTCATATTCTAAGAAATTTCTTTTGCGTAAACATAACCTCCGTGTGCTATTTGAAACAGATGTTCAGGGCATACTTAAAAATAAAAGTTACTATAGCATGGTGGTAGCGGAGATGATTGCTCAGGTTGCATTTGACGTACCTACCCTAAATTATCGTCACTCGGGAAGATTTTTACCTCAAATCAAATATCAAATATTGTTTATTTTCTTCCACAAAAAACACTTATTAACTAAAACCTAAAAATGGAAAAATAATAATTATGATGAGGACAATGTTCATTTGTGGGAGACTGGTGCCTAAACTAAGCTGTGACTTGTATTTCAGGACACCAGGGTCTCGGTTAACAACTAATATAATGAAACAGCGCGGTAGCGGTTAACACTATTAACATTCTCAACACTGCTTATAAATTGATACTTGACGAGTTTCCATTTATTAAAATTAATTCAATAAAAAATAAAAATAAACCGTTGTTATAATATTCTTATTTAATAAACTATTATACTTTAGAAACTGTTTACGACTCACTGTTAAAGTTAAAATAACCGTGAAAGTTTAATTTAACGAACACATACCATCAACACTTGAATGTGAAATTGAGTCACATTTAAACAGGAATCCAGTAGTTGCATCTGTAGAGAATGACAATGCTGCTAAGGCCAGATTCAATATAAGACAATTAATATTCTTGCGAAGCCCGTTTTGGGGGACTGTCTTATGGAATTTCGACGTTCGAAAAGTGCTGATTGTCAGCCTAGTTTGAATAAATGACTTTTGATCTCAGACCAAATAAAAACCAAGACTGAGCGCTGCGAACAATATAGTGTAGCATGCCAAAACTACACCACCGCTCTGTGCATACACGCTCAAACGCACACATTTACAACCATTTACAATCAAACTACACCAAAAGATGTGCTTGTGCACATATGTTTACGAAACCGGCCTCACGTCACTGTTGACAGCGCTCTGTCTTGGTTTTTTATTTGGTTTGAGCTTTTGATTTGATTTGATTTGATTTAAAGCTGAGACTAAGGATTTGGTTTTGTATATAATCAAGTTCTTCTAACTGAACAGACAGCTGTGCTGCTGGGGAGTTTGTTGCGCCACTTCTTCTTCCCAGATAAAGCACTAGGAAGTGGTGAAGGGTGGGCGTTTTGGGGGACTGTTTTAAGTAATTTTGACGTTTAAATAAAATGCTGCATTTGATTTAATTTTGATCAATCCGTCCTGGAAATCATCAATCAGACGAAGGAGGTATTCAGTTGTATCCGTTAGTAGAATGCGTAAGCCAGTACCGTTTATCTCATTTCTATTACTAAATCTTATCAGTAGATAAGAATGCTTCGTTACAATATTAGTTGGAATTTCTAAGAGAACCTCATTAATTTAATGAAAATCTCGGAAAATGGTTCGTATCAGTTTATCGAGGTTAAATTATACATACATTTCGCAGTAGGTAAACTATTATTAATGTTTTGTTAGCATATGCACAAAACGAAAATTGGGATGGTGTATCTCCTTTCCAGTTCGGATTAAGATTTTTCCATAGACAGGTAACAACCGGCCTGGGTTGTTACCTGTCTATGGAAAAATCTTAAATAAAGACTGTAGGGACAGAAAGACTAATGACAGACATACTCACAGTGACGAGGTAACACGTGGAACTCTTTTATAGGGTAAACATACATCAAGTAACAGTCTATAAATACTCGTACATATTATAAATTAAAGTCGCTTTTCGTGTTTGTCTGTATGTCCGCGTTGTTCTCCTAAACCACGCAACAGTTTTTATGAGGTTTTCACCATCGTTTAGAGAATTTATTCCGGAAGTTTTATGTGTATAATACGTTGATATTATAGTTACATATAACTAAGAAATCTCGATGTTTTGTCGAGTCGTAAAAACCGTGCGATTCAGTAGCGGGTCGCTACCGCTAGTTTTTTATAAAGTTTGTTAAAAAACATAATCGAATTGATCCAATTTGATACATCATACATGAGATTACCTACTCTTCTATATTATCTCGATTTCAACAGCGATTGGAATTGGGATAAGTACAAAAAAGGAGCCCTCACGAGCATCAACCATTTACAGGCACTTCTGAACTGTCAAGGGGTCAGTTAGTGCCAGGGTTGTGGGAAAGTCCGAAAGGGATACCGGGACCCTTGGCTACAGGCAACTGAGTACTCCTTCAGTTGGGTCCTCCTTCAACGGGTGGGTTTTAGTCAGTAAAAGTTCGACACGCTCTCCCGCTCCGCCCAGAGCGGGAAAAGTCATTAGAGGATTTCCCACCCTCAAAAAAAATAAAGGGGAGTTAGTCAGAACGATGAAGCTATATAGTTGCCCATTATAAAGCGTTCAAAGGTTCCTAGGCTCCACGGGCACTCTTTTATTATTAAAATATTGTAACAAAAATTGTGTAACTCATGCTGACACGACATAACGAGAACAGCGATCAACACCCAAGACTAGACGACAACTCATACTGTCTTACATATATAGACACTTTATATGACGTCTAAGATAAACAATATTCTTACTACAGTCAAGTATCTCGGTGAAACAAGTTAAAAAGATCTTCCGATTATTTTTTTATCTTATCACAGACCTTATTGTTATCTGTTGTTTAGTTACGCGGTGTGCGCGGGCGCAGTGTCACGTTAACATTCTCCTCTTGAGAAAATGTGTGGAGTGTGAGGGATATTTGGGGTGAGTTGGGGTGTGGGTGAAAAGTGAGAGGGGTGAAAGGGGAGAATTGTTTTATGATTGTATTTTTAGGAGTTAGAAATATGGTAATGAGTAATAGTGCAAGGTTAGCTTTAATGCAGGGAATGTGTAAAAATATCCGTACCTTTTCATAAAAGTGAACATGAGTTTTCAAAAATGTTCAGATTTCCCTATGGAATAACGTTTTTTTGTCTTGCAGTACGTTTTCAGATGTAGATATGCACGTAAGATTTAGGCCTATGAACGCACGCTAGGTAAAGTGGAAAAATCTTACGTTTAACTTAAAAAATGTCGGAGAAGGCTGGGCTGATGATGAACTAAACCCACAATGAGTATTAACGATTTGTTGTTATAGATAACTACGTGTACGTGATATATTGAGTTAATGATTATAATTACAGATGAATGTAGAGTCCCTTTTATCTTGACATTCTTGACAAATGGCGAAAAAGGGAAATATATTTACATGCACTTCAGGGAGTTGATTTTTGTGTGAATTTTACTATTCAATACTTTGAATGGCTCTTTTCTTTTGAATTCATATTTAATTAATAATGTACCTTAATATTACCAGCATTTGTTTTAACGATTTACACAGATCTTACATATCTGAATAGTTCACACACAAACATGCCTGTTGACATTAAATAATCCATTCTTTCTAAAGGATATTCCTTCCTTATATTTTTTTTCAACTTTCCGCACTCCATTCACCGTTATTGTCAAGTAGTTTCGTAGAAACGTGATTCTAGCATACGTGTAAACACGTGAATAACACAGCCTTCGTTTCGGCGCCGCGTAGTCGAGTTCTTCTAGTTATCTGTATGCTCGAGGATTCGACATTCACTGAAATAATTATAATGGCTTTATTATGCATGTAACGCTAACGATAATATCTCTGATACAGGCATGAATGTTTTGAATGGAAGGACGACATAAATGAAATGTTGCATTGATGCATAACTGCATCAATGCAGTTAGTTAGTTACATTGGCCAAGTTTTGTTTACCATGGCTGTTAAGCCATGGTAAACAATGTCGTTGCAACAACTTGTTGATGTGTTGCTGGCAGGTCGGAGGGTAGCAGATAAGGTTGATGAAAACATAGTTTCAATGTCACCAAAATGCTAATATTTTGGTGACTAAGAATAATAAGAGGCATATATAAGTTCCAATGATA
This sequence comes from Lithophane ornitopus, assembly GCA_948473465.1. Lineage (NCBI taxonomy): Eukaryota > Metazoa > Arthropoda > Insecta > Lepidoptera > Noctuidae > Lithophane > Lithophane ornitopus. Next base: position 15,926,593 of record OX419625.1, read on the forward strand.
TAAGAGATGCCCATTGCACTGCTATTTCTGCAGTATTTTTTGGGATTTTGTTGTTAACCCTGATAATACACAAAACTAATCGGCTGTTAAACAAATCATCTCTAAGCAGTGAAAACATATAACGCAGCATTAACGAAGTACTTTTTTTTTTTTTTTGATTATGTTATTTGATCTGTTTAATTCTCCCGCTCTGGGCGGAGCGGGATAGCGTGTCAGACTTTTACTGACTAAAATCCACCCGTGTTCCTTCAGTTGCCTGTAGCCAAGGGTCCCGGTATCCCTTTCAGACCTTCCCGCAACCCTGGCAGTCCCGCAACCCTGGCAGTCTCGCAACCCTGGCAGATAAACGAAGTCCTGGGTTCTCAATCCTCATAGATACATACGTTAGGTATCATGGTCACAGTTACTTACGCATTTCGAAAAACTATCAACAATGAATCATTCCACTTAATTAGTGTATCATAGTGATAAGTACATAACGCCGTTCCACAATTAAACGCCTGATAGCACTTCACACTTAGCAATACAAACACTACCTCAATGTTATGTAATGCAACATTCTTGTATGTCTGCTTCTGATTGTAATTCGGAAACGGCTGTATCGATTTTCATGAGTATGCTTGTTAAGTGAAGATCGACAGAAATCGTTGATGCGTAACGAGATATCCTGTGTCCTGAATTCGATGTTAGGTAGGTCAATGTCCTCTCGCGTCCGGCCCTGGTCCAGGCCATGGTACGGAGCGAGAGGGCATGGGAGGCGGTCACCTCCTTCTGCGAAGCAGTGATGCTAGCGAAGGAGGAGGCGGAACGCGTGAGGGAGAGGCAAAGCCTGCGCCCTCACGCCCCTAACCGCCGCCGCTGGAGACACCCTGGGCGTCGGGAATCCCAGGCGGATTCCCGGCCACCATAGGCGCGGGCTTGCGGACGGCGAGCAATGGGTAGCTCGCCGTCCGATAAGGACCAAGGACCAAGGTCCTGGTCCTCAAAGAGATGTCAGCACACCTGACGGGGTCCGTTAGGACCGATGCCTGCCAGGGTTGCGGAATAGTCCGAAAGGGATACCGGGACCCTGGCAACATGCAACTGAAGGAACACGGGTGGGTTTTAGTCAGTAAGAGTCTGACACGCCCTTCCGCTCCGCCCAGAGCGGGAGAAGTCATATGATGATTTCCAACTCAAAAAAAAAAAAAGTTAGGTCAATGTGTTTTTAATCGAGTTGGGGTCCTGGGTACTTTTGTTTGTAAAGTGTACATTCAACAGCACGTCTATGGAAACAAATTGTGTGTTTCGTATTTAAACCATGCCCAGCACCCTAATTGCATATTACACGATCAATCACAATCTGAATCATTTTGAAATAGATTGCTAATCCACTATTTCATAAGTTCGAAAAATAATCTGTTCAACTACGTAAATATCGCAATGAATGTTGTTAAACTGTCAAATGAAACAGATTCGCATAGTCCTTTTGTTTTCAAATGTCATGATTTCATGAAAAAGTCATTCAATGGAACAAATCTAATTTAGATAGATGTATTAATGATTCTAATGATTATATTTTTGTAAATACATATTTGTTATGATCGCGAATCATATTTTGACCTGGAAATTGCAAAAAAACGTGAGACAATTTAAATTTTGTGGACTACTACTGCGGACCTACCTTAAATAATAGCTGTTTTAGATAGCTCCACAAAACCCTGTTGAGGAAATGATTTTAGAACCTTTGCTAAAATAATTCTCATGTGGATCTGAATTAGGATAACTTTTTGCAAGCTGACGTATTTTTTTGGGAAAATGAAGCTACTTATTTAATTACTGAAGACTTTTGATCTCATGCCTTATGAGCTACCTATAAGTTACTCCACGAGGTTCCTAGCGTGACTGACTGCCCAGGGTACCAGATAAACTTAAGTATTGTCACTTGTCGAAGGTCTAAAAACCCCAAAAGTAAACGTGAAAAAGTACTGAATTAAAAACAACAAAGAATAATCCATCTTTGAAATCTTTCAAGTTTTTGCCTACCGTTAAGAGATTAGAGTTTTTCTTTCACTGCTGATAACTAGTAACTGGCTATCAGAATTGTGAAACGCTCTGGAACGTAAGGTTACCGTGAGTTAACCGCGAGATAAGATCGCAGATTATATGAACGAAGATTACGCAGTTACAGTATCTGTTTGTCTTACACATTGTTGCTTTAGTACGGGAGCGGGGTAGGCAGATAAAGTTGGAAAAATCAGCCAGAGTTGCCTCATGATAGATCCATAGAATTGCAACATCGGAAGCAGTCTGGGTCCATGGAATATTCTACTCTACCTGTCTGGATTAGGTATTCCTCTAGTTATTTTTGAGTCTGCAGAACGATGACAGCTCTACAGCTGTAGGTACTGTTACTGACACAGAAAACCGATAAACTGGATGTTACTAACGACCCGCGCCTGATTCACGCGGGTGCCTTGTTGGTGTCAAAGCTTCGAGATTTCTGTGCAATTATTCCATAATATGCTCTCTCATACTAGGCAATATAAAAGATGGGAAAACGAATTGGAGCTACCGCGGGTCCTCATTGGAGAAGAGTTGCCTTAAGTTAGTCGTTAGAGGAGGCCTTTGCCAAAAGGCACACTGAACTGTGAGACATTCTGTAAACTACTGAAAAATACCACAACGCAATGATGGTCAGAGTAAAAGGGCTTATTATTTCAAACTATATCCTCAACTAAATAAAAAAACAAGACAGAGCGCTGTCAACAGTGACGTGAGGCCTGTTTTAAACATATGTGCAGATATTTTGGTGTAGTTTCATTGTAAATGGTTGTAAATATGTGCGTGTAGCGTATACGCACCGAGCGTTGGTGTAGTTTTTTCATGCTTCACTGTGTTGTTCCCAGCGCTCTGTGTTGGTTTTTTATTTTTCTGAGGCTATATCTAGGTGAAATATTAATGTAATATACTCAGACATCTTCTGGAATGAAAATGCTATAAATGGTGGTAAGAACCGCATCAAAATTCTTTATGTAGTTTAGAAGATCTAAACGGTCTAACACTCAAACACGAAAGCGACTTTGTTTTATACTAAGTATACAGCGTTAATCAGAAATGTAGGGTGTGCTACAGAACATCAAACTGAACAACATTCTCCATGGGACCAACACCGTTATCGAGATAAAATAATCAACCGTCACATGTTTGAATCGAGAAGATATTGAAGTTTTGTATGGAACAGTTGTTAATTTTTTCGCGATTAGGATGTTGATCTCATGGATAAAGTTGTTCAGATGGATGGTCTGTACCACACCCTTAAATTTGACCATCACCTTTCTGATACATTGTGTATAAGCTAAAGTTAGAAAAACTACGTTAAGATTACTTGCAACACGACTCCCTAGTAGCCAACAAGTAGAAGCAAAGTACTACAGAATAGAACCTTCTTTAACACAAGCTTGCAAACGAGTGGAATCTCATTTTCTCTAAACTCTTTCTCTTCCATCAGACTTGACAACCAGCTGTTTGTAAACTGTCAAATGATTGTCTGCATTTCTCACTGCAAACGTCTTCAAATGAGCTCAAATGTTTGCATCGGCTGTTTCTTGGTCGTCACCTTACCGTGGTTCTGTTCCAGGTGTTTGGCGTGAGTCCAGATGTGGCAGAGGAGGTACACCCTGATCAATGGCTGAGGGGAAGTGGCGGAACATCTGCAAGATCGTTTGGAGGAGACGAGTGTTTCAACCTGAACGGACAGACTCAGGGGATCTTAAGAGGTGAGGAGGATGTGAAGTGTTCTGTTTGCGTATCGTTTGGAAGTAAAGATATTATAAAGTTGTAGTTGTGTAAACAATTAGTTTTTGAACGAATTTTCATAAAGATGTTGAGGCTATATAATGATTTTTTGTTAAATATGTATTTAATTCGTTTTCAATAAACTTAGTATTGACTTCCTAGCAAGTGTCCACGTCCAAAGACCAAAATCAGTTGTTGATTAGTAGTCGGTTGTTAATTTTGCAGTAACAGCGTTTGCTATTAGTATAAAACTACAGTTTTTCCATTTTGTCATTGTGATTCAGTCTATTCTCTGAATTCATTAGCAAACCTTTATTTTTCAAGCTAAGCTAAGCTTCTTCAGCGAACAGTATGTGGCGGTATCTACATCGCCACATGCGAACTACGCATCAAAGACCTGAGACAAAAATCCTGACGTCACATAAATCCTGCATCGCGCAATTAAAGTTTACCGTGCAGTGGACATATATACAAGAACCCAATATCAATCGTTGGGCAGTTGCCCGCCAGACACAACACCCGTCTGGTCGGAGGATCCTCCCTTTTCTATGGAGTATGAGTGAACTTTACACCCTGTTCCTCATACCCGGTGTAAAAGTACATACACGGTGTAAGCGACTCAAGCTGTCACCATGAATTCAGCACATGATTCTCAACACCGGTATTGTACTTTTATAACTGGCTATAAATAACCGACCAGCACGGTTCTAGAATCATGTACTGAATTCATAGTATCAGTTTGCTCGTCGATATCCTTTACACCCTGTACCTACATTTCCTATAAAAAAGCTATATTATCAAATCATCATATTATTATTATGTAATCCTCAGATGTCTAAATTGCTGGGACATGACATCGCTGGGCGTGGGCAGCATGCTGGGCATCGGCGTGTACGTGCTGGTGGGGGCGGTGGCGCTGAAGACGGCCGGGCCCGCCATCCTGCTGTCCTTCCTCATCGCTGCCGTCACGTCGCTGTTTGCAGGTAACCTTTATCGTTACCTCAACACAAAAATTCTAAGACATGCGACATCCACCAACCCAAACTGGGCCCGCGTGGTGAATTACGGCCCAGTCCCTCTCACAGACAGGAGGCCTGTGTCCCAGCTGTTTGGACATTTATTATTTGCTATACTCAAAAATTGCTGACTGGTTATGACATTTAATACCAACTTTATGTACTGTACTGTACTGTAATACACACACTTTATGAGTAATATGCTTGTAATTAAGAGTGAGTTCATGGCAACTATGCAACCCATATGTATATGTTGGAACCCATGTTCGAAAACAATACCTCGAGCAAGCTAGACTAACGTAATATCGTGTGGCAATGTTGTTGGTTGGTGGTTGAAAGAAAACCATTTGCAGGAGCAGGACTGCATTAGATTGAGATGACATAAATTGAAACTTGCTGTCGTACGATCTCCGTTCCTTGGAAGAAGACTTTCAATGGTATAACCTAGCAACTGGCATTACTCGAATATTATGGATTATTTGTGAAATCGTGTTCGAATTGTTATCACTTTACATGGCATTGTTTGTGCCGGCACACCCAGCATTGATAACGGTCTAAATCTTTTATAATGGAACATGAAGAAGATTATTATACACAAGAACATTTATGCCAACAGTAGTAGGTACTAATCAGTTGACTATAGATGTGTGGGGGAAAACTTTCTCCCTAATTGCATATTTTCTTAAATCTGAGTTGTGTCGACAGCCATTTGACCGACATTTGTTTCGCAACGTTAGTATTTTGTGTATTTTCATACAAACATCACTTCAGCATCGTCATAACTTAGGAATTACTCTTATCAGATAATTATTATTATCGATTCGATTGTTTGAATATCGTAAATAGAGATCTAAAAAAACATAGTACCTATGCAGATATGAAATGTATATCCATACTTAATAATAATGTATAAATTATAGGTAATGCATATTACTAATTTACAGCTAGCGTCTATAGCAAGGATATTTTTATATATTGATTCGCTTAATTCTTAGAAATTTTGTATGAACGAAGCCGCTTTAATTGATAATAAACATTGTTTTGTTCTTATGTTATTTATCACCTTGCAAACAGGACGAAGCGACGCGTCGGTCACCTATTTGAAAGATATAAAAATCTTCAGTAACAGTTATTGAACATTCTTATTTTGATTTCCAATGTCAATCACCTCTTGGTTGTATATGTATAGCTATATCTATTTGAATGTTTTTTTTTTTAATAAAATTCAAATTGAATATCATTTGGTCCTCTTCCTCATTATATGCCAGTTTCTTTCAATCACACATGGAGTATGTACTCCATGTGTGATTGAAGAAAATGCTCACAGACATGTGTCTGTGAGCATTTTCTGGGATCAAAACCTACGTAAATCAGCATTACCTATTTAACTAAATAATATGTGGTGTTCCAGGACTGTGTTACGCGGAGCTAGGAGCCAGGGTTCCGCTGGCAGGGTCAGCGTTCATATACACATACGTCACCGTTGGGGAAATGGTCGGCTTCATTGTCGGGTGGAACAACATACTTGAGTTTATATTTGGTAAGTTGGAATATAGAGTGAGTTTATCGGGGTAGCGGCGAATTCACGAGGTAGACACGAAAAATGGCAAAGAAGTTTCTTGTAATACTAGGCTAAAAATGAAAGAGATGAGAATAGTGTTCATCAGCTCCCCAATGATGACCGAAAGATTAAGAGAATGTGGAACCGTACGAATTCCCAGTTTATAAGCTTTAGACGGAATATATAAACTTTTTTAGAGAGGACGACGTCTTCCAGGGTATGTCTATGAGTGATAAGATGACACCAATTGTTTATTTTTACCGGTCCTAAATTTTTTTTTCTAAATTCTAGGGGCAGCGAGTGTGGCGCGCGGTCTGAGCTCGTACATCGACGTGGTGGCGGACCACAACATGTCCAGGTGGTTCCAGGCGGCCTTGCCCCTCCCTGAACACTTCGGCATTTCCCCCTACTTCGACCTCTTCTCCTTTCTCTTCGTTTTATTCATGGGAAGTTAGTATCTGTTACATAACCAGTTTCTCTTTGCCAAATATATCAGTTTTAACCCCAGTAGTAATTTGTCAAATTACTACTGACAAACTACAACTACTACGTTTCTATTACCACAATAGAAACCACAATAGAAACGAGTTTTGTCGACGGAACAATAGACAAAATGACAGATTAACAATCACAATCTGTCATTTTGTCTATTCTTCCGTCGACAGAACCTGTTTCTATGGTTATCATGCATGTGCTACGCGTGCTGGTGTTGAATCTAAAATAGGACCAGTGTTTAGTAATATGTTTCTGTAAAGTTGCTATTTAAGCACGGTTATTTTAAACAATAAGAGAAGCCTGTTTACTTCTGGGATGCACACAGTTACGTTCAACTTTCATTAAAACAGCAGCATACGCTACGCGCGCGTGTCTAGCAAGACGCTCGACTAACTACAGAACCATTTCCGCAACTGTTAATGCCGTCATCTGTTTATTTAACATAAGTGTCTGAAAATGATGTTTATATTTCGCAGTTATGTTGTCATTCGGCGTGCGCGAGTCTTCGGCAGTCAACAATGTGTTCTCGGCAATCAACGTTTTGGTCATTGTTTTCATTATTTTTGCTGGAGCGTTTAAAGGTTCGTTCGACTTATGGAATACAGCACTAAAAAAAAAAATTATTTGAATATACATAAATTGTTTTTTTTTACTGTTAGCAAAGGTAGACAGACAATTTTAAGCTGTAAAATGTTATTTGTACTTTTCCAGTGAACCCAGACAACTGGAGCATACCCCCAGAACAAGTGCCCCAAGGCTATGGGGACGGGGGTTTCTTCCCGTACGGCGCGTGGGGCATGCTCAAGGGGGCCGCTATTTGCTTCTACGGCTTCGTCGGCTTCGACGTCATCAACGCCTCAGGAGAAGAAGTGAGTGGACTTGTTACTAAGGAGGTTTGAAAGGGAAACTTTTGGAAGGTTGATTGGGTTCGGAAACCCTTATAACCCTTACCCAGATTCGAGAGACTAATGCCGTAGAAGAAGATTAGTGCCCCGACTGTGGTAATTTTATGAAATGAAACGAATTGGAACTCTTTTCCAATAGTTATAGAACAGACTTTCCCACATTTCAGGTCAAAGAGCCGAGCAAGACGATACCTATAGCGATCCTGTCAAGTCTGGGCATAGTGTTCGCTGTGTATGCTGGCGTGAGCATCGTAGTCACTATGATGGTCCCTTATTACGATATGGTGAGTTTCTTTTTAATCGTTCTTGAATTATTTGATCACTGGATTTACTTAACAAAGTCCTTTCAAACTGGCTTTCGGCTCTGTACAACTATCTTCAACTATTTAACTTTTTTTTTTTTTTTTTTTTTTTGGGTGGGAAATCATCTTATGACTTCTCCCGCTCTGGGCGGAGCGGAAGGGTGTGTCAGACTCTTACTGACTAAAACCCACCCGTGTTCCTTCAGTTGCCTGTTGCCAGGGTCCCGGTATTCCTTTCGGACTATTCCGCAACCCTGGCAGCAATTATTTTACTTACTTACCTAATTGATATAACTGATGCGTCTTTGTTTCCTTTTCTCAAAATATTGCACGAGGCATTTCACGGTTCTATTTTCGGTATCTATTTTGGACATTGAAGCTTTTGATTGAAAAGCTGTCCCTAAAATTCTACGAAAAATACTCGCCTACATTTTAGAATAGTTTTAATACAGCGTGGCAAACAATATTTCGCAGAATTACGTACAGTCAACAACATGTCAGTGGTAACAATTAACAGCACCTTTATGTCGTAGCATTATGGACGATTTCTTAGTGCAATTATTTCTGTAATTTAAAAAACTGGACGTGTTTTCTCATCTTGGAAGCAGACTATGTCCAGTTGTGGGGCACAGTAGGGTCTTGATAATAATGATGTATGAATGATAATAATGATAAGATTTTTTAAATAATTCCAGGTAGCTGTTGCCTCAGTGTCGACGGCGTTCAGCCAAGTAGGATGGGAGTGGGCGCAGTGGGTCGTCGTCGTGGGAGCCATCTTCGGTATTTCCACCAGGTAAACGCACTTTTGAAAGTCCAAATTTATAAGAAATTATAAATGATTCTAGTTGCCCCTTCCATAGGATATCGTTATAGTTGACTTAAGGCTCGTACAAACAGGCGCGATATCGCAGGCGCGACAGGCAGCGGTACCTTTGTCGACAAAGGTACCGCTGCCTGTCGCGCCTGCGATATCGCGCCTGTTTGTACGAGCCTTTACGGTATTCGCGGGTAAAAGCTAGTGTTGTGAAAAGTTACCTAAGTTATGTGCTCCATCTGTGTAAAGTGAAGGATGATGAATGAATGATGGATGTTTTTTTAATTTATTTTAATTTTAAATAGATAAAATCCAATACCAACATGTTAAGGCCCCGGTGACTCGACTAGATAGTCGAGGAAAACTAGGGTTTCACCTCGGAATGAGAGATAGTCAGCTATAAACTCGTATAAACCTTTATTTTGACAGCCTAAAACTTGTCTCAAACCCTACTTATCGTAGGGTGTCCGCGTCTTCAGATATTCCAAGATCAAAGGTCAAAAAAACAATTTATTGCAAATATCTCGTTTTCTATGGGTTTTATGCTATTTGTATGTTTATAAATATTGTTGAGGATTAAATTCTGTACAACTTTTGTATACACATTTTTTTTATATCTTGAACCATTTTCGAGATAGAGGGCAGAGCGCGCGCAGTGTTTAACTATTTAAAGTATCATTCGAGGTCAACCTGTAGTCCCGTTTAAAAACACGCCGTATAAAGTTTATAAATTATTGATAAATATATAATTATAAATAATTTGCTCTTTTTATTAATTATTATTATTACTTTTTTTTTTTCAATAATTCTGTATCTATTCATTTAATAACACTTACCTACTCGTGTAATTACAAAGTTATTAAGGGAAATACTTTAATTATTTTTAAATTCTAATCTTATTTATACTAATTACTTCCTAACTAAATAAAAATAAAAAGAATTAAATTTTTAATTAATGTTTTTATGGTATACAAAAGTTGTACAGAATTTAATCCTCAACAATATTTATAAACATACAAATAGCATAAAACCCATAGGAAACGAGATATTTGCAATAAATGTGTAAAAAATCGTTTTTTTGACCTTTGACCTTGGAATATCTGAAGACGCGGACAACCTACGATAAGTAGGTTATGAGACAAGTTTTAGGCTGTCAAAATAAAGGTTTATACGAGTTTATAGCTGACTCTCTCTCATTCCGAGATACTTGCCCAAATTTGACTTATTTTCCTGGACTAATCGCTCCCAACTACAATTTGGAATGCGTGCAAACTTCGTTCGGAATATTGCTATCTCTATTTGGCAATGGAAGCGGTGCCGACCGTGTGTGCATGTCTGTGTGAGTGGAGAGATAATTAGGTGTACCTGTACAGGCTGTAGGTACTTGCCATTCATTCTTATCGTATCCTCGCCCGGGATTTATATTTTGTTATTAGTATTTAGGTATGTTCATTATATGCTTTATTTTTGTTGACTAATTTGGGGAATCGTTAGTGAATGTACAGATTAATAATGCGTTTTTTGGAAATTTCTTTACCATGCCAGTAGCTCAACATATTAGGTTACTAGCTGCACACCGCGGTTTCACCCACGTAAGTCTCGATCCCGTGGGAATATCGGGATAAAAAGTATCCTATGTCCTATTCCATGTAATGGTCTACCCATGTGCAAACTTTCATCTAAATCCGTTCAGCCGTTATAGCGTGAAAGAGAAACAAACAAATAAATAATAAACAAACTTACTTTCGAATGTATAATATTATATATACTAGCTGCCCGCTCCGACTTCGCACGGGTAGCACTAAGTACCTACCTACCCTACCTAGCCTACCCTACCTACCTTCCTACCTACCTACCACTTAGGGGTATGAAAAATAGATTACGACCGATTCTCAGACCCACCGAATATACATTATGTTTCATAACAATCGGCTAAACCGTTTCGGAGGAGTATGGCAACTAACACTGTGACACGAGTTTTTATATATCTATTAGTGATATGTATATATAATAGCATCCGCCCGCGCAATAAAAAATAATATTCAGATAGGCAGTCGCTCCATGTGAAATACTGGTATTCAGCTGCATCCGGTTAGACTGGAAGCCGACCCCAACATAGTTGGGAAAAGGCTAGGCAGATTGATTATTAAATGTGAAAGTTTGTGTGTTTGGATGTTTGTTACTCAATTACGCAAAAACGGCTGAACGGATTTGGGTGAAATTTGGCAAACAGATAGTTTATAACCTGGATTAACATATAGGATACATTTCATCCCGGTAGTAGGTTCCCATGGGATAATTTTCGACATCTACACGGGCTAAGCCGCTGGCATAAGTTCGTTTCATATCAATCTGTACGACTTGGTTAATGATTCAGTACCTTTATAGATAAAATAGGACCCTTGAGGAAAACCAGGAAGAACGATAGGTATTCAATCAAGCCAAATTTCCCGGTCTTCTTACTTCGAATACTAAAAGGTTTATTTTCAGTCAATCAAACACACATAATAGTCACACCAAACATAACAAAACATACCTACATACAAAGTCGAGTCATTAGAATTGGCATTGCAAAGTCAAAGTTTATTGTAATGAAGAAATGCAAAAGTGAGTTTGTTTCGCTTTTACGCTAAAACGGCTGAACGGATGAAATTTGACACATGGGTAGACCATGACCGGGAATACGACCGGGAATACTTTTTATCCCGGTAGTACTTTCCCGTGGGATAATTTCCGACATTCATGCGGGCGAAGCCGCGGGCAAAAGCTAGTTAATTTATATATTTGGAATTAACTCATTACTAGCTTTTATTTGATACCAATATATCTAGTAATAGTTTAAAAAAAAAACCTTCTCATCCCTTATTTTTTTGTTTGCAGAAGAAATATATAAATAAAATATAGCCTATGTCACTCCCACAATTAAGACAAACTTAACGACACCTCGTATGTTAAAATCCATCAAGCCGTTTAGGCTACAGAGCGTGCCAAAGAAACAGAAATACATACATACTCTCGAAAAACATAACCCTCCTTCTGAGGCAGTCGGGTAAATAATGTTGTTTATAATACAGAAAAAACAATATGAAAACATGTCATTTACGCTGTAAAAATGTTCGCAATTCAATTCTCTATAACTTTAATTTAGGAAGGTATTTTGAAAAAAAAAAATGTAGGTACTTAGATAAATACTGTCTCAATCCGAATAACAACAACACAATATGGTGGAAATATGCTCAAAATGCAAATGATTTGTATGGAGAATTCATCTATCACCGGGTTCTTAATGACCGTATCTGCTAAGGCTGAACTCTGCATCAATAAGGACCATAATATTGACACGTATCTTCTTTTTCCAGTTTATTCGGTGCGCTGTTTCCCTTGCCGCGGCTGCTGTACTCCATGGCCAAAGATGGACTGTTCATACATTGGTTCGCTAAAGTCAGTTCCACTAGGCAGTCGCCCATCATCGCCACTATTGTACCTACTGTGGTTATTGGTAAGTACCTAGATAGTTTTATGTTAATAGGAATTAATACCTAATATTCTTTGTGAATAAAAAGTAGATAAATTAAATTAAAAGATAAGTAAATTGAATACCATCTTAAGAGGAAATAGGGTTGGGCCCCTCTACATACAAACGCTTTCGCCTGTTTTCTCTCTGGTTTATGACCTTAGAGCAATGATTTTTTACAGTGAAATAAATATCAACTAGTTCTATGACCTTATGTTTTCCGTTTTGATGAAACATTATCTGTAGAAGAACTAGAACCCTCAGAAAATGCTAACCATAAACCTGTTTAGACCGCTGTCATCAGAGGCCTATTGTACAAATTTGACAACTCCTATTAAAAAAAGAAAAACATTGGGGCACAGTACATAGCCTTCTTATTCAATTTATAAAATATCTTTCAAATTGGTCCAATATTGGAGGAGGAAATAGACGAGGTCCGAACCTCGAATTATGACTTTTTGTATGGAGAAAAGACCGACCCTATTTCCTCTTAAATTGTCAATCCTCATACAAATAACTGTCATTCTTTGAGATAAGAGGTGGCTATAAATGGCAAATTGACGTATGAGTGTCAATTTTCATAAAAAAATAAATTTCCCTGACTGTACTTTCTCTTTTGGGATAGTACGAGTACGGCCATCACATTTATTCTTGCTACCAATTAGCATTGCTTTGTGCAGCATCCCTGTGGTGGTAGCCTTTCAACCTATTTTGTTTATAATAAAGAGGGCATCACGCAGACTGTGTTTATACTTATGAACTACGATCAACGTTTGGAAGAATAATGCCAATGACATTTTTATGCAGCCTTGACCGCGCTCTTACCAGTATAATTTGTAGCTTTTAACGCCACCAGATTAAAATAAGCTGCAATAGACAAACTGACGCTGATGTCTATATCTGCTTAAAGCGCAGGCAAGACTCGTCACGTAGTGTTATTTTAGAAAGGATTTATGAAGGACGTTATCTCTCTCTTGTCAAAATATTTTAGAACAAGTCTATATGTAGACAAATTAATGTAGGCTTAAGACCAAAACTAATGCCTAAATAGCGTGAAATTATAATTTTGTCAATGTCAGTTTGTTTGATAAAATGAAAAAGTACGAAAGGGCCATTTTTCGATCACTAGGTATTTTTTTGCAATACGTTACAGCTGTATGGTAGGAAGGATATACCAAAACACGGTCACAATAATAATATAAGGATTTTGTCATTTCATAGCTCACATAGGTATATTTTCTGGATCGTATGAACAGAGATGATTGAAAAATGGGTTTGTTGAAAATCATTCCCATCATATTATCGCCTGTATGCGCGTCTGAATCTTTATTTTACATGAAGTCTTCTGAGATCTATACCTAACCATATTTTCATCCTGTTCCATCCCAGATAAAATATTTCTTTACTATGTTCCCAGCACTGCTGGCCGCCTTCCTTGACCTGGAGCAGCTGATTCTGATGATGTGCGTCGGAACTCTCTGCTCCTACACCATCGTCGCCACGTGTGTTGTGTTACTCAGGTACGTGTTCTCACCCAACTGCGGCGAAACCAAAAGGAGGATGTGTTTTTAATATCAGTTATTTAAGCTTTGTTGAACTTTTTCTGAATTATTTCTCGACTCTAAAGGTTTGAAATTATGTTTTGCCTGTAAATGGATTACAGGCAAAACATAATTTCAAACCTTTGTCAAGTGTTCCATGAAGTAACAGGTGTTATCTACACCTGTAGTACACCCACATTTCACCAGTTATGTTAAAGTCCCATATAATAGATACCTAGGTTCTATTTTTGAGATAAGAGAATAATATTGGCCATTGTGATGGCATTCTATAGTTCGAAGATATTACTTCCATAAAAGTTTGATTCAGTAAACATTTGACATATCTTAGGTACCACACATTACAAACAAAGGAATCGCACGTGGTATTACTTTTTTGGCACATTATTGTGTGTTAATTTGGCGACTCCCTCGATGTCATGACTCCTATTTTAGTCTACTTCATTACAATCATAAACTTTACTTACAATGTTACAATTAATGCGTCCATCTTTGAGTGTTTTAATGAACAGCTGGAACTCGAAAGACAAAAGATTTATTTATAGGTATATCACATACCATTTCCCCAAATATTCATCCAGCTCTGTACCTACGTAGAGCATAGAATGGTTTTATGTAGGAGGTGAGAAGCTGTCAGCGTTCAGCACTTCAGGGTCGTGTTGACGAGGATTCCCTGATAAAAATACTCTGAAAATTGTACCCCTTTATTACTGCATCTTTGGAGAGGCCCAAGCCCAGCATATTTTATGTTATGGGTTTATGACTGATCTTAATATTTGTGTTTCAGATACTGTTCAGAATTCGAGCCAGAGACTTCTCCAAGTTTATTGAAGCAGCTCATCGGTCGAGGAGACAGAAAGGCTACAAAAACCACCTCCAGAATAATGAACACAGCCATGGGTCTATTCAGTAAGTAGCCAATTGTAATATGACTCTTGTCCCCCAAGGGTCTTCTGACCCGTGTACAGGATGGATTTTAGGATGAAACACAATCTAGTTACATTGCCGGCCGCATCGTCACTTGTTTTTGATCAGTACAGCAATTTCGATTTATTTCGAAGAAGTTTTTCAAAATAATGCTCGAATTTCCAAGCATGTTTGACAAAACATAATTTCCCACGTTTTATTTTTATGATGCCCATCGATACAGTTTTGAAGATACATAGAGATAAAGCAAAAACTTTCCTATCTATTTGACACTTGACTGTGTCCCAGTAAATTCCAATTCATCGCGCCAGCGTTTCCTAGACGTCCCTCACTTTATTGTTGAATTGAAATAGATCTACCTATCTCAGCCCACTTTTTAAGATAACCACAATGATAACTTAGGCAGGTTTAATCCAGGCTGTTCTTTTGTTTCAGTCTGCGTTTGTGTAACGATAGCTCTGGTCGTTGTCAACGCGCCGGAGCCTTTGATCCCTGCCATCATTCTGCACGTGGTCGCTCTACTTATCGTCGTTGTCATGGCCTTGCAACCCTGCAGCCGTGAGGATTTGGCATTTAGAGTAAGTTCTCTTCTTTATTGCTTAAGTAATTGATTAGTTATTCAGATTCAGTGATTGCAGTTTTTTTCCGAAGTTTTCCGATCCTTTTCACCAATACGGTGAAAAAGATTATAATATACAGATTATACTATAATATACAGATTATACCTAGGTACATTATGTTAGGTTAAACGAGGGACATCTTTTTCCGATATTATTTGGGACGAGAATCGGATACTAAAATCCTTCAATATGTCTTGTTTAAACCGATACACTATAAATAATAAGTAGGTATATTTCAAATAACAACTAATAGAGAGAGACAATGAGATATTTGTGTTTCCTCGCAACTAAATTAATATTTATTTATTTTCAGACACCCCTGGTTCCATTCATTCCCTGCATCAGCGTATACACTAACCTGCATCTAATGGCCCTCATCAATTTTCACACGTGGATGAGAGTTATGCTGTGGATTTTAATAGGTAAGAGGATCGTCCCATGTGAATTGAATTATTCATCAATTATTCCTCAATGAAAATAATATCATTATTTGTAAATTTCAGGAATTCCAATTTATTTCATATGCATATGCTGCTACAAACAAAACGCGGGCAAAGTTATACCAGAAGATTTAAATAATAAACTGCATGCTAATAAAAATGGAAAATCACCAATTGTGCAAATCGTAGTGGTATCACCCACCCCTCCTCATACATTGGCTCGGTCAGACGAGCATATGGCACAATATGACGATGCGAAGGAGATACATCAAGAGTTAAGAGATAAGGTGATAGATACGAAAAAAGTTGAAGAAATCATTATACAACGGGTACAAATTGAAAATAATGAAGAAAAAGAAGCAAAAATAATAGATTTATTAGATCAAGTATTACAAGCTGAGGAAGATACTTACGGAGACGATTTTAGCTTAAAAGAGAGCAAAGTAGACGATACTGTAACACATGAAAGTGGCATCCCTCATAGGAAGTCTTTGAGCGAACTGTCCGATGCTGGTTCGGACGCGTCATTAGGTAATCAAGGATTATCTAAATACGATGTGATTGCACAAGTGCACAGGGAGGATTTGCCAAAAGTAAGCGAGGAAGAGGAAAGATTAGATAGCAATGAAGACATTCATAACTTCGAAGATGAAGAAATAACTGCATTTAACGACAGTGACACGAATTCACGAACAGATGAATCTGGATATTCAGACACAATCGACAGACAAGCACTCAGTGAATCATTAGATGACACGCAGGAGTCCACAATACCAGTGCCCCCGCCACCTCCACCACCACCACCACCACCTCCTCTAGATGAAAACTATTTTAAGCCTAATAATAACTATAAGAAATTTTATACAGTAAATTATAGACATACTGAACCAGAATTGCCACGAAAAGCAGAAGACAACGAAGTCAGTGAGCCTAGACTAAGCATACAGTCAAGCAATTCACAAGGTGACGGTAATATAAGATTTGGAAGCGATCGACAACTTAAATTTATGTCCAAGTTGAACAATATATTCCAGAAAACAATAGAACCTGGCGAAGAGGAGGAAGAACCTAGGAGAAGATCACATTCAACCGGGAACTTCCCTGATGCAGAACTATCAGTGAGCCGCGACCGGCCAGCTATGTTCGAGGATTTAAAGAAAGAATTGTTATCTGGAGAGGTAGCACAAAATTTACGACCTATCAACACAGACGAAAAGACTCCAGGATCTGACCCATCTGAATCCGAAGAAGAAGAAGATATGTCGCTGAGTAGACAAGACTTAAAGCATAAATTAGAAGGTATATTCGCAGTAGGTGGTCCACAGCTTACGAAGCCACGACTTATGAAGTCAAGTTCTGCAACACTAGAAGAGTCAAACCAAACTGGTAACAATTCTAGCTCAGAAAGTATAGCAAAATTACCTAAAGTTGACAAAAATGATACTTTAAAGAGGCAAAGAGCTAAATTCGGTTTAGTTTTGAATTCGATCCGGTTAAGTATGAATCAAGACGACCAAGTGTAGTTTGTTTAGAAAGTGATATTAAGTGAAGCAGTTCAAGTTGTTAGGACATATTGTTCAACGAATTAAGTGGCTTATTGTTACAATTTGTATTGACGTTTGATCCAAGTTACATGAAGTTATAGCCTAATTGGATTGACTTCTAAGATTCTAAATTTTCAACAAACTTTTATTTTGATACCCGGGTATAATACCTAGTCGTATGATAAGTGCCTTATTTTATACAGATATTTATGTATGAACGATTCACGATTTCCAACAAAATCACAAAGCGACTGAATGGCAAAGTAGTGTCTTTTTGAAATGTCTTTTATTGTACAGTGACTGATTTGTAGACGATAATACGGATACGAAAGTTAGTTTGTAAGTAGTGTGTTTTCGAAGTATAGAGAATCATGATCAGTAAGACTGACGGAACCATTGTAGATGACTTGTCGATAAATTCAACAGTGATTCAAGAGTGTATGTAGTCGCCAATTTTAATAAAAATACTTATTTAAGTTTTACCTTTTGTTTTTGTTTTACATAATTTGGGGAATCGAGTAAAAATAAACAGTGAATCGTTACAGGTGAAGGATTACAAATGTATTAAAATAAAAGTATCAAATCCACACTGGGTAAATAGTTCCGTCTTTTTCTTGCATATACGATTAGAGTCAGCACGTCTCATTCTTGTACAGGTCTTGTATCATTTCCCGGAGTTCCATCTTTGATAAGCAGCTTAGTAGGACCTCGTCGATTATCTGTTCGGAGATGCTGAGAAAAAATAGACCATTTTTAATATACATTATCATCATGTTTTGCCCTTATCCTAATTTTATTGAGAGCGGCGCATCTTCCATACTTCGCTATTAGTCATCATCTCAGTAGTAACACCATTTCTAGCTTTATCAATATTTATACGAATAATATAGATCATTACCACGACCATAATTTATTTTAGCAGTTTTTTGGTAAACTGTTCACGCGTTATCTTGATATCAGCTGGTCAACTACTATGATAGCTAAATCAGCAAAATATAGTTTAAGATAAAATTGTCTTCTTTTCGTGCCCTATTTAGTAACATGCAAATCGCACAGGCTCTTGTTTAGAGATTAGCCATAGGATGGTAGCGGGGATACCATCCTTTATCTTGGGCACGTCCCCAAAATGCGCCGCAAGTCTTAAATAAGTCATAAAAAAGTAGTTCTACTTGGGGAGGCTCCCTTCTTGCAAAAAATATTATATATGTCGTAGGGTCATTTGATTATTCGACTTTTCGCGAAAACCCTAGGGATGTTGTGAGAACCCGGATAATTTGAAAATTGTGAAAAGTCTGCGAGCTACTTGAAGTAGCGCTTGCCGGCCGCTGCCGCGGTTGGTGACAGTTCTAACTTGTCCTAAACTATTTCACACAGTTCAAGATGACGAGTCATACAACCTGTCGCAGAAATGTTTCATCATTGTCTACCTAATTATCTAGTCGCAGGCAGATTGTATGATTCTACTTATTGAACTGGGTGAAATAGTATAGGATAAGTTAGAACTGAGAGCCAACCGCGGCAGCGGCCGGCGAGCGCTACTTCCAAGTGACTCGCAGATTTTTTTTCACCATTTTCTAATTATTCGGGATTTCGCAATATCCCTAGGGTTTTCGCGGAAAGTCGAATTATCAAATCACCCTGCGACAAACCCCCCCACTTAAAATATTCACAGGCGTATTTTCCTGTCCGTCCACACAAGCGCGGCGATGGCCCATTACTCACCGCGCCTATTGCATATTATTCAAAGTGACAAATTATTCAATCTAACTAGTCGTCCTCACGTTATTGAAATCTTTGACCGAAGACTGATCCACGTGAACAACAACAGGAAATCCACTATCGTTTTAGCACTTACTTACTTTCAATCATACATAAATTAACTTCATACACTCATTCTTTTACCCTCTACGGGTTGGCAGAAACTACAGAACGCCACCTTCTGCTTTGTCCACATTTCAAACATACTTTCTATCATTTTACAGAAACGGTAAGCACAGGGTGAATAAATATGCATCTAAAACAAACCCCAGACGTCCGGGTTGTAATATTTTACTACATACCTAAATAAGGTAGACTTCGAAGGGGGATAGAATAGAAGGGCAGACAGCCCGTGACGTCATCTTTCGTCCCCTAACTACTCTCCTCGGTCACGTCTTGCCATTATTTGGGGTGTTTTATGACTTTGACATGAAATAATGTGGTAAGTGTTAAGTAGATGACCTCTTGACATTGGATGTCCTTTAGTGAGATTTTTCATAAAGTATTCATAAAAAAAACTGCTTCCAATTATTTGTAGGCATGGAATCGGCATTCTGAATCATTATACTTGTTATTTTGGAGCGGGATATCATATTAGCAAAGATATATCGTAATTCTCTTGAAGCATGAAAGAAGTATGTCGGACTCTTATCAACTACAACTAATTTGGAACTGTCTTCAGCACTTGAAGTAGGGACTACAGATCGTTCATGTCAATGTATTCATCAGACATTTCGAACGCCTACTATGCCTTTTGATGGCCGTGCACAAGCACAACTCTTGAACAGAAGGTAGTACACGGCATCCAATTGCATAATACATTTTCTTTCATAATCCGAAAGATTTTGAAGGAGATTCCGAATTCATTGCTTCAAATGTTTGAAAAAATCGTTTTCGACAACGTCAATAACGCAATGAATGTTGTCGAATTGACAAAATGAAAAACATTGCAATTGTTGGTGTGTTACGCAGTTACCCCACTGGTCTAGACGATGGAAAACTTACTTTCCAATCATCTCCCAAGGTTTCCCGACTGCGCTGTTCGCGTACATCGCACTGGTCAGCATGTGCTGTACAAACTTCGTGCGGTACTGGAACAGCGTGTCGGCCGTCTTCTCGCCAATGTTAAACTGCAGCCGGTGCCGGTCCGGGCCGCGCAGCGGCGCCTGGTTCTGGAAGAGCGGCTTTGGGATCTTCTTTTTTATTGTTTCTTCTAGTATCTGTTAGGCAAAATTAAATGTTGGTAGCCAATATAACCAATTAAAATCAATATTTGTAACAATATGATTTATTAGTGTCCACGGATTGTCTTGCCCGTTCTTTCAAGGTATGTAAACACCAGGAGAGGCACGGCAAAAACTTTCGGAGTGAAATAAGTAAATCAACAATACAATTGGGTTCGCTTCACTTAATATGTAATTATCTAGGTGCAGGAATACAAACGTTTAACCGCACGTCATTAGTAGTAATTAGGGTGCAGTCTTAGGCCTCATTTACGGAGACGCGGGGCGTCGCGCGACGCGTGCAGCGTGACGTCTCGCGCCGCGTCGGACGTTTTTTTCTGTTTACTGAATCCTCAAGCGTGTAGCTAGCGAAACACGTGACGGCGTTGTGCGATTTCCAAATAAGACTGGCAGGTTTCATCGCGGGCATCGGGAATTGCCGCTGCGTGCGCTGCCGCGATAAACGCGTCTAAAATCGCTTCTCCGTAAATGCACTCATACAATGTTTGAATTCAGTGCGGGCCGCGCCGCCCATCGCAACGCGCGACGCCCCGTGTCTCCGTAAATGAGGCCTTACAGCTACGATATAAAGGCGCTGTTTAAATCTAAAATAGCTGTGCAGCTGACTATAATTTTAGATTGACATGTTATTTTCTACAAATCTCACTGTGATAACTTAGGTGAAGTGAGCTGTGATTTCACCAGACGCTAGGGATTGACACTATTGACAGCTCACTTCACCAAAGTTTGCACGGTGATTTGGTTACAGAATAGCAATTCTGGCTCTGGCTGGTCCTACATACTCTTAGCAGCTGTGGAGTGCTCGGTTGCCGTGGACTGTTGCCGCTCACGTACACCATCTGAACATTCTTAACCCCCGTTACTCGTTCTGTTCTTCTACAGAAACAAAAAGAAAATCGTTACGCCTCGGCTAAAACGCACCGCAGTACAGGATCGGCCGCTGTGTTGATTCTTTGGGAAGGCCTATATGCAGCAGTGGATAACTGATTGCTGGAATGATGATAATAATAATAATAATTGTGCCGATAGTCGTGACGGCCAATGGCATAATAGCCAAGAGGCTCGAACACCTGAGGAGGCTCTCGTTAGGCGGCTGGATCAAGGGCTTAATCCAGAAAGCGGTACTCCTGGACGTGGCGAGACTCGTTAGGAGGTTTTTCTCTCAGGAGCCATGACCAACGTTAGCTTGGACCCTGTTCCCCATACCGGTGGGCTACTATTTTTTATGTTTTTATAAAGATATTTAAAAATGTAACTAAATAAGATACAAAATAAATAAACGAAACAATACATAATAGGTGACTTAAGGTTGTCGACATGTGGACTCTCCAACACCTCAGGAGTCTCTCATGTGCGGCTGGGTCAATGGGTCTAAAAGCAGTACTCTTGGACTCGGCACGCAAAGTAGGGAGGTTTCTCTCTCTAGAGCCCTGACGCAGATGTTCCTGATGCAGATGGGCCACAATTTTTATATTTTTTAATGTTTAGCTTTATACATTTTTTAATATGTATGTAACTGTAGTAAAGGGAATAATAAAATAAAAAACAATATTATTTTTCTCTCAAAAGAGAATGTTTAATAACAAGTACTGTGAGCACTGAACTTTGCTCTCAGTTATGTTATTACCTACACACAATTTTGTATTTAAAAGGGTCCGTGAAGTTTTTGCCCGTTCTTCTCCATAGGAACCTACTACGCTTTGGAAAGGGCAACTAGGGTCATGTTTCTGACTGACCGAGACCTTGATAATTCAAAAGTGCTTGTCATTTACAGGCACATATAAGTGATATAAATGGTTTGAGTTTCAGTTTGCGTCATCAAAGTTTATTTTCCACTTTCCACTCGAATTATGTACTTTGTAAAGTATTACATTATTTTAATTATTGTGAATGTGAAGACTATGTGGATCATTCTTTTCTTTTTATTATTTATTTTTCCTTAGTTTTAATTAATCATGGTCTGGCAGTTTGAGTAATTTAGGCGGCCTACCCAAATGTCCTGTTGGTATTGTTCGTCAAATCGTTGAGCTCCTTAAATTCTGAGTTGAGCTGCACGATCACTGACAAATACGTGCACTGACTGGACAGGTCCACTCAATCTGTGTGGTTCTTTCCTCAAAAGACCATTTCAGAGACCAATCTACATGGTCTTCACATGATCTGACCAAGATTATGTCTGGACTTTAAAAGAGACTGTGACCTCTGAGTTTGTTTCGGCCTTTCTTCTCAGAGTAGTCAGATAGGAAACGCCGAACTCATCTAGTTTAAAAAAATTTGTTTGACGTGTAAAAGTGTTTGTAGAAACCTACTTACAGATATAAATCATTTATCATTTATCACTGAGAGTCGCATGTACCAGTATACTAATCTCTATTAACTGTACAGTTGAACACTTCAAGTGGCGTACAAACAGTAATTTATAGTGTTACCTCGTTAGCAATATCATCATCAAGGCAATGAAATGATAGCTGGGTAATAATAAACTGTAACTACTAATATACATTATGATAGAGGTCCTTAAAATCCCATCATGACATTTACTAGCTCGCTTATTAGGCACGTGGGATGTTACCGTCGGAGGACTTTTAAATTAACCAAATGAAGATATTATGATAAGCCTCAACTTTTTGAGTTATCAGATCATACGGCACTAGTTTTGTGTATTGTGGTATTACGTGAATCTTAAATCGTAATTAAAATACAATAATAAATACTAATACTACTATGTTCATATAAACAACATAAACTTTGTCATAAGAAACTGATACGTTACCTATAATTGTTATACCTATTCATTTTATAAATTATTTATTTAGACTATAAGGTCGTGTGAAAGCACTATAATTCAGCTAGACCAGGACATCAGAAGGGCATGTGACATGACGTATGGGAGGGAGACACCCCAAGGCGCCGCCGTCTAGACAACACGCATAAAAACATTGCTCTATGCGACATGGTTTGTGTGTTATAAACTTTACCCTTCACAGATTGGACGTTTAACCCTTCACGTTTGATATCAGTCAAAGGTTTTTTTTAATTTTTTAATTATTATTGTAACACGTTTAATTTACAATTTTAAATAAAATATACAATTTAAGTCTAGCAATATGTACAAAGGGAAAAAATTATGTACATATAAAGGAAGGGCTCATAGTGCGTCAAAAAATTCTTCCGCATCGCTGTCAGTGGGAAAAGTGCCCAAAAGGCTGGCAGCATTGCCACGTTGGATGGCAATGCTGATTCTTTGACCTAGAAATTGGCCAGCCCTCTGGTCACGTGAAGAGTCGACCAACCGCTGGGCGATGTCCCGAAATACTCGATGAGCACTGGGACCCCACGGCCCTAGTGTTTCAACCCCAAACGGCTCAAAAATATAGCTACTCAAAGGTTATGTCGAGGTTTCATAATATAGCTACAGTTTTATACCAACTCGGAAACCTTACGAACATTTTTTTTCCACCAAAAAGTTCGCGGTTAGGGAAACTTTTTCATAAGCGTTTCACTTCGCCCGTAGAAATTTATTGCTCGACTAAGGGTTTGATAATACTTAGGCTTGGTTTTTAGGCAAAAGCACAGCTATTCCCAATCCTCGTTATATTATCAGTCGTAGTAATATAAAGCTTATGTTCTCTCTTGCAGAGGCAAGAGAGAACAAAACAAAGGTTGCAAATAAAAAAAAAACCAGGCTAAATCTATTATAAACTTAGCCTAATAGAATATTGCAGTATTGCGGCGGCACAAATGCAACTTCCAAAAAGAAAACCGACTAGCCTTTTAATCAGATAACAAACTAATGATAGAATCCCCTAGAAAAGCATACCATAACATGAATTCTGTTACAGTGTTTAACACCTTCGCGTGTTCCCAAGTCAGTACCAGCACGTTCCTAACCCCAGAACATCAGGCTTCCCTGTTTACCCCCCAAGGTCACGGTCAAGGTCACACTTCCGACATTCGAGGCGATTCGCGTTTGTTTTTAGCTTTCGTGACCTGCCTGTGTTCATCATATCGCCTATCTGTTGCGTTATTGGCAATGTCTTGTCGAACTTAGTTGTTAAATGGACGGTTTTAATAATCGGTTATTTGCGATCTTATCTTTTCTTCTTATCTTTTTGTAAGTAAGCTTGGATTTTTTAGAGTGATAGTTTGCGTGTTGCTTTTAAATTAGGGGTGATCTTTGTTTGGTATTCTGCTCTTGTTGTAAGAAATTATTAATTGTGTCACTTCCTTAATTTCATGTTAGGAGGTTTAAGAGAAGCAATTTAATTATTTCCTTTATTCTTTTGAGGCTTAGTCATATTTAACATTTAACATTCATACCTAATTATACCTACTGGGAGCTGGACAGACTAAATTTTACAGAATTGATTCATTTTTGCCGGCAGTGCAAACTGCAATTTTGGTTTTAACTTTTTAATATACTATTACAATTCTCCCGTAGGTGTCGCACTCCTAGACACATTACATTATCCTTCAGACCAGATTCCTTAAAGTCGGTAAGATGCGACTATGATGAGATAATAGTCGTTCGTTGCAGCAGATTGAGATGACCTTGAGAGTTGATGTCACCGGTTTGGAGCAAACAGTTTTATGGCCCAAACTGATAATGTTACAGAACACATTTATTTTTGTAGATTTGTCAGATGTCTTTTGAAAGATTTAGATTGAAGGATTTATTATTTTGTAACATATACGGAATAGTTTTTAGTGGGTGAACAATGGCTATTAAAACACAACAAAGTTCCGTACGCAAAATACGCGCTTGGACGTGGAGTTACGAATAGTAGCCCGTTATACAATACAATAAGTATAGAACTTCGCTTAGCTTGATCCTCAGTATTTGATCTCGAAGAATGCGTGTTTCATTTGTTTAATTTCTTCATCCTCTTTTAAAAATTATCTCTAAAAGTCTAACCAAGTCTATAATCGATAAATCTGCTCTCAAAACTTTTGTTAACTCATTATTATAAGTTAAAAATACACCTATTTAACAAAACACTGAAACAGCTTCTACAAACTAGGTGTAATATGCTAAATAGTACAATAATACCACACCAGCAAACTTAAAGCGTGTTAGAATGCCAACAACTCCACTGCATCACCTACCTAGGGAAAAATAATGTAAGCACATACCTAATTAACTAAGTACCGAGTGATGGGTCGTCCTTCAACCGTAATAGCGTGATTAGCATGCACACACATACATACATCATGGCGGCATCGGTAATAGGTGCAGTGTAATGCAATGACCTAATCGCACGTGAGAGTGGCCGTGTACATGTGTTGTGACTAAAGAAAATAGGAAAAATAAACTTGAGATACAACAAATATTTTTGAAGAAACAAAGCAAAAATATTTATACAAGTAATTTGATCTTTTGGAAGACTAACAGAAAATAAAAGATGCAGAATCTATACAAATTATAATAAATACTTCACTCAATGTAAAATCTATTCAAATATTAGATAGCTATCTATATCTTTATCTCATATGATGTATGTATGTATGCATAATAGCATAATTATCCTATAATGTCCCTCCCTACTGCTGGGACACAGGCCTCCTTCCCGAGAGAGGAAGTGGGATGTAATTCGCCACGCGGCCGCGGGTCCAGTGACGTATGAGTCGATTTCTATTAGAAATGCGGACCAAATTCAGAAACTTTTACGCAGCTTTTTACCAACTCCCCACTAGATGGAACAAATAAAAAGCCTGAAAAAACAACATTCCCTTTATTCTGCCACAAGTGTCTTTTATTGACCCAACTCCATATAATCAGTAGTTTTATCTCTGTAAACAATGGGATGTATCTACCATGGCTGCAGTCACATAAACAGTCACGAAAGGCAGCAGTAGCCATAAGTATCGTAACGGTACGTGATACACCATGGTGTGGTATCGCAATGCCATCAGGACTCCGTGATCTCATCGGGCCACGGGAGTTATGGTGCCATTTGAAACTGTTACGTGCACTTGTAGCTAAATGTACTGGTTGAAAAAACTAAATACAGTTGTTTTGGAACCAGGCTGCATGAAAATATAGTTGTTAGCAGAACCGGTAGTGATGATAATGGAAAGGGTGCTAAGGCCAGGATATACATAGTTATGGGAAAATCTTATAAGCATTTCATTAAGGTAGGAACGGTGTAAGAGTAAGGCAATGGGCAGCATAAGAGGTAGCTTACTACAAACTGTCGTAAATTTTCAAGTAGATAATAGGTAAAGGTAGAAGGAACATGCAAAAGAATATAAAATGTTATTCAAGCGATGACAGAAGATGTATAGGAGCGTTCGCCAAACTGCTAAAACCCTTGTGTCAAATGTGATTTTTATAACAATATTCCTCTTGGCCGCCAGCAGATATTAGTGGGACCAAGATAATGTTAATTCATAATACTGATAATTTATGACGTAGTTACAGTGGCTACTAAAGGCTGATGATGGTAATGACGTACGAAGATAAGTAACAGGAAAATTATAGCATTGATTAAAATTGGTTAAAATTATTTATAATAATTCATACACTAGTTATCAATGAACTATTTTTGGAAACGGACTTGGCAGTGAGAAAGCTATATTTTCAAGAAAAGTCCGATCATACAGATTATCTACGTTTCGGTGAAGTGTTGATAAATGGAACGATGATAATGTGTTATTTGTGTTAATGACAATGATACTGCTGTAGCTGGGAAATTAAGTTTATTTGATAGTGAGTACGACTTAGGAAAGATTGTGTCAGACAAAAATGGTTGGTGATGTACATAATATTGTTCCTAGTATTCTGCCAGCTCATATTCATATTTTTATTTGCATGCTCATGAGGGTTCTAAGAAAAAAATTGGTATCGTAGTAGTTAAAGGTAGACTTGAGACCCCAACCAACATGTTTTATAAAGACAGAATATATATTTTATACAACCCATAGATGTGCTCGATGGAATTTTCATCGGCAATTCTTCGGCAGTTCTCGTTATACAGGGTGAAATTTAGTTCATGGGCATCCTCCTGAAAACCGCTGAAATCGCTGTCGCTAATGTTCGCATAAATCGTCAAAACAGTTTTTTTTTTTCGCGATTTCAGTTTTTGTCTCATAGTGAAAGTTGTTCATAATGATGGGTGAAAAGACTCCTTAAACCTCCAACTGTCACTAATGAGACACAATAGAATTATGAATTTAAATTTCACCTTGTATACGGAACTCTTGTTCAAAATGTCATGCTTCTAGACCCAACGGTTTACCGCCAACAGTGATTTATATTTACGGTGACAGCATATTCTTCATGAGGTATAAACATCAAACATCGATAAATAAAAAACAAAGCCCAAGAATACAAACAGTCAGAACAATACAATGATAAAGAAATCAGTACAACAAACATCCATAAACTATCACAACTCAAAAATAAAGGCCAACTTCATACACTACGTACTCACGCACTCCAACACTATTAGATTGCAGATTAGGCTTTCTAGAACTAATAACACAATTAAAACAAATGTACTATTAACAGTATTTACCGTGTGTGACCATATCTTAGGATTACAAGTGGATTTACATTTTAGATATAAAAAAAACGAATTTCTAGGAATTATTGTTACTGTGTTTTTATGTAGATTCTTATCAGTTTGTTATTAATTTATCCTAAGTTATTAACGATTGTGTAGGGTTAATGGATAGACTTATTGACTTGGAGGTTAAGAAAGAAGAAAATAAAGATGAGCCAGCACGCTTAGCATGAGCACAATAGAAATGGGTTTTGTCGACGGAAGAATAGACAAAATGACAGATAAACAATTACAATCTGTCATTTCGTCTATTCTTCCGTCGACAAAACCTGTAGAAAACCCTTTTCTATGGTTGTCATGCTACGCGTGCTGGTCTTGCACAAATGAATCATGAAGAGGGAGATAATTCTCACAAAATAGTGTTTGGAAAACTACCAAATAAGGTTCTTATCACAGTGTATTAATTTTAATCATTTATCGGTAATCTTTTTAAGATTTGATATATGCCTGCTAGGTATGCATACGCATTATTGTTAGAGGAAGTGTAAAAATACCAAATTGATAATGGTTTTCTGGCCCTCTAGGTAACCAAAGAATGAAGTTTTGCATTCGAGATCTTTAGGTTAGCTTAGAGATAAGTATGTAATGGAATGGCTGACAAGTATCAGATATCATTAAACAAGAAATATTTAAGCGCAGAAACAAAACATGTCAAATTTCACTGACTGATGATTTTGGCAAAGCACTTCAAATCTATCTTGCTTTCACCCACATACAATAAACCTTGCAACTCTGCCTCAAATCCGACAAAAATGAAATCAAAAGAAAAACAAACAAACAATTTAGGCACAAGATCAGCACAAAGCTAGTTATAAACTTGACATCCGTTATAAACACCGTGGGTGTAGTTTGTCATGCTCTAAGTACTCATTTTGAGAGGATCAGCCCACTTCACAATTACTTTTTATTTATATAAAGTGATTTCCGAAAAAAATGCCGCTCACGGCTCGATGCTGACAAATCATACCTACTGAAAATGTTGAGGTTCCGTCGGTCTTAGGAGATAGTTGATTTTGTCTATTGAGAGGGTAAAAACCGTATTGTTTAATTAATTAATTGTTATCATCTACCTTCTTAATATTTTTACTGGACGTCACTTGACAGTTTGAATGGTTGTGACAATGTTGCTTCATAGTTTTAGAAACTCTTTCCTAGACACGGTTTGTTCGTCAGGGTTCTCTTATGCGGAGCAACTCGTAAAGTTAAAGAAAATAGTCAACAGGCTAAACTTATAGCATAGCACTAATAACCAACTGTTTGTTGTTTGTTTCTTTATTTACACAAAGTTTACATGCCCTTCAACACTGTTTTCACTGTTAATCTGTGTGAATGGACAAACGAAGCCATAATAATACGATGTATATCTTTAGTTTTTTTCTTGATAATTTATGCATAGGAAAAAGTAAGACGGGGTGGTTTTAAAGTATAGGATCCTAAGTAGGTCCCTGAGGCATTCCTGGTTTGAAGGATTTGTCAATAGCTTTTGATAGCGTTCAATCCGTCTAATCTGCAAAAAGTATACTCACAAAGGTTTACTAGTTTATAAAATGTAATCCAAGACAATTAGAACATCAATTTGCAGAAATAACAAAGCTTGTTCAGTGTTTTCTTGGCAACAATTCAGTTTAACGGAACGCCACGCCATAATCCTATACATGCCTTCTCCAAATTTAGTATTCACGATCCAGTCGTCTTACACCTCGTTTCGTCAGGTGTAATTAGTCACACCACCCGATACGGACAATATGTGGGTGTTACATGCCACTAAAGTTTTGTCTTAGCTCTGTCCTTGTCTAATCCTAAGCCAGCGAGAGGGAGGAAAGAATTTGCGCCCGTTACTCGACTGTGTAGTTAATGAAAGCCCCAATAAAGGTAAAGGCGATTGAATGGTTTAATTAATTTGTTAAAAATTGTTGTGCCATATTACATTATTTAGGTATTTACACAGATGTTTATCTTTACGCGGCCATCTTGGCACAGGCAAACCAAATTCTGAAATGTATATAATGTTACTATCAGAAACCATTAAAACCTATCAGATAATACTGGGAATGAAAGATTATAAAAGTGAGAGATTAAAACTTTTCCTCAATA
Organism: Lithophane ornitopus; assembly: GCA_948473465.1. Taxonomy (NCBI): domain Eukaryota; kingdom Metazoa; phylum Arthropoda; class Insecta; order Lepidoptera; family Noctuidae; genus Lithophane; species Lithophane ornitopus. The sequence continues at coordinate 15,956,728 of OX419625.1, forward strand.
AAATAGGAAAATAAACAAGTTATCTCTTGATAAGCAGGTGCCGTGGGAGCTATCTCTTACTTACCTAACTCATGAAATTGAAATATCCCATAAAGCTTCTTTTATATTAACTAATTGAACGTTGAACGAGTTGAAAAACAAACAGAAAAAGGAAAACATGTTTGTAAGCAGGAAGGAAACCTATTTCATGCAATTTTATGACATAATGATGATATTTATAGCTTCTAGTCACGCTTAGGTTCAATATATTTTGGTTCACAGCGGTTTTGTACTAAAACGGAACCCTATCTGCTGTTCGTCTGTCGTCAGCGGGTTGTATCTCATGAACAGTAGGTAATAGGTAGACAATTGAAATTTTCACAGACTTGTGTTTCTATTGGCGATATAACAAAATATAATACAAATAACATAAAATTACATGTTCTCTGCACTATTCCCAATTACTGTAACTTGCCAGAATCTATAGTAATACAGGGAACAGCAACCAAAACCAAAACCTCCGAGATAATGAAGCACGGCAAGTCCCAGAAAAATGATTGCAATGTCTTGGAACCAGCAACGAAAATAATGACAAAAGGAAATGGAGGAGTAGAAAATAATCGCAGTTCTACTTTTTGAGGTAGGAGACAAAGTTGAGCAAAGGGCTGTTTACAATTGGGGTGTGCCCCAAACATTTGAGTAGGTAGGTAGAAATGAAAAGTGGGTTCTGTTTAGCCGTGGGATTAACGATTTAGGTTTTTTTTCCATTACTAATCTGGCTATAAGTCACATCCGTTTCGATATCACCACATTACCTTGTAAATAGAACAAACATTACTAATAGGACTACTAATCTACAAGGTTTATTGTAGGCATTTCTAGGGTGCGTCTAATCGTTGCTTGATCAGCCATAACTAATAAAATTCTGATGAAGTCAACTTCTTGCTTATTCGTAGCAAGCAGATTGGCTTTTTTTAGAAGTTCTTTCTATTTTTTTTTGTTGCGAATGCGAATTTTCCTTTTACCTTTAAATATTTCATTTTCATCATTGGTTGCTTTAGTATGCCACTTTAGCAATATCATCTGTTGGATCTGCTTCATCATCATCTTGTCTCCAAAAAACGTTCACTGCTACAAATAGGCCTTCCCCAAGCTTAGGGACCGGACCTGCACTGCTCGTATCCAGTAGATTCTCGCGACCTTCACCAGTTCGTCAGTCCACCTTGAAGGGTCTTACTTACTAGTTTAAAACTAGAAGAATAATATCGTGTTATATTGTAAATTAGTTACCCCGATCCATCTCCACTGCATAATTGTTTAAGTAGTCTCGTCACCTCGATGCGATCTGGCGACCCGTCGGATATCTGCGAAAATATATTCATATTTAGTTAATAGCTTGAAATGGTTAAGGAATTATTCTGCGAAAATATATTAATATTTAGTTAATAGCTTGCAATGGTTAAGGAATTATAAACAGGCTGTTAATTAAAGCCTCGTTGAAATCTGGAACACAGATCTTGTGTTGAGTCCTAAGGAATGGTGGCAAGACAATTGCCATAATTAACATGATTGGCAAACTGATTGGTATAATATTAATAAGGATACCAGACATGTCTATCTGGAATAAACCATTAGTCGCATTAACTTCAAAGAGCTAGGAATTATTTCGTGGTTCCATTATTGAATTCTGGTTCATCGTAACGCATTACATTAGAGATTTCCATAACAATTCATCTGAGTCGTTTTGTGTTAGTCTTTTAGCCTAATCTTCAGCAGGCTTTGTTTTAAATATCTGCTCACCGATCGCTGTATCAATTAAACAACCAGTTTCTTGTGTCAAGATGCTGCCAACTTCCGATATCGCCCTTACATCAAACCTTGATTGTATGCTGAATAATTTAAAAACGAACAAAAGCAACAAGTCCATTCATCGTCTCTCTAATGACCATCATCACAAACAGCACCATACAAAAAGTTCCATAAAACAACTAAATGATCCAATTTCTCCGACAATATCGGCACACATCGCACAAGCCCGAGCGTGCAGTCCGAATGCAAGGGTTACGTCATGCCGCGATAACAGGCCGGTGTGCCCGCGACGCCGCGCCGCGAGCCGGCTCCAGTCACAAACGACACTCCGTACTGGACACACGTTGTATACCACACAGACATGGTAAGTGTTTATAAACTTTTGTACTTACGACTTATTTTATTATATCAATTAACAATATCAGCCGATTGTTCGGGATTTTAGTGGTAATACGAGGAGTAAAGTTGATGTTTTTGACAAGAATGTCTAAGATTAGAATGGTGTCTTGACAAAATCTGTGAAATTTGAGCAGTCGAGTGTTTTAAGGAGTTTATAGGCTGACGTATCAAATAGTCGCTTTGATCGGGTTAGTTTATTATGTGTTTTTCAGGAAAAGTTAATGAACAGCGAGAAGTGTAGTTTACTTATCAATTTAATTAATAAACTGGGTGGGTATAATTAACAACAAACGAAAAACAATATAATTTCCATCAGAGGTTTAATTAATAATGTGGAACCGTGGAAGCAACTTTTCAGCCATCATGATTAATTTTCGCGAAAAATATAGTATTTCTTAACATACATCTAATTTAATAAAACAGAAACGACAAAACAGTGGCAAACCTCTTTAATAAGAATTAAAATAAAATGTAAAGTTTATTTCCTTGTACATAGTATATCTGGAACTAATCATCGTGTACGAAACAGCTCATGTAATTGAGAGGAATGTGCATCTAATCAGTGGAAAGCTATCGACATCTGTTTCGCTACTTCAATGTGTGATACATAATAGTGGCCTAAATGTTTATATATTGACCACCAAGTAGACACTTTATTGGTTGCAATGGAATAATTGACAAGCAAAGTACCTACTGATACTTACACACATCTGGACGATAAATAAAAGATAACCATCAAAAGACTTCATGATAGTAATGAAGATTTAAGCATTGAAACGAGACTAACAGATATACCGCCTTAATACTTTGATATTAGTGCGATTGTCAACATCAAATCAAAGACTCTTTAAAGTACGAAAACTATTGTGATTCACCCAGTGGACAAAGTAAAAGGGTTATAAAGACAGCTAATTTATAACACAAAACAATTATATAAAAATATTTATCTAGTGACAAAGCGTCACTTTTAATGGAGCCAAATCCCAAATTGTTGCGATTAGATTAATCATGTAATAATGTACGATAACTCCAATTATTGCGTCACATCACCTGCATTTATTCACTTAATTTAACGTGAACTGAAGATAATATACGAAAAGCTAAATCTATACAACGTTGAAGGCCGAAACGATAAAGTTTAGAAGCACAACAATAATGAACATCAAAATAGGTAGTTATAAATACCGACTGTTTATGAGTCCAACTCGAAATCCTTCCAAAACATTTGAAATCTCTAGCATCTGCTTTTACTACTGCTGTAACCATCTACATAAGATCTAGCAAAACTTCACGTTCTACATAAAATATATGATGTTTTGAATCCGTTTTAAAATTAGGACAAGACTGTAGGTTGACATTTTTGACGGGCATTTCAGTGTGTTTTAAAACTTTTTTAATAATGGACACAGAAGCAGCTGTTGTTACAATTCTGAGAAAGTTGTCGTGTTGTGGAAAAATTACAGGAAAATCTTGCTTTTATTGATGGCATAAATTTTTTGACAGATAGTTTAATCTACTAACTCGGACAAAACTCGTGAGGTGGAGGAGGAGCTCGTGGCTAAGTAATAACAGCCGCACGGGTCGATCCGTCAGGTTAAGCTAGGCTTGCCGGGGTAAATCCGTGGATGGGTGACCATCTTTACGTCATATTGAGATTCCTCCGTGCCTCGGAAATCACGTTAAGCCGTCGGTCTCGGCTGCCATTTGTGGATCTTTGACAGTCGTTACGGGTCGTCAGAAACCCGAAAGTCTGACAACCAGTCTTGCCAAGGGGTATCGTATTACCCAGTTACTGGGTTGTGGAGGTCAGATAGGCAGTCACTCTATGTAAAATACTGGTATTCAGCTGCATCCGTTTAGACTGGAAGCCGACCCCAACATAGTTGGGAATAGGCTAGGCAGATGATGAGTTTTGTTTTTTAACATAATACTGTACTGTTCCCATTTTTATTTGCAAATACTTTGCAGCGTGAATCTATGTTACTGTTTTAATTTTTGGTAGGTTTGGATAATATTATTAACCTTGGGTTTTCCTTTTCTATACAAACATGTTTTTCTGTGTCTCTTCATACTACACGATCATTGATTATCCTATTTGTTTTATCTTTTCAACTGATCATAAAAATGTTTTGGTTTTCATTCTTCATAGTATGATTCAAGTCTGGTAGTAGGAAATAAATAGTTTTCATTATTAAAAAAAATCAAATCAATTGTTAATTTTCAATTATCATCATACACAAATCCGTTAAAACTATAAATAACTATCTGCGCCCCGCGGTTTCACCCGCGTAAGTCTTGATCTCGTGGGAATATCGGGATAAAAAGTATCCTTTGTCCTAATCCAGATCATGGTCTACCCATGTGCCAAATTTCATCTAAATCCGTTTGCCGTTTTAGCGTGAAAGCGTAACAAAACTCACTTTCGCATTTATAATATTAGTTAGGACTTCATACAAAATGAAATAAAACTTAACGTTTTGAATATTTAAGAATAGACAAGGAAAACTAAATTACATGCCACCGGTCATGGCTACATGCATGATTCAACAGTTATTTTTGTGAGATTAACTCTGTTCTGAGTATTTGTAACATTTCAGTCAAATCAAAACAAACTCACCTGTTTGTATGTGTTTCATGCGATTTGTGATGGTGATGTGTAAAGAGGTGATGAATGATACTCAAAGAGTTCATCACTTTTTTTCACATTAGTACGAATTTCAACCGATACAATTTTGACCTATGAATTTTTTGCTTTGAGCTTTGAACATTACTGGCGAAATGTAGGACTACTATAGCTACAACTCTGCCTAATCCTTCCCGGAATACAGACGTGATGTTATGTGAAGCTTTGACACACTTGATTAAATACATTGGGGTTTATTTATAAACGTTGCTTAAAGTTAAGTAATGATTAGCGACTGTTTAATCATACATTTTTGACTTTTGAACATCACTTGAACTTTAAGCAACGTGTATAAATAATCCCCTTTGTTGCGCGACTCCTGGGCCTGGGGGCCAACGCGCATTAACGTGTTAAATGGAAAATGTGGTGAAAATCTTCATCAATAAACTAACATTGTCGAAAATACTGTATGGTCAGGCTAAATAAAATAATTATTATCGTCGGATGAACTTACAAAAACAGAACTTTCGTTTTTGATTACCTTTCTTTCAAACACTCGCTACATAATAGTAAGCACACCGACATAGAATTCATCGGAATATTAATCGACTGAAGTCAAACAAATATTCGCGCAAACATTAGAAATCAATAGAGCACGTTTATTGCCAAGCATAGGTAAGGCGTCCCCCAAGGCACGGTCGTAGGTCACGCGGGCGCATGGTCGCGTAGGCAACGGTTCTGAGTCGCGACCTTCAACAGGTCGGGACGTCTGGCAACGGGGCTTCCGTTTTGTATGTAAAACAGGGTTAACATTGTGAAACTCGGCGGAAATACTGTTTGATAACTTTCAACGTGACCCGAACTTGATTTGTTCTGGATTTCATTGTTTGATTTTATGCCTAGCTATGTTTGTATGAGAAGAATTAGGGCTTTATTTATTAGCCGTAGAGTTAATATAATATACCTACGTAAGAACTTTTATACAACTGGTACGTTACGAGAAATTGCCGGGATAGTTAGAAGGTTATATACTTATAATTGAATAACAATGATAGACTGAAAACAATAAGAAAAGATATAAAAGTCTCAGCAGTAACAGTTCTCTGCATTTGTGCTCAGTTCATGACTGCGATTGCACCCAATAACTTGGGATAGTGGAATTGATAACATTACTGGGGAAATGTGGGTTTAATTCTCACGTCTTCTCCTTCGGGGATACATACCTACATAATGTTGTGCTGTTACATTATACTACAAAACTACTTTCCATACGTTAGTCACTCCTGTTCTAATATAATGTGTCTCTATATCCAGCGCGTCCCACTCGGCTTGTTTCACATTCGCTTCAGTAATTTATTAGTATTGCGGCATTTCTCCACCATTTGGGATTACACATAACCAGTGTATTAGTACCTACCTAGATTATTCGAACTATGTATTTTCAGACATTATGGTTCTATTGCAGACTCAAAGAGATATGCTTTGCCCTTTAGCAATCGTTTAGGTTAGGCTAAAAAAATGTTGGCACAACTTTTTACGAAGATTGCATTTGTACTTTTCGGTGATTTGCGATTCAACAACATATTTGGGGTCCGTACTCGAAGTTTGGGGACTATCTGTAGTAACCATTAATTTCGTCGATATTGAATACCTAAATAGCGAAAATCACTTCACATGGTCAAATTAGAAAAAAAAAATATTGTAAATTTTACTTTACTATTCCAAAATCCCAGTCTACATATATTATGTTTGTATAAATATCTTCAGTACATTGAACTAATGATATAAAGACTACAATTCTAATACGTTATTCTCTGTAAACAAAATATAATTTTCATGTCATCCATTCTGTATCAGCTGACAGGCTCTCTCAATGTGAAGGTTAATATAAATGCATTCAACATTGTTTGCGCGCGCGCAATGTTGAGCTCACGATGTTCGTCCTGAGTAAACCATGGAATGAAATCTGTAAACATGTTAATAAGGACTGAATGACTTGTGTTGTTAGTAGTATTCATGTTTCTATAAACGTGATGGAACCTAACCGCCATTTTGGAAATTAACTACGATAAGTATTTTGTTTTCAATATTGGAAAACTAAAATTTTTTGTAGTTATTTTCCTTCTTTTCGTGCCAATGATCATCTTAGTTTTATCGACCAATATATAGCGACCCTAAATTTAAATCATCATCATCATTTCAGCCCGGAATCACCCGCTGCTGGACACAGGCCTTTCTTCTGCCATACTTTCCAGTTCCGTGAACGAGGGGTTCACGGAATTCAGGTGTTTCCCGCGATTTTCACGACATAACTAAATCGTAATTTTGTTTACCTACTGTAGAGTTAATCTATTTACTCGAGACTTGAAGACTCCCAGCTGTATACTTAGCGTAATCAGCCTAAATGTCCCACTGCTGGGACACAGGCCTCCTCTTGGTGAGAGGGAGTGGGTCGTAATCCACCACGCGTGGCCAGTGCGGGTTGGTAGATGTCACATATGTTCAAATTTTTGTTTTTTGGACATGCCGATGTCCTCACGATGTTTTCCTTCACCGTTTTGAGAACTGCATGCTTAGCTTAGCTTAAATGTTGTCGGGGAGAATGTAGGTCTTTGTAATAAAAACCTATTACCTACTTCTCATAGTAATAGTCTATTTATTTGTGAGAGTATTGTTACACGTCAACAACATCGCTGCGATGTTACATAGTTTTTAAAGTTCATAATATTCTGCCGTTTCCGGCCATTTCAGTACATTTTCCGGGTTTTGGGTTTTTTCATATGAAAGTTTAATTAACCTTCTATTAATACATTAATGTTCACCTCTATCATAGAAATATTGTCAACACCTGGCTAAGTTAATCATTCACCTGGAATTAACCTGCTTAACCTTACAAAAATATCTACCCGGGAAATCACGACTTACGACTTACGAGTCGTTGTCCATAACACGTTTCACAAATATTGCTCGCGTATTTAATATTTTGACGATAAATGAACTGGTGTCGGCATGGCTGCCAACTGGTGCCAACAAAGTTGTGATTTAGTGCTTATAGTACCTAAGAGTTAGTAACCTTGTCAGACTTTCGGGAGAGATGGGTTAATGTGTATATGTTGTTGAAAGAAAAAGAAATATAAAGAAATATATTTCAGGCCAAAAAGACATTATGTCTTTTTGGCCTGAAATATATTTGAAAAATAAATACCGCAGCGCTGATAGGGCCCTGTGACGATCGGTTTAAAGATTCTGATGGGTTATAAACAGTGATCGAGTCCCCACATTCGATTCGGCAGATTTGTTGAACAACAAAGCCGACCCGAAGTAAATACTAACCGCCTTATTCATAAACGCTGCATAAAGTTAAGTTATGAATTAGTAACTGTTTAACCATACATTTTCGACGTTTATACGTCTCTTTAACTTTAAGAAACGTTTATGAATAAGAGGGTAAGTAGGTATATTCGTTTGGCTTTCATTCGGCTCGTACCGATCGGCAAAGTTCGTTCAGCATCCACCCTCGTTTAGTCATGTTTGGGTCGGCACGGTACAATTCCAGCTAAGCCGACAGGCTTCTTCCAGATAAAGTATGAAGCATTCAGATTGGCTATATAAGAACTAAGCCGTCTTAAGTCGTATCATAAATCCATTCCGGAATTCTTATTAGGATTGCTAAATTCAGAGTAGTGTCGGTGACTAGAATATATTTTATCTTTTTACGTTTTTTCGCTTATGTGTCATTGCTCTATTGTCATATATTTTAATTATTTTGATAATGATCACTTCCTTCAAAAACGGTGAAGGAAAACGTCGTAAGGAAACCGTCATGCCTGAGAAATATTTCTCGACGCCTCGACGGCATGTGAAGCCAAGTCAGAGGCCCATGGGTGGGTTTTAAAACTGTAACACCAGAGTAATCACTAACAACACGAAAAGAAGAGGAGAGATATAATTTTTTCCTGATTATTGTATTCGCAATCAGTCGTAGGACCATAAGCGAATTCGCTCCATGTCAAAATGGCGTTGTGGTCGAGAATTGATAAATGATATCGATAAAGATAAGTTATGAATGAAATAAATCACAAATGAGTAATACTGAGTCACTGATATACACAAAAAAGGCAAATCTTGTTAACACAACTATTGCTTTAGTCGGAAGGAATTTCCGGCGACAACTGCTTATGTATTCACGATTTTTTTGTCATTGGTCATGCTGTCATGCATAATAGTTTCGTTTGCCTACATTACCTACGTACTGTAGCCTATAAGAAATATTTACAAGACGTAGAATCGTACTGCAACTGAGTTAAAACTGCCAGAATCTTTTACTTTGTCGTGACTTTTATGGGAAGTTGCAGTCATCATCCAAGGGCCAAAATACGCATACTGGAAAAACCTAATTGAATATCTTTCAAGGAGTGAAAGTACCCACTCTTGAATTTCAACAACTTTACCTAACTGTGGAACAAACTATTGAATATTAAAAAAAAAACTGCTTTTCATACAAAAATTCAAATCTAATAATAACGTTGACTATTTTCGATATTTGAGAGTTGGTCCCTTAGTAAAAGTTCATCCTATTATCGAGTACCTTCTGAAAGATAGCTGAAGAACTCAAAGTCATCTAGTATACTGAATTCGCACATTTTATTCCAACCAATAATTCCATGATAACTATTCAGGTGTTGGCGGGTTTGCCAACACTACGGCATGACTAAGTGTTGTACAAATCCGCGGCCGGTGGTGATGCGTATCTATTATTGTTACGATTGTGTTGGTGTCGTGTGTAGCGGGCTTTATTCTGGAATAGAATTTTGCTTACAAATTCGTCGACGCGTAATCGCGGTGACATTCGATGTCTGTATGACCTTTACGGAGATGTGTTTGGGACAATATTTGTACCTACACTTGGAGAAGAAGTTTTGGTAAACAGGACGAAAACTGATATAATTATATAGACGATAAATACCTATTATGACAGAGGTACTTATTGGTAGGGTACTGTGTGAACTTGTGAGCAAGGATCTGATATTGTTACAAATATATGATACTAGCTGCACCCCGCGGTTTCACCCGCGTAAGTCTCGATCCCGTGGGAATATCAGGATAAAAAGTATCCTATGTGTTAATCCAGGTTTTAAACTATCTGTTTGCCAAATTTCATACAAATCCATTCAGCCATTTTTGCGTGATTGAGTAACAAACATCCAAACACACAAACTTTCATATTTATAATATTAGTAGGATAGTAGGATGGCCTGGCGATATAATAATTGGGAGCAAAGAAAATCTAGTCTAGCAGTAGACGTAGGTAACCGTAAGAAAACAATTATATCAAGTAAAATGAAAAGCTTCAAATCTCAGCCAAAGCCAGAGTGTATGAATTAAATAAATCATATCCATTTAATAATTAACTAACCAAAGCAAACTTACGCCAAGAAAAAGAAATACAACAAACACTAAATAATTTAACGTGTTCAGATAAATTTCACACGTTTACGTCAAATGTGTGTAATATAAGTCTAGAATAGAAAGCGAGATCACAAAATACCACACAATTATCCCCAAGTATTTTAATCTAACAAAACATTTAAGCTAATGATTGTTATGAGATTGTCTATTTTTTCTGGCATACAGTTTAAAATTAGCGAAATTATCGTTCACCTCCAAAAAGATTAACAATAGAATAAAAACTATAAATACGGCACTGTCGCATTTAGTGATGGGACAAACGCGATCACAACGATAAGCACGATTTTTTCAAAACTTTATAGACATTTTGTTTATTTCTTTATATCCAAACTATTGTTTGTTTGTTACGCTTTTACGCTAAATCGGCTGAACGGATTTGGATGAAATTTGGAACATGGTTAGCCCATGACCTGGAGATGGACATAAGCTACTTTTCATCCTGGATCGCAGACGAAGGCGCAGGCAACAGCTAGTATTAGTTATCTTTAACTATTTATTTACACAGGGTAACAAATAAAGGAGACAAACATACAGGACAAATTAAGTACAAAGATACTGGATATTTCTATAGAATTTAGGTTATCAATGTCAACTGTGTCTGTTTTCGTTTGAAAGGAAAAAAAACTAATTTGCGGACACAAATAGCTAGAAATTAATAACTCATGCATTTGTGGAATGCAAAGCTGGTTTCTTCCTCATTTTTGTTCCTTATTATGCGTTTTGGAAAAAACACACACCACGTCATATTGTCTTGGTTTTATTTTAAAAAAAGTCTGTAAGACACAAAAATTATACCGTTAATAAAAGATCTTTTAAAAACTTACAAAGAACACGTGGGAATTTGGTTGGAATGATTCAATTGAAGTAATTTTTAAAGGTGTTTGAACTTTCAAGGATTAACAGCATAAGATGACACGGGGAAAACGAAAAGATACCTAATTACTTAAATATAAAAATAATCCGCCATCTAATCTCTTCACCACCCTTGGTTGACTGGTAGAGAATGTCTAAGGCATTAAGTCCGCCTTTGTACCTTTTTTTTGAGTGCGAAAAGTTTAAATAAATAAATAAAATAAAACAATACAAATAATTAATATGACATAACGAGTCCCAAGTTATTAATGATTCAGAAGGTAGCTGCTGTAATTAAAAACGCCTACATGGCATGTTTTTAGGCACATTAGTCATACAAAATAGCTACCCAATTAATGATCTGTTGTTTCAAATATTGATTCGATGGCACGCGACTTAAATGGCACAGACACGGAGTTTCCGCTTTTCGAGTTCAAGGTTCCAATCTTGCACATGTGTTACTAACTCGGATTTTGTATCAAGTATAATAAAAATGTATTACGGGGGCTGTCGTTATGCAAGTACACGCCTGTAGTCCCCAAAGGGGACATTTCGCCAGTTATGTTCAAGCCCCACGTAATAGGGGCGAGCCTATTGCCATCAGCAGGGCACAAATCCAAACTCCGGGCTGCTACTGAGAAATTCCAGATGTAAAACCCAATAACAGTTACCCAACCCGGGGATCGATCCCAGGACCTCATGCTCAGCAGTAGCTCGCTTGCGCAATGAGGCAGTAAAACTATAAAATATGTATTATTTATTGCAATCGTAAATAAAAATTTCCTTACAAGAAGAACACGTCAGTTGATTCCAGTCATTTTATTCGAGACAATATTATTAAAATAGCTGGTTAGTACTTTTTACCTTGTGTGGATTAGCGTATTAAAAATGATTCACTAATTCTGTTTGGACAAGTACCGGACATTTGCATAAATAACCAGTTTGTTTAAATTATTATGTGCGAAGCTTAATGTGTTTTATATATTTGTTTGTATTTAATATCGAATGTAACGTAAATAAATATTACATAATTATTCATTTGCTAAAATTAGTTTACGATTGTGTACATGATTTATGAGTTGTCTTTATTAAATGCAAAATAAATTGCAATACTTACTAATATTTACTACTTTAGTATTTACAAGTTTTTTGTTAAATTGCATAATTAACATAGTTGTTAAGACATTTTGTTCGGTACAACTTATTGAGTCCTGTTACTTGTTAATTAAATATAAATAATAATACGTACTTAAAGTTTAAATAAAATAAAACACTATTCAACTTTCAAAGAAAAAGACTTAAAAAAATCAAATAGTTACAATTCTACACTGAATCTCGTATCATAATGCGTCCCACGTGCGATCTATTTCAGTTTTTTTGTAAACGTTCAGTTGCAACTGAGTTGCTTTGCTCAGTCGATTAACATTCACTCAACAACATTATGCCAATGACATAACATAAAAAACACATTTACAAAAGAATCGAGAGGAAGGAAGAAGCCATGCCCGTTACGATGACACATCAGCGATGCATACGCGATAATGTTTGTAAAATATATTAAAATAAATTATAGAGCTGATTTTGCTTCTCTCTCGATATGTCTTTACTGGATACCAATGTAGCTATATCGATATTTAAGGTAATCATCATGAACAAAATGATTTCTAGAATAAATCAGAACGGCCTGCCCGTTACATGTTTTACAAAATAGGTTTTGGTGTTAAATGTAGTTGAACTGATTGTAATAAAATAAAAAAATATTTCAAATATTAAAAATAATTACTCAAGCTCCACATCATTACGGACCAATAAGATTGTTATAATCGCCACACGCTTTATAACGCACGGCCCATCACTATTCGGGACTGAGGTCGCGTATACAATGCATCCCACGCGGGAACTATTTCAGATTTTAGAGTAGCTCCGCTTGATTGCAGGACTGCACCAGAAGGTCAGACCGATTTGATGGACTGACCGTGCAATTTGTTGTGATGCTGTCAGTTAATCTCGTTGAAATGGCTTGATGGAATGATGACGGATTACTGTAATTTTCAGCATTATTTATTAAAAGATGTTGAAAATGTAAGCGTCAAGCAATTTTATTTATAGTTTAATTAATTTTGGTTTTTAGTTTTCGTTGCATTTTATACAAACAATGTTTGTTATTGTTATCAACAGAGTCATGTATAGATCAAACCGTCGGTTAAAAGCAACGACTAATAAATTGGGTGGAATATACAGCACATTTCACCTTTATTTCAGTGTGCCTATAAATTGTAAAAGATTTAGGGAGTCTTACAAACTAAATGTGTGGGAAGAACCGCGGTCTACGTTATAAAAAAACACGTCTAAATAAAACTGCGGTCCGAACACTAGATTTATAATATTATTCTCTGCAAAAAGATTAAAGCGGTGAAAATATACTGAGGAGTTATGTAAAGTTCAATGGCTTAGCTGTCTTGTTGGCATACTTATGTTTTTTTGCAATTGTGAGCAAAATCAAACATGATTTAAAAAAAAAAACAGAATAATGAACACTTTCTTAACCCTTAAACGATCCTAAATGTATCGCTACCAAACGTGCTAACTGAAGAAATAATCTGAGACAAAAAAAATAGGAGCAATTTTAAATAGCTCAGCTTTTCGACACGAGACACTTTTTGCGTAGGTTTAAAAGCCCTACTCCATAAAACCTTATTGACCATGAAAATGATTAAGAACAAGAGGAAAATTTGTACAATCGGAAAACTACAGAATGAAGAGATCATTAACCTGAATACTTAGTTATATAGATACCCTATTCTTAAATATTTTTTACGGTTGAAAACCGACATAAACACGTCTGTCCTACATTGCTGATATTATTAGTATTTAGTCTATAGTCCTTGGACAAGCCATAGATTATTTTACGTGACTGTTTACACGTAGTTCAGAAGTCTGTGAAGACGGAAATGTTGTTATGTTTTTTCAGTAATTAAGTAGATATTATTTCAGCCGCACGGGTCGATCCATCAGGTTAAGCTACACTTGCCGGGGTCGGTCCGTGGATGGGTGACCATTATCACATATCGAGACTCCTCCGTGCCTCGGAAAGCACGTTATGCCGTTGGTCCCGGCTGTCATTTGTAGATCTTTGACAGTCGTTACGAATCGTCAGAAGCCCGAAAGTCTGACACCCAGTCTAACCAAGGGGTATGGTATTACCCAGTTACTGGGTTGTGGAGGTCAGATAGGCAGTCGCTCCATGTAAAATACTGGTATTCAGCTGCATCTGGTTAGACTGGAAGCCGACCCCAACATAGTTGGGAAAAGGCTGTGCAGATTGATTTTGAAGTAGATATTATTTGAGAGATGTCAATGTCGGTCGATGTCCACAATGACATCAAAGCTGATTGAGACAAAAATAGACTTGTTTATAACGTTTCTTCCGTTACAATGTCACTAGTACCTACCTACTTATGAGCTATTGATGCCTAGCGTCACATGAAACTAATAAAGCTAAGGGCAGAACGCTTGTTGTTCAACGGAGTGCCGATAAAATGATAACGTGGGCTATTATCTAGTTTTTAATAATAACTAATAACTCTTTTGTGGAAACTTTTTTGCTAATCACTATTTATTTGGTATCTAGGCATGTGTGTATGTGGGTTGTTGAGGACCGACAGGCTCGCTCGCATGTAAAATACTAGTATTCAGCTGCATACGGAAGCAGATGATGAGGTAGGTTTTTGCATAGTAAGGGAGAATGGTCAATGAAAATAATATCTCTTTTGAGTTCCGACAAATTCAAAAGTCATATTTGATGCATACGTTACGCTAGTCTGATAGGATTTTAATTTTTCCTAATTATGTTAATATTTGTGTTTTAAGATCGGCTTTCCCCCGAGGGACAGGGATCGCGCTCCTGTAACTCTTCCTAAATTACCCTAGGCTGATCAAATTTTCGTTTTTTCCTAATTTTGTTAATATTAGTGTTTAGGTCGGTTTACCCCTTAGGGGAAAGGCCATGCCCCACCCCACATGGCCTTGTAGAGCTCGTCTAGGCTAAGGACAAATAAAATGGAAAACCAACAAAATTTTACTATTGTTATGATTCGAGTGGATTCAGCGCGAAAAATTAACTTAAAATTTAAACCACGACATTTTATTTAATTAAATAAATCATACGGCACAGATAAACCGCTCTGTTTTTCATTCTGGATTAAACCAATGGAAAGCTACGCCATATTTCAAAATAAAGCTACCTGTTACATTGTGCATAATACGGTAATTATGTCCAATGTAGTTGATACTATTGCTCGTATGGTGGTCACATATTTTCATCGACCATTTTCCTGTAGTAGGTAATCAATTTCATTTACAATCATCTTGACACCGTTTGAAATCATTGTAAACATTATCATGGTCTGAAACAAATAGTTTAAACCTAAAGTGTCTGATTTATCTAAAGTTTATATAAGTGGTAATACATGAGTTGTTTATAAATAATGGCACAATTTCACGCTCCATTCGTTGAGTAATTAATAAATACCTAAATGGATGATAACTTACTATAAGTAATAGTATAATTGTGTAAGTTTGTATGTTTGTTACTCAATCACGCAAAAATGGGTGAACGGATTTGGATGAAATTTGACACACAATTTCGTCAGTCCCATGTAATAGGGGGCGAGAATTTTGCCATCAACGGGGCACATATCCAGACTCCGGGCTGCTATTGAGATATTCTAGATTTAAAAAACCCAATAACACTTTGCCCAACCTGGGAATGGAACCTAAGACCTCATGCTCAGCAGTAGAGGTTGCGACGACCAATAAGGCAGTCCGTTGTGATTTAATTTATAAACCGAAAACAAAACCCTTATAACAATAGATGTCGTTGTATGTCCAATACCATGCCGATTACACTCGAGAATTAAGGTGGATGCGCTAGGGTGGCCCGCGAAATTCAAATTTTCTTACGTTTTTTGCAATTTGCAGGTCAGTATCAGGTTGTATATTGATCTAAATATTATTAGCGGCCGTAACAAATATGGATTTACAGAATTATAAACATTAGAACCAGCAATACAACTCTCTAAGTTTGTAATTGCAAAAAACGTAAGAAAATTTGAATTTCGCGGGCCACCCTAGCGCATCTACCTTAACAGATAATTAAATCGCTACCAGGCCAAAAAAAAATTTCACACTGTTAATATATTTGCGAACAATCCGCCGCGGACATCAAAGCAAATCAATTATATCACTTAAAACCTTACATAATCCATTGTCCCTAATTCAGTACCACAAAAACGCTCCCAAAATCACAAACCTCAATATAAAACTGACTGTCGGCATTCTTTCATTCCTAAACCAGTGGCTGAATGTGTCCATACTCCTTAATGGGGCCCTAACCGACGTAAATAGAAGTCAACAAGGAAAGCGCAAACAAAAGAAATTGTGCGACGTATATAGACGCCCTAAAAACTGGCCACAATTATATGATGTCTTGACCTTGTGGGCGCCCTACATCCCAACTTGAACGACGTGAGGTGCAAGAGAAAAGAGAGGGGCGGGTTAGAAAAAAAAAGTTTTTTTTCTTGATGATGAGAATCTCACCCCTTGTAGGAGAATTAAAGACAGACAGTTATTTGCATGATTCAACGGAAGGTCAGAAAACTTCGAAAAGTGTAAACTTCGTTAAGAGAAAATAAAATGCAATAACATAACAGAAATTTCGAAAAATACTAATATTTTAGATGAATAGGAAAATAACGTATTGTAGTTTAATTTAAAAAAATATTTTGAAATGAAGCACTGCACGATTTTTTATAAAGGAAAAGGGTATTTCGATTTCGTCCCTGAAAATAAGTGTTACTATATCTAACCGGCGTTAATATTAGTAGGTACACTCGTACAGGGTGTTCCTTAATCGGAACGCATTTTTAGTAGACCACACTTATGAGGCTCTTACAGCCAAATTCACAAAACAGTCGCCGGTTTGAGATCGATTGATCAAAGATAAATAATAAAAAAAAAGCAGTTCAATTATTAGATCATAACTGAAATGATCTTTCATGTTGTGCAATAAAACTTTGTAGAAATCTGTATTTTAACTGTAAAATCACGTAAAAGCATAATCGGCCAAATTTCTCATCACCAGCCTGTATTCCGTTATTTCTTTTAATCTTAATAAAATATTTTTCAACTAAGTATGTAAATTAATCTTGACATACTATTACTTTATACTCGCGTGCTGTGAGTTCACAACTCGTGCTGTGAGTCCACAACTCGTGCTGTGAGTCCACAACTCGTGCTGTGAGTCCACAACTCGTGCTCGAGCGTATTGTTGTCCTGAACTCGTCACACTAGCGTGACATTGTAGCTCCAACCAATGTTTACGGCCTGGCATGCGCCTTAGATCTATTTGTTTTGATTCAGGACTAGTCTAGCATTCTTCTCGGACTAGTTATGAGCTAGTCTAGAAATAAGACCTAGTATTGTATGTTATACAGGTGCCAGGTGACAGCTGATGGCTTGATTGACCTAATTTTGAGATCTAATAATATGAGGACAATGTTTGAAGATTATAAATAAGTTGAGGTGACCTCAAATTCAACCGATGTTAATTTAGGAACATGAATCTTTTAAAAATATCTCATTCTTCGAACCCTTGCTTTAGTTTTTCATCTGATCATTTTTTGTGAAGATATTTTTTTTTTCACGTTGTACGTCCAACAAAAATACATCGTTTACAAGAGAGAATTGATCAATTGAATGCAAAAGCGTTTACGTTACACGCTTGTTTATTTATAAAACAGTCACATCTCTTTGAGAACCAAAGACAAACAGAAGGTGCATTTCAAACGGCTTTCGGTTTTTTCAAAGTTACTTCAAATTCACGTTTAATTTTAACTTTTTAATTTAGGTGATCGTGAGTTCTGATAGAAGTTTTCAGTGGACGGAGTATGAGACCTACATAACCACCCATTTTCCCAAGACTGTGTGGTACCTAAGCATAATTATGATGTAGTGTGGATTTACTAAACCCTCTCTCATACCTACTTTTCTGCGCCTGAGTCATCACGTTAATCCTTATGAATAATTATAAAGGTCACTTGCAGACGTTTCGCGTTGCGCCGATGCGTTTGGTTTAGCTTTCGTATAAGTAATACGTTAATTACTGCAATTGATTTGATTGGCTTGTTTGTAATGGATCTCAGGCGTGTTAAGTGTTTTATTAGTTTAATTGTGAGAAATGCAAGGTTAAAATAAGTTTTAGTGTTAGATTATAAGATTGTATCGGCGAGTTGTGAGTTATAATTTGACGGATTTAAGGCGATGATGCCCAAACAGGGAAACCATAAAATGTCTACTTTTTCGTCTCATGGTTGGCCTTATTGCTAAATATTACAAGCCCAAACAAAATACAGTGTATAGTCATGTGTATACCAAAAAATACTTACATCAATATATTTTATAGAAAAGATCTAGAATAAACAAAAAAAAATTGCAAGAAAGAACACGAAAATACTTTTTCGTCTCGAAATGCTCAATATTTTGAGCGAAAACTATTCACATGTTTGTAACTATAAAAAAGGAAATTTAATCAGCTTAATAAATATCAAAAATGTTTTAACTAATTGGTGTATTTTTATTAAATTAAAACTGCGATTATTAAATTAAAGATGAGATTATTGGCGGACACGAGATTCATCTGAAATCAAACACATCGCCATTTTTAACCGTATTTGCATATATTATCGCTTCGCCTCCTGCAATACCCAAAGATTTACTTTTTACCGCGTCTTAAATCTAACCGTGTCCATTATCGCTACCGGGCTCACTGGAAGAGCCATCATGCTATTAAAAAAGGTAGGTATCCTGTGGAGACTCTGATTATGCATACAAATCTTTGAAAACACAGTTATAATTATCACATTGTAAAGATTTACAGTTTACAAATGCTATTTACCTACCTAAAAGAGAGCTATACAAGCTATAACAACCCTGAAATCACAAACAAATCTGCAGGGTACCCCATATTTTGTCGAGTTATACGAACATAAATGTATGGAGCAGGTATTTTCGTGATTCCAGAGTTGATCCCATTGTAAAAATTGTTCATAATGATGAGAGCACTGACCCCTTAAGAGGTTTTCAGTTATTTCAAGTCACCTTGTAAAATATATAACCTACATTAGATGATGTTAAAATAAAACGTTTGTCAAAGACTCAACTACAATTGACAATGAACGACACTGACAATGAATTATTCCAAGCTTTAAGAATTCCAAACACGGCATTGTCCTTGCCCGTTACATAACTCTTAAGTGTGACAAATATGACTAATAATGACAATGTGACGTGACAAACTGACAAGTAGGCTCGCCCACTTCTTCCCGTAACTTGTGCGCTCGGTTTGGTCCTGTTTTGTGCATTAGTAATGCCAATTTGACATCACTATTTAAAAATGTGCTGAATAACCGTGAGTTTGTGACTATAAAACGCATGAGATTTGAGGGTCGAAGACTAGTTGTATTGGAAAACTTTTCTGAAAGGTGAAATTTAAGTTACACCAATCCGAATGAAATGGATCATCAATATTTAGCGTTCTTCGTACTTGTTTGTAATCGTTGAGCAAAAAGGATTTTCATGTAGTTAAATCGACACCAGTTTCTTGTCAGATAACTAGTGATATGTAATGGTAATCATTACTAATAAATAATTTAATTAACGTAACATCTTACAAATCACATAAAAGAGACAGATAAGAGTTAAGGCAATCAAGATTCAAGATGACTACAGAACAAACTAAATAAATGAAAAAGAGTTAGTGAAACCATTTCAATTTACATCTAAAAGATTAAAAAGGAAAAACGCATCAACTACAAGAATACGTATATCAATGCTCTTAAAATAAAACTGAGCACATCACCTCTTATAAACACCAGTATAAAGACTATTCTTATTTTTAAAATCATTGTTATTCTTTCTCCGTCTCCATTAGAATATATTTTCTGTCGCCAATTGTATTATTATCTTATTTGTATCCCTGATATGAAATTGACAACGGATATACTAACACTTTATATGTTAGGGACGTCTTAAAGCGTCGATGCCCAAATGAGGACCGTACGAATTGGGACGTACGTACCTATATCTACTTTTTGTTGAGTATCTTGTGATGTCATAGCTTAAATTTTAATCAAACAGTATCCTAGTTATCGTTGTTTATCGGACCTTTGTGCATTGAACGTTCAAGGTGAATGCTAGGCACTTAGTTTGTATTATTGTGATATAACATACGTAATGTGTCTAACCTTTCCTCTGACTGGAACTCAGTTCTTCTTTTTATGAGAGAATAATCCACCATTTTTCATCTTCGGATTTTTGGGTTCGAGCACATACCGACAAGTGAGACAGATCATACTGAATGCATGCTAATAGGTCAAGCATTTCCATTTCCAGTCAAGAGAATATTAATGATCTGAATTAGAATTGTTTATGTCACTGTTTTTTTCCTTAAAGGAAAATTGTCTGCTATAGCCTGGTTTATAGTTCAAACATTGGCATTAGTTCTTCCAAGATTCTTCGTCTCAGGCATTTCAGAAACTGTGTTTAAAGGGTACAACACTTATTGTATTGATGAAGATCTTGTTTTACCAGCAAATATTAACAATAATGATTTGTTTTGTTACAGTCGACCAAAGCAGAAGCCCCTGCCGTGTGCAACAGCTGTAACTCTGTGATCAATGGAAGGGTGAGTGTTCTAAATTACATCACTTGGAGCTTTTGAAATACAAGGACATATATTTTTGGCATCTTTGTTACCTCTGTGGCCACACACAACCATCTTGCAAAAGAATAAGCAGTAGGATTAAGTTAATCTACTAGGATTAAGCTTTTCTTTTGTACATATGAAGGACTCCGTTTAACTAGTAGCAATTTAAATACAAAACACCAACTTCTCATTAAGAAGATGATGAAACACTGGAAAGTAAGCTCTTATATGGGAACTACCTACACAGCGCATCTACATTTTTATGCACTCGGCACCAGAGTTCTCGATAAGTACCTACCTAAGTACATGACGCCGTTGTCCATAATGATTCAGTATCAGTGATAAGTCCCTGATACCAGTCGATAGCGTTACGTGACATATAGCAATATTGTCAACTTGTGTTTATTAGGAATTGATAGCAGCTTGTTACACGGCTGTACCTACCTGGAATTTTGCTGTAAGTGAAGGTCGTTTTTAATGAATCGATGGACGATAAGAGATATTTTGATGAGCATATTCAATTATGACTATGTGATGTTGCTAAGCAAAAGGAAGGCGAAACAAAAGCCAGTTCTTGTAAAATTTGAAACTCATCCGAATGAATAACTGTTCACAAGGCTAGACAGCGGAAAGGTGAATACTGAGATAAAGACAGATAGAAAAAATGTTGCACCAATCCTAAATAAGAGTATGAGGATGGAAATGTAAATGGATGTAAATCTTAGGATTTACTTGAACTGAGATAGCTATAAAGTGGATGTAAATCTTTTATGATACAGTGATAAAATGTAAGAGACTTCCAACAAATTTAGTGACAAGAGATGATACTGGAATTGACATCTGTGACTAACACAGATTAAATACACCAGAAAGAGTATTCTCTACAAACGTTCTATCTATCTAAGAATGGATAATATTACAAAGTCTCATAGCAAAATAAAACAAACTCGTTGATAGTAACAACCGCATGCTTGTAGAAATATTGTGGTCGGAGCGGTCAAGGCGGGCAGGATGCTCCCCACACGGTAATTAGTTGGCAACCGACTACAACAGACAAAAGACTTGGAAACTTGATGATGGATTCTGTTGATGAAATACTGGAAACATCATAGCTAAAAATAGGATTAAGTACCGAAGAGGAATTCGTGAAAAAGCTGTGAATTTAAGAAAAGTGGATTTGTATAAAAACTCATTTTAAACGTGGACTGCTTCTTCAGGATTCGGTCAAGTGCAGGTTCAATAACGAAGGTCAAACTTGATGTAGGCAGAAAGATAGATGAAGAGAGAAATACATTCATTTAAATAAAGTATGCTCAAGAGATAAAGGGAAAATAAAATATCCAAGATAAAGAAAATAATGACGCAATAAGATAAAAAAATCCCGCGAAAGTAGAGGAATTCTATAAAAAACGCGAAGTTCACGGTATATGGACATCGATATAAATACACGAACCACGTGGTCAAGCGCGAGCGTAAAATAGATATGTGTTACGTAACAAAGGTAAACAAAACGCGTTGTACTTACAAAGATTTAGAAAAAGACGAGAAAAGCATGTGTTTTCTTATTTCAGAGGATAAAACTTTCAATTAGTTAGTCAATGGATTAGTGTGGATGTTATTTCAGTTGGTATTTAATGGGTGTATCCGACTATTAGAATTGAAGAGGTAGCTTAAATAAATAAACGCAGAAGCGATGAAAAGCTCAATTTTGATAATGTTATTGAATTTACTGTTCAAATGATAACCGCAACTTCAGTAATCAAAGAAAGCCGACATAGAAAACCAATGGGGCGAGCAATAAAAACCAGGTTGGAATGGTTGGTATGGGAATCTCGGGAAATTATGCACAACAAGGAAGCTGTGGCTAACCTGACAGTCTTATATCATGAGACCGCAGCATTTAATTACTAAAATAAAAGATCGTAGCTTTTTTTAGTCTCCTGAAATACTTATGACTACAAAATAGTATTGGCTATTCATAAATAGGAAAACATTAGGACAATGGTTTAGACATTTAATGAAC
The DNA here is from genome assembly GCA_948473465.1 of Lithophane ornitopus. Classification (NCBI taxonomy): domain Eukaryota; kingdom Metazoa; phylum Arthropoda; class Insecta; order Lepidoptera; family Noctuidae; genus Lithophane; species Lithophane ornitopus. The sequence goes on from OX419625.1 coordinate 15,979,645, forward strand.
TCTGTCGTCGATCTTTGGTTCTGGAAAAGCACCGTCATGAATAAAAGCTTTTTACGGCACATTTTGGTATGTTTCGCCACCAGAAAGACGACGACGAGTGCCCAGCAATATACGGAAATATTTGAATTACGCCAAGTTTTCGTATGGTAAAATTAAACTTCCATACATTTCTATTAGTCGTACCTACTTTCAATATTTACACCCATACTAGCCATATCATCTTTCCCACAATCCTACCACCGTCTCATTGCTCTTCCTCTAATCATCCATGTTCTTCTTCCACAGATAGTAACAGCACTAAACAAGAAGTGGCACCCGGAGCACTTCACATGCAACACATGCCGCAAGCCGATAGATGGCGCTAAGTTCCACCAGCATGATGGAGGAGTCCACTGCGTGCCCTGCTTCGCTGCCCACCACAGTCCCAGATGCCATGGATGCGGGGAGCCTATCACTGACGTGAGTTTACTAATTTTCTTAAGGATCGTATGGGATATAAGATTCGGGGCCTTGTTTCACCAGAAAAATCTGTATAAGAATCTGTGATAGTGAGTGATTATCCTGAGCTGGTTAAACGAACGCCGTAATCTTGTAGACAGGAAAGAAAATTATCCTTTATTTTTCATCTGGCTTATTCTGTGTAGCTAGTCAACCTTGCTACAGTTACTCCTCCTACAGGTCTTTTAGCTATTCTTATTTCATGCGGATATGACAGAAGAACACCAGTAAAATAGACTTCTTTGCGAAGTAGCTAATGGTATATTAGATCCGAGAGCAGCTCATGTTTTTGTGGATCAACATTATTTCTATGAATAGCAACCCAAAATTAAGCGAACATAACAACAAGGATAAATTCATATCTATTACGCCACTGCCGCTCCACAAGTTCACAATGGCATTCGGTCTACATAAACTATGCATTGTTAATTAAAATACACATGATAAGCCAAATAGGTATTCATTCCCGTTATGGGTTTCAATATTTGATTGACAGACACAAGGTTACACAAGGTCGTTCAGATAAATTCCTTCGTCGAAAATCTGGAAGGCAGGTTTGGATCTCTATTCATACATGAAATGACCCCAGCGTCTTTGCGGAGGAGAAATCTGTTGCATTTTACACTATTTTGGGAGCTCCGCCTTCCAAATTCGTTAAAATAGTTTTCGAAATGTCCTAAAGTAGCCCATGCCACCACCAGCAGTCCATCCTAGCAACCAAATTCACAGCCTAAAAGAATCGAGACATTGTTACATCATAGCCTTTATAAGTTTACATACCTCTAAAAAAATACAACCAATCAATTAATCCAAATACAGGACTAAAACTAACAGCTTTATCTAAAAGCCAACGACCGTATAAAATAAGTTAAGACCTCTGAATCCCCAGTGGGTTATGACTGGCAGCAGTGACGTCACGGCGGCCATATTAGAGCTGTTAGTAAGTCAGGAGCCCACGAGCCCACGACCCGCTAATATAGACAGATGAAGTAATTCAGTTAGAAGCCGTAAAAATGTGAAAACTGGCGCTAATGACTCAATATAGTGTCGTTTACACGAGTAGAGTTACTCGACCGTCGATAATGCCAAGCGATTTATTGAACTGGTGTTTTCGCTCAGCTGAGATACAAAAACTCGAGTACTATTATGTCAAATATGTTAAGAGGCAGGTGATTTTCTGAAACCGTAATTTGACAACTGGAAATATGATTCTGAAAAACGTGGCGACTCTCTACTATCGAGATGCCATCGCTTATTCGAGTCCAGAAACTCTCATCGTCTAAATGGCACTTCATTATGATTCTGTATCTGTACTACTCTAGTAATAAAGATGGGAAGTGATTCATGTTAACACATATGTTGGCAGACAGAGAATCGTTTGGGTGTGAATTACTCATGTTTGATCGTTTTGCCTTATTGGGTGTGCAGTCAAGCGATGATATGGTTTCTTCTGGAACGTGGGTCTTTAACACTATCGATCAATCGTTCCATAAACGATTGGTGGTTTTTCATAAGGATACATAGTTTTCTATATTTCTCGATGGCAGTAAGAAGGCCGGTAGGCAAATAACCTTGCTTGGTGAAATGAGGGGTGATGACAGTTTTGTGTCCACAAGCAAGTGCTGCTAAACACTTCTAATCGATCGCCATAATCATTATCATGAGTATAATAATGCCTGGCGAAAAGTTTTGTGTTTTCAAGTGTGTCATCAAACTATTAGATATTTTTATGATCTTTTTAGTATAAAGCATAGAATAGTTTATTTGAAATCTAAGCCAATTTCAAAATTACAAACAAAAACATACGCAGCTACTTTTTTTTTTAACTGTTATCAATATGTAAATAAGTCCACACTCCAAGGCCATGGATTAGATCTATTTTATGGCCGATCGGAGCTAGGTGAGTCACTATATTGTTTACAACTACGTTTATCTTGGTTGCGTACAATCTAATTGATTTTTAAGGAGAAGAGCTTTGTTACTTTATTTTTTGCTTGAAATCTTCAAATAATGCAGAAAACTTATTTAACATAACATGATCCTTGTATTCCCCGAAGGGTTCGGCAGAGGTGTACCTGTAGTAGTGAACTTAAGTTCTAGAAGGAAAACTACTGACCGTTATTCTGAGATTCTGCCTAAGCTTAAGGAGTATTCTATCTATCTTAAATCAGTGCCGTGGTAATTTCATGCTGACGTCTAAAATGATCTGACCAGTTGTCTACCTACTGGTTGTTTTGCTTACTAAGCGTAGCTATCAAAAAGCAGAAAGATATATTTGAACCTCACCGTTTCCGAATATTCTTTTATTTTATGCACGTGGTGTAGACATGGTCTGTAACAAAAACCACTTTTATGATAATAAACCTATGATTATTCATACTTACAAGTAAGTTAATGTTTGCAAAACTTAAGAATTAATCAATATTGAAGTTGATTTACACTAAGTGATAATTGTCACAGACATTACTATTCAATTTAAGTCTTCAGTTGAATATTGATTGTGGACAAGTTCCTTGAATAGTAGATGTTCCATGAGTGACGTTTTTTTCCAAGACCTTTGATTAAAATAAAATAACGTCGGAACGGAACAGATTTATTTCGTAGGTCACGTCCACCATTGCGCACGCGTCATTTTGCGTGTCACCAAGAGGCTTCTAAAATGTTTCATGTATCTTTTATAGTGCGTTTTATCCATCATCCTCCCGATGACCATACTCAGTATGGCACAACTGTCACGCAATTTATTCATCGTTTCTGTGGTCTTCCTCTGCTCTTCCACATTAAGACTGCAAGCTTTACTCATAACATTTTTAATGCCAAAACATGAACGTGGCGTCAACTCAGTCATCTCAGTTCCACGTAAATCGACTCTTTGACTTCTGAACAATGCATAGTGATAGAACTTTCTAAAAGCTTTTATTAATCCTGGAAATTTGTCAATTTTGAATCGTTACTGGTAGTTTTGTCCGTACTTAGTAGTATTTAATATTCTCTGGGTAATTATTACCTGCGATTGGACCTGGTTGGCTTAACTAGCATGGTTATAAAAACCATATTTTATATAACTTTTTTCCAATGAGGTCTTCCACAAGTAACGCATTTTAATTACAAAGCTATAGTATTCATAGCACACTTTGCTAATAAGATAATTGAGTGCTATCATTCAACCGCGCAGTGAGTGACGTAATCAACACACATAAATGATTAATTTAGATGCCGCCACATCAACAAGCTTTATTGCATGTTGCGCTTGATTTATTAAGCTTTTATAGGGAATAGAATTTGATGAGAATGAATCAGAATATGATAATTATCTTGTAAGTGGGACAATAGTACAGGTTAATAGTCCAATAGATAGCCTAGTTACAAGTTAAGTTGGGATAGGGAAATATGATGTCATCATTTAGACTGTGAGCGTTTATATTTCAGTATAGCATAAGGTTTTTACGAAGAAAGTCTTTAGGAAGTAATTCATCTTTGCTCGTATTAGGATTGATCAAATAGTAGTTCAAGTCTTTTGAAAATTTAATGATCACCCTGGTTTTAGGTTGGTATTGGTAAAGGTACTGACACGACTGATAACAGGTACATTATTTTATGAGAACTTGGGACTTCGGGGATGATGCTATCGACACACTAAGAAGATGAAGAAGTACTTGAGAGGATGCTTCTGTTCATCCACACGAAGAAAAAAGTTCGCCTTGTATTTGTTAGGAACCCATTTGATTCCAATTCCTATAATAATTTCTTTGGTGACATCATTGAACCGAGTCAAATCACGTGCTACAATCCACACTTAATTTGCATAATTAAAACAGCATGGTTACAAATACTACGTACACATCTGACCTTTGTGAAGGATGTCACCGATATAGGCAGTGCTTACCCTTTTAGGGTAGCGTTTCTTAACCCGTGGCCGATTGTAACTATGACCTTTAAGAAGGATGGTACTAATATGGATGGCGTATGTCCTAAGACTGTGATACCTGTGGCAGGTTGCCAAAGAATGTGACCTTTTGGAAGGACATTACTTAGGTATTTATATTCGATGCATATCCTCTGCGGAGCTCCTTCTGAAAGAGGTCTTCCGGGAACGTATTATTTGGGAATAATTTCAATTTCTGCCGCTAAGCTGTAGTCCTTGTTCCAGATATAATAGTTATATTTTTATGAAATTACAGGCACATCAGACTTATATTCTTCATTTCTTAACGGGGATCCAAACAGCCATAAGCTCTTTCATTTCCCTTCCGAATTCTCTATATTTGAAAACAGGCTAGAGAATGTGTTTTTTCAAAACCCCTGCAACTAAATCCCGGTCAGTTCTCTGTAATTCTGTTGTCAACTCTCCGTAGCTGTGATTGATTGACCAACTACATAAGTTGACACTTGGTGTGACCACAAACCGGGGTCGTAAGGTTCAATAATAATTATTACCACGTAATTCTCATTAAAACCACCTTATATACATACATATAAGTAGGTGTGATGTAGTGTTATGATAAAGGCCAGGTGAATCACAGCGGTCAGGGTCTTCCGCGAACCCTACAAGGTATGAGGCTCGAAGTAGCGAAAGTATATTTGTCATCGTACACCACCCACGACGGTAATCTGGTATGGACTATTATAGGCACAGGCCATGTGCGATTTGTTTTTCACTCTAATATCGGGGGTCAATATTCTGAGAAACATGTAGAAATGCGAGATCCTACCACAGCATATTTTCATACCCAAGAATACCCCCCCAGACATGAACTGCAATAGCTAATTTTTTGACGTCTCGGAATCAACTGCGAAAGCAGTTTAATGTAACTAGCGCAAAAACAATCTGGACAGGTGATAGGTACTGCTACTTCTTCGAAGTTGATATCACATATTGAATTATGAGCATTTCGGAGTCTAGTGGCATGAAAAAATCATGCGTGGTCTCGGTTAGAATCGATAAAGGCTTTAATAGAAGCTCATAATCAGATAGATACAACTTAGAATTCTGCCACGACACAAACTTAAATGTTTAAAGATAATGACTAGTTCCAAATTAAACAACTCACTTAATTATTGACACATCACGATGATTAGTGAATGACCAGTCACTTCCGCAGGGCACTGTGCTTCGTAATTGTTTCAATAAAAAATACTGATTGCTTTTGTATAACATGTGTCAGTGTTTTGCACTGACAATGCCGAACTCTTGAAATGTTTACTAATTGCAAATATTGTTAGTGATAATTGAAAATTAAATATTACTGCACATAATATGTTACGTAAATAAAAACATTTTACAAAAAAAAAAATTACCGACTTCCAAAAAAAACACTAAAAAAGTGAAAAAATAACTTTAATTTCGGAAGTCGGTGTCGTTGCTTTTCAATTTCCGTTTTTTGCCACCGACTTCCGAAGAAGTCAGTTGTTTTTTTTTTTGTAAAAATTTATAATTTTTCACTTTTTTTTTGTGGTACCTACCCCACACAAATCCCAATACCACTACCTGCTATGTAAATAACAGTGAAGGAGTCAAACAGGATATCGTCTAGATAAACTAAGCGGGAAAAATACGTAATATTGAAGCAAAGTTAATAAAATTTATATGGGACCACCTCGGAAGCATGACCTACCAAACAAAAAAAGAATCATCAAAATCGATTCATAATTGGCGGAGTAATCGGGAAACAAACATACAAAAAAAAAAAAAAAAAAAACATACAGACGATTTGAGAACCTCCTCCTTTTTGAAGAAGTCGGTTAAATAATAGTCTGTCTACAAAATAGCCGTGAGGGCATAGGCTTTCCCTAACCAAAGAAATAGTTCCCTTTTGGTATGTTGTGATTTGACCAATTCTAATTAAATAGTAACCTAGTATAGTTAATATATCGCCTTTAAGTACCTTTTATCTTGCGTCAAGTTTAGTGAATAAATAAAAGTACCGAACTATTTAGAAGTGTCTTTTTATACTTTTGGATTCAAAACAGTTAAAAGCTCATGAAAAGGCAAAATGCAATATTATCTGCCTGCCTGCCTAGGCTTTTCCCAATTATGTTGGAGTCGGCTTCCCGTCTAACCGGATGCAGCTCAATATCGGTATTTTACAATGGAGCGACTGCCTATCTGACCTCCACAATCAGTAACTGGGTAACACGATACCCCTTGGTAAGACTGGTTGGCAGACTTTTCTGGCTTCTGACGGCCCGTAACGACTGTCAAAGATCCAAGAATGACAGCCGGGACCAACGGCTTAATGTGCTTTCCGAGGCACGGAGGAGTCTCGGTATGTTAAGATGGTCACCCAACCACCGACTGACCGTGACCGCGGCAAGCGTAGCTTAACCTGATCGATCCACCCGTGCAGCTATTATTATTTACCCACGGGCCCCTCAAAATGCAATAATATCTAAACTCAATTAACTAGCGGATACTGCCAACCCGTGCACGGCAAAACAGGTCTTACTTACCTATCAGCTATAAAGACATCTAAATCGTGTAAAACACCAATCTCCTTTCAAACCGGTCGGCAAGGCAGGCATGGGCAAAACAATGGCCCATCGTGTAATGGCCGCCATGGAGGTGACATCATCATGGGAAACAACTCACCATGATACATCTACATTGTGATACAATCAGTTCAGTTTTTATCTCCGAGCAATTAAGAATTATTTATTTGTTTCTGTATGACACATTGCTGTGTTAAGATTAAGTAGTTAGTGATAATACCTATAGGTATATGAACGTGTCTGAATTAGATTTGTCTCTGTACTGATTTAGTTCATTTTGATCAAATACCGAGTGGTTCGCAGAAAATAATGGATCAACTTTAAATATAGATGACTCACGGATTTTAACCAGCATAATCCTGCGTCTTCATTCTTTCTGATAACAACATTTAACTAAGGTGTGTTATGCAGATGGATAGTAATTTGTCTGGCTACCACGTGGATTTTCAATTTCAACATAATATTGATAAATATTGTCTTAGTCGACGTCTCTTTTGTTATAATAGTCAACGAGAATCCTGAGTTTAGCACAGAGCACTCAGCTAATACAGTTTTGGGTTTAACTAGTGTTTACTTAAGGCTAGCGCACATTACAGCCGCAGCGGATCGCAGCGCAACGCATTTAAATACGAAAAAAATGCGGTGCGGCGCGCCTTTAGTGTGTGATAGTACAATATATGAAAGTGATGCAGAAAGGTTTTTACAAAGCGGCGCGACCTGCCCATAGGTGCACTGTGCTTTATTGTTGACCATAGCATCAAAAGGCAATGCACAAATTCCCGAATTTTTGTCTACCTAGCTGTCAACTTCACACCCAAACTAAAGAGCTATTGTTCTGTTTCAGCGCGTGATCCAAGCCCTGGGTGTGTCCTGGCACGCTAACCACTTCGTTTGCGGCGGGTGCAGGAAGGAGCTCGGTGGAGGCGGATTTATGGAACAGGTGAATATCTAATTGAGTTTAAAGAAACATGAGGAGAAACAAAAGTTTTAGAACAGACATGAAGTTGGAGTTAAAGTTTTCAAGCAAAGTAATAACTATACTGGTAGACTGCGATACAGATGATAATTCTAGCTAAAAACCGGATATATATGTTATGGACCAAGTAATATATAGGGGCATTTTTCATAATGCCCGCGCATTATGAATAATGACAAGCTACTTAGGGCAAAATAATTAATTATAATTTGAACTTCCTTATTTATCACATTGCCTCGTCATTATGAATATTGCCGTGTGGTCTTTGGGCAATCTGATAATACACAGGTATTTAATTATGGTAAAGTCATCATAGGTCAGCAGAGTGTCTACGAATGGAAAGATTTTATTTGATTTTAAATATTGATTCTACGTTTGAAATCAAAATAATAGTAATAAAACCTGGTTTTAAACGTGCTGCCCCATAGGTGACTAGCATTATAAAAAATGCCCGGTCGATTTGATTATTTCAATAGTTATTATCATACTGCCCTCTCATATTGGGCATTTTTCAAACTGTCCGGGCATTTTTTATAATGCCCTAATAATCACTTGGTCCATAAAATATATACCTACTGAGATGTCGCCTGATGGAGATTTTGACATTTTATTCTGCGCCGACCACAAAACATTGGGACATAAGCAGGAAGATGATGATGAACTAATTTTTTATTTTTTTATTTCAGGCTGGCAGACCCTACTGCTCGGCATGCTACGCTGACAAGTTCGCGGCCCGCTGCAACGGATGCGGCAGCCCCATCACTGACAAGGCCATCATCGCGCTAGACGCCAAGTGGCACCGTGACTGTTTCACTTGCATGGTACGTGCATACCATTAGATTATTTATAGTCTGAGCGTTTGTTTACATTTTCATCAGATACTTTTCGAACAAACTATAAAGTAAGTACTAAACGTTTGTTCAACTATCGAAACATTCTTAGACTGGGAATTGTATAAGGGAAACAGCTTATGAAATAATATTTTCACCCCTGTTCTTTTTCGGTCTAAGTATCTGTCCCCATTCTAAGTTTTAGAAAGAGTAGTTATAGTCGCAGTACAATGTTACTCTATATCCTCGTGACACAAAATTCGAATCCCTTGATTGTTGAAAGTAAGATAAAAGTTAGAATTTTTGCAAAAATTGGATAAATAGAGGGAAGTGACAACTAAAATATCTAAGTGCGAGAGTCAAAAGCCTTCCAGCGCCACAATTTGCTGGTTTGACCCATCACACAAATAAAGTAAGACGCTAACCCAAAATGCTAAAAACCTCCTTCCTTTAATTCCAGAAATGCAGAAATCCGGTAACAGATGCTACTTTCTCCGTGATGGACAACAAACCTCTTTGCGGAAAATGCGCCTAAACGCACACGATGAAATTATACACACAAACATAAATGTATACACCCATCGAGTAGCCAGGATTACGGTACCATAGCTTAGCAAGATGTGCTTTTCAAAGATCGAAGGGAACTTAGAACACCACAGTTTAAAAAAGGAACAATATTTTTTTATAAAAAATATTTTTGAGATTAAGAACTATTTTTTAACCCTTTTTGACCATGGTGTTGGTTGTCTATTGCTTTTCACATTAACCGTTGTTAACAGTCATCCTTATCTATTATTTATTGTCTTGGCATTTTTATAAGAACAATTTACGACCAATCCGTCAAAACACTTACGATCTTTGAGAACGCAAACAATATGCTAACATAATAATTATAAATTACTTAGGTTTTACGTTGTTACAAAGATTACAAAAGGATACAGCAGTTATATGACAGTATTTTTTAAGGAAATAATACATTTTGTTCGTAAAGAATAAAGTATTTTATTAAGGAATGTATAGTAACGTCATGTATTTATGCTGAACAACCTTTACGAAGTAAATTGTTGTTATAGCATTTTCAAATAAAGTTATTTTGTATGTTGGTTCGATCATTTTGTGACAAGCAACGCTATCTAGTGGCGCGGTGGGATACTCAGTCATTTTACTTTTTAATTCAACTTGAAGCCATATTTTTCTATTTATTGCACATTCCGGGTGGTTTCATTCAATTGTGTTTAAAAAAATATGGGTTTTGAAGAGAATTAAGTGCTGAAAGCATTTAACAATAGAGTTCATGTAGGTATCCCATCCAATGGTCGAATAACAAATATTTTTACTTTGCAAATACGATTGCACAAACTAAGCTACTTTAATATAAGTTTTAAACTTTGGAAATAGTTGTAAATAATTTTAATAAAATTTTAAAAAGTCGCTGTGATTTTTTTGGCTTTCGATTGTATTTGTTCAATTATATATTTACATAATAAAAAAACATTAAAATGAGCTAGACTATATTTTATACGCTTTTCTGAAATGGTTATTTTTTCCAATAAATTATTTAATTTTGTTTTTGACGATATTGGTATTTTATTTCCTTCCTACTTTCCCAGAACCGGTTACTTTTCTATACATATAATAAATCTGTAGACGAGGCGTTTCTGTACAATGAAAAAAAAAAAAAAAACGTAGGTGGAGTGTCCAAGAATAACCAACAGATGCCATTTCTACCATTTTTGGAATTTTTGTCTGTTTGTCTGTTCGTTTGTTTGATTGTTCCAGTATCACGTAAAAAGTACGAAATCAATATGGTTAACTTATACACTCAAATATTGTGTGTAACTCGATGTTTCATTTAGTCTTTGTTTCATCACAATCGCTTCAAAATATCAAAAGATATAAAAGTTTAAAGTATTCAAGAAGAAATTTTCATTAGGTACGTAATGTAGATACACGTTACGACATCTATTGTCGTAAAATGACACTAGCGTAAAATCAGGTAGGTTTGTGAGAACGTATGTAACACACGATCATAATCATCATATGTTCACATACTTCGCGCGGAAACATAACGCGATACATTGTGAACACCCAATCTAAAGTTTGGTTAATTCAAGTTTTCCAAATCTATTGTTTGGTAGTAGTGCCATAGGTGGCGCTATCTATCTTTTAAATCATGATACAAATATTAATCATGAAAAAATGGTGACAAATTTTAATTTCTTAAAAATTGAAAATTCTTACATCGAGCAAAAAGTGAGTAATTAATGCACGAATGCGCTTACTAAATAAACACGAGTAATCTACTTTTCTTTCAACTACCAATGTACCTGCTGCGATAAAATATACCTGCTCAAGGTTAACTCAACTCAACCCAAATCAAGTTAGGTCAAGTTCAGGTCAAGTCAGGTCAAGTCAGGTCAAGTCAGGTCAAGTCAAGTCAAGTCAAGTCAAGTCAAGTCAAGTCAAGTCAAGTCAGTCATGGAACCCTACGTCTTTTCTACATAGCTTACAGAGTGTTCGAACGTTTTCCCATATATTTTGACAGTATCACTTCGTGCTCGATAGATGGCGTTGTTCATTTAACGTCATTTTCAGAATCGCGGTGTTAAGAGTCTCCGTAGAAGAATGACTTTAGCCGAATTCATAATTATCGAACATTTGGCTCATTTTGAATTGAACACATAATCCATACTAATCGATGCTTAAAAGTATAAATTCGATAGTAACTCTTAAAATTAAACAAATTTAAAAATAAAATTTGGAGAGATAGATGGCATCCCGGCGAAGAACATAGGCAATTATTTTCTCAAAAACAAATTTAAGGGGGGGGGGGGGGGATATAGGGGATGAAAGTTTTTATGGGAAACCTATCATTTTTAGAGTTCCGTAGTCAACAAGGAAGCTTTATAGTTTCGCCATGTCCGTCTGTCTGTCTGTTTGTCCGCGACTTAGCTCAAAAACTTTTAATCGACCAACTTACATGTGCAGTTGCAAAAACCCAAACATTCTGTATGCGAGAACAAGTTTTTTAACACTTTGAGGGACAGTAAACGCCAATAGACGTAATAACAATAAAACTTTGCGAAAGTTTGTTTGATAAAATAATTCATCCCAACTACGGAACCCTTCATTGTGCATGGTTCGACACGCACTTGGCCGGTTTTTTTTTAAGTTAGGGCTGTGAAAATTTATGCTTTTTGTAACTAAAAAAGAGTTACGTTTTTCTAAAATCATCCCTCATGAGGGTAATAACCCTTCTTTACCCTCTTGATTTTAAAATTCACATGTAAGTACTTATTATTGACATTTTTGCGGGACTCTCTTCAAGAGCGTTAAGGGATTGAGAATATAGTCATAGTCCGTATCTTGAGAATCTGTCCACTCAATCAAAAGTTATTACTACTTGGCTCTTGGCTTGGAACGAAGAGTTTGAGTTTACCAGTGAGTACTTACTCGATAGATGGCGTTGTGCAAATGATGCGATCTTCTTAAGGGGGATGCGCCGGTAGCCCGCGAAATTCAAATCTTAAGTTTTTTGCAATTTGCAAGTCAGTGTCAGGCAGGTTGTATGTTAAAATGAAATTATTTATTCTGTAAATAGGTTATTGGAATCACTTTTACACGTCGTAATAATATCAAAAAATTGTAAAATTAAGCTAGATGAGGTCGGCGTTTCCTATCTGACTACTCTGAGAAGAAAGGCCGAAACCAACTCACAGTCTCTTTTAAAGTCCAGACATACCTAGGTCAGATATTGGCATATTGGTCAGGCCCTATGAGGGCCATGTAGATTAGAGTCTGAAATGGTATTTTGAGGAATGAACCACACAGATTTGAGTGAACCTGTCCTGTCACTGCAAGCATTTGTCAGTAATAGTGGAGCTCAGCTCAGAACTTAAGGAGCTCAACGACTCGACGAACAATACCAAAGAAAGGACATTTGTGTAGGCCGCATCAAGTTCTCAAATTGCCAGACCATTGTTAAAACTAACTGAGAACGAAAAAATATAAGAATAAAAACAAAATAAACATCCACATAGTCCTCACATTCACAATAATACAATACTTTACAAAGCAATCATGTCATTTTGTCAATATCCTACATATAATATTCAATAATGTGAATTTGTATATAAAAGTGGTAGGTATATTTTGATGATTTTCACTTATTCAAAATGTCACAATGCCAAAATGACAAAATGTTAGCAGAGCGAGCAGCTCAATCCCATGCTTTTTGTCTTCAAAATAATCTGAAATTGTATAGTACCCTTTTTTACAAAGTTTGGTTTTAATACACAGCTTTTAAATCGTTTAATGGGTAAGTTTCGAATGTCAATATGATTAAAATATGATTCGCGATCGTAGCAAATAGTAGCTTTACAGAATAATAACCATTAGATACAGGAACACAACTCCTGCCATATTAGTTAGATTAGATAAATAAATATTTGAAACAACTGCGACTCATTATTTAGATCAACATAAAAAATGATACTGACCTGTAAAAAGCATAATCATAAGAAAATTTGAATATCGCAGGCTCCCCCAAAGCTTTCGCCTTAGTTTCCATCGTCCATACAATATGCCATAGTTTTTTCATTAATCTTTCTGACAGTTTCATACTACTGTCCATACTATCCACACTATCACCACAATATAGATATGGACTACCACTAATATATAAAGTTACTGGCTGTCTCATGTCTGTTACTTTTACACCGTAACGCCTAGGTCGCCTAGACAGACCACGTGGGTTATGGGACATAGGATACTTTTATCCCGGTAGCACATTCCCGTGGGATAATTTCCGACATCCACGCGGGCGAAGCCGCGGGCAAAAGCTAGTCTAGAATAAGTCTCTTCACACAATGTTTTACCTTGCATGCAATGAGTTATGCATTAATCTGTCAATTACATTTATTATCATTAGGTAAAGTAATAAAGTTGGAAAAAATCAACTGATTTGCATCTGATTTGGCGCAAAAAATATTTGAAAAAACAGTAGATAGCTCTACATTTAACTGTTTTTTAAGGCACTCCCATTTGTGTTGAACCCAAATAATAAAAAAGATCACAGGTTACCTGATTCCTCGCTCTCAAAAGCTCGCGGTGCAGGTGTTTAGAAGGTGAAACATTGGGGTTCCTAGAAGAATTCCTAGATGTCCCGTCGTTTTTACTGCATTCCCCGACGTCTATGGAGGCCTACGGAAATGTACTAGTTATTCGCACCGTAAATAAGTAAATTATATTATATTAAGCACGCTGAATTTCCGTCACATAATTTTCGGCAGGTCTGTAGGTACGTCGCTAGGCTTCACTAAGCGCAGACCTGGCGAAGCTCAGCACGGTTGTCAAAGCCAAACAAATATCAATCATGCAACAGTTATAATAAATTTGAAAATAAAATATTAACTACCAATAGGCTCATATCGCGTCAAAGCAGCCATAGACGCGCGTTCCAGGTTACTGGTTAAGTATTTATTTTCAACTTTATTTTAAGGAAGTCAATGCTAACTTTTGATTGGCGGTTATTAGTTATAACTGCGTTGGGCTGCGCTTTGCCAGACGTGCATCGATCCTAAGACTAAGGTAGCGAAAATAATTTCGCAATATGAAGAAAAAATACCTACATTACCAACACAATTGCTTACATAACTCATGCTTTTTTTCCCATGAGGATAGGCAGAAATTACAGACCACCACCAGAGGGCCAATTCTCTTACTTATAAAACGTTCACAGTCAAGTTGCAATATGTCGAACTTGTCAAAAATTTTGGTAATTTGGTTTTTTTGACAGATTGCGAATACGATGCGAATGTGAACGTTCTTAAAAATAAGGGAATTGCCCCGCTGCTATGATCCTTACATAGTCCTTTTGCTTCATTTACGATACGCACGCCGGTTGCAAGTACTACGCACCTGACCTTTCTGAAGACCAATAAGGCGTCCCAAACAAACCTCACCTTTTTCCTCTCATTGTGATCCTCTCGTCCAGCGGACGACGAAGTGTTCTTCGGCGCCAGCTCCGCGCTGATTGCCTCTTGCTTCTCCTCCTCTGCCTTCAAGTCTTTCTTCATGGCGCACTTGATTGTGAGTACTGGAATCATCTGCACATAAAAACATTACTGGACATTACATGACATTTGATGCAATTGACAAATTAAACGTCAACTGTCAGGTGTCAAGTTGCGTATATATTTCTGTAAATTGGTTGTAAAAAACTCTTTTACACGTCTTTTTTTTTTCGTTTTAACACTTAGTAGGAACAACGAAACAAGCTCAGACAGTTTTTTTTTAAAGTCCAAACATTATCTTGGTAAGAAAATTGAGGCTTTTCAGATTGTACGACATGGTAACTCTCATAAAAAAAAGTTAATATATGCAGAGTGTAAGGGTTAACACCGTTGTCAGTCAAACTCAGTTAAAAAGTTTATATCTGACACCGTGCTCGCTACCCACCCGTGTTGAGACGCAAGCTCGTTGCCCTAGAGGTGAAAGGGTGAAATACTCTTGTGGTAAAATGTAGAACTTCGTTTTTTTTTAAGTTGTCATTTTCCATTGATTTTACGTTCTATAAATGAAACCAAACCACTGGTTTCAAGGATAACGGTGTTAACTCCAACCCTGTATAAGTAATTAGGAAGATTGAATAAGGATTGATAAAGGCTGAATTTTTCAAAGTTCGATATCTTTTATCCGCGTAAAAAAATGACGTCTGAAAGTATGTAGGTATTTGTATAAAAATTGTCAAAACTTTTTCGGATGAAGATGGCGTTGGAAAAATCAGACCGAAAAGTAGTTTTATTAAGTGACATCACCTGCGGGTCTTCAGTCTCCTCGTTTCTGGTAAAGCTCAGGGATTCTTTTAAAGCTTCGGCTGATTTTGGACCCGGCCTTGACTTAGAGGGCGACGGTTCGTTGGAGGGTTTCAAGGGCCGTAGTGTAGACTGGTTCTTTCTATGAGGGAAAATATTTTGATAAATAATTATAGTTAACGTGTGTAAAAATACACCTAAGGAAGCCGAGAATCACTCAAACTCCCTGTCAATGTGATAATTTTATTGTATACTAGCGAGCGACCCGCCCCTGCTTCACACGTGTGCAAGATCGACATGTCAAAACATCGAGATTTCTGTGCTACATCTAAGTTAAATGTTTTATACACATAAACCTTCCGGAATAATGATGGTGAAAACCGCATCAAAATCCGTTGCGTGCTTAGTTTAGAAGAACAACGCGGTCACATAGACAGAAGCATACCTGGAAACCTTCTGGTTACGGGAATATTGATGGTCAAAGATCCAACGTTTCTTATTTCTTTATGTTATAACTTTATTTTAAATACACCACATCTGTACCGTTTCATATACCCATAATCACATCAAGCACGTGTTTCGCGTGCTTTACATTGCGCGTTACCACAAACAGCAATTTTTCACACCAAAAAAAAAGACTAAAAAAGTGAAAAATAACTTTCAGTGTCTTTACTTTTCAATTTTCGTTTTTTGCCACCGACTTCCGAATTTACAGTAATTTTTCACTTTTTTTTGTGTTGTTTTTGGAAGTCGGTTGTTTTTTTATTGTAAAAAGTTTTTATTTTTCACTTTTTAGTTGTGGTACCTGGGTCATTCATTATTTGGTTGACTTCGGTGGCATTTTTTGTTTTTAATTTAGGCGTTACTATCATGAAATTTAAAATCTAGAGTTAATTTAAAACATATTAGTAGTAGAGGGAGTCGTATAGACCGAATGGATATGAAAGTATTTAATGTTTTAAAAATGGTCTCCACCGAAATCAATATTCTTATCACCGAAATCAAATATAGCAAATAATTTATATTTCAAAGACATTTTTTTTTAATAATATAAACTGCCTAAGTACTACTATAAAATATGGTCTGTAAGAAATTGCAGGTTAATTTTACAATAAAACATTTTATTTTTTCAAGAATTATGTCCCGTTTATCACGATAAAAGAAAATTTACAAAAATCAACTTTGGAAGGAAGCGATTATTACATTATATGTTAGTAATTAAAAATAGTAGGTAGTCTTAAACGAACAATACAGGAACTTAAAAAAAATCTCCACATTATTTGTACCCGACTGCCCCAAAAGGAGGGTAATGTTTTTTCGAGAGTAAGTATGTATGGAGGTATGTCTATTTCTTTGGCACGCTCTGTAGCCTACACGGCTTGATGGATTTTAACATACGAGGTGTCGTTAGGTTCGTCTTAATTGTGAGAGTGACATAGGCTATTTTTTTTTAAATATATTTCATCTACAAATACTAAAAATTAAAGTAATAAAAACTAAAACCCAACTACGACTAAAAAGGTATAAACAAGACACCACAGACAGACAAATTAAAAATCCGGAGTCACACGTGTTAGGGCATAAATCGAACAGATTACGTGTGACTCCGGATTTTTATTTGTCTGTCTGTGGTGTCTTGTTTATACCTTTTTAGTCGTAGTTGGGTTTTAGTTTTTATTACTTTTTTTTTTTAAATTTCTTTTGGGGTTACAATATATATATTTTTGAAATGTGCTCATTAAGCCCTTCCATTTGATACCCAACACGGTACGATTAAACATTTTTTTTTTTTAGTTTTTGTATTATGTCCTTTAGAGGGCGCCATTTTTAATTTAATGTGACGTCACATAGCCTATAACCAGCGGACGATCAAGACGCTTCCAACAATAAATCATCTGTCAAATTGTGATGAGTCGTTTAGAAGATATGAGGGAACAGATGAACATACATACATACCGGTCAAAATCATAACCCTCCTTTTTTCTTCGCCGTAGTCAGGTAAAAAAAGGAGGGCAAGGTTTTTTTAAAAATAAATTATAACAATATTGGTATCAAATAAAAGCTAGTAATGAGTTAATTCCAAATATATATATTAATAAAACTGAAAAGCTTGAAATAAAACAAATTATTTAAAAAACAAAAAACCCGACTGCAAATACTTATAACCGAAAAGAGAAAAACAAGCATTGAACTTTGTTTTTTGTAAGGTATCGCAGGCAAACCAATAACCTGAAATATGGTGTAACTTTTGTTTGTCCCCGCCTGCAATAACTTACAATAAACTAAGTTCAATGCTTGTTTTTCTCTTTTCGGTTAGGTATAAGTTTTGCCGTCGGGTTTTTTGTTTTTTAAATAATTTGTTTTATTAATTGTTTTTATAGCGTCTGATTCACATTGTTGTTTCATATAGTCTTCAGTATTGGTTTTACTTGTAGGTTGCACTTATTTCCACCGAAAACACCGAAATCAATGCCACTGAAATCAAAATAATTAGCAAAATCATAGATATTTTCAAAAGTAACCCGAATTTTGAATATTAATCTCTTTTATTGAAATCGAATACTTATGAGACGTACTTTTCTTATAATTTAAAAATATTCATTCAAATAGTTGTGGATAAAATGGATTCACCGAAATCAATTTTAAGGGTATACCAAGCCACCGAAATGATTTCGTACCTTAATAAAAGAGTGGCACGGAGGGTCACAGACGTGTTATCCTTACCACCGATGCGGCGCGACTCACAGTTTGTATTACTCGAACAACTATTATTGCACTCACTAGAATACAGGATATATGAACGGATCGGTGCGCGCCACTGATATCAATTCGAAACGTCGGACTTGAAGACAACCAGTTGTAACTTGTCTACTAAGGCCTATTATGGCTTAGAAATATTATAAATTGAGTTAATAACTATCTAGTTGTTTGTGAACACATGCAAAATAGCACCACGTAAAAAAGATAAAAAAATAATTTCCGCCGCAAGACGGGGCCGGACGCGGCACCGAGGTCAATATTTTCGAGGTTTTTATTTCCAACTTATATTTAATTTATTTAAAAAACAACATTTATGCTCCTCCTAATTTTTGATCGTACTTGTTATAGAAAAAAATATCAAGTTGTTAGTTATCCATTTCGTACTGAATTTCGACCCGGACACGCGTATTTGAGCCGTCTGAGAATGACCCATGAGGGGTAGGTCCCCTCACAAATTCGAATACCACTACCTGCTATGTAAATAACAGTGACGGAGTCAAATAATATATCGTCTACATAGACTAAGTGGAAAAAATACGTATTTATTGAAGCTAACTCAAAAACTACGCAAGCAAAGTTAATAAAATTGTTATGGGACCACCTCTGAAGCATGACCTATCAAAAAAGAATCAGCAAAATCGATTCATAAAGACCGAAGTAATCGCGTAACAGACACAACAAAAAAAAAAACACATACGAATTGAGAACCTCCTCCTTTTTGAAGAAGTCTGTTAAAAATGAAACCTGTGTTTGGAAGCACAGGACCGGTCGATGTGGCGAGGTTTTGGTGGAAGCCAGTGGATGTCTATCAGCTGAAATAATGACGATGGTGGCTAACAGCTAGGGTTGGAGGCTACTATCAGATACTAAAAATTAGTGAGAGTAGGTAAAAACTTCTCATTGTCGTTTTAGCCCTCTTAAAAATACAGTTTTTGGAGTAGTCACCGGTGGTTCGCAAATCAATGCAGTCAACAAAATAAAAATCTACGGACGACGATGATTCATCTAAATAAAGTGCAAAATTACATCTAAATCAGCCCAATGATTGATGAGAATGATAAATGATATTTATAGTTGGTATATACCTAAACATACAATGTATCCTACTATCCTACTAATCCTACTAATATTATAAATGCGAAAGTTTGTGTGTTTGAATGTTTGTTACTCAATAACGCGAAAACGGCTGAATGGATTTAGATGAAATTTGGCAAACAGATAGTTTATAAGTTGGATTAACACATAGGATACTTTTTATCCCGATATTCCCACGGGATCGAGACTTACGTGTGGCGCAGCTAGTATAGATATAAATATTTTTATTCGTCAAAGATAAATTATGTTTTAAAACATCTAGTTTTAAAACATAATTTATCTGGGTCGGTGTTTCCTATCCGACTACTTTTTACTCTACTTTCATAAGAAAGACCGATACAAACTCAGAGGTCAGTCTCTTTAAAAAGACATAATCTTGTTTTGTTTTGCGTGACACCCACGGATATCGAGGGATATGGCTTGGAGGCGTGGTACATGTCGCCTGACCTTGGCCAACCTGAGTGTATATGCGCCTGACGACGGTGCGCACCGTGTATTCTGTAATAATATTATTGAGTTTGTTTACTCCTTAAGAATCGATTTTCATATAAGGCCCCCGATATGTAAATTTTATGAGGGGAGAAATTTATAGAAGCGAATTCCTAACCTAACACTTGTTTTATTGGTAAATAAAACAGATAAAAATTTTGAAAAATCATAGTACATATTTTGCACTTCGATCTAATTATTTCAGCCGTTTTTTTTTGTAGAGGTGTTATTTTTATGCATTTTATTTCAGTTTTAAATGACTTTTGAATTATAAATTAGATTTTACTTAATTTGGTTTTAATTACGTCAAAATACACCCAAAAATACTTCTCTTTTTTGCAGTCGGGTTTCATCATAGATATTCGGTTTTTATCGATATTTTTATCGATCAAATATTTATATCAAACCCTAGTTGAGGCTAGAGTTGCTTGTGTGCGTACAGTCGCTGTATCTATACTTTCTTATGCCCGCCCCTTTTGAGCATGTGTGCAATAAGTAGCAACAAATTTGTGAAGCATATTTAGTTGTGAGCGTGCGTATATATTTATTTTGCTTTTGTGTGAGTTTCGGGAGTGGGGAAAAAGTGGCGACACTTGAACTTGAACAAATATAGATAGAAGGCATATCTCCGGATATCTATAACACACACCAAAGCTTTACTTCATGATTCGACAATCACGTTAATTTTTTTGGTCAAACTCAAAGTCAAATCAGTAATTTAAAGAAGGCCATTATTAATATAGTGATTATTTTTGCTCCCTCCAAAAGGCAGTTTCGTATAGAGAAGAAAGGGCAAGAAACTCCATAATTATAGGCACACTTTTTATTCAATTTCATATCATAAAAAGATTGACTCGTACCATATTTTGTATTTGGGTGGTATATTTACCTCAGGGTAGCGGGGCGGGTTTGCGTGTTTAGCAGCCGCGGCGAGGCTTGCACGGGCGTCGTCTTGTGCGCGGCGTGCGGCGAGGGCAGTGCGTGCGGCGAGGGCAGCGCGTGCGGCGAGGGCGGCGCATGCGGCGAGTGCGGCGCGTGCTGCGGGGGCGGCGCGTTCGGCGGGGGCGGCGCGTGCGATGCGTGCGGCTGGGGCGGCGCGTGCGGCGGGGGCAGCGCGTGCGGCGGGGGCAGCGCGTGTGGCGGGGGCGGCGCGGGCGGCACGTGCGGGGGTTGAGGGGGTTGCGTGCGGCGCGGCGTGGAGCGCTTGGAGACGCGCGCGGTGGCGGCGGCTCGTGGACTGTCCTCACAGCTGATATGGCTTGATGCGCACTGCACACAATAGCTGGTGTTAAAAGACGCATAACGAAGCCTAATGACAGCCACACACGTAACGATTTACTTGCGCAAATTGCGCAAGCTTTAATTTGCGCAAATACATCGTGCCGTGTATGGCTAGCATAAGAAAGGAGGAATATTTACCGTTTCAACAGCTTCCACCATCGTTTGTATATCGGTTTCACGCGTAGGCTTGGGAGCGCGTGGGCGGCCCGCATGCGGGTCACGCATCAGTGGACGACGAGACCTGCCGGAACCACACTGTTAAAGTCACGCTCCCATTGAGCCCTAACTTTAGGCCAGGCAGATGAGCCTTGGTCCTGATTTATGGGTATTGTGACTAGTAGAACTCTTTGTAAACGCGTTATTACCGGTATGTACTACTACTATACATATTTCCGTGTTCCGGTTTAAGGATAAGGGTACTTACCGGTGTAATGACAAGCACATGAGACATGTTAGCTCCGACACTTTGATAGCAACGCATCTGCAATATTGCAGATGCTGTCGGCTTGTTTGCCATCCAATAACATTTATTTATGTTATTTCCTCGTGACAACTATCTTTACAGGTCTTAGCTTAGTGTGGTTATCAGCTATACGTCGTATATATCGTCATGGAAGAAGACTTTTGGCCGCAGGACGTGGTGTTCCGTCGCTTCCGCGGGCAAGCTCCACGGGACAGCACCAAGTCTAGCTAGTGCTAAGTGAAGGCTTAGAATATGTTAGTAGCACACTAAAATAATATAAGCCTTATTTATTAACACAAGTTTTGTTTATAGATTACTAGCTAATGCTCGCGGCTTCGCCCGCGTGGATATCGGTCATTATTTACTAAAACTTTCCTCGAGAACCACTCTATCCATTGGTGAAAACAGCATGAAAATCGGTGCAGAAGTTTTTGAGTTTATCGCGTAGGTACAGGACGACAGACCGACAGACGCGGTGAAGAACTTTGTTTTATAATATGTAAGGATGTGACGATGTTTAGGTTAAGGTATTTTTCTATGGGCCTGTGTCGCCTATATCGCCTGTGTATGTAATATTATTATACTTTAAAAAATAAAACATGCCTAAGTTGACATCTACCTTGAGCTTCTCGATAACTTTGAGCTTCTTGGGCCAAGAAGCTCAAAGTTCTCGGTTATCGGCGATGGTTAAATCACAGGAAGTTAGTGTTGGTTATCATTGATGGTGTAAATGGTGTTTGTCAATGGGGATTTATGGTATAACCCATAATTTGCTCCATTTTGAAAAAAAGTGACACGCTTGGGTGTACGTAGCATGTTGCAAATGTAATAATAAGTAATAAAAACAAAACGAACCTTCTCGTGCTCTTCGGCGGTTCAACGTTTTTATCACTCGGTCCTCTCTTCAGGTTAATATTGGTACCAGGACCACTGCGCATCTTTGTTGAACTTCTGCACGCGGCGGGGGGAAATAATGAGCATTTTATAGATAGGAACTTTGGAGTGCTAAGACTATGTTAGCACCGCCGCTTTCTCCTAATCTTAAGACGTTAAACTTTGTCTCCACCTTCTTTAAAATTGTTTTATTTTTGTACATTTTCATAAAAAATCAACAATTATTATTAGTATTATTATAGCATCTTTATTACAATAATGAATGA